>JAGXJF010002723.1:0-600000 GCA_019208055.1 Stipa capillata | reverse complement strand
CCGCACGACCCAGAGGAAGAGTCAAGTGACACACATGGAGAGGCGGGAGACGTCGCGCTCGCCAGTGACAACGACACACTACAGGAGTTCATCTCCGGCGTCACCAGGAGGCTCCACGCAGCGGTGTTGGCATCCCCGGTCAATCGTCCCTTTGCCTCGCGTGCCGATAAGTATCTACTGCCGCAGGCTGAACCACACAGGAGCTGCCGTTTGGCGGCGAAACCGGTGTCCGCGTCCATGGAGAAGGCCGCCTAGGAGCTACTTACCCGCAAGCTCGGTCTGCTGCCGTCAAGCGCGCCATTCGATGACGCTGCTTACCAGCGCTATGTCAGCATTTTTGATGGACCGCTATTACTAATGGCAACTCGAGCCATTCAAGGGCTTGTGAAGGCTGTAAACAGGGCGAGAAAGGTGGGGAGGCTGCCCGACGTCCAGGCAATGCCGACGGTCACAGCGTAAGGATGATCACCTTGCGGCCTACTACAGTCGTGGTTCTCTAGAATAGGTATGATGCCTGGGAGGCTCCGTGTGTTGTTTGGCAGCTGCATGTTAGCCCTGCTACTTTGTATCCTTTTGAGTGTTTGGAAGTTGGTTTGTATGGTGAGCTCTGGAATAGTGAAAGATAGGTGGTGTGTTTCCTGTCCTATGTTGGCGATCGCTCCTGTGCAATGGCGCAGCACAACGTTTCTATTTTAAGCTGGAATGTGCACGGGCTTAATGCTCCAGCACGGTGAGCTGCAGTACGAAAGATCATCTTGGACTCGCGATGCACAATAGTATATTTGCAGGAAACAAAGCTCGCTGTTTTTGACGCTGTCCTAGCCTCCCACCCCACCTTATGGTGCTACCGGTTGTGGTGTCTTACCACTGCCCTTTGCTCCTATGCGACGTGATCGACCACTTGCGCCCATGCGCCTTCCACTTCGAGGCCTTCTGGCCATCCAGACCAAGATTCATGGAGGTGGTGGCCAACGCTTGGAGCAAACCTGTGGCCACCATGGACCATCTTCGTCGTCTCCACACCAAGCTAGCACGCATGGAAAAAGCGCTTCGGAAGTGGCACAACTTGAATTTTGAAATCATCACCTTGCAAATGGCGGTCGCAATGGAGGTCATCGGGAGGCTTGACGTAACCATGGAGGGGCGCGCCCTCTCCTTGGAGGAATTTGAGTTGCGTGCCGAGCTCAAGTGCCAGTTCGAGGGTTTGGCCATCATCCAAAAGGCCCAGCTCCGCCAGCGGTCCAAACTCACCTGGATTCGAGCAGGCGATGGCAACACCCATTTTTTCCAGCTTAAGGCAAATGGCAGGCATATGAAAAACTTTATCCATTCCCTCCAATCTGCCCATGAAATTGCCATTGCCCGCGAAGACAAGGAGCAGGTGGCTTTTGATCATTTCCATCGCCACCTAGGATCGGCCACTACCAGGGGAAGGGGCCTCAACTGGATAGCCTATCCGCACTGCATGTGGATTTCTATGAACATGAAATTAAAGCGGCGGTTTTCGACTTGCCATCGGAAAAAGCTCCAGGCCCGGATGGTTTCATCGGGCTTTTCTTCAAAAGATGTTGGGAGGTTATCAAGATTGACGTTGTCGTAGTCGTGCACCATGTGGCCAACCTGAGAGGTTCATGTCTCAATCTTCTCAACTCAGCAAATATTATTTTGCTACCAAAGAAGGACGTTGCCTTGAGAATGGAGCATTTCAGGCCAATCAGCCTCATACACATAGCTTTGCCAAAATCTTCTCCAAGCTCCTCGCTCTGAGAATGGCTCCTGTCCTCACGGACCTTATATCAGTCAACCAGAGCGCATTCATTAAGCGAAGATGCATCCATGACAATTTCCTACACGTCCAAAACTTGCTTAAACAGCTACACCGCATGAAAACACCTAGCCTCTTCATCAAGTTGGACATTTCGAAGGCTTTTGACTCTGTGAGCTGGCCTTTTCTGTCAGAGGCGTTATCTGCCATTGGTTTTGGGCAAAGGTACAGAGACTGGATCAGCTTGCTCTTCGCGACTTTCTCATCCCGTGTGCTCATCAATGGCCAGCCCGGTAGGGATTTCCCCCATGCCCATGGGCTGCGCCAAGGGGACCCTCTACCCTCAATGTTGTTCATCATCGCTATTGACCCCCTACAAAAACTATTCAAGCGGGCAGCGGATGAGGGGCTCCTCAAACCGATCAAAGCCAAGAACGGTTCCTTCAGGCTATCATTATATGTGGATGATGCAGCCATATTTGCTAATCCAGACAACAACGAGTTGAGAGTCATCAGCGAGATTCTTAAATGCTTTGGTGACGCTAGTGGGCTTTTCACCAATATGGAAAAAACAGAAGTCTTCCTAGTGCGGTGCGATAACATCAACATCCCAGACGTCCTTCAATCCTTCCCTGCCAAGGTGGGATCCATGCCATGCAAATACCTTGGCCTGCCGCTTCACTACAGGAACTTAAGAATAGTTGACTTTCAACCACTCATCGACAAAGTGAGCTCAAAGATGCAAGAATGGAAAGGTAAGAACATCTCCCGTGCGGGGCGGATCTTGCTCGCAAAGTCCGTTCTCTCGGCAGTTGGACTCTATCATATGACGGTCTTCGCGCTCCCAAAATAGGTGCGTCAGAAGATAGACATGATAAGAAGGGGTTTCATTTGGAAGGGCGATGAAGGTGATCACTCATTTGGGGGGCACTCCCTCGTCAACTGGCCTATGGTCTGCAGACCGAAAGCTAAGGGCGGGCTTGGTGTTCTTGACTTGGAGCTCTTTGGAAAAGCGCTCCGTCTTCGGTGGCCGTGGCTGCAGTGGATGACACCTGACCGACCTTGGGTCGAATCTACCTTGCCCTGTGATAACGTTGACATGGGACTCTTTAGGGCTGCAACAAAAAATCACTGTGGGTAATGGAGAAAGGACCAGTTTCTGGTTCGACAAGTGGTTAGAGGGTGCGGCACCAAAAGATTTGGTGCCTTCTCTTTTTAAGCTAGCCAAGAGAAAGCAACGATCAGTGAATCATGGGCTGCATGCAAGCTCTTGGATGAGATCCTTTCGCACGATCTCCACTTCCGCCCAAATCCACGAGTATGTGCTATTGTGGTCCATGTTGCAAAACATCCATCTAGAGCCAGCCACTCTGGACTCAATCATTTGGCGTTGGACGAACAACGGAGAATATTATGCGGCCTCAGCTTACAAGTTCCAGTTCTCTACTGCCACTGCCCCGTTTGACACGTCATTTGGCGCTCTAAGGCAGAATCAAAATGCAAACTTTTCACTTGGCTACTCCTCCACAGGAAGGCCCTCACCTCTGATATGCTTGCAATCAGGGGATGGCCCCATGAGCAAGTCTGCTATCTGTGTTCCACAGAATTTGAGACAAATGAGCACCTAGCACGAGGGTGCGTGTTTTCGAGAGGTGTCTCGGGCATTGTAGCAGGTTGGCTCAACTTTGCACCATGCCCACCGTTGCCCCTCTCTTCGCCCCTTGACAAGTGGTGGGACTCGAGCATCAAGGTCCTGCCGAGCCCCATGCAGAAGAGCTTCAGTGAAGCCACTATGTACGTCTTGTGGAACGTGTGGAAGGAGCGCAATCGCCGAATCTTCCAAAACTCTTTTTAAGTGTTCTGGAGGTCGCCTTCCTTGCAAAGGGCGACCTTAACCAGAGGAGGTTCTCATGTCGTTAGCGTAATGTAATCGTCCCTTCTTTTCTTTTTCTTGTCTGTACATAAACTTTTCTTTCTAACTTAATAAAATTGGCAGAGCGCCTGCGTTCCGTACAAAATAAAATAAAATAAACGAATTAGCTTACGTACTGAAAAGTGACTGGTCACAAGCTATAATTTCTCTGTTGCATTAGTTGCTCAGGCACGTACTGCGTTCGAATTCAATTTCGCAACAGCAACGCCTTTTATTTATGAGTTACAGCTAGCTAGCGAATTAAGAATACAGCCAAACTTTTTAAGTTCACTTCGCCGTATTTGACAATTCATATTGTCGTCAGTAGGTTTGTTAAGATGTCACACGCAAACACCTAATCTGCATCATTTTCATGTTTTCCTTTCTTATGACTTCCATGTTCATGGCTCGCTGATCACAAAGTTCTTTTTAAAGTGAAAATCATCACATAAAGAAAATGATGGTTGTTTCCTGTCGCTTGCTCTCCTTTCTCGTGCTTGAAAACTGAAATATGTTATGCATACGGGCAGCAAATTCTTCGCTTCAGAACAAAGAAAAATGCAATTTGCAAAAAGGAAAAGAGGCAGCATCATATCTCTTTGTATATGAAAAAGATTAGTAGATCACACCTTTACACAACGCACACATGAGATGAAGTAACCAACAGAGCACACACTTTGCTGTTGGCATATAGTATGTGGTTAGGGAAGAAAAGAGTTGGAAGCACATCAATCGTGAAAAAGGAATCTTGCTTTTATTGGCCAAAACATTTTCTAGTGGTCTTCATCTTGGAATGCTTATTTGTGAAGTTGAATAATAATTCTGAGTTTCTTTTTGCTAACAGTTATCTTGGTAAATCCACTTGCATATGTTCACATGCATGTGTACCTTAGTTGATCTAGGGGCTGTACGTCTGTACCGATAACTATTTAATCGATGATGGTTGGGAGGAGATTAATTTACTAAACTTAATTGCTTGTCCTCCACCAACCATCTCACAAAGTGTCTCTATCTCAGAAATTAGATCTAGTAGCGAGATAAGCCTAATAAAATTGTTACCCATTCATTGTACCATAACCTAATACGCGCGATCTACAAGGCAAGAATTTGATTAGAATTACTACTGCACATATCACTGGTGCTTCAAGATGCCATGACATCACAAAATTTTCTACCTAATCCGAAATCTTAAACTAATCTCCTTACTCAAACAGTCTCGCACTGCAGGCATTCTTCTTCTACCTACCCTAACGTGCTAATCACTACATTTTTACAATCAGCAACACCAGCCAGGCTAAAGCTAAAACATCATCTTGCGGTCCAATCTCGATCCGACGGCCGAAACTAACGCTAAAGTCTTTTCCTGGAGCACGCGCACCACGTCCGCCATGGACGGCCTGAGCCCGGGGCTGTCGCTGACGCACTGCATCGCCAGCTCCGCGATCACGGCCGCTTCAGCGCCGTCCTGCAGGCCACCGAGCCTCCGGTCCACCACGTCGGCCACCTTGCCCTCGCGCAACGTGGGTACCACCTCCGCCATGAGACGGCGCCCGGTCTCGCGGCAGACGGCCTCCCTCCCTGTGACGAGCTCGAGCAGCAGCACGCCGAAGCTGTACACGTCGCTCTTCTTGGTGGCCACACCAGAGCGGAGGAGGTTGGGATCGACGTAGCCGGGGGAGCCCATGATGGCGCGCCCCGACGGCCTGCCCCCCACCGTGGTGGCCGAGAGGCCGGCGTGCGCGAAACCGAAGTCGCAGAGCTTGGCGTCCATGTTGCCGTCGAGGAGGACGTTGGACGCCTTGATGTCCCCGTGGATGACCGCTGGGCGGCAGCTCTCGTGGAGGTACTCCAGCGCGGTCGCCACCTGGAACGCAATCGCCACCCGCCGCGCCCATGGCAGCAACGCGGCCGCGTCCACGTCCTCGCCGCCGTGGAGCCTTTCGTGGAGGTCACCGTTCGGCGCGTATTCGAAGACCAGGACACCTTCATCTGCTCAAAGACGCAAGAACATTTGTTGGTTAATTGTTTTTCCTGATCAATCAAAGATTAGCAATTACCAGAGATTTGAGTGGATGTTCTGGTTTGAGTTGATGGTTACCCCGTTCATCGCAGTATCCGAGGAGGCGGACGATGTGCGGGTGGCGGAGGGAGAGGAGCACGTCGAGCTCCTGGCGGAAGGCGCGGTGGAGGCGCTCGCTGCTGCAGTGTACCTTGACGGCGCCGAGGCGGGAGGAGGACAGCGACGCGAGGTACACCGTGCTGAACCCGCCGTGGCCGATCACCCGGGATGAGAACCCCCCCGTGGCGGACTCTACCTCCGCCCACGCCAGCTGCCTCGCCGCCGCGGCGCCGTTCCTGCCGCCGCCGTCCTCCTCCTCCCAGCTCGCAGGCTCTGCCGCCACACGCGAGCTGGCCGCGCCAGCCTCCCCGAGCTTCCTGACGTCGCCGCCGCACCTGCGGACGCACGCGAAGAGGCCGCACCCTTTGAACATCCTTCGCACACTGGATTGAACCGAGAGATCCACGAGCTCCGAAGGGGAAGGGTGCAGGTGAGGTGAGGAGTGGCAGTGGAGGGGAGAATAAGTTCTCTCTTCTCCTCTGCTGCTCTCTAGCTTGGTTGCTGCTGGTGTTGCTACGTTTTTGGCTCTGCCTTCCTGGATAAGCTGGGGACAGGTTGGACAGAGGCTGCAGCAGATGAAAGAAGAATCAGTAGCTAGTGGCTGGCTCGCTGGCTGCTTGTATATATACGTCAGGGCATTGGTACGTAGCTTGTGGCTGCTCTGCTTTGCATCATGTGTTTCTTCTTGTGAGAGTGGACTACCACACAACAAATCATTGCGCCAAAAGAAAGGTGATTCTTTCAGAGGGGTGATGAGTGAGGACGACATCAACATATGTCTTCTTTTTCTTCCTGAGACGGTCATCAAACGTGTTCTTGACCTTGCTGCTTGAGAGTTCGAGATGATTATTTAATGACGATCGTTGTAAAATAGTGCGTGGTTAGAATGTTCAGAAATGCAACTTGGGTCCTTTATATTATTTGATGTGCTATCTTTTCTCCGTAGGGAGGACGGTTTTAAACAATGTTTCTCGTTGCACCGGTGGAACTCTACCTTTTGTCTCATGGCTGCCGGAGCGTCGGTCCCTATAGACCAGACTTGGAAAATCCAGTGAGGTCACCAAGCACATTAATTTAGCATTGCTCATGTTTATTGTGCTGATTGCATCGTATGTTTATCTAAATCGACGATTTTGAATTTTGATTCTTAATCCAACAGTAACTATATATTTTAAAAATTATGTGTAACTTTTTTTTGAATGTAGAAATTATGTGTAACTTTAAATATAGAGATGGTACAACTATATAGCTACACATCAGGCTTAATGACATATATTTTGATTGGACGACATAGAAATATCGAATCCGTATTTCATAACTATTCTATGATACAATGTGTTTTTTTACTGTAAAACGCAGTTATACCGTTCCGAATATCAACATAGCAAGCGAGGCATCAGTAGTGCATCACCCGCATCAGGTTTGGAGTCTTTTGGGGGCAAACAGGTCCAGTAGTCTATGGGAAAAAGGATCAGACGCCTTGTGTTCGACCCGCTTGCTTTGCAAGCAACTGCACTGACGAGAATTTCAGGACTAGAACTCTAGAAGTGATTAGGTATGGAGATTGGAAAAGCACATCTTGTAGGAAACTCATGTTTACCTTTACTCGCCTCTGTCGCCATCTCCGATAACAGTTTTTCCGGTCACATCATGATTAGGGGTGATATAGATGTTCAAATTGCATATCCTTGGTTCTCGTTCATCGTCCCCAGTTCTGAAGAAATGAACATTGGGAGGATTCAGTCAAGCAGAGACAACCAAGGATATTAACGCAGCACACATGCCCTGAGTTTTACGTTACTAAAATGTTGGTCTTTAAAAACAAAATCTAATACACACGTACACTAGTGCGAATATTAACAGTGCACGCGAGGCATCGGTATTGGATTTTGGCCGATCGATCTGTTCCGGTGGAATGTCACTTCCTACTGTCCTAGTTATAATTTCGATCCGAACCCGAAGCCACCCTGAGTTCGTATCAAGATAATTTCCCTCGGCAAGTATTAACACCCAAATACCCAATCTGAGATTGTTAAACCAACAACTTGGGAGACAAACGCCACCTAACTAAGTACAGGCACAGGCGTTCAGTCACGCACGCGCGCCCTCGCATCAACACGCGTGCAATAGAAGCAACGGGCGTGCTGTTCACAAGGCACAGCACAGATTCCTCAGGCCGGACCACGGGGTCTAGCACACTAGCAGAGGCTAGCGACGGACCATGCACACGACACTATCTTCCGTTGGCAGCGTGCAACAGCAACATGAGCAATACATTAAAAACCATGCAATCCACAAGGCCGGAACTGTGACTCAGTGAAGCCAAGCCACGGCAACCGCTGATACGCCATAAACACGAACACGGCAAGCACCTGCTCGCGCAATGCACACGCGCTTGCGATCGGTGTTGACCCACCTAACAGCTCTGCTCCCCTGACCTCTGCTAGTATTATGCATGCACCACTCGTGTCGCAAATCTAATCTGCGCTAGTGCTGGTTGTTGGGCTCTATCCGCTTTTTATCCATAACAAAATCATGGATCAGATATCGGCGATATGATAAGCTAATCAATCGAGGAGGCATCACCGACGCGTGCGGCGCGTACGTGTAGACCGCGGGGCGCATACGCACCGGCGTTGAATCGCGGTCTCCGGCGACACGGGCTCGGTTGGTGCGATAGAAAATTGCGAGTCTCAGAAGCTTCGTGCTGAGAGCTGGGAGGACAGGAAGGTGCTCGGGAGTCGAGGTCGAGCTGAACGTCGCAACAACTTTGGTTGGGACACGACATGCAATGCAATGCATATACACATCGATCGAGTCCTGTAGTCAGAATTGAGATCAGTTTCCCAGATTAGATTGCCTGTGCATGAACCTGCAAGCAAGGCACGTAGATATAGATGCCTGTCGGTGTCTGACGCACCGTCGCAGAGTAACGAATTCTTGTTTCAAGTCGGCCTATTTTGATATGATCTACGTACTACAAGATTTTATCGATACTACTACTGCTACCGTGGCAAACATTGTACCGAGTCTTGTAGTACTGGTATTTGGGATTTGACACAGTATTTGGTATTCGGAGTCTCGGACACCGTAGGACAAGGTTTGCTACGGTAGCAGCAGTAGCAGTCGTACACGAGCTTTTCGCACACCACTACTGGACGTGCATGAATGGTAGCAGTGGTACTGACATGACATAGCCTGGATGTCGAATTCATTGCAGGTTCGTGCATTTTTCCCGTGAATGCTGTTTAATCATCAAACTATACGAGCACTCAACTCGCAAGACAGGTCACTTATTCGACAGGAAAAGAAAAGATAACACAAATCGGCCGTGGATATCGTATCCCTGGTTCATCCGTGCATGCGTGCGCGTCTCAGTACGCACTGCCGGAATCGGAATTACATTGCTGCCTGCAGTGTCCCGGAGACCGGAGTTTGACACAGACACACGGTTTCGTTCGTGCCATAGGAATCTTCCACTGGGACGCGGCATGTTTGGTGCCCGGATAGCAAATCTGCTTGATGTTCATCAACTAACCGGTGAGCGATTGCAGCAAAAACTTGTTAATTGCAGGTTTCAGAGTCAAACCAAATGCTTGTGTGGTCGCATGTCTGTGCCCCTGCAGTTCGTGTAGGAACATCCATGACAAAACATGAAGCGAGAGCCAAAGAAAACCCATGTGTTACCCTTGCATGAAACAAAGCATCATCACGCGTCAACGCACAGATGGATACCGTATGGATTGACAAGCAGGCAAAGATATGTTTCAGACCAGATTATCTAGGACTCAGAGGCCCATCGAATAATTAGTGTCTCGAATTCTAAAAGTACCAACTAGTGATTGTAAATTTGATTAGGAACCATTTGTGTCAGTTCGTACGCTGACATGTCTATATCCATAAAGATTTGGGGAATAACAAAGCACGAAGCGTGGACTAATATCAGAATTACTATTGTTTGTGTTTCGCTCGTATGAGACAAAGAAGAGTCATGTCAGAACAGTGAGAATATTCTAGACATGATCAAGAAAAGAAACGAAAAGAAAAGGAAATAACACGTGATTAAGATCACGCTTTTCTTAATTTTAACAAGTTAGATCATCTTTCTTTTTGCAGTAAGTTAGATCATGGTTATACCCGCAACTTCATAAGAAATCAAAATGCCTTATTTTTCCGTTTATTAGTTTTCCCTTCCAAGAGGGAAAAGAAACGATATATGGGCCAGGCCGCTTCAAAGGCTTGCTACGGCCGAATAAGGCCATTAAACACTCCAAACCCAAGTCAAAATATCCGTTCAGAACTTTGTCCTTCTCTGGCCGAACAATGGCAGGCTCCAGAAGAAGCGGGCTTTAACACATTTTGGGCCATCAGTGCCTGTACCAATAACCTCTTGGTCATGAGATGAGACCCGTCCGCATTTACATGGTCGGCCTAGATGATTGTTGTGATTAAGACATATCTGGCCTCCCTACTACCTAGTGGCCAGCGGGCCGTGTTTCACATTTGGGCGAGGTAACACATAAATTTCCTCTGAATAAAATGGCACAAAACTTTCTTGTACTACCTACTGTTTGTGCACATTCGGTAAAACGTTGCTGTGCTTAAGTTGTTCACACATTGACGCTTAGTTAGTTGGGGTACTTCTCGAGTTGTTTTTCCTTAAATTACATTGCAAACGTATATTATTGCATTCTAGAATGTACGAGATGAAACATGAGGACAAGTATTAGATAACGAAAACTATCTTAAGTAATATATTTTCTACAACAATTTTCAGAAATAATCGCAACACAACAACCGCGATATAAGTCTGAATTTTCACAAGAAACTGATTTCCTTGCCAAAAACAAGAAAAGAAATGGTTAATCCGGATCATGGAATTTTGACAGTCAGAATTCTTGCATGGAAATCCAGGTAACCTTCTCAGACCAGTGGCACAGGATCAAGGATATTTTCGCTGTCCTCAGAATAGCACATTAAAAAGTTACTCCATCAAGTTATCGAACAGAATAGAAGGAAGAGCATGTTCTGAAAAGGATAATTGTAGAAGGGGAAGGCAACCTGTCCACTTCAGAAGAACCAATGAATCACCAATCAGTTGACATCATCAGCCAGCCGAGTGACCCCAGACTCGCCATCACCATCCTATATAAAACTCAGTTGCGGATGCACTGACTGACACTGAAAGTGAGAACAATTAATTGTTCCTCAAATCCTTCCTAGTTGAGCTCTCAGTTGTATGTTGCTGGGGGCTCCTGCTAGGCATCATCATCGTCACAAACCGCTCATGCTTTACCAAAAGAACAAAGCATGGGAAAGTGAAGGAAAAAGGAAACCACACACACCACTGGCCTTTTTTTTAGTGTCTGTCTAATCTGAAACTTGGCTGCTGCTTATGTTGTCATGGTGATAGCAACTCACATCAGAGGAGAGGCCGGATCAACTCTGTTTCCATAGGCACGCATGTGATGGTGACTTTGGATCAAAGCATCATTCTCTCTCCTCAGATGCAAAATGGGAGGGGGAAGCTCAGATCATGAGGCGTAGTTTATTACCCCCGATGCCAAAGCAGCCGCCTATCTGCATCTGATGAGATGTAGAATTATAAAACTACCAGATAAGGCATGGGCCTGTCCCCCCAAATTCGAACTGTAAATTTTAGCGTTTGTGATGTCACAGCTCACAAAAGTTTATCAGGGTGTGTCTGCGTGTGTGCTTGTGTATGTTAAAGACACCTTTTAAATTAAACTAACACTTTTGGCACTAAATTAAAATAGATCAGCACCATGGTTATCCGTGCTCCTGCATGTACCTTGAGCTAAGCCCACAGCTTATTTTTGTAGCGTGTAAAAGTGGATGAGAGATCAGAGTGCTACAAGCAGTTAAAGCAGTGGTGAAGCAACCGAATAATGGTAGCTTATTCAGGCTCATGCTGGCCCACTATTAAACATAGACTTCCATGTTACATCTCATAATAATCTCAATCTGTTATCCCCCGAGAGAAGAGTTGTAACGTGTCCTTATTATCGTTGCCTGCAAAAGGAAGATACTTGCTAGGGTGGTGATTCCCTCTCTCCGAAACATGGAAAACAGCACATAAAGATTGTAAAGCATGATTGTTAATTTTGCATCTAGTTGTCACTGTAATTAGAAACCACCAATATCTAGAGTACAAGTTGCAGCTTTAGGTCTCTCAGAAATCATAAACTCGAATCCTCTTCACTCTCATGTATACCATGCTACTTTTATATTGTCTGCACGGTGGTATATGTATCTGATGCTCCCGATTATGCAGGAATAAACCTCGTCAGAAGTACAGCACAGTTTGACCATTTCTTTAACTGAAAAAAAGAACAGGGAGTAAACAGGAAGACGTGGGAGAAAGTGATCGACTGCCTCGGCATATAAAAATGCAGAGCGGAGGCGAGCGAAATCGGCGACGCGCATGTGGACCGACGGGTGCAGAGGACGCAACACAGTCTAGCTAGCCGGCGCCCGTCAGTCATTAACCTCTTGCGTACAGTAACGTGCAAGCGCTGTGGCTACCTCCCATGCAACCCAACCGAATAACCACACGCCGTGGCAAAAAGAAGAAAAAACACGCGTACCGTTCGTCATGGAGATGCATGACAGTATATACTCGTACGCCTGTAGTTTTGGTCGCGATCGACGAGATCGTGCAGGCAGCTAGCTCGGAGAACAATGGCGTCTTTGATTCGGAGAAATTTGGTTAGAGATTTTGAAAGACTTGGAACCATTTCACAATAAACAGTTCAATTCTCACGGTAGACGTGAAATACTCCCGCGAATATTAGAGTCCCGAAGCAAGAAACGACGAAGTGTGTAGGCACCGCGACCCACTGCGAGCGCGGGGCCGGCCGATGGATGGGCACGTGCGTATGTGATGGATGCGTGTTATTCTGGTGTGGTGCTGGACGTACCGCCTAGCAAGCGAGCTGAGCTAGACTGCTAGAGCTAGTGAAAGCAAGCATGGGTTGTAAGGCACTGTTGTGGGTGACCGTGTGCGTGTGCGTGTGCGTGCTAGCTGCCTAAGCTACGTACCAGCGTCCACTAGAGATCGACCGGCGACAACGGATCATGGGTCACGCGATTTGTATTCTGCTGCCATTTCCCCATTCTTCGCGAGGCAGCAGCAACCCTTTCGCCCCCTTCTCGCACGTACGCCACCTGATTTCTTGCTCTGCATGCTTCATATGTTGCAGATTCCGTGATTGATTTGGATATCAGTGACGCGGTTGCATTGCCACACCAACCTCTTAATTAACACGTCGCCTGTCGAGCAATCAATCAGCTGATTAAACTAACGGAGGGTAATTCAGATTAGCAAATAGTATTTATCTCGATCTGTTGTTACTACAGCAGCATACCCTGAGTAATTTGCAGAGGGATGACGGGGCATCTGTGGATCGATGCATGGATGGACAGATTCGACGTGGGGTGGGGTGGGGCGCATGGCAGCGTGGCATGCATCGATCCTCATGTGTAGCTATCTGAGCTGAGCTAGCGCATGCATGTGCCAACTAAGGGCACCTAGCAATTGTTAGGTGGGTTGTATATGTGCCACTAGATGCCTAAGATTCTAGTTAGGTAAACATTGTCCCATCCCAGCAGTGATGTAGGGAGAGTACCCTTGTAGCCCTAAGCTATTACCTATCTTGTAGATGCACAGTAACGGGCTAAGTAATCCAGCTTGATTCGGAATGACACGAGAGAAGAGAGGAGGCCGGTCCAGGCCCCGGTCGCAGCTAGCTAGCTAGCATAATTAGTTCTACTATATGCACGGACTGGCCGTCCGGTACCAAGCGAGGAGATGTCCATCCATGCATCTCCTCATCAGGTAGCGAACTCATACTGGTACTATACCTAGAGCTTTCAAGAAAAAACTATACCTACCACGTGAAATTCAGATCAATACGAGTATGTAAGAACAAGGTAGGTGCAAATTTTCAAGGTACCAGAATTCTTTTTATAGAAAATAGACTCTTTTGCAAGAGAGAGAGAGAGCTGATAAAAGCTGAAACCAAGAGATGATAATTGCTTAACAGAGAGTTTATGTTCTAGTTTAGGTGCAAGCATATTTATTCTATATGTGGCATATCACGTCGTTCCCGTTTGCTACTCATGTATGAATGCCAGAAAATGTTTAGGTATAGTTATGACGATCTATAAGTTGTGATCTATTAATAATATAAAGGTCTACCGGATCAATGGTCATATGACATTTAGGTGCAGTTATGAAAATTGATCGGTTGCAATTGAAGATCTATCAGATGTGATATGTTTAGGTACAACTATGAAGATCTATCCATCAGCTGTGATATGTTTAGGTAAATTATGATGATCTATCAGCTGTGATCTGTTTAGGAACAGTTATGCAGATCTATCTGTTGTGATATGTTTGGGTACAGTTATGAAGGTTTTTCGACTATGGTCCACTAATAATAAAAAGGGTCCAACAGATTAATGGTCGGATGTATAATACATTTGAGGTTGTGTGCATCTCATAGAGGTCTAAGCCATTTTGAAACCTTAGAAGTTACACCGGGAGAGGATGCTCTTCCATTACTAAAGAAGACAATAGAAGCTTTACAAATGGTCTCTGCAGGATTCATACAACCATACAATTTATTATAAAAGTTGCTAAAGACTGCAAAGACCGAAAAATGTGTCAGCAAAACGTAAACAAGCAATCTCTGTCGTTGGGATCCACTGGAGATCGATTAGAGGAGAATAGCAGGTGATGAGCGACGAGGAGATGAAGGGTAAGTTGTTGTAGCGAAGCATCCAAGAAGGACTACGACTCATAGCATTGTCACTGGATCCAACCAGTTATGGTCAGATCAAGCATTTTCACCCCAAAGAACTGGCAGAGGTGCTCGAAAACAACACCTTTAAAAAAGTAATGTTGTGTAGGTTGACATTATTGCTGGACCCAACTAACGAAGGCAAAATTAAGAGTTTTCACTATAAATTAAAAGGTGATAGTGTTCCAAGACCACACCACAATACGACCTCTCTCACTTGGATCCAGCCAATGAAGGCTAAATCATCAACAAACCCACAACCCCTATGGCCAGCCGCTGCCAACACAACCGTATAGTCATGAATGCACACCACCTCCATAGATCTGCCCAAAGCGGATCAATCCACCAAAGATCTGTTCATCACGGATCGAGGCCACAACACTCGAAAAGAAGGAGACCGACATCCATCGTAGCCCACAGGTTGATCAGCCAACAGTTGCATGCCGTGAACACCACAACCACTGAGCCATTATGATCCCCACTTTCAGTTCTGGCCACCGGTAAAGATGTGGCGTACCCGGTTTTTTAAGCCGGATACTCCCTTGTGATTACTGTACCGGTCCCTGGATCAGTAGCCGGTACACACAAGTTAACCTGTATATCATCGACATACATACGAATTTAAGTACATAGACCGTAAAGGTCGAATGTCTGATACCTGTAGCCCAACGGCTATAAATTTGCAGCGGAGATCAAACGATGATGAAGCCCATCAGTATGCCATACCCGACAGGCAACTGACTGGGGTTACGCCCTATCCTTCGCGGTCATAATTGCTTCTGCGGAATTGACGTCTCCGTCGTCTGGCCAAATCAACAAGCCAGGTGAGTACATGGAATGTACTCGCAAGCTATTCCCACAGGAGGAAATATACGGCAATATTTCATACAGGGAATAGATCAAGGAATGGCTCTACCCTAAGTTGCAAGTTGTGCGAAAATGTAAGTTCTTATTTTAAATACACGTAAGTAGATTTCAAGGCAGTTTCGTAAATCAAAGATTATTGAAGTAACAAGTCAGTATTCGAGGTAGACCCTGCTACCTCATCTTTCCTCAGCGGGATAGCCCAGCTCATCACCGCCTACCCCTTTGGCTCCAGCTCGTACTGTCCCGGACAGCACAACCAGCCTTTTCTTCAACAATTCCTTGCTACCAGCCGCGTAGCGTAAATTGCTCCCTGTGGACACATCATGCCCACGTCCTTAATCCCATTTCCCAGCTTTCATAAATAAAACTCAGTCTAACCAGTGTGTGGCCTTACCAGTTCATGTCCATGACCGAGGACGCGGCTATTCGAATAGTTTTTAACACTCTGCAGAGGTTGTACGGCTTTACCCACAAGATGTAGGTCACCCTGGGTATACTTCACGACGTATACTGACAGGGTTATTACAACGAGACCTTTTGCCCGTGTTCACACTAGAGCCGGACCCGCTAAATTAGACTTACCTCAACTCCGATTGTGCCCAGGCAGTCTGACACCACAATCCGGAGAAACACTCATCTTTGTGTCGAATCGGTACCCACGTCTAAATGGAGCTCACTAAGAATCTCTACCCATGTAGCATCGTGGAGATTCTCTAGGGATCCATATCCTACCTAGCACTTTCTTCTTACTTCCCACGGGTCTGAACCCTAATATTAGGCGGGTTACCGAGTCAAGTCCTTCCCATAAAGGACATGTGGACGTACGGTAGGGGAACTGATTCAGCGGCACTTAGGTTCGGTCCTTAACTGATTCGAGCAAGACTCCAACTTCAACTCATCACCTCAGGTAGCGACCGGCTACCCTACCATTCATTGCCTCAGGTAGCAACCGGCTACCCTACCATTCATTACCTCAGGTAGCAACCGGCTACCCTACCCTTTCCTGACTCAAGTAGCGACCGGCTACTCTACCACCCCAAACACCCTTAGCATTCTTGCCCGAATCCGAATCCTCCATCATTTCTTTTGGGATTTTGGTAAACATTTCCTTTTAAAAAGATTCCCCGGAATGTATAAACAAACCGAGGGTTTTTGTTCCCATACGCATCGTACCAATAAAACTTAGTTTAACTACAGCAGGTCTAAGCAAGGCTAAAACCTATATTCCTACTTAGTTGGTCGGTCGAATATCAACCGACTAGATATTCCTAGGGCTACAAGGATCAGATTCCAGACCTACGTTACACGCATCTATTAGGCATAACTACTCTAGCATAAAATGACGTTGTTATTAACATAGCATGCAAGGTTCGCAAATAAAGTAATTACGTTTCACAAATATGGGATTCAACATGATCAAAGTGGGAATGCTTGCCTGGCGTTATCGGCCGAATCTCGGTCATAAACTTGGTACGACAACATCGGGGATCCTGCTCGTGAGGTACCGCCGCGTCGCAACTACACATCGAGAAAAACAGTGAATCACCAATGGTGCGAGGAAGAACCAATTAAGAACCAGAATTCACTCAAGCAATATTTAAAACCATGCAAGGACCTCAGAAGGGTGTTAGGGTTTTCAAAATGTTGCGATGCAATTAAATCACATGAGGTAAGGGTTCTTATGTTTAAGAAAACTAGGGTTTACATGATTAGGATCACATTAGATTTTATAAGTTGTTAGCTTTAATACAAAGGTTTGGGTCTAGAGAGCATTATCCATGTTTCAAAGTTTTAGAAACCTCTATATCTGACTATTAGAACGAGATAAAAAGGACCTGTGCGCATGTATATATATATATATACATGCATGTGTATCGAAATGAATTGCTATTAATGGATTTTCAAAGTTCTTAATGCTACTATGCCATAAAAGGTTTTGAGAGTAAGGATGCACTGAAACTAACATTGCATGGTTGGTTTTATGCAACAAGGAATTATCCAGGCTTACCCATGCTAAAGGAATATACATTACATGCTCACAAATGAGTTGAATCTAACTTTAGAATTCAAGTAATTCCAAATATTATGAAATTAGTGTCATTAGATATATTTTAAATTTTTGGGGGTGAACACAAGATTAAGGACGGAGTCAACGGAGCGGCAAAACGGTAGCTACGGCGAAGTGCGACGGCTGCCATGGCAGAGAAAGGTGGCACGGCAGAAGCTTGTCGCGGTAGGAGCGGCCTGCCGCGGCGGAGCAACGACTTGTCGCGGCAGTCCGTGGGCTGCCATGGCAAGGGAAACGGGCAGCGGCAGCTGCCGTGGTAGGAGGGTGGCAGCGGCAACAGCTGCCATGGGCTGCCGTGGCGGGGAGAAGGGCTGTCGTGGCAAGAAAATGTTGCCGCGTTAGAGACGAAAGAGTGGCACGGTAATGGGCGACTGCCGCGGTGGGAAAATACTTGCCGCGGCGGAGAAAAGGAGTTGCCGCGGTGGGGAGTCAGCTGCCGTGGTAGGGGAAAAGGGGCGCGGTAGCTGCCGTGATAGAAGAAATAGCTGCCGTGGCGGCAGGGGCTGCCGCGTTGCCGCCGTGGCGGGGAAAGTGCTACCGCGGTGGAGCAATTGGCAGCGCGGGCTGCCGCAGCAAGAAATGGCTGCGGCGGTAGGAGAAAGGGGCAGCGGCAGCGCCAGGAGTTGCTGCGGTGAGGTGCTGCCGCGGCGGAGAAAAATCTGCCGTGTGGCTCTCGCGGTAAGAAAAGGGGCAGGAGCAGCTGCCGTGCGCTGCCGCGGCAGGGTTTGATGAGTGCGGCGGCAGAATGGCAGCGCTGCTCCGGGCTTCACTCGAGTGGCGCGGCGACAGCGGAGGGAGCAGGGAGATGGAGGAGCTTGAAGCTGCGGCTAAGGAGCATCCGCTGGTGAGGAAGAAGAGGAAGACGGAGCAAATGGGATAGCTGCTCTAGCTGGTCACCGTGGCACCTAAGGAATCTTGCCGACGGCTCATGTGGTAGAGACAAGGGGTGGCGGCCACGGCTTCACTGGTGACTGGGGCAACGGCGCGAGGCGCTCCGGTGCTTCAACGGGAGAGCCGAGCTTGGCCATGAGCTGCTTCGGGGAGCCCGGATTCGGAAAAGACCATGGGCAGCTCGGTTGGGTAAACATGGGAGGTGGAGCAGCCGTGGTGGAAAGAAGGAGCTGGACTGGGGAAGCTTGAGAAGTGCATGAGGAGTAGATGCTCAGCTTCAAGAGGACCAGGGAGAGCTCGCCCAAGGCAGAGGAGTAACTCGGTTTGCTAGTGTAACACCCCAATTTTTCCGAAACCTGAAAATCAGGGTCAACAAAAACTTTTTGCTAATAATGCCAATTAGCAATGCATCGGGTTGAAACCTGTTCTGCCAAAACCCTAGTGTGAGCCAACCAGAGTCCCTCATCTCCATCTCTGTTCCCCCTTGGCCTCGACCTTGTCAGAACTCCATCCGGCAAGGGATACGAAACCCTGCTCGGCATTCCGTCCCTAACCATGCCTGAAACCCGGGCACAAAGGCACCCCCGTCTATTCCCTTTTTCTCCCAAAAGCCTTGCCACGGCAAGAAAATCCTTGCCACGGCAAACAAATCTTTGCCACGGCAGCCCGTCTGACCGTTTTCTCCGCCGCGGCAGAACTTCCACCAACCGCGGCAGCCCAAGTCTTCTGCCACTACCCCTTTTTCTTACCGCAGCAAACCCTTCCTGCCACGTTGTGTTTCCCCTCCTTGCCACATCCTGCCGCGACAAGCTAATGTGCCATCAATTCCCCACCGCGGCAACACATTGATACTCCAGCCTTGCCGCGGTAATCCCTCTCCCTCCTTCTAACCGATGCAACCTAAACTCCCACCTGTCGCTAAGTACCCACATGGTATTTCTGCGAAATCGACACATACACCTGTCTTTAACCTTGTCCGAATGACCTGAAATTTTACCACTAGCTTCGCCATGTCATATCGCGAGCCTGTGCAAAAGTATACTGCCTTTGTGTATCCGCACATACGCAAACCCTAATCTTCGGCTCTCCCTGTTCTTTCCCCTCTCGAACCTTATGCATGTATATATATATGCGTGCGTATCGGTGACCTGAACCTAACCACAGCTCACCTGTCATCGCCTGTCCACGCCACCCACATACCAACCACATATATGCCAAAATAATCTAGTGTATGTGGGCACATACACTCCAACCCCTAGACCCCTTTTCTCGGTAAAATCCTTTTTACCATCTGAGCAAGAAAATATCTCCGGTTACATTACCATACCCATCACCTGAGTATATATATACATATCCGTATATATACATATACACCCCTTTTCTACACCCTTACCCCTCATGTCACCTTTTTACCGTCTGCACGGTAAAACCCTAAATATTACGTTACCATGGTTATAATCCTTTTCACCGTGTTACCATGCCACAAAGATATATATATTTCCTATTCACCCTTCTACCAAATCACCGAGTTACAAACTAACCTTCTACCCTTCTACCATGTTACCGGAACTCAAAATATCTTTTTCCGTCCTACCAGATAACCATACCATCTTCACCATCTTCCGTGTTAGTCCACACCATAGTCCCTCGCAGTGTTGTCCCTACTGCTATCATTCAGACTGTCCGCATATACGCTGAAAATCCCCCGCATATGCATGCACAAGCACCTTGCCACCTTTTCTCTCTCCTCAAAATAAATCTCCAGAACTCCCTAATCCTCTTGGCAATCTCCACTATATGAAGGACCATCGCAGGTGCATAAAATGCTGAGTCCTAACCAGACACACGCACCCTATATGCGTAACTCCGTCCGAACCCAAACCCTAACAACCAGCGATGACCAAGTGGATTCCCTCCCTTCGGGAGTGAGTTCCCAAACCCCACATGTCTCCACATCTATTCTTCGAACTCAGAAACCCTAAATCCTCAAAACCCTAGCTTCTCGGCAAAACCCTAATTAGGTTTTCCTCGTAGTCAGAAAATAAAAAAAGTGTTATCGCATGCATTTTAATTTCTCCAAAATGTCTAGAAAAATTCCAGGAGCTTCCTGGGTCTATTCTTCACCAGTTTATAAAATAAAATTTGGAAGTTCAGTTCAAAAATTTTAAATTGCATTCAAAATTCAAAATTGATCAAATCTCCCATTTGAACTGCAACCACTCTTTTTCTTACTCAGAAAATTCCACAAAAATTACACAACACTCATCTCTATAATCTTATTCCAATTCTGTAAAAACATTTCTACCTCCAGTACAAAACATTGCCAGGGTAGCCATCGAGCACTTGGCATAAAATCCTTTCTTCCTTTGATTTTGAGCTCAACTCCCAACTGCCATGCTCCCAACTGCCTACCAGTGCATTAACCATCTCCTGGCACTTGTCTCAATCCATCTGGCTCACTTAAAAACTATAGCTCCACAGCGTTCAACCTCAAGGTCATTCCATGCCGGCAATGGCATGCATTAGCCAACCCTCCCTCTGCTCAATTCCTGTGCCAGCACCCTTTTCTTATCCTCCCTCAGTGCCTATCCTTGCAGACCTGGCCAGGTGACTCTCCCTGACACCCTGGAGCCCTGGTGCGCATGCCCTTGCTGACCAGGACAGACCCCAGCCAGCTCTGGGCGCGCCCATGGGCATGGCCATGCCGATGTCAGACACGCGCCCGCGCGCCCGAGCCCTGCGCTCCATTAAACCCTGCCTCCCCTGAGCTAGGTCAGCGCCGCAGGTGTCCTTGGCCGCCCCTGAGCAAGTCGCGCCGCCTGGCAAGGTCGCCGGGTTGCTGTTACGAGGTCCACGGCAAGGACAGCGGCCGAGCAGCCAGCGCTCAGCCTCCCTTTTTCCTCCTCACCTATTTAAGGAATTTCAGAGCTCGCTAACTCCCCACATACCTTCTCTGGAACCTCCCCATTCCACTGCATCGCCTGAGCAACCACCAATTTCCCTCTTGCTCTCCGCGACTAACACCTACCGCCGCCATTCCCGAAGGAAGTTGGTCCACTCCAGTGAAGACATTTTCTCTCCCTTCCCTTCCTTGAACTCACTGGAACCTTCCTCTAACTCCCTGACATCTCTCTGCAGCTAACGCTCGCCGGAGCTTCTCATCCACCAGCGCCTCTCCGCCTCTGTTCTGGACTGCGACGAACTCCTAGGTCCAGCAACCACGCGAGCTCCCCGACCACAAAAATGAAACCACGCTGATCTGCTGAAGCTAAAACCGTCGCCCGTTCCTCCCCTCTCCTTCTGAGTCAGTGGCAATTGCTCGCCGTCTTTTCCACCGGAGCTTCGCCGAAGCTAGAGGATTCCTCGCCGGAACCCTACCGCGCGCGCCCTCTCTCTGTTCCCTCTGCTTCTGACCGGTGGGCCACCCAGGCCGAAGCAGTACGCCGCCCCTCAGTCGCCGCCAGTGGGCCTTACTCGCCGACCGGGCCCACTGTCAGGTTTAATGAAACCGGCGCTGACTTCCCTCCACGTCACCCCCACTGTTTAATTAAACTGGCTAGTTTCCTCCTCTAGTTCAGTACAGCTCCCCTCTCTGGTCCGGCCGGTTCACCCAGGTCCGAGCCGATTCTCAGAAAAATTCCCAAATAAGAGATGTTCCAAATTTAATTTCCCACCTTTTCTATATAGACCACTTTTTGAAAATCTCATTAGTTTTCTCTATACAGCCCCAGTTCAGTATCCAACTCTAATTCAAAAATGTGTTTAAATTCCTTTTTGAATATGTGATCAGATCTAGGGTTTCCAGCATGTAGACAATAATATTTTGGGACCTTGCTCAAGTTACATGCATTTGCACTCATGTCGCATGATCCGAAAGATTAGGGCGCTTGTTAAAACCTAGAAACCCTAAAGCCGATTTCGTGCATGCATATATATGTCTCCTTCCAAGGTTACCACCTTCATGTTAAGTTGCAAGTATTTGTTAGAGTCCAGAGCATACATAAGTAAGTTTTCACCCACAGGTTGCATAAGTTTGAGAATGGAAGGTGGTAGTTATAGCAAAAACCTAAATCCAAGCATGCATATGTAGTGTTATTCTTTTGCTTAAGCTTGGTGATAAGATGATTTAACCCAAAATGTCCAGAAGGTTTAAAATCCAATCCTCTTCATATATCCAGTGAGCTATAGTTGTTCATATGATGCATGAGTCCAAGAGCCAAAGAGAACAAGTGCTCACCAACAAAACCCTAGAAACCCTAATTGTCATTTCATGCATATATATAGGTCCTTCTTAGTTATCTCCATCATGTTAAACTCTTCAAGAAAATGTTAGAACCCAGCATGCATGCATGCTGACCTTTATTATTGGTTTCTTGTGATGCTCGGTTCTTATTCGAAGTTTTTCCGAACGTGTAGTTGACAATGTGAGGTACGTGCGCCAGGAAGAACCCGAAGCATCTCCGCGTCCGGAACCGAGCCAAGACCTACCAGGCAAACTCTCCGCCCTTGATCATGTTGTTACCCAAGTTTACGAAATGTTATTTTGATTTCGAAACATGCATGCTATATTCTATTACCGTTATTTTATGTAGCATAGTTATACCGATGAGTAGAAAACCTTAGTCCGGCCCTGAATCCCTTGTAGCCCTAAGGACTATATGTTCCGGAAATCTTATTGGAAAACTTAGGGTAGTGTATATATATATATTCATGCTTAGCCCTGTCGTAGTAAAAATTAGGGTTTTAGCAAAAGGAAAATAGCAACACCCCATATTTTATGCGGTGAACTTTTGAGAAGCGGACCGTCGTGTCCGGAGGTGTATGAAGGTAGCATAGCCATGGGTTGGTATGTTTTACCGGAAATGGTTCTGTGGAACCGAGCTAAAAAGGGAGAAGTTTTTGATCCGGGTCGGTAATGAAGGGTGATTGTAGGGAGATGTTAAAGAGCGAGGTAAGGCCCGTCGTGGTTCTCGCTGCCCATTTACGGGAATGGTGTGGAGTCCTTCTCGAATCACCTAAGGACCGATCTTAAGTGCCGTTTGGCCAAGTCTTACCGTACGTCCACATGTCCTTTGTGGGAAGGACTTGATCTAGTAGCCGACCTGGACTAGCATGAACCCGTGGACAGTTGGTAGCGTGCGGATGGGGTGGGTTTAACCCCTGTAGAGAACAAACCCGTGGATTTAACGAGGTATTATTCGCCACAAAGTTGGAACACCAGCCCCCTCGTAGCGATTGAACTGACTCGAGCTGGGCGTGGGATATGTCCTTCTGGCGGGTTCATGGCTGGGTTCACAGCGGTGAAGAGTCTCGTTGTACTAGCTCTGGTAGTATGCAGTGCACGGTATGCCCAGGGTGACCTACATCGTGTGGGTAAAGCCATACCACCTCTGCAGAGGGTTAAAACTATTCGAATAGCCGCGTCCGCGGTCATGGACGAACTTGGTCAGGTCACACTAAAGTAGTCTGGCTTTCTAAGCCCCAAAAATGTTTCTAGGTTATGGGTTTAAGGACGTGAACCGTCGTGTTCGCAGGGCAGTTTGCCAAGTTCCCGTTGTAGTGGGAAGTGTGAAGAAGGGTTTCCCGTGGACTCGGGCAAACCCTAGAATCCCCGTAAGTACAAGGTGAGCAGCGTCTCCCAGTGGAACCGGGTGATTGGAAACCCCGTAAGTACAAGGTGAGCAGCGTCTCCCAGTGGAACCGGGCAAGTACCGTGCTTTGCCGTTGTGGCAGTAAGCACAAAATTGAACTCCCCGTTGTAGCGAGTGGAGTGATTTGAGCAAATACTTTATCTCACTGCGTCGCGATGTTTTTGATAAAATCACTTTTACATCTACGTATTTATTTCAAATACAAACTTACTTTCCCGCACAACATGAAACTTAGGATAGAGCCATGTTATTGATAAATTCCGAGCATGTTCATATCCGTATTAAACTCCCCGGCGGAGTGCTTGCGAGTACATTCAATGTACTCACCTGGCTTGTTATGTGGCCAGACGAAGAGGAGGATTACCAGTCTGGCGATAGCGACAGCGACTTCGAGGCGTAGGGTTTCTCCCCAGTCTGTTGCCTGTGGTTCGGCATACTGATGGGCTATCCACCGTATTTTATTTCGCTGTTGTTTAATTCGGCCAATAGGCCCGGTTTGTATGAACTAAAGACCAAGTATGGCTGATGTTTGTAATAAATGATGTATGGCATGGTTATGTTATCAAGTACTTGTGTGTATCGACTATTGATCCAGGGATCGATACAGTGAACACAAGGGTTTATCCGGCCTTAAAACCAGGTACTCCACAGCTAGCTTGGAAGAGCAGAAGGGAGGCAGCTGGGAGGGAGCTAGCCAGGGGAGGAGTAGTGAAGTCCGGTAGCTCAAGAACTCAGTTGGGATACTTGGGAGCTCGAAAATGGAGAGGGAGATGGAGGAGGGGTGATGCTGCAGGGGCAGGTGCCGACCAGTGTTAGGGAAAGAGAGGTGGCATGGTTGAGCAGTGAGGGAACATCACTAGCATTGAAGAGAGGAGAGAGAGCTGGCAAGTGCTGTTGATGCATGCGCATGGTCAGCATGCATGTGCTGATGATATATTGCTCATTGGTAGCAGCAGGACACGCAAGGGAAAAGAAATGAAAGAGAGTACAGAGCTCTCTACTGCTCAGGAACCCACAAGAAGTGACATATATATAGGGACAGCTCGGTTGCAGATGCTTGACAGAGGAAGAAAGGGTGACACAAGTAAAGGAGTAAGGATTGGAAAAAGAGTATGACTTGTGGGCCAAGGTCCCACATGGAGTTGATGAAATGGCTATTCGGTTGGTGCACTAGATGTAAACCTTGCAAAGTTTTTGCACAGTGGAGAGGAATAGCGACATAGCAGAGATGTGATATGTGAGGGCGGGGAAAAGACACATCGCAATATTATTGGAGGCCTAATGAGGAATTTGGGGATACTTTGGTCACAAAATTTACGGTGTTTTCCCAGAACAAGTTAGCCAGTAGAATACCCTACGAAGAGTTCCAAAATTTAACAGGTTCCATCAGTTGGAAATTTGCAAACTCCAAGATTAACTAAAGCTTAGACTTTTAAGGGATAGCCCTTCGAGTACGGGGAGAGATAGTTGGGGTTTGCACTCACGCGTATTCCCAAGAGCAGTGTATGTTTGCATTATTTCAGGTCTTGTATACGAAGATGATAAGTGAGGTATGGCACGTGGAGTGGCGCAACAGGCCCTGGTATTCACGGAAGAGTAGATCCCAGATTTATCATTGAGATGGCATGGAGATGTACATACGTATATTCATTAGGATTTTTTTTTATTTTCCTGCATGCGCACCCACTAGGTAGCATGCGTAGGTGCAGGTATATACTAGGAGAGAGGAAAGGTGGTAGGGTGCCTACGGGTATACATGCACACTAAGGGTGATACGCGCAAATGCGTAGACATATCCGAATGTTAAACGGTCATATATGCATAACTACGTAGGTATATGTATGTGGAAGATTGTAGGTGCGCGTATATGGACACGCAAGAAGTTCGATAGGGACAAGATGTGCGGGGTTGCCCTACGGCGAGGGGCGCGAGGTCGAACCAGTGAAAAGATGGTCGCGATGGGGTTTGATCACATGCGTCGAGGAATGCACACAGTCAGGCACCTGGACGTACCGGAATGAAGAGTATAGGTGTGGGCGGCCATAAGTATATACGTATATCCATGGGCTGTCTTACAGTAGCTAGGGTGTTGAGATTTACATCGGCCCGGAGGAAGCGAGTCAAGACTCAGAGTTTATGTGCCCACATACACTCGGAAATTCGGGCATATATATGGTGGCAATGAAGTTAGAATAGACATAAGAGATCGTGGAGGGCTAGGGTTTGGGAAAGTATTGCCGGTGTGCTCGCATATATGCATAGGATTGTGGCAGAGCCGATCGAGGATTTAGGGTTTTGATCCGTAACTCAGGAGGGGTGGATTAGGGTTTTGCGCATATGCGTATATACAAAAGCAGTATATATGCGCGCCTACTCATGATTGGTCGTGGCGAAATAGCTGACAGAAGATTGCGTCAATCGGGAAAGATTCAAGACATGTATATGCTTCGATTTCATAAAAGTACCGAGTGGGTGCTCAACCACAAAGGTCGGTCTAGGTTACACCGACTTAGGAAGAAGGAGAAAGGGTGTTGCAGATATATTCATGGCGAAAATGCAAGGGCGTGTGGACACGTATGAAGGCAAGGTGTTGAGCAGGGTTGCCCGTGTTGTCGGACGTAGTTCGGAGTATTAGGGTTTCGACAAAACAGAGATCGATAGAATTAAGAACGAGGGTTTTCGTGTTTTGGTATTTAGCTTCGTCGTGATTTGAACTAAAGTTTTAGTTAGGTGTATTTTCAGCTGGCATTATTAACGAGAAAGTTTTTGTTAACCCTAATTTTCAGGTTTTGGAAAATCGGGGTGTGACAAAAGACCACCCGTAATCAAATGATGCATGACCACCAAGCCGATCTAGGCCGCAGCTGGTTAATCCTCTTGACTAAATTTGAAAGTTGCTACCCGTGTAGCTACCTCGGACCTGTCATGCCCTACCACCGACAAAGAGAAGAGGTTTCCTACTGGTCCCAGGTGTCGCCAAACAGGGTCCTGGCACACCTCAAACCCTCCACGTCACAAAAACGTGTAGGCCGAGGCACACATACCTCGGTAAGAAGGCCAGCTGACGCCGCTAAGAAGCTAAGTGCTGACCGCCAGATCGGAATCACCGTAGAGGCTACAAAATTACCGAAAATCATCCTCCGCAGTTGACTGCGCGAGCAATCGACTCATACAACGGGCTGTTCCGATAGGAAGTTTGCAGCTGAGGCTACCGTGGGGTATGGGTCCCATTAGGAAATATAAATGCTCTCCGTTTTTTACTCCTTTGTCTGCTATAGCATGATCCAATTACTATTTCTTTGTTCTTTATTTTACCGAACGTTTGGATTTCTCTGTTTGTAAGAAATGCCATCGGATTGTTTACGATTTTTTAAAGAGTAGATGACGGAGAGTTTATTGTTCTAAGAAAATTTGAAAGCTTGATATTCCAAGTTTAAAGCTAAGTTTTTTAATTGAAAGCTAGAGGTCCATGAGAGTAAAGTTCTACGTTTTCAAATTGAGACCATATCATCTCCGAATGGAAAATTTTCGGAATGAAAAGTTGGATGGTATTAAGTGAAAAGTTGAACCTTCACGAGTGATAAGCTCGTAGTTCTTGGTTGAAAGCTTGACGTTTCCTAGTTGAAATGTTGATATGTTGGAGTAAAAAGCTATAGGTTCTTGGTTGAAAGTTGGATATGTCGTAGTAGAGAGTTCGGTTTTTCTAAGTGAAAAGCTCTACGTCTCTACTTAAAAGTTCAACTTTTTTGGTGAAAAGCTCTAAGATCCTAGTCGAAAGCTCGAAGTTTCTGAGTAGAAGGTTTAATATATACAAATGTGAGATTGAAAATATAATTTAGTATTAATTTTTTAAAAATAATAATGGAAACATGACTTTTATATTTTTGTTTACGAGTGACACCGTTACCTTGCAGCTATAGAAAGTCAAAGCCTAATTTTTTCTTCTTTGTTTCTAATTTAGACAGTAGATTAGTTAGTAAAACTTAACCACCTTTGCTCACGTGCTAGACAAAGGAAAAATGTACAATTTTTTTAAAATTCACTTGCATCCTAGCCTAAAAAAGAAAATAGTACGGGATTAGTTAAATGCTCAAAATAGAAAATATCACCGGTCGGAAACCGATCACGACGCTATGCGTGAGCGAGCAACCGTAACTACTGGCCCTCAAAATTATATGGGTACACACGCATCTTTTTGTAGAATGGTAAAATTCGTTAAATTCCTTAAAACTAAAATAGGGATAAAAATTACACGGCTACACGCACATTGATGCACCCTGCCACCCCCTCCGTATTCGCGCTCTCACGCACTCCACTCCCTCTTGTGGACCATCGTTTACTTCCCCTTACGTGTCAGACTTCACTACTGCTTGGTGCCCAGAACTATGTACGGACCGGACACGTTCTGGGTGCTCTGTTTACACGCCCATTTGCATTCACATATACACGATCTTACTCGCAACAGGCCCGTGCTTGGATCGGGCGTTTGCGACTCTGCGACCCTGTGCGCACGATAAGGCTATCACTAACGTAGGTGCTCGATAGATTCCGCCTAACCGAAAAACAACAATGTAAATACCAAACGCGGCTTCCTATACGTGAAATGCAATTTTTCTACCTCAAAAAGTTATGAAATATTTTATAAATATACGTGGACAGACGTATGATGCGAAGACCTATAAAATTTAGTGCAAATAAGATCATATGCATAGTGTATAAACAAGACAAATTGATGCAGTTTGAGACCTGTACAGTAGATACTATTCAAGTTGCACCAATTTATTTATTTCGTACATGACACATATGACCATACTTTTTTGCACCACTAGCAACCGTGTATGTAAAATACAAGTTTTCGGGGCTGTATATCACTCTCCAATTCAACCAAACACTGATCCACCTTCACAAAATTTTAGCTCTAGTGAAGAAACAGTTAAGTTATTAAATCATAAAAACACTATGTATTTCTCTCTTATATTTAAATAAATTCATTATGATATAGAACTTACAAAATATATCATAACAACCGTGGTTTGGAAATATCTAGTATTTACAGAATCATGAAAATTGCCGACATGGTTGGAAGTATCTACTACGTACGAATTGATCAAAATCACTAAAATACAAAATACGCTATACCAACTGTGGTAAGTAATATTGCAAGAAAATGAACCAATTAACCATCATATTTTTATCTGATCACTGAGCAATCTAGTACAAGAATTATATTATCAAGTAGCCTAATTGACGTCTAATCAATATTCAATTTGTAGGGATTGAAGAGGGTATATTATGAGAGTTAGTGTGCAACTAATGTTGGATTTGCAAAGGCCCACTAAATTCGTGAGCCATCAGAATATAGCTAAATGAACGATTCCACAAACTTGTAACTTTTAGGGCATGTTAGGTTAGGCTATGGTTGTTGACAAAACTGTTGTTGGTTAGCTGTCTGAAAAAGCTGATGTGACTGTGGGAAAGTAAACATATGGTTTTTAGTTGATCCAAATCACCTACAGCATTTTAAAAAATGAGCACAGAAGTTTCAGCACATTGTAAAAAGCTGGCAAAAGACAGCTTTTTCAAATAACTGAATTTGCACTGCAAAGCCCACAGCTACCGTTAGCAAAATCTGCTGAACAGCTAACCGTTTGGTTGCTGGAAAAACCTACTGAAAAGCTCAACCAAACAGACGTTTATAGTGGTACAAGAATTTATAGGTGTATGTTATAACGTAAAACCTGTTTAAAAAATCATTTTCCTATAACGTCTGAAGCGAGAAAAAGTGTATTTCGTACATCGGGTGGACATCGCTTAAACGGTAAAATATATTGCTGTGCAATTTCCTCTTTCTGTTGGGGAGGACGAACAGAGTGAAAACGAGATATTTTACGTGAGCACCGGACATTGGGGCCATGAGCGAGATGGTGAGTTATTTGTGGGGCGCATGGTCCAGACATGGAACCAACGTGTACTGGTGCGGAACATAATGACGAAAATAGGAACGATCTAATAAGAACGCACCAGCAAAACCAGTAAAATTTTCTTCTCTATTCTTGTACCATTGGAACATCACCATCCAGCTGGGGAATTTTTCTGGACCATAATAATCGGACATCGAGGAACCGAAGGAATTTGAGCTGCTGGCACTTCCGTTGTCGGTGTTTGTACTAGTCTCAGATAATCAAATTAGCCAAAAGAATTGTTTTTTTTATGGGCGCGTCGAATTTCCACGATAGAGTTGAATAACTTGCAGTTTTAGAGACTGTTTGGTTAAACTTATTAAAGATTATTTTTAGTTTATAAGATAAAAATTGAATCAAACAAGTTTCATATTTTGGCTTACAAACCAAATTGGTGCTTTTAGTTTTTAGTTTTCGTGGCTTCCCTATTATGTAATAATGTCTAGTTTTCTAAATTTTGTTGTCAAATGCCTTAATTAGCTCAATCTAACAACCAGTTTGCCAAATGACTTATAATATTTCCACAGAAGATAATCTACCATAGTTTTTTTACAATAGACAATGCACAGCTATAAGCTATTTTTCCATAACCCAATCAATCAAGACCTTAATCCGTTTACGGATTCACCAATGCGTAAAAAGTAGTGAGGATGTACTACATATAAAGCATAAACAAACGCTGCAATGTGAACGGATGATGTCGTCTTGTTAGGCCGCATGGGGGTCATTATCGGCCACTTACCACCAAATTTACCGTCACTTTCCGCCCCGTAATGATACCGAGCTTCTGATCCAATCGGAGCTCAGGGCCAAGCCCTCTTTTTCTGTCCCTTTGATTGATTAGTATATGGCGCTACTGTTTCCCCTTTAAAATTGCTATCTATCCAATAGCGCGAGTGACTTGCTCCCCCGAGTCTGCAGTCTAATCTGGTAGAATTGCATGATTGATTTGTTTAGTTATTACTGGCCTACACCTACTGCTTGGCTTTGGACACACTGAGGAATCCCTTTTTTCGCTTTTCCTCTTTTTGATTAGAGAAGCGAATGTATCGGTTCGTTTCACTTATCCCCTCTATTCCTCTCCCTGTAGTATGGAAGTAATTCTGGTGATCGTGGAGGGGGTAATTTCAAATAGTCTAAAACCAAGGTATTCGTGCCTAACACACAACGTTTGTCGAATGATTTATTCTACTGGCCTCTTCGTGAAACAGATGAACACAATCAGAACAAAGTATTACAAAAATTTACAATCCTAACAACGAAACTAATGATAAGTAATACACTATATCATATACAAATAGGTATCCATATACGATTCCTCAGATATCTAGAGTAGGTAACGTATCTGCCAAAAAATCTGAGAGATAAGGGGATCTATCTTAAGAATCCCGAGAACCCTTTAAACTAGGAAGTCTATCCTTATGTTTTAAAAAAGTAGAGTCTAACTCAGAGATAAGTCCCTGTCTCCTATGAATTGAAGGACCCTCTAGATAAGGACCCAAGGACCCCTCAAGGAAGGGAGAGAGAGGATCAGACAAGTCTCAAGAGAAAAGATCCAACTAGAACGAACAAGTCATACACAAACCAGATTAAGAGATAGAAGCCTTTGGAGATTGTGCCATAGTCTCCACGAGAAGACTCCTCAAGACATCCAGATCAACCTGGAGAAAACCCCAGCCAGATTAGATCCCATCTAGAATAGCCACTAACATCCTATTTGTTATAAGCTACTCATGATTCAATATATACCAACAGGACGTAGGGTTATTATCCTACGGGAGGCCCGGACCTGTATAAAAACCTAGTCCGTGTTCCCTGATACTGCTAGACAATAGTCCCATGGGTCCCTACCCTTCCACAAATTCTCTTTCTCACGACTATCGTAAGATCGACGGTCTACCAATTGTCGACAGAAACAATAGCATAAATGGCGAGCCATGGTTAAAGATATAGTGCATAAAAAAAGTCTAAAAATAAAATAACATGTCATAATAATTTAATACTTTCTGTAAAAATAATGACATTACTATTTAATCGAATAAACCAATAGGAAGAAGCACTTGAGGATTTGAGGACGGTGAGCCGGAGCCAGCCCACCTGCCTCCAATGATTTTTTTTTACCTTACCAATCTGTTAACTAGGCCCAAGAATAATTTGCCTCCTAACCTTGACCGTCCTCATATTTAAATGCTGTGGCAAGCTGTGTCGCCCGCCATACCTAAATTTGGCCACGAATAACCCTACCCCCCACTTTCTTCCTATTCAGAATGTCTAGTGGCGACACCACTAGAAAGGCAGATCTCCTTGCTGTTTGTCTATGTTTGTCCAAAAAGATAGAAGAACGAAGGGTCATTGGGCCCCATGGGCCTTTTTGTTTAGTTGAGGAGGTGAAAGGGTAAGGCTACTAGACACGGTAGACTAATTTCTTTCGGTTTTGCACCAACGGAGAACATCAGTGATGCGGCGACTGATCGATTGATCGAAGCCATCAAACCCTCTAGGTTTCGTGCACATGATGAGACGACAGGACCAGGGTAAACTGATGGGTGGCGGTGTGCGACAAGCGCCAAAATGACATGGCACGCAGGCAGGCACGCATGTGGAGCAGACAGAGGCCAAGCGGCCGGAAGGCACACGATTGCTCGGCTGGTGCAGATGCGGGACGGTCCTAGCTAGAATCACATGTGCATTAGATAGCACAGCAGCATATGACATCTCAGAGGAAGACTAGCAAGGACAACAAGACCATGACTGAAAGCAAATATTTAATGATGACATATAACGATCTACTTTATGAAAAATTGTTTGGGTCTTAAATGGACTGCAGATTTGAATTATGCTTTTTTTTAGAATCATATACTTTATTAGTGTAGGACTATTACGATTTTACATTATATTATTGTCTCCACGACTATCAACTCTGTCACACTGAAATTTTCGTTTGTCCTCCGCTACTACCGCCACCTAATAAAGCCTAAACTAAAATTATGTTGTGCACTTCGCCGCTCGACCCTCCAGCCCTCCAGCGTATATGTGTTGAATGCTAGTAGCAGGAGGCAACCCGAAAGCAAAATGTGCAAGGGGCAACCGAAGAACAAATGATCAATCGTCCGACATCAAGCAAAATACAAGACTAATCTAGTGTTTTTTCTAATCAAATGGATACGATACTTTTATGGCTGCTGGCTGGCATGCTGATGTGACGTGAGTTTTGATTTTATTTCTTATTGGTTGCACGTAGACGGTAGACCTAAAACAAAATTGAGAGTTGCCTTACAGAAAGGTCCCCACCTAATGGACCCTTTCGGAATAAACAGGGTAGGCTCGGGCCAAACTGTAAACCATCACAACGGGACGTGGGTCAGCGGGACACGTGCCGACATGCACATCACATCGTGCTGCGGTGTCCTGTGTCTAGAGAAATTATTCATCCGTAGCCGACTGCTGCATGGGCAAATAAGAGCAGTAGCACTCATGTACTGGAACAGCTTCTTCTTGCCGTATTCTTTTAGTAAGACGAAAGTATATATGGTAGTATCACCGTATCATCCAAAAAAAAAGAACTACAGTATCACCGTAAACACCACCTCACTGGGTTGACTTAATGGCCGCATCAATATAAAGTGATGACGGTGGCAAACGACATAGAACTATTGATTGTTATCTAACCAAGAAATATTACTACTCAGTAAAATATTAAGATAAAAACGCAAAATGTACAAAAAAGTTACGGTACAATATAGATGCAACATTTCCTTCCTAGTCGCACAAGTACTGCTGTACTTTTTTATGAAACGGGGCAGAAATTCTGACTTTATATTGATATAGAAGAAGAAAAATCAGTGACCTAAGCTCAGGACCAAAGAAAAAGAACCATATCGAGAGGCCGAGCAGGCTAAGTTATAAGTTGTGCAAAATAATTTGTCTCTCGAGTGAGCTAGGCTCTTCCTCTATGATTCTAGCGACGATCACCGGCGACATGGAGGACTTAGTGTTGAAAACCCACGCGTTACTATTTTTTTCATATTTCTCAGCAAACGAGGATGACCGCAGAGTGCAAACCCTTGGTGGGCAGCATATGTAAGGTAACCCAACCAGATAACCACACAACGGCAAGGTAACCAAGGTGGAGCAGTATATAGAATCTCTACACTGCAAAAAAGACAAGGAGCGACATACGCAAATAACCGCACAATGTACACGGTAACAACATTTATACCAACTGCAAAAAGAAAAGATAAAACCCCCACGGCAAAAACACCTTCTGACCTCTGCTCCAAGTTGCTTGAAATGTATGTAATTCTTGTATACCCGTATACAAACTTGTATACCGCCGTCGCCGGAAGGGAAAGAAGGAGAAAAGAAAACCAGACATCAGGGACTGTTACATCGATGTACAATTCTTGATCTTAACACGACGATGACCACCTATAATTAAATAAGTTACTTAGGGACTCGCTTGCTCTACTGGCCACCCCCTCTGCGTCCTCGGCCAGAAGGGGGCTCTTATTAGACGGAACAAATCAATAAATAATGGAATGGCACGAGAGGAATTACAAGATGAACAAGATGGGACTCAAGGAGGTGGCGGAATTAACGCTGATGGTGACGCTTCGAGGTTTTTGTTTGTCTGAACGCATACGTACGTACTGGGTGCTGCATCATGCGCGCGCGCCTATTGAACCATGGCGAGGAAGGTGTTCGCCGGAGTCGATGTCGGCACCGCGGTTGTCGGGGTCGTCGGCCGTGGAGGCGCGTTGTTGTTGCTGACCGGGTTTGGCCTCTGGAACTGTATCCTGTACTGCATTTTGCCGTCGTCCTCGCCTTCCTCGCCGTCGTCGGTGTAGTCATCGCCCATGTCGTCGCTGTCGGTCTCGTCCGTCGTGAACTCCCGCTGCGGCTGCTCGCTCAGCTCCCTCACAGTGTCTTCTGGCTTCACGGCAAGAGCATATCCGGTTAGCTTCCACCCCGAACACATGCATAGATCGTGCTCAAACACGCTAGGGGAAATTAACTAGTTGCAGTTGTGGCGTGGTTACCTTCTTCACGCCGAAGTCTACGTCGAACGCGGCCGTCGCCGGCGTGGCCTCGCCGTTTCTGGTCGGCACCTCAGCGGCTCCGACTCCTCCGTTGTTCCTCTTGTCCATGTCGTTGATGTTCTTCCCCTCTATCTCGTGCCGGTTCAGGTTCTGCTGCTCCGTGACGGCATTGGCTGCGGAGGCGGCGCCGCCGCCGCTGCCGGTGTGTTTCTTGCGGTAGATGGCCTCGAGCTGGTGGAAGTAGGGGCAGGTCTTGGAGTCTTCAGGCCGCCTCTTGTTGCTCTCCTTCACCTTCTTGAAGTACTTGTTGATGTTCTCCCACTTCTCCTTGCACCGCTTTGAGCTCCGGTTATACCCCAGCCGCCGCATCCCGGCCGAGATCTCCTCCCACAGCGGGCCCTTGGGCCCGTTCTCCTGGTAGCGATTGTCCATGTCCATGCGCAGCTGGATAAGCGCGTGCACCTCCGTCTTGGGCCACCGTGACGAGGACGCCGCCCCGCCCTCCCCTCCTCCGAGACCCGTCTCGACGTGCAGCTCCGTGGAGGGAACCAGCTCGAGTGATGAGCCAGACGTCTGGGGTGGCGCGCTGTGCGGCATCCCCGCCTCGTGATGCGTCGTCTCCTTGTGCTGCGGCTGCGGCGGTTGCTGCTGGAGCGGCGCGGCTGGGATGGGCTGTGACTGCGGTGTGGCCTGCGGTGCCGGCGGGCTGCTGCCGAGGTTGCTTTGCCGGCGGCGGGGTATGGACCTGCATCGGCGCGGGCATTGGTATGACGACGGGAGGTACCTGTACGGTTTGCCCGCCGATGCGCTGGAGGAAGGCGATAATGGAGGCGTCTCGGGAAGCCGCCGCGGCGCGCTCGTGCGCGAGCTGCTCCTGCTCGCGGTTGAGGCGGGCTACCTCCTGCCTGCGCCACGCCTCCTCCCGCGCCGTGCGCTCTGCCTCCCTCTTCTCCATGGTCTCCAGGAACCTCAGCTGCATCTCCTCCTGCCTCTCCACGACTTGCTTCATGAGCCCCTCGAAGAAAGTCATCATCTTTTTGCTGCCACTGCCGCGCTTGCGCTTGCCGAGGCCATCCTGGCTGCCGCCGGTCTCCGCCGTCATCTCGTCATCCTCGGACTCGTCGTCCGATTCTGACTCCGACATGGACGGGAAAGCTCAAGCCTTGCAGGCTGACGGGCGGTGGCGGGGGGAGCTCAATAGGTGCCACAGAGGGAGCCGGAGCCGCCGACGATATGGGCGCCGGCTGGATCGGCCCATGTGGCGGCGGCATTGTACTCATCGGTGGTGGCGCGGATACCGGCGCCGCAAAGGCGTGCATCGGCGGCGAGGCGCTACTGGCCGGTGGCAACTGCTCCTGCTGGTGCTGCGGCTGCGCGGTGGCGGCATGCAGCGCCTCGAGCTCCGAGAAGAAGCGGTAGCTCTTGCCGTCCTGCCTCCCGGCGCGTCCTTCCTTGGTGCGCTTGTAGTACTTGTGCACGTTCTCGAACTTCTCCTTGCACTTCTTGGCGCTCCTCTTGTAGCCCAGCTCCGCAAGCTTGCTGAAAGACACAGGAGTGACAAGGACACAAGCTCTCTGTCAGTCGTTTATTTGCGTGCAACCAAAGATTGAACGAGAAAAAAACAGAGGTGATTAAATGATGGCAGTGTTTACAGGCAGAAGCATCAAGTGTGCGCGCCTGGTGGTTTCTTCTCTGGAGATGGAAGGAATTGGAAGGACGAGGACGAGAGCCAGAAGGAAGGTGAGCAAGGGAGCAAATGCAGAGGGGGAATTAGTTAATCACAGCCTATCTCGTCTTTTTAGGGATCAGAGGAAACTCGAGGTTGATAGTAGAACTCGGAGTAGTGAAATGAAGTGAAGGGAGGAGGAGAAATAAATTAAGATGAGGCCGCATTGGGATGGGAGAAAAAGGCTGCCTTCCTTCTTTTCACAAAAACTGGAACCCATGAAAGCAAAAAACAGTGGCAGACTGCAGCCTGCAGCGGCAGCAGCTGCTGCTGCCTGCCTGCCCTCGCACTCACGCCGTGGTACGATCCCCAGGCGTCCAGATTCTTATCATCCTATACCTACTACTCCTATACTCTCCCTTCCCCCGTCTCGCAGAAATCGAGAAGCATTTGATTAGACCAGGACAGAGAAAAAATGGAAATTCGGGAGAATTGGGGGCGGTAACGGAGGATAATTTGCCATCATTTCATGTGGGACGAGTGCTAAATTCCACGAAACCGTTAGCCGCTTTCTGCAAGGAAAAATCATGCCGGGGACAAGCTTGCTGAAGTGAATTGCAAATGTGTTTGGAAATTTATCTTTTTTTTTCCGGGTCTTACTCTATATTTCTCTCTCTTACCTGGAGACCTCTTCCCAGAGGGGACCCTTGAGGGTGGAGTCGCGGAAGGTGGCGTCCATCTCCGACCGGATCCTGATGAGCGCCAGCGTCTCCTCCCGCGGCCACCGGTTCCCGGCCGCCCCCGACCCGCCGCCGCTGTTGCCGCCGGAGTCGCCGAGCATATCGTCGTCCGGGAAGCCGGCGCTGGCGCCGGACGCGGCCGCAAATTCCTCGTAGCTCGGCCGCGGTGGCTGCTGCAGCTGCTGCGTCGGCGGCGGCCGGCTGCTCAGCGGCACCGGGCCCGGAGCCGGCGGCGTCGAGAACGGCCCCATGTCCGGCGGCGGCGCCCCGTACTGGGACCCGCCACCCTGGTGTTGCTGCATGGACGCCCCCACGGCACCACCACCTGGCGGCCTCCTCTTCTCCGCCTTGAACGCTCACTTCTTGGAAAGTTAACGACGGATCAGCCGGTAGCAAGCTAGCAACCGCAGGAGCAACGCAGGCAAGAACTAGTATCGCCGGTAACCTTCAGTTGCGTACCTGTAGAACTGTATACGCAACTAAGGTAGAGCAATTGGGGGAAGTACTGAATTGTAGGCAATTCTAGCTAGCCGGCCTGCAGGAGCCTCCTAGCTAGCTCTTCCCCTCTCTCTCCCACACACCGAGTGAGTGTGGGTGTGGGCGGAGGGGGAGAGAGAGAGAGAGAGAGAGAGAGAGGAGAGTAGAAATGGAGGGAGAGGATGAAATTGGAAAAGAGGGCTTGGTACAAGTAGGGAAGGGCCGCCGGAGGGAAGGGGAGGATGAGGCTGGGGAAGGGAGAGATGGTGAAAAAGATGGGAGCGTGGACAACTGGAAAGGGTCCAAAGGGAGGTGGGAGAGAGGAGGAGGCCAGGCTCCCCAAGGGAAAAAGAGAGAGAGAAAGCAGGAGAGCGCCCTACAAAAGGAAGAGCGCTGCTGGTGGTGCTTGTACTGATCTACTCCTACGACTATTTCCCAACAAGAAACGAAATATCACAACAATTCAGCCCAGTATACTAGTATACATATCATGTACCTGCCTGCATGTGTGTGTATGTATGAAGGGGCGAGTAGTACTCACTGTTTGTTACAGGGTCCGTGCCGTTTTATAGCCGCTGGGGGCCATGGTGATAGATATGGGGAAATTTATGAGACGGGGCATGAGGACAAAAGAGGGAGGGTATGGATTGCGCAGGCAGGCGGGCAGAGTGAAACGGAAGCCGGCTGGCTCAGTCCGCCGGACACGTATCCCGGCTCCCGCCGCCGTGGCGTGGCCGTAAGGGGACAACTATGCCGCTGCTGACATCGCCCTCGTCCCCGTCGGAACACGGCGTGCGGGCTCACGCCGCTCGCATGCGTTGCATCTTGCATGCAGGGCATGGCCGCCGTGCCACATACATGAACCTGCGTGCGCGCGCGGAGTACATATCTCTCGCGCGCGAATACGGTGGATGGAGATAGTGACTAGATATATCTTCTCGCTTTCTATCTTCGAGATATTGTAAAAAGATTTGCTATAGGTTTTGCATGCATGCATGCCGCGCGCGCGCGCGCGCGCCGCCGGCCGCGTGCTGCGTGTGCATGGATCGATCGATCACCATCTCACATCGATGGTGCTGTGTGCATGCAATGCATGGCATGGCGTGCCGCGTGCGTGTATCTGTGCAAGGGTTTCTCCGTTCCGAGCCGGATGCATGGGGAGCTAGGCCGGCGCCTCTTGTATTTACTCGCCGCGCGCGGGCGTGTCGTCGCCGATCGTGCCTGGATTTCTATCCCGAGGCTAGGCTAGCCATATGCTCCTCCTCCAATGTCGGCAGGTGCGTAAACTGCACCAAAAGTTGCTAGCTCCATTAATATAATAACTCATCGTCTACTCGAGAAAAGATTTAGATTTGTGTACCTGAATCCTGAACATTGATCTGACAAGATTTTCGTATTCTTTTTCTCGAGCTATATATATCTGGCTAGATCGATCTACGTACGTATACATGTGCATAAGGAGCATCACAGCATGGTTCGTCTGGTTAGGCGATTAATTTAACAGCTGCATGAACCTTTGCATGGATCAATAACTCTCGTGCGGCTGTAAAATCGGTGCATGCCGGGATGTAGTATCTTGTTCCGGAGGGGAGAGTTAATGGCTTAAGCAAACAGAGGAAAATGGAGTACTAGTACTAGTAAAAGATTATTATGTGGGGGTGGGACCATAGGAGCCGCGACGCTAACGGCTCAAAACGGGATACCTCTCTAATGCATGGGTGGTGGGTCCCAGCCGAAATGGACGGTTGTGATGAGGTGGTGGGCCTGTACCGTGTAGGCCCACGGTGGGAGTAAAAACTCGGCCAATTCTTACTTTTACTTCTGTTACTCTATACGTATTCGGACAAACTAAAACTACAATGCCTTGAAAAATCTAAATTTTGCTAATAAACACTCAATTACTTTTGCATTTTAAGAGCACTCATATGTAAGAGGATGAGTGTGTTTTAATCTACTGGATAAATATCTAGGTGCTTAGAATTTAAGTGTTTTATAATTAAAAAACACTCAAATGCTCACTACACACTCCGATCTACAAATTAAATTCATTTATACATGTACTCCATATTGAGAGGGTGTACAGTTGTGTAAAAGTGCACACGCATCCGGTACTAATAATACGGTAAAATACCACTTGCCGCGAGTGGCCCACCGCAATTTGCGTTTTTTTGTTCAGATTCCATTGGACACATCCAGTCGCAGGGTTCACATGTCAACCATTAATCCTGTTTACAAATCTGGCACGCATCAAATTGGTTGAATCTTGTATTTATATTTCAAGCAGGATTGGCTGCATGCATGTGTACAAGATAAGAGGATCAATAATTACAAGTAATGTGGATAACGGAACAAAATATGTAGTAGTACATGCCTGCTTGGTTGAAATTTTCACCCCAAACAACCCTACTAATCATTGGTGACTACCGCAATAAAATAGTGGCGATCACCTTAATTAATCCATCAGTTATCGGTTACGTACGTGGCTAAACGTGTCACCAAATATTTTTCAACGCTTTAATTATTTTTGACCGAATAGATGGAGCTAAAATGATACTGTAGTGTGTTACACGGTTACTCGTTAATACTATTAGGCTCAATCAACCAATCTATTGATTGAGCAGTGATGTACCTTTCAAGCATATGCTCTAATCAATTTTGCCTGATTTCACAAATTACTCAAATCGGGATATATATATATATACCTCCAAGAAAAAGACGGGCCCAGCGAGACAGAATAGCTTGTCAGCTTGGAAGAGAGTAATAATATAATCCTTTCTAGCTAACTAACGAGATAATGTTTGGTGTTGTGATATGATGAATGGACCGTGCTCTTTGCTGTACCCGTCATGCATGTTGCATTTGTTGCGATTCCTTGGTTTGTGTTATTTCTCTGCCGAATTATCGTGTGCACGGAAAAAGAGCCTGCCAACTCACCTCTTCTTCCTTCTGCGAGATCAAAAAACCTGCCCGTCTCCCTACCTGCCCGTCACATTACCTGACAGATTCGTCGTGAAAACGAACAAAAGATACGTGTAACCTAACCGACTGTTAGGCAGCAATGGTGAGACATAGAAGAAACGAGCAAGGGGATATTCCTTGCGTCGGTAAAAAGTTAATCATGGCGCTGTTGAAAATTGAAACGGAAAACGGTGCGGTTTTGGAAGAGGGTAGCAGACAAGAATACACCGCAACAGCTGTACCGTGGGGCCCACCCCACGGGACGTGGTGGGGGCGTAACAAGGAGGCTACTACAGAACGTGGCGGCCGTTTATCGCGGATCCCACCGAGACCCCAACCCCCATCCAAAATTCCTCTCATGCCAGCCAGGTAATACCACCACTGCGCACCACCCGTGCATCATGCTCGCCCGAAAGAAGAAGAAGAATATGCACTACACCTAATCGATCTCTAGCTTGGTTTTTACTCCTCTGATTATTACTAATTAACTTCCGATTGGAGGCCATCGTCAACTTTTCCCTCCCTGTATTCTATTAACATAGTTGTAAATAATGGAACTCACGCTAGCTTGGTAGATGTTCACGTTCGGTCTCCAGTTAATCATAGCTGCAAGCCTGCAACCAAACATGGCCTAATATTTCATGCGGACAATCATAAAGTACCGTTTAGCTGCACACGTATCGTGTTGATTTTATCCATTTATATCGTCTTATTGTCTATTATGATATTTCCTGCAAACGCACCGAGCTAATAATGTCCGTTTTTCTTCAGTGGTGCCCTTTGTTTTCCGGATCATACGTTCGATGGTTTTCCGGGACATGCGTTAGGATTCAACTTTCAGATAAAAAAATTTCAAGGCATGCGCAGTCCATAGGCAGGATGTATCTTCTAATTGTTGAAAAGGCTAGGAGCAAATTAAAATTTTCTACAACGTTGAAAGGAACTGCTATAGTTTCAAATCATGAGATCACTGCTAGATGCGTAGAGTGGTGGAAGCACGGTTGATATAGCGCGTTGTTGCAGTCGTAGTTGTACAGGCTCCTTGCGGTTCCTCCAGAAAATAGTGGATCATCATATCGTCGAAACCTCGTAGCAACGTCTCCAAGGTATCCACTCATACAAGAAACATCGTGCGCCGAACTGCTAACTTTGGGCAGCATGCTTTGGGCATGAGATGGGTGGTAGCTAGGATCTCGGAAATTCCAAATTGGGGGTAACCCTAATGCTGACGCCCCCTCTCTTTATACAGACATTTCCATAATGATTCTCTATATTAGAGGCCCAATAGAATTTGGGCACTGATCGTTTGTACAGCAGTCTAGAGATATCTCTCTTGTTGTACGGAGAGGCAAATCCTATCTTGGTTGACAATGTCTCGCAACATGTTTTATGACAAACCCAAAAGTCACTTTTATAACTCCTCAGTTACGAAGTAGTGTTTGGAAACCCCTAAGTAAGTCGCTCGACATCTCAAGTGTATACGACAACCTGAAATCTAAGGATATATCATACATATTGTATATGAGATCAATAGATACCATGTAAGAATACAATGTCATGCTATGTCTCATGGTGGGTCGATCCAACTCCGTACGTGTCCATATTATTGATTTGACATTTCCAAACTTATAACCTATGAAACATGATCATCAACCAATACATATCCTAGTCTACACACATATATATATCCTCAAATATTTTATTAACCAACGGTCACATCAGAATAATAATCACGCATATTAATGTAGGGTTTCATGAGGAAGTCACATAGTCGCCAATCAATATTAAATATAATACTCTAGGATATTATTCAGTAAATCATGAATACGGAGAAATATGAACATCACTATGATTGCCTCTCGGGTATAATTTCAAAAGTCTCCCACTTGCACTTAGAGTCAATCATTATAAGTATCTAATACCAATAGCTCTTATGTGTGCATCATGCTTCAACTGCGGGAGAGTCTTCGTCAACGGATCAGCAACATTCAAATCCGTGTATACTTTGCATATCTTCACCTCTCCTCTCTCAACAATTTGCCATATGAGATGATATCGCCTGAGTATGTGTTTGTTTGGATTTTTGGTGAGACCTCAGTTCTTTAGCTTGTGCAATAGCTTCACTATTGTCACAATAGAGATCCAATGGACTGGAGGCAATTGGAAGCACACCTAGTTCAATGATTAACTTACTTATCCAAATGTCTTCCTTCAAAGCTTCAAAAGCGGCGATGTGCTCAGCCTCCATCGTAGAATCAACAAAAGTCTCATTTCGAACTTTTTGAAGCATATGGAAACTTACTCATGTGGTCTCGTTCATCTATGGTCGAAGGACATTGATTCTTGCTAAAACTTATCCCATGTGACATAGATAAGAACCTTTTCTTTGCCTCTTCCATGTTGAACCAATTCAACACCTGTCGATGTAAGTACTCTGGTTTAATCCAATTAGCCTCTTCGATCTACCTTTATAGGTCTTCATTCCCAAGATATATGTTGCTTTTCCTAAGTCTTTTATAAAAAAATAATGAGGCTTTAACGGACTCCACCATAGAAATGTTATTTCCAATCAATAATATGTCATCCACATATAAGATTAGAAATACAATTTCGACTAGCCTTCTTATAAATACGAGGTTCTTCTTCGTTTTTAATGAAGCCAAATTCTTTGACTACCTCATCGAAATGAATATTCCAACTCCGAGATGCTTGCTTCAACCCATAAATGGATTTTTGAAGCTTACATATTTTATTAGCATCTTTGGATCGAGGAAACCCTCAAGCTGTGTCTTTTACACATCCTCACTCAAGTTTCCATTCAAGAAAGTCGTTTTGACATCCATCCGCCATATTTCGTAATCAAAATATGCAGCAATAGCTTGAATAATCCATATGCATCGCTACCAGCGAGCAGGGCCGTATCCAACAATTTGAGGCCTTGGTGCTAAACGCAAAATGAGGCCCTAAATTGGGGGAAATCATGACTTAATTAGTAGGAGAGAATCAGGAGGGGAGAAATTGATTTTCACGTTGATTGAGGAGTTGTGGCAGCAGACATAGGAAAACTAGAGAAAAGGAGAAGAAGAGGCGATGAGGAAAGTAAAAGTAAATGTTCTGGACTGCTGTGTTGTTTCGGTATTTCATCTCACCTAATACTACTATTAACTGCTGCTAAGTATGTACTTCAGTAAATTTTGGGACCCCTAATTTTTAGGGCCCCTGCTCTGTCGCCTAGCTTGAACGTGCTCATATACGGCCCTGCCAGCGAGAAAGTCTCGTCGTAGTCAAATCCGTGAACTTGGCGATACATATGAGGAGTAGAATCATCACAAGGCGATAGTCAGGCTATTATACAATACTAGCTAAATGCACGTACGTTGTTACGAAATAAATAATATTTAAACGAATAAAAAGTGTTTAAATAATAATTATCTCAAAATATGTATCAGTTGAGTTAACTATAATACAAAATTGTGACATATAGCCACCATATAAAATGAGTAACAGTAATTTCTTGCCAATTTAAGGAATAGTCTCAATGAGGTGAACGGACGACCATCAATTCAGATCTTTATAAGAGCAAAGATAATCAGCCATAGGCTGCAATTTAGGCATGACAAGGGGCCATGAAAAAAATACACATATGCATCGCATACACAATAGGCCATAGTATTCACATCAATCCTACAAAAAAGAGTTATGCATACATACATATTCTAACGAATAACTTGGACTCACAATGCTATATTGGTTGGGGTGTGACATAAAACCGATTCATATATCCTTATGGTGGTCCCACGGAATCTGATAGATCCAATCTATTATTTTCATCCATGGAATTCAGTAGGATTAATCAAACTAACCTTTTGTTTCAATTCGACCAATCAAATTGATCTTCGCGTGCTACAACTTAATGGTGGAAACCGACCATCGGGCCTTTGTGTGTTAGCGACAACAACACGATTAGGGAACACAAATCACGAGCCCATCCATGAACACCGAGCACAATCAATCATATCAAGTAGTTGCCAACTCAATCTATCTAATAGACTGACCGCCAAAATAACAATAATCCAATCAATTACTTCTACATATCGCTATATGCGACCAATCCAAATCTAAAATAAGAAGGTAGGCTCCGATAGCACAAATCAAAATATTCTAATGCATTAAATAGGAACTACTACAGTTTCAAATTACGAGTTTACCACTAGACGCGTAGAGTAGCGGAAGCAAAATTGGTGTAGCGTGTCATTGTGGTCATAGTTATACTGGCTCCCTACGGTCCCTCCTGAAAGTAGTGGATTGTCCTAACTTCGAAGCCTCGTAGCAATGTAACCAAGGTATCTACGCATAGTAGGAACACCGTGCGCCGGAGTGCTAGCTCCGGGCAACAAGGTTTGGGCATGAGAGTGGTAGCGGCTAGGGTTTCAAGAATTCTAGACTTGGGTAACCCTAATGCCGATGCCTCCTCTCTTTATATAGATGTCCCCATAATGGGTCTCTATGTTAGAGGTCCACTAGGACTCGAGGCCCAACAAAATTCGGACCTTAGTCCGAATTAGGTTCCATTCTTTAATAGTGTGACCCTACAAATTCGTGTGCACTTAGGCATGGCGCGAGTCCTCCTACTTGGTCACTAATTGGTAGCGACCCCTAGCAGGATGTGTCAACTCCTAAGTATACATAAAGATCAAATCAGACGAATCTCTACAATGTTCAATCATATGTATTCTCTTTGCCTCACGATATCGATCAAACCCAAGGTGAGTATATGTCATCCTTGTTTCGATAGATTGTCCACTCTTTCTCAATCACGTGCTTCAGAATGCCCCGTTTGTGGATAACTCTTCAACCATGAGTAGCATGGCCATACATTTCTAAATCCGATCACTCGAAAGGCCTAGAGATATCTCTCCCGTTGTATGGAGAGGCAAATCATATCTTGGTCGATAATGTCTTGCAACATGCTTTATGAAAACTCGAAAACTATTTTTATAACTACCCAGTTACGGAGTAGTGTTTAGCAACCCCTAAGAAAATCGTTCCACATCTCGAGTGCATACGACAACCTGAAGTCTAAGGATATATCATATACATTATATATGAGATCAATAGATGACATGTAAAAATACAATGTTCTCACTATGTCTCGTGGTAGGTCGATCCAACCCCATATTCTCTAACAGTGTCCATATTATTAGTTTAACATCGTTGTATCTATGACCTGTGAAATATGGTAATCAATCAATACATATGCTAGTCTACACATATTTGTCCATATATGTTTTATCGACCAGATATCACTTTAAAATAATCACCACACATATTAATACAGAGTTTCACAAGCAAGTTACATACTCGCTAACCAATATTAACAATAATATTTAAGAAAATTATTCAGTAAATTATGGATATAAAGAAATATAATCATCTCTATGATTATCTCTAAGGCATCTACTTCTACTATATACTAAAAGTAGAATACAATAGATAAAATAGAGAAGGCTAGAAATTCCCACAAAAAAGCAAAACATCCGACCATTAATCTGGTGGACCTTTTATTATTTGTGCACCACAACCGATAGATCTTCATAATTGTATCTAAACAGATCACAACCGATAGATCTTCATAATTGTATCTAAATATATCGCAACCAATAGATCTTCATAATTGTACCAAAACAAATCACAACCGATAGATCTCCATAACTGCATTTAAACAGACCACGGCCGATTGATCTTCATAACTGCACATAAACATATCACAGCTGATAGTTCTTCATAACTATATCTAAACAGATCACGACCGATAGATCTTTATAACTGTATCTAAACAGATCATATTGATAGATCATTATAATTGTACTTAAATAGATGGCTCAGTACAACAACTGGCGGGCCTACTCGCGATCTGAACTTTTATTTCCCGTATTGATCTAATATCACGCGTACAGGTAAAAAAGTAAAAATAATTAAAAACATTTCCCGTATAATTGCGGGGACACCGTGCTAGTTATGTTAACAATAATGTACACTGGACTTTTAAATTAAGTCATGAGAGAGTACAGTTCAACTGAAGAAATTTATCGGCCAGACCAAAGTAATATCTTCTTTGATGGTTGGAGGCTTGGAGGTTGGAGCAGAGCACATTCTGGTTGCCAGCCAGCCTATCACTAATCCAGGGCACTACAACTACTGGTATTAATAGTAGCCTTCTCTGTAGGGGTAGTTCTATACCCTAATCATAAGTTATTGATCATTGCCAAAGCAAAGTTTAAAAAAGGGGGGCTATTTGCGTGTGTTGCCGTGTTGGTGTGGAATCTAATCTTCTGTGCGTCCAGGTGGCGCACGACCTCCTGCACTTGGTATATATTTCCGTGACTGTGCAGCGTGATCCATGTTAACTCGAGGTGATAATGATTGATGATTCCCTTGAGAGCATTATAAAAGTGGACCTCCAAGTAGACGAGTGATGGGCTTAGATAAAGTGGTCATGAACTAGATAACTTCTTTTTTAATACCAACCAATCGAGCTTGACAATGTTCAGAAGTTTAATGCTTCAAGCCTGATCTATATATCTCCCCCCAAAGTATTACGTCTTATTACGTGTAACAGCGGTTCAATTTAGATGTCGTAGCGATTCAAACTTATTCAGAAAACTGCCAAGAAAATCTCCTACGGAACACTGCTAGATTAAACCTATTAATTGACGGGTGAGTGCCCCGGTCTTTTTAGACAAAAGGGGTGAGTGCCGGTTTCTTGATCCTTGTTTTTGAGGTGCATCGACAACATTGAGATGAGATGAAAACACATTATAATTTTACACGCATCATGCTGTTGCGCTCTGGGTGTACAAGATCATGCCGTTCGCATGCATGGTCCGTGCCGTTGCTCGACGCGCAAGCCACATCCATATTTGTCGAAGCAAGCGGAATGCCGATGATATTATCTGAAGCCTGAAGCCTCGAACTCAAGACAAACACTTCCTCATTTCTTCATGGGATCTCCACGTACCAGCTGCAGAATGCTAAAGTGATGTGTCGAGTTTTGACATTTTTAACCAAGTGGCGAAGTTGGAAGGGAAAGGAACAGAAAAGGTTTAGGAAGAAATATCTGCCGATAAATAGAACAGCAAGTACTGTAGGATCCACTAATATGAAATGCACCTGATCTGGTCAGTAAAGAATAGGGAGAGCGATCTCATTCTACTTTATCATATGTCAATGAATGTATCAATTTTCTGAAGAGAACATGATATTGATTTGATTGGAGAAGATGCTGATGATCCGACTAACATCCGACTACACCGTGGGATAACAAGACACCTTAGCAATCACTAAACCAACTCGGGAGAGTTATTAATTAACCTTGTCGTGAAGCACGATCAACCTATCCACGAAGGATGTATTCCTGCAAGCAATCGCAGAACAAGCAAGAACAAGATAAAGATAATCTAAAATTACAAATATAGATGAATCACTCGATGATACGTGTGGAATTCTGATAGTAGATTTTACAGACGGCCGTCCGGCACGACTGAAATCACAAAATAGTAGCAATATAGCTAAACATATCTAAACAAAAATTCGACAAAAACAGAGATGGCTAAGGGTTATTTGTAGGTGGAAAAGGACCGCTAGGCCGAAACGGACACAAAAAACTCCAAGCCGGCGGAGTCAGTTTAAACTGGCCATATAACTGGCTAGTTTATTTTTTTCGCAGACTCTCATTGTTTGATAGCCGATGACTCGAACGACTCTATAATCTGTCTAAGTATTTTATTCTTCTTGTTCTTGACAAAAAATCTAATTGATCTTCATACAATATCTCCAATCATCATCATCATGTTCATGGAGGCTTTAAGGTTCAGAAGTTTTCACTTGTTGTCCCTCCTTCTCCCAATAGTTTAGACTTAAATTCTCTCTTGTTTTTGAAGATCTTGTTGTACCTACTTTTATTCTTTATAGTTTAAGCATAGGACATAATAAAAATAAGAATAGCAGTGGACGTATCCATAAAACCCACTCGCCATTCTGCAAAATCATCATCCACGATTCTTACGCACAAATAAGAACATTTTAGTTCAATGACGGGAGATTAAATGTAATAGTTGTTTTATAAGTGGCGACGAATTAAAAAATCAGAGGTAACCTCTGGCTCTGACCTTCCAAATATTGAATTTTCTGAAACTGATAGCAGCCTGCAGGCTCACTACCACAGAAAAGCTCATCGCATACGGTTTTCCAGCCCATATGCACCGGCTGGTCAGCGATGTGGGGGGCACATCGCACACGGGTCCAGCTTTTCAGGCTGGCCCGTGTGCGATGAGTACCCACATCGCACACGGTAAATGTGAAAGAACCGTGTGCGATGACTGGGCACATCGCACGGGTCAGCCCGGACCGTGTGCGATGAAGTGACACATCGCACACGGTCAGAGCATCCGGCCCATGTGTGATCAATACCCACATCGCACACGGTCATAGTATTAGAATCGTGTGTGATATTTGGCCACATCGCACACGGTTATTCGCTCTTAACCGTGGGTGATGACTGTTCCACATCACACACGGCCGGAAGTTTGGGACCATATGCGATGACGAACCACATCACCCACGGTCAGGTGCTTCGGACCGTGTGCATTGACGCGCACATCGCCCACGATTCGGGCCGTCATACCGTGTGCGATGCTAGGAATGCAACAGTAACGACAACAGGAAATCTCACGTAACAATATCATTTCACAAAATTCATCGGCCACATTCACAGAATTCATTCATCCACCACATATATACACAGATTTCATCCATCAAGCAAATACACGGATTTGATCCAAACACAAATAAAACAGAGATCACATAGATTTCACAGCCGATATATATAAGCACATTGAATAAATTGAATATAAGTTGACCCATTCACAGCTACATAAACAGGAGTTCACAGCCAACATTCCTACAAGTTTGGATCTGACAAGGTTGACAGCCAACAGAAAGAAAATAAATACATCACAATCAAGGTGATCTGAATTGTCCCTTTTCCGGTATGACATGCGTGACGAAGAAGTAGCCAAACTGTCCTCTAACTTCGACAATATCGGCTTGACTCAACGGCTTTTTGTCCATCAAACTCAAAATCTGCGAAGTAATTAAATTCAGATTTAGGTGTATATAGGTAAAAAGTAAAATCTTGAGTCTCACATATAGTACTAACCGTAGGGAGGCCAGCAGTGTCTTTTGTCCTCGAACTCGGAATAACCCTCATCATTTGCTTACAAACGTAAAAAGCACAAAGGATGATTCTTTCTGGCTGTTGGTTACACTGAAAAGTTAGAAATTATGGCATCAATTAGGGCATCAATTAGCATTACTTAGCACTTAGGAGGAATGTTGTACCAATTGTTACCTTCACCAAGTCGTCGTCTCCGTGTCGCAAGCCCACCGGGTTTCCCTTTGGTGAGCACCTCCCTCCACGTTTGACGTACTCGGCGAAAGCACTATCCAAGAATTTCATTATCGCCGAGTAGTCCTTAAGTGACGCTTGGAGGGAATCAAGGTGGACGACTTTGCTCCATTTAGGTATGATGATAATTAAGATCCAATGTTCGCTGCAAAAAAAATATCACAACCCGTGTGGAATGATGACAATGGAGGTATAGCTAATGTATAAAAACACACATACTCCTGATTGTATGGAAGGAGAATGAACTCTTTGTTCTGTTGAGCCATCAACGTGTCGATAACATAATTAAAGACCCTTTTCTCATTCCCCTCGATTTGTTGTTTTGAGACCAACTGTGGGTCGAAGAAACCCACCGGTTCTTTCTGAGCGTTGCATTCGGTGATCATGTGCCTAAGCATAAGACAGAAAAGAGTTATCATTTACGAAACAAAAGAGAGTTGCCAGAATGTGAAATTTCTTGTAAAATACTTACAATGTGAAGTATGTCATGAGGGAGGCATTGAGGGCACCCAGGTTGAAGAGGAGAAACAAGTCCTCGAAGCCCACCGTGCAACAATTATATAAATCATGAAGGAAATGCTCTTTCTTGAAGAACACCAGAATGCTCGACTCACCGGCTTTACATAGTTTCATATAGTGGTCATGTAGCTTTTTGCATAACAAACCTACTGCAGCCAGGTCTTGGGGGAGTAGCAATGGCTTTCCTTTGATATACGTGCGTGCGAGCTTCGCTGGGCGGAACAATCTATTGAATTCTTCGTCCGTCATTAACCCCAGCTCGTTGGCCTTGCCCTGGCCCTTGGCCTTGCCCTGGCCCTTTACCTTGCCATGTCCCTTGCTTTGTCCCTTGCCCGTTGTCGATGTTGTAATCCGGCAATAAAGAATACGGGGTAGCGTACGCACAACAGATCTAGATGGGTGCACGCGGGAGACAAAGTTTAGACAGGTTCAGGCCCTCAAGAGGAGGTAATACCCTACGTCCTGTGTTTGGTGTGTGATATTGCTTGCATCTCGAGTGCCGCAAAGCCTCGAGAACAGATCTCTAGGTTGCTAAGGCGATATGCGTATGAGAGTATGGGAACTTATGAAAGCGTATGAAGCCTAGAGCTCCTCCCGATCGGCGGATCCCTACCAGGGCTTATATAGGTGACCGGGGTAGGGTTATAAGAGTCCGGATCGGTTTACAGATTGGTTTCCTAATTAGTTACAATAGAATCCGGGATTGCCGGGTAAGTGTTTATCCCTATCTTGTACTCTAAGTCGATGAGGTGCCCCATGTAGAAGTCGGACTCCGAGTAGTCGGCCCGGCCCACCCTATGTCCAGAGAGCCGGTATTGTCCTTCTTGACGATACCCGGGTGCTATGTCATCGTCAGTAGCCCCCGAATCCTTCACGATCTAGCTACAACTTGTCGTTGTAATGTCCAAGCCGAGTGCTTTTGCCTTCTTCCCGAGTGGCATCCGCCTGAGCGCACCCTATTATGGTCTGCAGGAAGATTGTGAGGGACTCATTGAACTCCTGTAGAGTTGAGATAGTAAACCGAGTAATATTCACCCGTAGGGCAGGAATATCATAGCGGGGAGTTAATAACGGGTAAGTTCTGGTGGTATCCAGTCATTTCTAGCGGATGGAGACATACCATGAATTCCGACCGAATTCCCGAGTGGAATCTGGTTTTCTGAGTGGTTCGGGTCCAACTAGTGTCCCTCTAGGGGAATGCCCTCGGAATTCACGTCAGAAGCAGAACACAAGCTGTGGCGCTTCGGTCCCGAGTGGTGGAGCCTAATGCCTGGACATTCCACTGAATCCGGAAGTTTCGGATCCCAGAGATTCCAGGGTAAACTTTCCGGAACATCTGGGTGGAGAAACCGGTAGCTCCAAGTTGCTCGGTATCCAACTAGCGGCCCACTGAAGGCGCGCCACAACTGCCCTTCACTCGGGTGTATTCAAGTGATTGCGTTCCCCTGAAGGCCAACCACCGAAACCCTTCAAACTGTAACGTTTCGGTCCCGAGTTGTTCGGTAACCGACTAGCGGCCCGTTGGAGGCACGTTATAGTCGCTCTTCTTTTTTTTCACTGTTGTCGTGAGTGCACAGATGGTGCATCCACTGGGAGTAACCTCCGAGCCTCCGGCCAACTAGTGCAGTCAGGCGGAGGTTCTTTGTTAGCCTGTAAATTCCGCACTAGGGGCACGATCAGTGCACCCAGTGGGTGTAGCCCCCGAGCCTTTGTTCAACTGGAGCAGTTGGGCATATGTTCTTTTTGGCTTGTAGATTCCGCACTGAGGGCACGATCAGTGCATCCAGTGGGCGTAGCCCCTGAGCCTCCGTCCGACTGGAGCAGTCAGGCAGAGGTTCTTTTTGGCTTGTAGATTTCGCACTGGGGGCACGATTAGTGCACCCAGTGGGTGTAGCCTCCGAGCCTCAGCTCGGTTCATGGAACCGAGCGGAGGGTCTTGATGTTTTTCTCGAGTAGCTGATTTGTATCGCCTATGCAGAACCTAGCCAGGAGGTATCGGGACAAAACCGAGTTCCTCCAGGCCAAGCTCCCGGCCTTCGATCGACTCGGCCAGTGCCAGGCCGAGTGGGAAAACTTGAAAGGCACCCTCCGCACAGTGCAAGAGCAGGTGACCGTGAAGGAAGCGCAGATCAAGTCCTTGAAGGCGGTTGGTCGGATGGCCTGCGACGCTTTGTGGGAGGACGACCCGTCCTCGAACCGTGCAAAGGTGGTCATGGAGCGCCTTCGGCGAGCACCTGATCAGGCGAAGGCCTGCTGACGTCCCCGACGAAGAGGTCCCAGCGCTGATGGAGGAAGTCCATACTGCCGCGAATTCCCTAGCCGACCGTGCCAACCTGTAGAGTATATGAACTGTTCGAAATACATGTTAAGTAATCGAGAAGTCTAAGTGTTACTCTTTTATGTGTATCTTTGGCGAACATGTTCTGTGTTTGTTAAACTGTTTCGTAAAGATTCGTTCGTGTGTAAGTTAGCTCTTTGTGTGTGCTCTTGCCGATCCGTCGTAGCCCCCATTGCGTAGAGATTAGCCGTGGGCTGTTTCCCGTGTAGCGCAGGGTTGTGGCATAGTCCGGCGATTAAAGACGAAGAGTTAACGTCGAGCTTTTTACACAGTATTAAAATAATTGTTCGAAGGAGAAGAGTCTGAGTGCGGTTGGCGTGGTGTAGCCCCCGAGAGTCCACTATGCGTAGCTGTGAGCGTGCATAGCGGACCAGTCGGGAACTCCAAGAGTTACTCGGATGGAGCAAATAAATATTGTATTCATGTATTCATACTTAAAATACGGAAGTACAAAGCTTAAGCATAGAAGCGACTTAGCTGTTCAATGTTCTAGGCGTTGGTAATGAGGCTGCCGTCCTTATCCTTCAGTCGGTAAGCCCCCGGACGCAGCACTTCAGCGACAACGTACGGGCCCTCCCACAGCGGTGAGAGTTTGTGCTTGTCCTTGTTGGACTCGACTCGGCGCAGGACCAAGTTGCCAACGTTGAACGCGCGCCCGCGTATGTGCCGGCTGTGATCCGTGGTGGGGATTGACTGGTCACCGTTCTTTGCCAGCGCATCCGAGTCAGCCGTGAAGACCTCCCGAAAGGGATGGTGGCTTCCCGATCTCTCAAAGCCGTTCAAGTCGTAGTCGAGGACGGGTAAGAGGGACTCGATCGTGCCAACCAGTTGGGATCCCTACTCGACTGGTGAAAATCCGTGTTCAAGCAGTAGATCCAACTTTCGCGTAACCTTGTCTTCAGAGATGGTCACCAAGGTCATTGGCTCGGAGAGGAGTTCCAATGAGGAAGGCAAGGAATCCTCCGCCGACTGGCTGGATACCAAGTCGCAGAGGTGAAGTTTACCGAGCTTGTCGGTGATGAAGTCCAGTTTTCCGAATCGGAAAAACTGTCCTGGATCGGGGACAACATCCAGGGAGCTAAATCTCATGATTCGGCCTGGGACGAAGTTGCCGTTGTCGTTAGAGAAAACCCATCTGGATCTGTTTAGATGGATCTATGCGCGCTTCCCCTACCTAGCACGCCAACTGTCGGTGTTGTAATCCGGCAATAATGAATACGGGGCAGCGTACGCACAGCAGATCTAGATGGGTGCACGCGGGAGACAAAGTTTAGATAGGTTCAGGCCCTCAAGAGGAGGTAATACCCTACGTCCTGTGTTTGGTGTATGATATTGCTTGCATCCCGAGTGCCGCAAAGCCTCGAGAACAGATCTCTAGGTTGCTAAGGCGATATGTATATGAGAGTATGGAAACTTATGAAAGCGTATGAAGCCTAGAGCTCCTCCCGATCGGCGGATCCCTACCAGGCCTTATATAGGTGACCGGGATAGGGTTACAAGAGTCTGGATTGGTTTACAGATTGGTTTTCTAATTAGTTACAACAGAATTCGGGATTGCCGGGTAAGTGTTTATCCCTATCTTGTACTCCAAGTCGATGAGGTGCCCCCATGTAGAAGTCGGACTCCGAGTAGTCGGCCCGGCCCACCCTATGTCCAGAGAGCCAGTATTGTCCTTCTTGACGATACCCGGGTGCTATGTCATCGTCACCCGTGCCCTTCAGCAGCGCTGATCTCGTACTTTCAGTCTTCACTGGTGGGGGCGGTGGCGGTAAGTCAAGATTTAGTGGTGTCGGAAGCACCGGCGCTTGCTTGGGTGACTCTTGAGCTGGTGGGCACGAAGGCAGCTCAGACCGCGTGCTCATGACGGGATGTGCTGCGAAGAGTGGCTCAGATTCAGCAGCCAATGGTGGGGAAGCAGGAGGTGGTGCCGATGTGAAGGGCACAAGGAGTATGTCCTTCTTCGGCCACTGGATGAAGGACATCTCCGCCTGTCCCAAGGTCTGGAGTTCGGCATCCTGACTTATGTGGAATAGCGGGAGGCTCTGGAAGCCAAGCTCGACTTTATCGATGGTGCACCTCGCGAACCCTGGCTGTATCGGTACACCTTGCACGGTAGCTTCCTCAGCGTCTTGAGGGAAGGCCTTCCTACGGGCGACATTGGTCCCGATCGCCCTACGACGACCCGAGGGCTCCTTGGTTCCCAAAGCGGCCGTGAGAATGTCATTGCACCCTTGAGGCTGAAACGAGCCTTGCGAAGCCTAGACGCTTAGCTCTTTCTGCAAATAAAAACCTATAATTAGTAGGTACGTAAGCATTGACGTCGTAATTATAGACCGACGACTGAATGAGATAGTCACTCTTACCATAGATTGGTACACTTCCTGGTCTGCTGGGTTGGGTAACACAACCTGACCCGAGGAATCGGTTGTAGACATCGCTTTCAGGAAGTCTCTTGCCCAATCTGCTGCAACATCAGGAAAAGGCACATCGGCTCCCCAAAGGCATCGGTTCTCGTCCTCCCTATCCCAAATCTTTCGCTTCCCATAGTATCCTTTGACCCCCATTATATGGGGGTGTTTGTTCTTCGCGATTAGAGCCTTGCCTGCCTCACTCTTGGCTTGAAAATCTGGCGTTTACCGCATCTCCACAAATGTGGCCCACTGCTCGGGTAAAATGTGTGGATACTTTTCGAAGGGATCCTTATTCTGCTTCATAAACTTTTTGTGCAACACGTACTTAAAATTTTGAAAAATATCATTTGCCTTCCAGAGGGTACATTCTTCCACCTGCGTTTTCCATTGCTCCGGCACCCTAAAGTGTTGCATTATCTCTAGCACTATGGCCTTGCGCAGGTCCTTACTAACCTTTGTCCAATCCTCAAAGTGAATGGGGATAATTTCCCTTACCACTGCCTCGCACATGGTTCGAAACTTCTTCTCCGTTTTCTCTGGTTCGGTAGAAGCCCCGGTTCTGTCGTCGATGGCCTCCACTTGCCATACTTCTTTGGGCTTTTTGCTTGGTTTTCTAATTCTTTTTCACTTCTTCACAATTGACAGGGTTTCTGCTTGATCAGTGCTGGTCCCTTTCGGCTGTGATGATGAGTTCTCTTCGATCTCTCTCGCAGAAAAGTCTGGCGATTCATTACCGGATGTCATAGCTAATTAACATGATGATAATGACAGAAATAACAAGAAGTAAAGCTAGTGCGGGCACAAATAATCCTCTACACGCAAATATTAACAAGCAGCACTGGAACATACGCATTGATATAGCCTTATCTTGCTACTCGTTGTGAGGACACGGAGAACCCTAACCTGTCAGGGAGCGTGTCGGGGAGGCGGCGCTCAGGGACGGGGAGGCAGCGATCGGAGATGTCGATGCGGTCAGGAACAGGGAGGCGGCGCTCGGGGACTCGATGACAGGGAGGCGGCGACCGGAGATGTCGAGGTGGCGCTCGGGGAGGCGACGGAAATTTGGGCGAGGCGACGCGCGCAAAGCCGAAATGTTTTGATGAACGGACGGGGTGACCAAGGTACTAGTTGTACCGGGGCCAGCCATCGCACACGGTCGCGTACCCACGCACGTGTGCGATGCGACACACATCGCACACGGGTTTTTGATCTTAACCGTGTGCGAAGTGCTGTAATGCCCGTGTGCGATGTGACTCACATCGCACACGGGCATCTAATTCTGCCCGTGTGCGATGCGAGTCACATCGCACACGGGTATTGATCTACAACCGTGTGCGATGTAAGTGCGGCGCGCAACACGAAGAGTCGCCCCTATAAACCGCCGCCTCTTCGGTTTCTCATCTTCATTCCTATAAGCCGCCTCCTGCTCCATACTTTATTCCTCCAAACACCACCTCTAGCCACGTGCTCCGTCGATCCTCTTCTTCTTTACCCCACTAGGCCAGCCACTTCCTCGATCTGTCGTAATAGCTGCTGTAGTGAGCTCTTCGGAGAAGCGGAAGCGCGAAGCATCGCCCATCCGCGAAGACTGCGTGCAGATGACCATGGCTATCTCCTGCGCCACTGCCAGGGCGCTGGAGTTGGTTGAGTATGGACCCACCGACCACACCCTCCTCTGTGCGCACAACGCCGACCCCGTCAATTACTCCGGTGCGTACGCCGTTCGGTGTATCCTGGAAAAGAAGTTTCCGCGGCACCTCGGTTTCTCCTTGAAACTCACCACGAGCCGGGGAGTATCCTCGTCCGCTGCAGGAACAAAAATATCGTCCAGCACCTCCACGCGAAGTGCTTCCGGTGGGGTGCCGAGATGGTGAGCTTCTACATAGTTGCTAATGTCTCCGCTCTGAACCCTGACCCTGTGAATGAAGATCTGCCGCTGGAATTGATTTAGATAGTTTTTATTTCCTTTTACTTCACATTATGTGTATACACATATGCATGAACTACGCTTTTGTTATGTAACGTAATATTTCCTCTTCGCAACAACCGGAAGAGGCATTTTCTTATGTAATGTCTTGTTAATCGGTATTAAAAATGTCTTGTTAATCTGTGTTCCAAATGTCTTGTTAATCTGTGTTGGAAATGTCTTCTCCACCTGTGTTGCAAATGTGTGACCCACATCGCACAGGGGCTAGAGCATCTGACCGTGTGCGATGTACATCGTACACGGGCTGAAGGAGTTCAGTGTTTGCGATGTAAGTCACATCGCACATGGGCTACAGGTGTTCACCGTGTGCAATGTGGAGTTGATCATCTATAGTTCAACCGATTACGTATTCGAAATGAATATCAGAATCAAAATTCTGCGATGACTCCACAAGATAATTTGCTAACTTCAACCGATTGCATATTCAAAATGAGTATCAGAATCAAAAATTCTGCGATGAGTTTTTGAAATATAATTTGCTTACTTCAACCGATTACATATTCAAAATGAGTATCAGATTCAAAATAAATCATGAATCTACCACATGATTTTCTTTGTATACTTGCCCATTGGAATGATCTTAGTGTGCGATGTGAGTGAAATAACCGTGTGCGATGTGAGGCACATCGCGCACGGTTATTAGAAAATACACGGGCCTGAAATGTGACCTGTCTGTGATGAGACTTACATACCAGACAGTGTTTTCGGTACATGTTTCCTGGCTTCATCAGTTCATTTTGCTTGCCACCTCTGAAAAACAGAATAACATCCCAGCATGCACATGACAATATATATCACAAGCATCCACAACACAAATTAAAGAATTTTCTACATCTCAATTCCACATCTCAAATTTGACAAGTCTGCATCTCAAATATATATATATATATGTACAACACATTTGACATCGCATAAGTTGCTAAAGAATTTTGCACATCTCAATGTCATATGGAAACGAACTATCTAGGGCTTGGTTCATGGGTAAAAAGTGCTAGCTAGAGTGTTTACATACTGACTAGAAATGAACGCATTAGAATGCGATGACGCATTAGAATGTGACATCTGTATGTGCACTCTCTCTTATGCTCGGGCTTCATTCTGACCTCTGATCGAAGCACACAATCATGTCAGTCACAATTCACAATTTAGCACGGTATAATCAGCGTACAACAAAGTACAGAGGTTCAGAAGGTAATACCTAGCGGAAGGCATCTGACACGTTACATAATTTTCTTGTGCAATGTAACCGCAATAGACATTGCGTTTACACTACACAAGACACTCTTTCCAAAAGACGTGTCTTGTGCAGTGTAGCGCAGTGTCACAAACGCGACGAAAAACGCCGGCCTCCACCGGCACCGGCGCTGCTGCAAGGCGGAGGAGCGGTCACCGGCCTCGAGGAAGAGGTGGCGACCGGATCTGGGCTCGGGAGGGGGGGCTCGGGGAGGAGGCGGCGGTCGGATTCGGGCTCGAGGAAGAGGCGGCGACCGGATCCGGGCTCGGGGGGCTCGGGGAGGAGGCGGCGGCCACAGCGCAGTGCGAAAGAAAGTTAGGGTTCCAACGTGGCAAAAATGACTAGGTCCCCCATTTATAAATAGAAGAAGTCGAGTTCGGTACTGATATCGCACACAGGTTATCAAAATTAACTATCACCGATACTTACAACATCGCACACGGTCATCAAACGAAATCTGTCACTGATGCCGGCTACCTATGAAAAAGTTAAGAAACGGGACATCACATACGGTCGCCCGAAAAACTGTGTGCGATGTGGAGCCACATCGCACACAGTTCCTACGAAGCAACCGTGTGCGATGTGAATGAAATAACCGTGTGCGATGTGAGGCACATCACACACGGTTATTAGAAAATACCTGTGTGCGATGTTCCTCACACGGTTTCTCACATTGCACACGGCCTAGTTTGCCGTGGCATATCACACACGGGCCTGAAATGTTGACCGTCTGCGATGGTCATATTGATAACGGGTTTCGGCCAACCGTGTGCAATAAGAGATCTTAAAAGACATGTTCTGTATTAGTGATTGTTGCCCTGTTGCTACAGTAAAATCAGTGAATAAGTCATAATCATATAAAATTTGTTGTCGGCCTTCTTTTTTCTTGAGACGGAAGACTAGTGTAGAATACTTAATCTGTTCCAATAGATGCCGTGTTATACATTTATTATACCGGGAGTAGTAAACAGTTAGAACGTGCCTACCTTGATTATTGCTCAAATGGTGCGGAAAACAGCTACAGCTTGGATGTCCCAGCAGTTCGCGACATAATTTACAAGCTGTAACAACAAGACGGACAATCATGTATAATTAGAAATATAAAATTTTGTCTCCTTTAGCCGTTGGCTAGGTTAATCATTTACAAGATACTGGATGAACTACAGAACCATATATGCCTAGTATCACGCTGGTTATTCTCCACATAATTATATGATCTGATGATACATGCATAAATATTAGATATTGTACTCCTAGCAACAAAGTCAAGCATCTACTCCATGTAGATATGGCCCACTTTCTGTTCAGCCATAGAAATATGATGAGCCGTGACACTTTCCCCGTTATCGCACGGCTCTTTTCGAACATCAGCTCCGTAATTTTTAAAGTTTGCTTATGACGGTGTGCAAGTCAATGACGCGAGAGTCAAATCAATCCTTTTCTTTTTGCCATATATCCCAACGGGCCACAGGCTATCAAATTTCTGTAAGGCACTGTAACATTTGGTCGTGAATCCGCTTGACAGTACGTACGTTGATTAATGTTAAGCAACTTTGCAACATCAACCTTATATGATGTAGCACAAGAATAGTACGAAGAAACAAGCGCTTTCGCCATCAACAGTTGATTAGTTCAACCGGAAATATGACATGTCTAACCTATCGTTGAAGGTTAGGCTTGATGTCCCACTGTCCTGTCAACTACATGCCGAGCGAATTATTCATGCATGTACTGTATGTTCTCTTTTCCAATGAGCAATACACTTTTTAAGTTTTTACCATGCAAGGGAGTTTTAGAAAAGAAAATGTTAGGAGTTTTCACTATTACACACCAGCCCTTGCAAACTACTCGGATGCACCCATATGTGGCTGCCGGGGGGACCGTGTATATATAAATTAACGCGAAGAAGTTTGGCGTGGAAGTGATGGGCTCCATTTTACGTGCTAACAAGCGCGAGATTGGGCCACCCCATCCAGTCTGTAGTGGCGCGACGTCCCTCCCCCTCCACCTTGGATGCGTGGCGCCATCTTCGGTCCATCGGGACCTCTCTGCTACCTGCTGTTGGTCTTTTTCTTTTCTCCCTTTCCTCTTCTTCTTTCTTTATGCTCAGACGGATCGCATCTGGATGTCTAGAAACGGACTACACCGACCCAACGACATATATTATTCCACTGTTGTTTGTTTACTAATCACTTATTGGTTCCGTTTTCAAGTATAAACCCCATCGCGCCAAAAAGAAATCACTTCTGTACAGTCTCCAGAACAGAACAGTACACTACAACCTGTGCCGCGTGCTGGCTCGTGAAGTGCCCGAAGCTATAACAAAACGCAACTTGCATGCGCGCGACGCGCCTAGCTAGCTCGATCTCGTTCTATCTACAGAAGATGGGGGTTATCATGTTGGCTTTTACTCGGCTCCCCTCTCATGCGAGCACATGACCCTGTTCTTCTTCGACTCTTCAGCACCAGATCGGCGCGCTCTAGCTTAGCTTGCTGCATGTGTGGTTGTGTGTGTGCATGGCAAAAGCGCTAGCTTTCGGCAAAAGGACGCGCTCCGGTGTGGGTTAGATGGACGGACGCACAATTCGCACGGACCGCACTGCACCGGCAAGCATGTTACCCTGTTCCCCGCGCGCGGCTGGCTGCCTGGCTAGCTGCCTAGCTAGCTCTTCCTTTCCAGCGCTTTGCATTGCCTGAACCGGCCGACCCGGCCCGGGACGCGCGACGCGGTCTCAATCCGGCCGTGGCGCGAAGCTTTGCTGCATGGCGTTTTTCGACGACGACGACGGTGATATGATTGGTGATTGCTAATTTGCTCGATGCATAGAGGCATCGTCGGTGGCCGCGGCCGCGTAGGTTTCATGTGTGTCGGCTCGCTGCGCGCACGAGTGATACGATTGCGCTGAGATCAGAGTACGGTGACCAAACAGTAGTACCGCGGAATAAAGCCGCCGAGGCCTCGAGGCCTTTTCCTCCTCCTCCTCCTCCTCCTCATGTGCGCGAGCCTCTGCACCGCCTCGTGCGGCTGATCCTAGCTACTCTATCGCTGCTTTTCTCCTCCCAGACATCACGTACCAAACCTCTGTGTGAAGTTGCGAGCGGCGCCAGTAGTACTATGTAATTCATTACCGGCCGGCAAGCACCAACTGATGTGAATGAACGCAAACTCTGCGGGGGATTGTTGTTTGGTCGTCAGAGATGGTCTTTCAGCCTTTCAGGGTAAGTACTATCTGCCACACTCCTGGCACACCTGTGGTGTCAGATCGGGTTCCATCCATGCATGCGAGTACTATGCTACAACTGAATTTTACTGGCTAGCTATTAGTATGGATTACATGACAAAAAAAGCACGTACGTACGGTTGCAGTGGTGAGTCACGGTTTAGCTGCCCCGGGCCCCCGGTCGGACATGCACGCATGCATGCTTCGATGGATGGACGAATTGACGGAACCTGAGAGAAGAATTAGCGCCCACAATTCTGGACGCACTCATGTAGTTGCAATCGGAACAAGTTGTCCTACAGCGCGGCGTGGCATCCCGTGTGGCACTGTCGCCATCGGCGTTAGATGCCCTGCTTACTGGCAAATCGAAGATGACGGCCGGGCACCGACCGATCGGATCATGCACGGTCGGTCCACTGATCGATCGATCGATCTCCACTGATCCTGCCACTCATTCGTTGGATAACTTGTTCTTACATCTCTCTCAGCGATCGAGCCCGGCAGCAAAACGGCGCAGGCGTCCGGCGAGTCCATGACGTTGCGGTGGCCCGGCGTAACACCGGAGTTACCGACGCGCATTTACACGAGAACGATCAATGATATGATCGTCCACGCCATGCAACCCCCACACAAGCTCCAGGGCAGATGAGCTGGGGTGTACTGTTGACGCAAGTATCTATAGCCTCATCACATGCCGCGCGTGGTGGTCCCTAGCTTGATGCAACGCGAACCCAAAAGAAAGCAACGCACCGCACCGCATGCGCATACGGGGGAATCCCACATCGATCGATCCATAAGAGTCAAGGTAACAACAGCAACAACAACTTAACGTACGTACGCATGCAACAAGGCCATAGCTGCACGTACATAAAGAGAGGGCCGGTGAGCCGGCCAGGCCGGGATCGATCGGTCCATCCAGGAATATAACCATGTGCCCATCCCGTGTGTAAAGACACCACGTTGTGTGGCATGATTACCATGATGAGTGGCACTATCTGCGAGCTGTAGCGGGTAGCTAGGTAGCACGTATGTGTGTCGTTGTACCGAGCATGGGTGTGTATATATGGATAAGCAAGACAGATAACAAATACGAATATACGCAGATGCAGGCGGAGTAACACGGCACCGCCAGAGTGTCCCCATTTCCTGTCCACAAGCTAGCTAGCTAGCTAGCTAGGCTGGGGTGCGTGCAATGGTTGGTTGCAAGTGTCAACCTCCAAATAAAGAGTGACACGTTAATTTATTTGCCGCCGCTTAGGCAAACCATAAACCCATCATGAGCAGTAACCCGTAGTCCGGGTCGCGTGACCACCGTCGATTATGTAGCTAACCGTGCGCTTTATTTATTGCCGTTACGGCCGCGCCGACAAGTTAGAAACCGGGAGATCACAGCCCAGCGCGCCCATGGCCGTGCCGTGCGTCCGTTCGTGCATGCGTACCCCAGAGCCGGCCCCGGGGTGGGCACGTACGTACTCGAGTGCCTGCCCTCGGTCTGCAGAGTCCCGTGCCATTACATACGAGTCTACCGCGGCAAGTGAAACCTCGGAGAAATTCAGCAGACGCATCCCGTAACCCTTGCGAGATTTACATCGCCGAGACCGACCCATCGGTCCAAGGATCTCACGTTTGAGTGTTGTCCTCGCGTACGTGCACTCCCATCACTCCCTGTAAGACTGTAGTAGTCGTCGGGTAGGCAACTAGGCCAAGGTTAATTAGCTCGGGCGCGTGCGTGACTAGGTGGTAGCACTGCACTGATTAACCACTGCGAGATTAGATCCAATCACGGGGCTCCGGCTGCATCCAGATCTAACAGACAGGCCTCGCAAGTGAATTAATCGAACTGCCTGCCCGATCTGACACCTCGTCCACGTTCGCGTGCATCTGCCCGGGTACGTTGGGGGTTTTCTGCTGGCGCCCTGTGATTAGCTGTGACCATACGCGCTCTCTGTCTGATCGATCTCTGGCTCGATCGTAGCAGCTGGGCCCCATCCATCCAGATGAATCGAGGCAGCAACTTGGAGAGTGAAAAATACAGTATATGAAGGCACGACATGATGCAGGCGGGCAGGCAGCCGTTGCAGTCTGCAGCTAACTTAACTGCAGATCGACATCGCGGTGGTGGATCACCGGATCAGATATATTAAAAAGGGCCCATGACTCCACCATGACCTGACGCAGCGGCCGGTTGCAGCAGCCTGCCTGAAATCCCTGAACCTATGTACTTCGCTGGCTCTTGCGATGTTATACTCGTACCATGATTGATTGTTTGTAATCTAACTTCTCTCAGACATCTCACTGAGCATCTTTTAAATGCCCGGCCGGCTGGCTACTGTCGTGCGAGCTAAGGCAGTCATCGCGTCGAGTGGATCGCATGTTCATCGTGATGCACCGCGTCACCTCGAGAATGTTCGCGCTAGAAAGGCGTACCCGGTACCTCGTGCCAATTTTTTCGCTGATGCTGTTGCTGCTGCTCCTGCTGGCTTGTTGCATGCGAACTGCACAGCAGTGGGGAAGGCTTTCTTTTGGAGATCCTACTCAAATGATGCCCATAAAGCGTTCCTTATATCTCCAAGAATCTTTGCTTTTCTGGTTTTCATTCAATAGGTGGAATCAAAGTAGCATTGCGACTCGTACTGCCAAATACTTTAGCCGAAAGAAGACAACTCGTGATTCATACACAACACCTACTGAAAGGGTAATGTCTAGAAGTTTTAAAAAAAAACTTGTAATGTAAGCAGGAACGGTGAACATACATGCACATCCTTGTCAGTGTTACACAAAATGAGATTTTGTATAGTCGCCGCATTGCAGATTTTGAGGTGGTTCAGAGTTCACAAAGAGAAGAACATTTAAATGTACTACTACGAAGCAAATGCTGTGCCATGGTAATTGAAGAGATTGATGTTATTCTGTAGTAGATCTGTCAAAGCATGTGCCGTTATCGTTTATAGTACCAAGTACGAACTACCTATGAAGATAGCTTCTGCCTTTTTCTGAACTCTGAAAGAAAGATTGTAAGCTTTGTACTGTAAAGCTATCAAAGTTGGAGAAAAGAAGGGGACGACAAGCAGATCAGTATGCGACGCATATTATCCTTCAATGCAGATGCTTTAGGCGGGCTTCTGACACAAGAAGAATCCGTTTTGGGCTTCAAGACTCCACGTCTCATGATTCATGACCCGGTAACAGAAAGAGACTTGATAAACCTGCGTGCTTTTAGCACTGGCAAGTGGCAATGATAAACAACGGAGGTACCTCCGGCTGCCAGATCTCCTAGCGATGGCGCTCTTCTGTACTGTCCCTGCGTGATTTGGTAGCTCGGCTGGTTACAGCATCTTAAATCTTATTGCCTAAATATGATGGGCCGTGCGCTTGTCCGACTGTGCCTTTTAGATGGGCCAGAGATTTCGGAAGAAAAAAGGAAGGCTTCATAACTGGATTCTGTAACGGGCCACGGGTTGCAGTTACTCGTGCCTTCTCTTTCTTTTGGACGTGTACACAGATTCTGATACGAATATTAGACAAAATTATTTCTAATTATATGTTAGCAAACTCCACTAAAACGTATGCTCAAATTCTAATTTGAAAAAAAATAAAAAAAAGCACTTCGAATGACCTTCAAGAAAAGGATTTCACTCTAAACCAGGTACTTCGTGCTAGTGCTTCAGGTTAAACAAGTTTGGTTTAGAGGTCGTTGATTGTGCAACTTCGTGACCCGCTGATGCCCTGCAAGCGCGCACGATCTTGTAGCCTTTCACCTGGAGTATTTCAAGGTACCATGTCCCACAAGGATAACTATCCTGCACCAAGACCTTAGTAGCTCCAAAGAAAGGGAAAATATGTACGACACCATGTGACGCTAATACAAGGAATAAATGCAAGCTCTATGCTCTATGCATAGATATTATGGTTCGTAGACTTCACTATTGAAACAATTCGCATGGGAGGGTGAAGCGTAAAATAAGATACACGTTGGAGTCCTAAGAGCATCTCCAACCGATGTCTTATATGGATCCCTATACCTAATTTTAGTTAGAACAGTAAAAAAACCCCCTCCAACCGAATCCCTATCTCATTCCGTATCACTGTTGCTTCCCTATCCGCTCCCCGTCGTTCCTCATTTATGAGGAAGCGATTCCCGTTTCGCATCCATCAACCGCCGGCCTCTTCGCTCCTCCGCCCCGCGTCCCGCGCCCGTGCGGACTTCGTCTCCACCGCGAGCACGTCGTCGTCCCAGGTTGGTTTGAAGTCACGGTGGTCGTCATCGTCGTGGCCCATTATCGTTTCTCCCATTCCTGCGTCTGCATCCATCCGATCCAGGTCGCGTGGGGGAGAAGGAGAGAGGAGGAAGTGTTGGGGAACGTGCTACGCAAAACAAAATTTTTACCGTACACGAACCAAACCAAGATCCACTATCGAGGTGCAGGCAACGATATCATACCTTCGCCGATCACATCAATGCAGCGGAGAAGTTGACGATGTCGATGAAGTCCGCAGATTCCCGCAGCTAGGTTATACCTCCCAGCCGCGAGAGTGATCTCCTCGCGAATAGTTCGCCCGATCGAACGCCGAAGTGTACGACGTCTTCGAGGTATCCACGCGTACCGGATCAGCGACACCGTGGTAATGTGTGGACTAGCACACAAGAACAGCGGGGATCTACGAGAAGGAGAAGCAGCAGCGCGCCGGCAGCAGAACTAGATCCAATCTAGAAGAGAGAGAAAGAGGAGGCTGCGGCCAATCTAGAGGTGGCGGCTGCCTAGGGTTTCAGCCATGGGGCTAGGGCTGCCTTTGGGGCTGCTTGAGATGCCCTTTGAGGTGCTCTACCTCTCTATTTAAAGGGGTGGGGCAGCTCTCCCTGGGAAGGTGGAGTTCTACTCCAGCAGGAACTCCCTGATGGAGTTGGAGTCCAACTCCACCAGAACCTTCTGGAACCTTCTAGTACCTTCTAGAACCTTCCGGAACACTTCCGGAACTTTCCGGAACACTTCCGGACATCACCGGAACCATCCGGAACCTCCCGGAACACTTTTGAGATCATCCGAAACACTTTCGGAACCCTTCTCTCTCGTTCTCCATAAATCGTAGCATTCCTAAATATCGCTAAAACGTTAAGCGTGTGACCCTATAGGTTCGAGTATATGTGGACATGTCCGGAACACCTTCCGGTCAATAATCGTCAGTGAGATCTGGACACCCATAACGACTCCCACATATCATCGAAGATCTTTATCGAGCGAACCTCGTATTACCGCATATCATCTTTTTGCCTCATGATACATTACACAACCTGAGGCCAGACTTTTATGGTATCCCTGTGATCAACTTCTTGATCACTATACCTAGTTATTCTCGTTACTGGTTTGTACTCTTTTCTCGTTTCCGTATTCCGGTGTCCCCGTGACTAACCCTTTAATCACAATACCTGGCCAGGCGACGCTGGACACCGTAATACCGAGTGGGCCCAGAGTGTATCTCTCCATCGCCAGAGGGGCAAATCCCAGTCTTGACATATCTTGAACCACGATATACTTTCTGGTGTACCTAAAAGTTACCTTTATAATTACTCAGTTACGGAGTAACGTTTGATGACCCCAAAGCAACCATCCGGTATCCGGGTCTACGATATTCTCATGGTCTAAGGACGTGAGTAAACGTTAACACATAATGAGAAGATACTGGCAACATATTGACGAAGTGATCTCGCAGTATCTCATAAGGGGGTCTATCCAACACCATTGTTACCCTAACAATGTGTTCCCATTATTGCCAGCATCCTTGTTACATTAACAATGCACATGATCAGGAAAACAAGACCATCAACAATACATGAGCTAGTCCAGAAGCCTGACTAGGGATCTGAATGGTGTTTATTATTCCACACATGCAATTAGGTTTTCCTCTGAATCTCATATCCAAGAACCAATGCAATTCTAGCATAGAACATAAACTTAATCATGAACATGAAAATAGAATAATAACAACTTTATTATTGCCTCTAGGGCATATTTCCGACAGGAAGAAGGAGGAGGCAGGCGCCGTCGTTTGACCCGTCCCCAGATCGACGATTCCCTCTCGCCCGGCGCACCAACGCAGAGGAGGAAGGTAGGGATCAGGCATGTACTGCCACCTTGCTTTTCTTGGTTTCTTGTTGTGTGCGTGTGCATGTGTGTGTGCTCCTTGTTCGTTTGGGTTCGGCTCTTGATTTCTAGAGCTTGGGTTAGGGTATTTCGGCCAGCGTTAGCATGATTGTTTCGGATCTTGATCTTTTCCCTTGGATTGTTTAACAAGTTAAGGCGTGGTGCATCGCGAGACAATTTTTATTTATTTAGTCGTAGTAATTTTGTGTTCCGAGCTGTTCGAGCGTCCATCCTGCCACCCGCCGCCACCGTGTCGCCGGCCATCAGGCCCAGACGTGCTCCTAGTAGTTAGGGGTTAGGGTTCCACCCAACTCTACCCTTTGCCTTACCTCTCGATTTCTTTTCCTAGCACGAGGGTCGTCTTCTTCTCCCTCTCGATCTCGCTCTTTTCTCAATTGCATTATCTCAAAATCCCTCTTTTGCCTGTCTATCTCGACGAGAGGAAACAAAAGCCAACATTCGGCCACGATAGCAGCACCCGGAAGAACCAACGAGATAGCTCGGTCGACATCTCCCGCGGCCTGCCCCTGCCATCAAGTAAGTACTATTTGGATTGCTACCCCGCTGTGAACCAAATTGCACACAGACGCGGATTAGATCGCCGGCAAACAGCAGATTAGATTGCACTATTGTGATTGCAATCCAGAGGGGGTTGATGTGAATCCTATAGTCTGCTTAGCTTCGAGTGTTACTAGGAATTAGCTAAAATGCATTGCTTGATCTGTATTCCAAAAAATTAAGCTCACTAGTTTAAATTGATTTTGGGATTAGGACGCATTTACATGAATCTGTTCTTTCTCAACCTCAGCTGACAAACTAATCATATTATTTTTCACCAAAATGTGTTAATGCCAATGTGTTAATATTGGTTCTTTTTGTGCAGGAATGGAGAAGTATCATAGCAACACTCGATTTGCACCCTTGAGAGACGCTCCATTTGCTCTCCATGGTAAGAACTCTTGGACGGATTTGCTATGTTGCTTGTCCTTTTGATGTTGGTCTCGAGATATCAAACAATTATTACACCAGACTAGTTGTATGGGTGGAGTGTAGTGGATGCATACATGCATCCTTGCATGTACGTTCTTGTTGTATAGGATGTGTAATGGACTAAAAGTTGAGGTAGTAGGCTGGAAACCACATTGGAGTGTTAGACTGGCAGCTAGCAGCTTAATTGAGCTGACTTTAAGGCTTGTTTGTTTGGCATGCTTTTGGCTTTTTGGACTTTGGCTTCGAAGCCAGAAAAGCACCTATTTACCTGTTTTTGGCTTGTGAGTCATGTGAGTACTTGACAATAGTTGTGATGAATATCTTGCCATCTTATGAGGAGTTGAATATTTGGTTGCATGAATTCAAGGTTGGAATTATTTGCAATATGTTTGATTGATTGAGTTTCTCAATTTGTCTCAAGGAAAAATTGAGTGGATAAAGGATTTTTCTCGACTGACTTGGGTCAAGTGGAAAACTTGTGCTCGCGACGCTTTGCTTGGTCTATTGTGTGCAGGTGCGAGTTGGGTGCGGCGATGGTTCGGCCATATGGACCGGCATGATAGCTTGGAGGGCTGAGATGCGGTCAAGGAGGTGGCGACGACATCGTGCGGCTTAAAAGCATGTACGCGGACGACAAGAAAGCGGGTGGAGACGAGACGTGAGGACCAAGTCAGTGCGAGGGCGTTTTGGTAAAAACGCGGAAACCACCAAAGCTCAACCAAGAAACTGCGGCGGCGGCCGGAAGCGGTTTAGGGTTGGTAGCTTAGGGTGGAAGGAAAATCGAGAGGTGGCTAGGCTATTTAGACGCTTTGGGATGCGTGCTAGGTAGTTAGGCCCATTAGGGCATGAGGCCCAAGAGTGGAAGAGGGGGTTATCCCTCCCCACTATAAATAGATGATGAGGGTTTTCTTAACCCTTAACCCTTTTTGATTAGCTTGTGAGAGCTGCACTTGGTGAAGTGCTTTGCCTAGATGAGAGGCTTGTGAACTCCAAAGAAAACCCACGAAAATTCAATACAAAAAGATTTCCTCAATTCCTATACAAAAAGATTTCCTCAATTCCTATGTGTTCTTGAGTCTTTCTCCCTTTTGAATCTTTTTTATTTTCGTTTTCTTGCTTTTCTTGTGAGTTGATTCTTGATATGGCAAGTTAGTGATGGAGTAATCACGTCCTATTCGATTCCATCCTAGCATATTCAAGAAATCAATCCCTTTTCTCATGTGTTGAGTTTGCTTGCAAGAGAAGAAAGAATTGGGGTTTTGCAATTGACTTGCTTGGGGGCTAATCTTCGTGATTTAATAGATGGAATAGGTTGCTGTGATATGTGAGAGATCATCCTGTTGATTTGAGATCAAAAACCCTCACGAGCAACAAGAAATCAAAGATTTTGTTTTCGTCCAACTTTTGAGGTGTTCTAGGTAGATCATGTTAAAGCTCATGCCTTGAGACTTCTTTATGAGGATCAACTCTTGATTCATAGTCACAAGGCATCCCTAGACCCTTCTGCAAAGTTTCATCCTTTTTGGTTGGACGGATTTCAAACCGAGACAAAAGTTCCAACGAAAAACAGGGATTTTCGAAGTTCTGAACTACACCCGGAGATTCCGTACTAGAATACCCGGAATGTCCGGGTGTGTATTTTGAGTGCTTCAAAATACACATCCGGAGTGTCTGGGCTAACCCCGGAGTCTCCGGACATCATCCCGAGAGGGAATTTTCAGTGCTCTCGGGTCATACCCCGGAGTATCCGGACAAACCCCGGAATCTCCGGACCCCGGAGTGTCCGGAAAACCCCGGAATCTCTGGACCTCGGAGTATCCGGAGTAAAATGTCCGGAATGTCCGGATGTGCATTTTCCTGACTGGTCAGGTTCACTGTTTTGGCCGTAACTTTTGCATCCGAACTCCGTTTTCAGTGATCTTGTACTCGTTTTAAAGCTAACGACGAGCTCCACGTCGTCAATGACTTTCTAGAGTTTTTCCGCTGCATCTTCTTTGTCATTTACAGTAGTATCTCAATTGCTATCTGTATTTGAGTTTGAAGAAAAATTTGTATCCGACATTCACCCCCCCTCTGTCGGGAAGCCGTCGATCCAACAAGTGGTATCAGAGCCCGGTCTCGCTTCTCTATAAGCTTTGACCGGTTTTTGCGAGCCATGGCTTCCCACGGATACTCGACTCGTCCTCCTGTCTTCAATGGGATGGACTGGGAGTTCTGGAAAAATCGAATGAGAATCTTTATCCAGTCAGAGGGGTTTGCTATTTGGAAAATCATTGAAACGGACTTTGCTCTTCCTGCACAAGTGACGGATGCAAATCAGGCTGATGTTGAAAACAATTGCAAGGCCATCAACTATTTGCTTTCTGGTTTGGATAGGAAGGAGCATGAGCGGGTTGCTCATCTTGATACCGCTCACAAGATTTGGTCGACCTTGATCACCTACCATGAGGGGTCCGACCAAGTCAAGATTGCTCGAGCGGATCAATATAGAGTTGAATACAATCGTTTTGAGCAACGCCCTGGGGAATCAATTTCTGAGCTTTTTGAGAGATTTGAAAGAATTGTGAATAAGCTCAGGAGTGTGGGAGTGAGGTACTCTGACTCGGAGATGGCTAGGCATGTGTTGAACACATTAGAGCCCGCTTTTGAAGTGCGGAAGATTGCCATCCAAGAGTCCGCCAATCTTGCCACTCTCACACTCGATCACCTGTTCTCCAAGCTCTCTACTCATGAGATCACTTCGGAGAACAGAAATGGCTCTAAGTCCAAGACTTTGGCTCTTGTTGGGAACACTTCCTCGGATCCATCGGGGATAGTGTCTCCTAGTGTCAACTCTGACACTTGCATGATTTCTTCTTCTGGACTGTATCTTGCAGCCTTGTCTTCTTTGTCTAATGATCAGCTTGAATCTCTTCCCGAGGATGAGCTCGCGTTATTTGTAAAACGCTTCTCTAGGGCATATAAGAATGTGAGAAATAGGAGAAGGAAATCCTCGGACATCACCTGCTATGGATGTGGCGAGAAAGGCCACATTCGATCCGAGTGTCCCAATCCTAAAGAGAGAAACACGTTTGTTTCTAAATTTCAGGACAAGAGAAGAAACAACTTTGGATCAAGGCCCAAGATGCGTGAGGCGGAGAAGAATCTTCGTCGAGCTCTCGCCGCTTTTGGAGATAGCGACAACAGCTCCAACTCTTCTTCATCTTCCTCTTCCTCAAGCGAGGATGAACCGGAGCCGCCCAGGCACAAGAAGAAAGGGAAGAAGAAGGTAGAACATGGCTTCACCGGCATGTGCTTTATGGCGAGATCTGAACAAGAGAGCGACGACGAAGATCTTGAAAGCGATGTAAGTTGCACCTTCAATGAGCTCAGTGTTAGGCATGATAAACTACTTGATATGTTTGATGTGCAAAATGATGCCTTGTTTGCTTCAATCAAGAAATCTAAAGACCTGACTAAGAAAGTTAATTCTCTTACACTAGAAATTGCTAAACTGAAAAGTAATGAGGATGAGTGTGCTAGTTGTGATGTTTTACACAAAGAATTCCTTGAAGCTAAAGATGCTCATGCTAGTGTAAGTGAATTGCTTAAATCATCCATGGTTGAAATTGATAAACTTAAGTCGAGCCCTTGCTCCTTTTGTGTTTCTAAGGATGATAACTTAGACTCTCTTAGGAAAGAGATTGATATGCTCAAAGCTTCACATGCTAGTTTGCCTTCTTGTGGATCTCTGGGATGTTCCTCTAGCTTAGCACCTCTGAATGAGTTGAATGAGATGAAATTGTGCTTCGCTCTAGGTTTCATGTTGCATATATTTGTCATCCAGGAGCTTATGATCTATAAGGACAATCTAGCCAAGCTTAAAACTGTTTATCTTGCTGGTTGCATTGCTCACTCATTTCATACTAATGAACTCAAGAATGCTAAGAATCAACTTGCTAGCATTAGTTCTAAGAGCACTCAAGAATCTTCCTCATGTTTAAGATGCAAGTATTTGGAAGGTAGAAATAAAGAACTGAATCAATCTGTGCTTGAAATGAGAAGACCAGTGTGTGATAAATGGTCTGAACTAGTTGAAGAAAATCAGGACCTAGGAAGACACATTTCTGAGCTTTACAGAAAACTCACTTTGGCTAATGCTACTGCTTCTAAGCTACCTGTTGATGTTTCTCATGCTATTTTCTCTACTTGCACATTTTGCCATGAGCTTGAGAATGATGTTTCTACTATGCATGCTGCATTTAGAGAGAGGTTTAAGAAAACAGTAGCTGAAACATGTAGCATTACTTGTGTGTCTTGTGAGTCTCTAAAACTTGAACTAGGAGCATACAAAGAAAAATATGAGAAAGCTGTTAGAATGTCAGCTTCAGGAGCTTGTCTTACATGTGCTTCTTTGCTTAGGGAAGTTGACTACCTCAAGAAAACTTTGGAGAGATTTTCTGGAGGTAGAAAAGAACTTAACATGATCTTAGACAAGTCTAGAGTTAGCTCAGGCAAAGGTCTAGGTTTTAATCATGTGGAAGAAAATAAGAATCATCCTCCTCATCCCATTGGTTCTCTTGGTAGATGCTTGATTGCAATAGCTCAGGGGGAGAGGGGAACAGTGTTTAAGTCAGGTGGTTATCTAGATTCACCGCTTAAGGACAAGAGTGCTTCAGCTTCAGTTGGTGCTACCTCGCATAGGGTAAAATACCAATGCACTCATTGTCATAAGGATGGTCACCTAGTTGAGTTCTGCTTTCGACATCTCAAGGAGGAGCGTCGTGACCGTGTTCGTGCCCTTAGGGGTATTCAATGACGCAACAATGCGTTGAGTGCTCCTAAGACACACACGAGGCCTCAACATGTTGAGGTTTCTGGTGGTTCTAGCAGGCGACAGGGTTTAGGTCGCTTAGAGTTTTCTCACCGTCCTCTTGGAGGTGGTTTACGTGCTCCGGTGCGTGACATTCCTCCGCGGCGGGGTCTAGGTCAGGGTCGTAGAGTTGCTCAAGGTGTTGCATTGCATACTAACCACTCACGATCTTTTGTTCCTTTTCAGCGAGTGACTCAGTACTGGATTCGAAAATCTTTGCTTACTAACCCCAGTACTGAGTCCACTCGTCTTCGGTCTTTTGTGTAGGTTGGCCGGCGAGGGTTGGTGAACATGTGGCTCGTTGATTCCGGGTGTTCACGTCACATGACCGGAAGCTCAAAATGGTTCACCTCCCTCAACAAGACGTCTGGTGATGAGTACATCACTTTTGGAGATGACTCCCGTGGACGTTGTTTGCCAATGTGCGAGGTTTCAAGCCTCGCCAAAAGACTCCCGCCAGCAAGCTGTGAAGCGCATTATGAGGTACCTTCGATCATCCCTTGAGTTTGGACTTTAGTATTCATGCTCTTCTGTTCTTGGGATTCGGGGTTTTTCTGACTCAGACCTTGCCGGGTGTAAGATAGACCGCAAGAGTACTTCTGGCACTTGTCACTTTCTTGGCACTTCTCTTGTTTCATGGTCTTCTAGAAAACAATCTTCTGTTGCACAATCTACTGCTGAAGCTGAGTATGTTGCAGCCGCTAGTTGTTGTAGTCAGATTCTTTGGATGATTTCGACTTTGCGGGATTTTGGGTTGTCTTTTGATAGTGTTCCACTTTTCTGTGATAACACTAGTGCTATTAATATTGCTAAGAACCCAGTGCAGCACTCTAGAACTAAGCATATAGATGTGCGGTTTCATTTCCTGAGAGACCATATTGAGAAGGGTGATGTAGTGTTTAAGTTTGTTGATTCTGAAAATCAGCTCGCGGATATCTTTACCAAGCCATTAGATCCCACACGATTCTGTGCACTTAGAGGGGAGTTGGGGATTGTTCATCCCCATGGGTTGGTTTGAGGGGGAGTCTTCTCACTGTGTATTATAGTGTAATATAGTGCATTTTGCATCATTTGTGATATATCATGTGCACTTTACATGTTCACGAGCTTTGTCTATTATCCTTAAGGAAACAATGAGTTCTACGAGTTCGCTATATGCCATATTCTGATTGTCTAGCTTATTTCACCATATTTTGATATGTGGTCTCAAGAATCTGTGCTGCTAGCTTAATTGGACAACAATTTGAATTTAAATATTTGATCTACTGATGAGTTGCCTGCTAGGGAATCCTTTGCTTTTGAATCTGCTCATGACTCTAGTATTGCAACTATGATCTTTGTGTATGACTGGTCAAAGATAGGACTTCATGGTAATCTTGATTAGGACTGCTAGTGGCTTAACATGTCTAGGCTTCTGTGGCTCGGGTCGGAGAATACTTATTGCTATCAAAAGTCACTAGTTTTTTGCCCTACATGCTTGAAATCTATCGTATGCTAATATGAAAAATGCTAAAATAGGGATAAATCACTCAAGGTACTTGCTCGTGCAGGAGGTAGTACTTTGGTTGTGACTAGTCCAAATAATCATGTGGACTCAATATGAAAAAGTCAGGGTGAATCACTCAAGATACTTCCTCGTGCAGGGGGTTGTATTTTGGTTGTGCCTAATCCATTTAATCATGTGATTGCTTAATTCAGCATGTGGTCGAGTATTTTGGTCCTAATCTTGATCGGTTGTCCTCCTAGTCATGGCTTAGCGCTAGGTTGTCATACTTCACTCATGTTTAGAGTCATTGCAATTGTGATTACCTAGTCTGGCGCTCATTACTAGTGACCTCTTTAATATGCTAAGAACTTGATATGCTAGCTGCTCTTCTTGATCTACATGTCTTCTTATGGTTTGGTGAGCACCTATGTGGCATATTAGCACTTTTTGTGTCTCATTCTGGATAATCTTCAAAGCTCGCTCAAACTGAAAAATCAAAATTTCCATGCGTACATGCTTATCCTTGATGATTATAACGCCAAAGGGGGAGAAATAGTAGTATTAATCATACCTTTGGTTGGATTTTGCATTCTCTGGAGTAGATCATAGACATATGAGTTATAGGAGTGAGGGGAGTCTCAGGGTTTATGTTTTGCCTTCACTCACATTTTTGATCTTACTCTTGTTGACATTCACTTGGCCCGGTACTTGCTTTCTCTTTCTTTTGGCCAAGTTTAAATTCTTGCAACTCGATTGCTTTTAAATCTTTAAACCAACTCCAATTTGATTGATTGAGAGATGTTGGCAATATATTCATCAAGGGGGAGATTGTGAGTCATGTGAGGACTTGACAATAGTTGTGATGAATATCTTGCCATCTTATGAGGAGTTGAATATTTGGTTGCATGAATTCAAGGTTGGAATTATTTACAATATGTTTGATTGATTGAGTTTCTCAATTTGTCTCAAGGAAAAATTGAGTGGATAAAGGATTTTTCTCGACTGACTTGGGTCAAGTGGAAAACTTGTGCTCGCGACGCTTTGCTTGGTCTATTGTGTGCAGGTGCGAGTTGGGTGCGGCGATGGTTCGGCCATATGGACCGGCATGATAGCTTGGAGGGCTGAGATGCGGTCAAGGAGGTGGCGACGACATCGTGCGGCTTAAAAGCATGTACGCGGACGACAAGAAAGCGGGTGGAGACAAGACGTGAGGACCAAGTCAGTGCGAGGGCGTTTTGGTAAAAACGCGGAAACCACCAAAGCTCAACCAAGAAACTGCGGCGGCGGCCGGAAGCGGTTTAGGGTTGGTAGCTTAGGGTGGAAGGAAAATCGAGAGGTGGCTAGGCTATTTAGACGCTTTGGGATGCGTGCTAGGTAGTTAGGCCCATTAGGGCATGAGGCCCAAGAGTGGAAGAGGGGGTTGTCCCTCCCCACTATAAATAGATGATGAGGGTTTTCTTAACCCTTAACCCTTTTTGATTAGCTTGTGAGAGCTGCACTTGGTGAAGTGCTTTGCCTAGATGAGAGGCTTGTGAACTCCAAAGAAAACCCACGAAAATTCAATACAAAAAGATTTCCTCAATTCCTATGTGTTCTTGAGTCTTTCTCCTTTTTGAATCTTTTTGATTTTCGTTTTTTTTGCTTTTCTTGTGAGTTGATTCTTGATATGGCAAGTTAGTGATGGAGTAATCACGTCCTATTCGATTCCATCCTAGCATATTCAAGAAATCAATCCCTTTTCTCATGTGTTGAGTTTGCTTGCAAGAGAAGAAAGAATTGGGGTTTTGCAATTGACTTGCTTGGGGGCTAATCTTCGTGATTTAATAGATGGAATAGGTTGCTGTGATATGTGAGAGATCATCCTGTTGATTTGAGATCAAAAACCCTCACGAGCAACAAGAAATCAAAGATTTTGTTTTCGTCCAACTTTTGAGGTGTTCTAGGTAGATCATGTTAAAGCTCATGCCTTGAGACTTCTTTATGAGGATCAACTCTTGATTCATAGTCACAAGGCATCCCTAGACCCTTCTGCAAAGTTTCATCCTTTTTGGTTGGACGGATTTCAAACCGAGACAAAAGTTCCAACGAAAAACAGGGATTTTCGAAGTTCTGAACTACACCCGGAGATTCCGTACTAGAATACCCGGAATGTCTGGGTGTGTATTTTGAGTGCTTCAAAATACACATCCGGAGTGTCTGGGCTAACCCCGGAGTCTCCGGACATCATCCCGAGAGGGAATTTTCAGTGCTCTCGGGTCATACCCCGGAGTATCCGGACAAACCCCGGAATCTCCGGACCCCGGAGTGTCCGGAAAACCCCGGAATCTCCGGACCTCGGAGTATCCGGAGTAAAATGTCCGGAATGTCCGGATGTGCATTTTCCTGACTGGTCAGGTTTACTGTTTTGGCCGTAACTTTTGCATCCGAACTCCGTTTTCAGTGATCTTGTACTCGTTTTAAAGCTAACGACGAGCTCCACGTCGTCAATGACTTTCTAGAGTTTTTCCGCTGCATCTTCTTTGTCATTTACAGTAGTATCTCAATTGCTATCTGTATTTGAGTTTGAAGAAAAATTTGTATCCGACATTCACCCCCCCCTCTGTCGGGAAGCCGTCGATCCAACATGGCTTTTGGCTTCGAAAAGCCTGAAACAACTTTAAAGTTTATAAGCCAAAAAAGCCTAAACAAACAGGGCCTTAATATTGTGTCAGTTTATAACCATTTATATTCTAGTCTGTCAAGCTCAAGAGAAGGTCAATGATGGACATATATCACTGGTCATTTATACCATTATTTGGAAGCAAAGTGCTTTTATTGGTTAATTGATCATGAATATTATCTGGTGAAAGAGTTTGTACACGCCTCATATGGCTTTGATCATTCTCAGTTGTGTATCTTATTTTTTATTTGGATATAGGTTCATAATTGGATGTGTTGTTTCATGGAGAAACAACCATCTATTTACTTAGTAAATATTTGGTAACCAGTTGCTATATTTTATGTATAATGATATAAATAACAGTGTTTCCATGAGCTTTTGGTGAAATACAAGGAGATGTTTGTCATTTTTTTTAATTCTGAGTGAAATATTATTTAGGTTAGATGGAAGACGCAAGAGGCTACGGCATGACGAAAAATGGATCTCCTGTAGGGCATGTAGTTCCTCAAGCCATTGCTGGTCCTCCATGGTGAATTGGGAAAGATCAAAGACACAAAGCCTCAGAGTTCGAAGTGATGGAAGCCTCCCCAGCATATGATAGTGTCCATAGCACATAAATTTGCAATCGATGCTGAGATGACAGAGTGATTGAAGACCTTCTTGAAGCACATAAATTTTGTGTCTTGATAGACCGGTCTCCGAATATCTCTCCACATGTGATGCTTGCTCATATATGTTCTGAGTGACATCAAAGCAGCCCTTCATTTCTAGTTTCTTTAGTTCGGTCAAGTACTGCAGACCTCCTTCAAAGTGTACATCTAAGCAGCTTTCAAGATGCAAATCCTCTAGCCATTCCAAGGAATCACAAGGAACCAGCATTGTGGCTAAGCAGTCTTGTATCCTCAATTTGTTGAGAAATGTCAGCATTTGCAGATAAGCTGGGAGCATACTGATATATGATGTGCAGGCTGAAAGTTGAAGCTCTTTGACTGATGAAGTCATAGTTGGAAATTAGCAGTTGGAATTTAGCCGTTGCAAAATTAGCCGTTACAAAATTAGCCGTTACAATTTTATCCGTCACAATTTTATCCATTACAAATAACATATTACTTATAGTTTTACCCGTATTAATAAAGCGGTTTTACTTTTTTTGTACAAATAACATGTTAATTGGTGGAAACTAATAAAATATGGAAGAGTGGAGTATAGGGAATGAGATTTGGGAAATCGGTTGGAGTGTGAGGAGATTTTAGAGAAGGAATCTTTTGGGATGAATCCTCAAATGGGGATATAGGGAATGGATTTTAGGGCGTCGGTTGGAGATGCTCTAAGCACACACCCCTTATGACCAAACTTTAACAGACAGTCATCGTGCGAAGAGAGAATTTAAGGTTTCTCGCATCATAGCATTGAATAGACGAGTCTTCACAATTTTCTTGCATAGATGTTCAAAGAATGTCGAGGTTGGCTCTGTTACCGCCAAAAAATCTCGTCGCTGTTGCACCCCACGGTACAATGTATAATCCGGTCTACATTTACCGACATTATGGATTGATCTACGCTAACATGTGGAATTGTGTAAACCATAAATAAAACTACTATATACTAAAAGTAGAATACAATAGGAAAAGAGAGAAAGACCAGAAATTCCTATAAAAAAGCAAAATATCTGACAGTTAATCTGGTGGACCCTTTTATTATTGTAGACCACAACCGATAGATCTTCATAACTGTACCTAAACAGATCACAGTCAATAGATCTTCATACCTACACCTAAACAGATCACAGACGATAGATCTTTATAACTGCACCTAAACATATCATAGCCGATAGATCTTCATGATTGCACCTAAACAGATCACAGCCGATAGACCTTCATGACTGCACCTAAACAGATCACAGCCGATAGACCTTCATGACTGCACCTAAACAGATCACAGCCGATAGATCATCATGACTGTACTTAAATAGATGGGTCGATACAATGACTAGTAGGTCGGCTCACGATTTGAATTTTTATTTCCCGTACTGATCTAATATCACGTGTACAGATAAAAAAATAAAAAAACTAAAAATGTTTCCCGTGGAATTAGTTTTGATCTCATATCACACGTACAGGTAAAAAAAGATAATTAAAACGTTTCCCCCTTAGTTAGTATTGATCTAATATTATACGTACAGGTAAACAATAAAAATAATTAAACAGATCACATCCAATAGATCATCATAACTGTACCTAAATAAACGGCTCAGTACAGAGCGACTCGTGATTTAAACTTTAATTTTCTGTACTGATCTAATATCACCCATACAGGTAAAAAGTAAAGATAATCAAAAATATTTGTTGTACAATTAGTACAGATCTATATCACACGAACAGGTAAAAAAATAAAGATGATTAAGAACGTTTCTTGCGCAATTAGTACTGATCTGATATCACGCATATTGGTAAAATAATAAAGATAATTAAACAGATCTCATCCAATAGATCATCATAACTGTACCTAAATAGACAGCTCAGTACAACGACTAATAGGCCGGCTAATGATTTGAACTCTTATTTCCCGTACTGATCTAATATCACACATACAGGTAAACAAATAAAAATAATTAAAAAGTTTCCCGCGCAATTGCGCGGGACACCGTGCTAGTTCACCATAAATTCTAAGAAGAAACTAACACACAAACACGCTCTGTACAACAAAGACGCAAGGCACAAAATTTTCAAACTGATATCTCATATAGCGCGATAACAAGAGTAAAATCTAATAATCTTTCACAAAATAAACCATGGGGAAGTAAGATGAATGATTAATTGTAAATATACATCACTAAATTTCTATCCAGGAACTCCCTAATACAACGGAGATGAAGATTTGTGGCGAGGATGGTCAGGGAGGTCGTCGATAACGGTGGAGGAGTTGGCGGCACCTTGATGATGGTTGAAGCCTAGGCACCTCCTATGTCCTTGGCGGTGCAGAGGCGTTTGAGGAGGTTTCTCTAGTTTTATTCTTTTCTATAAGTTCTTAGGTAGATTCTTTTATCTGTCATGAGTTTATCAGACCGACTCACATGGATGACAATAGCAATTCCACCATGACAAGGTTGGTTCAAACAAAGCTCCCCTGATCTTTTTCCAACGAACAATACCATCACCAAGCCGTAGGACCTACACATAAATGGAGACCGTCCACAATCTACCTCCATTGTCGTGATCATCAGCAATCATAACATTGTTACAAGATCTCGAGTCTCGAGATGAAGTCCAATGGGCTTGTTGACTCCAGAATATAATGATAACATGCTATTCCACCTAGAGTATTCAATATGACTCATGGCAAGTTGACACGGATTCAACCCTAAGTTCAGGACCAAAACTCATTGAATCCCCATTGAAGAATTATTAGGAGATCGTACGAACAACCTCTACACGAGCTCTGTCCTTACTCATGTGAAAGGGAAACACATAACATTTAGTCCGTAGAGTTAATTTTATAAAACTCCACATTCGTCGTACAAATTATTGCAAAACTACGCACTTAAGAAACATCTTCACAAAACTCTATATTTAAGGTCACAATGTATCGTAAAACTTCACAAATTATATTTTGCCAATAGTCTAACTGGTAGGGCATACCTACAGCGTATCGTTGCTCTCATCAAGGTGTACCAAAGTAAACGGCTGCTGCCACTTCAGCATCAGCATGGCTAGAGATCTATCATGTGGGCAGGCAACACATAGGCTAGCAAAAAAAGAAAAGAGGTGGAATGGATAGACTGCATGTGCTAGCACATGTGTTGCCCGCCCATGTGAAGAACCCTAGCCACGCTGGATACTGAGGTGGCAACGGCTGTGTCATTCTGTACACCTTGATGAGAGCAATAAGATACAAACATGTGGACCTTACCATTTAGACTAATGGTAAAATCTAAAATATAGACTTTTGTGATATATTGTGACCTCAAATATAGAGTTTTGTAAAACTGTTTCTTAAATGTGAAGTTTCATGAAATTAACTCTAGTTCGTATAATTGTACGTACCGCAGATGATTTTTGACGATCATTGTGTTCTTAAACAGAAAGAAATCCCCGCTAGACAAGGGTAAGGTCCAACTACACCAAAAGAAACAAATAAAGTATACCACCATAACAAAAATAAACAGAGAAAGAATTTCCACTATGGCAAAGGGAAAGAAACCAAGAATTTCTTATCCAATCAGACAACTACTCGAAGTAGCTCCCTCAGTTGCAACCTTGGAGAGCTGGAGTCCTTTTACTTGCGATCCTTTCGAAGGAAATCAAACAATTATTATCCTTGTCACGATGAAAATGAAGCTATCATCCTCCTTTACAACCATCAGCAAAGCATATCAATAACCTTATCATGGCTACCGGTGTACCTAATTGTATACACTAAACAACACTGGAACGAACTTGTCGGTGATATTCACATCAGGATATTGTTGGCAGGCTGCTCATCAGGTGAGGCGCCAAAAAATTGCACGATGCTCACCATTTGTTTAATGGATTCCAAGTCCGAGGTCTATTTTCAAAAGAAATTACCAAGACTCTTTAAATCGTAGAAATGAGGTTATAAGAATTCTTTTAAATTCCTATGAAATCCCTTAATCCATAGAAATTTTGGACAAATTCTAACACGAATTTGGACCTCATGGAAAATTTTCTTTCTCTCTTGCATGAATCTCCTCTCTTTTTGAATTCTTAAAATTCCTTTGGAGCATCTAAAGAGCTAGTTGTATATTCTCGTGTTTCTGTTTTTTGTAGGATTCCGCAAGCCATGATATTATAATCATATGTTTTTCCTATTCCTGCGTTCCAAAAAGACCCCCTAAAAATTTTTCATAGGAACTTTGTAGAATTTTAATCCACAGAAATGTTTCCTATGAAGGCCCTTTGGATCAAAAGAATGAGGCCACCAAATTCCTATGGATTGCATTCTACTCCAATTCTATAAGATTCTTAACAAGAGGTTAGACCTCATAGAAATTTTCTTTTATGTCTTGCATGCATCTTATCTCTTTTCAAATTTCTGTAAAATTCTTTTATAGAATCCAAAGAGACATGTTTGCAAATTCTAGCGCTTTGGATTCCTTAGGGTTTATGAAATCATAATCATGACATATAAATCCTATATTTATTCTATTATTACCATTTAGAATCCTAGGTGAAAATTTTATTGCCTTTTCCTTTCTATGGTCTAACCATTCCGGGACATTGCACATACCACAACGTCCCAACCGCATGGCGAACACCCTTTTTTTTTGCGAAAACATGGCGAACACCTTGTTGGACTAAAACTGAACCAACCAAGTTGGACTGGATTCAAGTAAGACAGATGTTGGACGTCGCGACAACGGAATGTTGGGTTAATTTGAGTAACTTTTACCACGTACAGCTTTGTTGGTTAGCTGAAATTTCCAATGGGCCTCTGCCTGAAGGCTGCGACCGTGAAAGCTCAAGTGCGCTACCACATATGGTTAGAATCTTCTGAAGAAACACAATAATTTCAGCGTTATAATATTGTATGCATGGAGTGCCATTTGTGTGAAAATTTAGATAGTAAAAGGGTTATCTTCTCGGTCTAAAGATCGATGTGCACTACTAGCTGGTTATTTCTAGTCTTTTATCGTCTATAAGACTACTAGCAGATGCTAGCTTGGTATTCTATCTGTCTCTCTAATTAGGTTGTCCAGATCTTATTGAAACCAAATTGAGAATGGAATTCTGCCTAATTTAATGGATATACGATTCAGTCCCTAACTTCTTTAAAATGCCACTTCTACAAATTTCTTTGAGTTTTGATCGTCACCACGTGAGATTAGCAACATGCAGATGAAAAGGGAATTATGCGTAGATCAATCGGAAAATGAGAAAGTTACGCCGTCGGTTTGTTTTGCTACTTGGCTTCTCTGTACAACAGTTTTGCAGAAGCAGGCTTGTACGCAAGCCACCGCTGTACCCAAGGAGTTGGTCAAATCTCTACCCTCCATCTACCTCCAGTGACGCCAGGCAACGATTTGAACCATCAAAATCCGTCTCCTCACTTCTCTTCAGGCTAGAGCTAGACTTTTCCCCTCCTTCCCATACCTTTCCTCTTCTTCCTCCCCGATCCCGTCCTCCCCCACGCTGCTCTCACGCTCTGCCCTACCCGAGCTCCAATCCAACCCAATGCGGCTCTAAAACCTCTCCTCTAGCCCACCACCGCCGTGCTCCCCGCAACCCCTCCGCCTCTCACGCGCGTCACCGCCGCCATCGCCGCCAGCGCCGCTGTTCCCGTTCCGCCTCACCGCGTCCCTGCTGTCTGTCTCCATCCCGTCCGCTATCCTGGTCATCGGTTTTTGAGGTACGAGTTTCTGGTCATCCAGTGATTACTTGATCCCGAACTAACTTCCATAAATTTTGGTTGTGCCGGTGCGCACCCGGCACGCCATCTAGATCCGTCCCTGTATGATGCGTTCCGTATCTCTGTACGAGACCACAAACTCGAGACCTTAGTGTACATCTGGAAATGTGTTGTCTCGCATGTAGTTGTGGAGATCTGTTACTCGTATGACCTGCGCTTGTGTTTGCAGTATGCCACGCTCGAATTCCAGTTCTATGCGTTTTGCCACTCATCATTTGATCACGGTATTCCCCATCTTTTGATAGTGTTGATACTTCGTACTTGCGAGTTGCTACTTTTCTGAACTGATCGCCGTTAGCACCCATGTCCTTATGTTTGTGGATTAAAGGTGTTGTTCGCGAAATATGCTCGATCACTGAAGCTATTACGGGGTTGTGAAATAGTTTATCTGCTGTTATAGTAGGCAAATGATTCTCGCTAGAAAAAGCTAAACAAATTATTGCACACTTGCTTATGTTGTGATGACCCATTTCAATGCTGTATTCTAGGTTTCTAGGACTACAGTATGGATGAAGTGTACAGTCCAGCAGATTAGCTTCTAATCATTCACAATTGAAAAGCTTAGGGTAATGACTCGAGTGCTTGACACAAGAATGCAACTTCTAGAAGTTGATATCATATTTGGAGTTGAGGTTGATATGATATTTTGAGTAGAAGTATGCATAATTCTGGTGCGAGTTGTGGCTGAGGTTTTCTGCAGTCAACAAGTCTGGGGTTCAACAGTTAAGCCCTGGACAATGGTTGAGTTTGTTCTCATAGTTCGTTTGTTACTTTGCAGAACTGTTGATCTTGGTGTATAGACTTATTCTGGATGTTTAGTAGGGGTAGATGGAGAGTTTCTAGTTGGCTGATGTTGCGGCGCCTGGCCCAAAATGGTGATGTTTGTACTGATTCTAACAATTTCTACGGAATTTGGGGCTGAAAGTCCCTTCAGTCGAAAAAGATGAATGCATAATTAAACATGGTGTAGGGCTCTACGAGTTGAATTGTTAGAAGTTCCACAAGATATTCTCGGGGATATTTAAATCTGAGGTACTTAGACAGTTTAGTAGAGATAGGATATCATCACTATAGATATTCCAGTACTACTGAGGAGCTCGCCCTTTTGTGGCTATCCTTCTTGGTTGTCAGTGGGGGATGAAGTTCATATGTGTTCATTTACCCTGAGCAGATGCTTACTTTTGGTCCTTGACAGGCAATGCATAGCTCAGCGATATGCATCTTATATCTGTTCTGTTCTTTTGTTGCAGATTATTTATTTATACCTACCTTTTCACACGGCATTGGTGTAATGATGTGCCATACACTTCTTAAGCTGTATCAAACTCCTTATCCATTCCGATGTTCTTAAGGTCCTATTTAAAAGAAAGAGATGGATGGAACTGAGCTAGAAAATCCAACTTCCAGAAACTCATCCCAGAAATCCAGCCGCCGTTCTGGTAGTCGGCGTTCTCAAAAGTCAGCTGGACAACAATCTTCCCCACTGTATTTCCAGAGAAAAGAGGAAAATCTAAATCTTTGAGGCAGAAGCATGGGGCTGTTGACAATAAAGATGCCAAAAAGGGTAAAAACCATGAGCATAAAACCAATGTGGTGGATGAGAGGTCTAATTTTCTAGGTTTTGAAGTCTATTCTGGGAAACTGGTTTTTGACAAGAAAAATAAAAGTATAGGAGGGGATGGTCAATTGTCAGCAAACAGGAAAGCTGATACAACTGATGCAAGACTCACAAGTAAAGCCCTGATATGGGGTTCCACTGTACTCTGCCTTGAGGATGTCATCTCTGTAAGTTTCAGAGACCAAGATGCACTTCTACTGTTATTTGGCCGAGTTGGGCAATCCAGTGATTTTTGTGTTGTGTTTATATCTTCGCAGGTATCTTATAATTCTGGTGTCCAACATTTTACTTTACATGCATATCCTGCTAAGAACTCTTTATTTGGAAAGACACATAGAGTTCAGAAGGACTTCCGGTTTATAGCCCCTACCCTAGATGAGGCCAGTTTGTGGGTAACATGCTTTGCTGAACAGAACATATACATTAATGAACTACCGCATCCTGCAACATCCAGTATCAAGCAAGACCTAGATGCCTCCCTCGGTGGGGTTTTATTTGATCACCCACCGATCAAATGTAGAACTCCACAGAGAATACTTGTTATATTGAACCCTCGATCTGGACATGGTAGATCAAGCAAAGTTTTCCATGACAAAGCGGAACCTATATTTAAGGTACCTTTTGATGTTTTCACCATAAACCTTCTATCTTTTGCACTGCACTTAAAAGAGATAGTGTAAAAATTGTATATGTCTATTTGGTGATAAACTTGCTTCTTAAAGCTTCTTTTTGACCATTTGGTCAGACTTATGGAAACCTCATGAAGAAGATACTAGTAGTACTCCTCTGTTATTTCTTAAATTATATTATTGACCTTCTATTCTTTGACCATTACTTTTCAGAGTTTTATGTAATATTAGTATAACTATAATAATATGAGAATACTTCAACAGCAAATCTAGTGATATAGCTTTCATATGGACAATCTAGATAGTCTTAAACATATTGATGGTTAAGTTTGAGAAAATTAGACCACACAGATTCTAACATGTCATAAAAAGAAAATGGAGGGAGTATTTCAGTTTCTCGTTAATGAACCTTCGGTTCCAACCTGTAGTGGTAAAGGAAGGAAATAATGAATGCAGCAATAGAACTGGACTGAATAGATGTGTTAAATTCATTTTTACCCTCTCCCCTGGCAGCATGGTGGAAATTGGCTGTTGTAAACCTCACACGAGTTATTCAGTTGAAATGAACTAAATCGGCTACTGCCAATCTTGTTCACCTGAGGATTGTTTAGAAGATAATTGCATAAGCCGAGTTTTGTATGCTCCTCTTATGATGGAGAGGCAATCTGGTGTGCTGTTTTTAATTTACTATCCTATTTAAATGTTAGGAAAAGTCCATTTTTCAACCTTGAACTCTTGGCTTTCACATTTCAACCTCGAACTCGAAAATGGTCCGACTTAAGACCCTGAACTCTTAATGCCGTTTGATTTTCAACCTCCACGTGGTTTTACTGGGTTTGACCCTAGTATTCGCCAATTAGCGGCCACGTCATCCAATAGGAGCCCACATGTCATTTATTCTCTCCTGCCTCCTCTCACCCCCCTCATCTCCTCCAGCCGATGACCACTTTCTCCCTCATCTCCATGCCTATCCAAGTCACTGCTGTTGCCTTCCATCATGCTGCTCCGTCACACCTCCTCGCCCTCGTCCTTCTCCGGTTCCCTCCCATCCCCTCTCCATTCTACCCATGTGCGGATAAATGTCCTCTTTAGCTCACCAGGAAAGCATAAGCAAGCTTAATAGCAATGGAAGAGGACGGCAACGGTAGATCTATGGCAAGAAGATGGGCAGTGCCGGGCTTCATGCTAGCAGTGACTTTGACAACTGAATGGACTAACATAACAGAGGACAAAGGTTCCAAGGATCAAGTGATTCTTCTTACCTCTTGTGGCGTTGGCGAGCTCAGTGGCCATGTTCGCCAGAGTGCCTCTCCTCCCCTAGGCCTGCCTGTCTTGTTCCTTGTGGGAGAGGGTGAGAGAATGAATGATACGTGGGTCCCTATTGCGTGATGGGCAGCCATGTGGCGAATACCAGGGTCAAACCAAATCAAAGGGGCCAAAACCAAGCGGGAGGTTGAAAATTGAACAGTATTAAGAGTTCTCAAGGTCCTAAATCAGACCGTTTTAGAGTTCGAGGTTGAAATGTGAACTTGGGCAAGAGTTTAAGGTTGAAAGATGGACTTTTTCCTAAATGTTATACACTTTTATGCTTAACTGTGTAAATTTTATATTGTTTACTTCAGCAGCTAATCTGCTCTTATCTGATGTAGCTTGCAGGTTTTCACATGGAAGTAGTTAAAACTACTCATGCTGGTCATGCAAAATCTCTTGCGTCTACATTTGACTTTAGCACATTCCCTGATGGTATAAAACTATACACATGAAGCTAAGTAGTTTATCTAGACCTTGAGATAGAGGCAACCATTTGAACTGGTCTTATTGATACCTTGATTTTTTTTTCTATTTCTTTAGGGATTGTGTGTGTTGGTGGTGATGGAATTGTAAATGAGGTTTGTACGTTATGTTCATATCACAATTTAATAAGTAATTTATTTGCTAGCTCAAACATTTATAGTTCTGCAGGTATTCAACGGTCTTCTCAGCAGAAGTGATAGAACAGAAGCTGTATCAATTCCAGTTGGAATAATCCCTGCAGGATCTGACAACTCACTTGTTTGGACTGTTTTGGGAGTTAAAGATCCTATTTCTGCATCATTATTAATTGTTAAGGTATGCCTACCACTATCATTTACAAAGGATTTTATCATGACTTTCTCTTGCAGGAAGAGAAGTATTTCAACATATTCATATATTCTCATTTTCACTTTGTTTGAAATTAGGTTGTCACTTTAAATCTTTTCTCATGAGGACTATTCCTTGGTAACAGGGTGGCTTTACAACTCTAGACGTATTGGCTGTTGAGTGGCTCCAATCTGGGCTGATACACTTCGGAACAACTGTTTCGTACTATGGATTTGTTAGTGATGGTAACTTCAAATGAGTCGTTACATTTACTTTGTTCCAATGTTTTTAATTATGTTTCTTCTGATATATACTGTATGACATCTGTATACTAAGGCCACAGAAAGTCACATTTGAATCCAGTTCCAACAAATCTAAATATCTTTGCATCATTATTTCTGGTAGGTCCTTTTTGTCACACACCACTTAAATTTGGAGGACTTCATCAGTGGTATTGGAGTAACGGTATATTTAGCTGATAAACGATATCTTCAGGATAAGATAATTGTTAAAAATATTTATACTTTTCCCAAAATAGGCCCCTTGATTACCAATCCTTATTCACACTAAGCAGTTCATCTGATTCCATGTCCAACACGGCCACACTTGAGCTAATAGCCTAGTGGTATTAAGTTTCATGCAAATTCGCAACATACAATATTTGTTAAGCCGGCTTTTAATTTGCTTTCCTTACTTCTATATTTGATCTAAGTTCTCTGATTAAATGGTGTAGCTTTGTTTCTTACAATTAAATTCTCAATGCATTTCAAGAGCTGGGTGTCGTTCTTAATGACTGTAAATTTACTAATGTTTCTTTATCTGGGGTAACTGCGCACATGGAAGTTTAGTTTATTTGTCTACTATCCAGTATTTGCAGCAGTGCAGTGTGGTGTAGCATTGAAAAAATTACCAAGCTGAAAAAGTATTATAACTTTGCTGCAGTCCTAGAACTTTCCGAGAAATACCAGAAGAAATTTGGTCCTCTTCGATATTTTGTGGCTGGAGTACTCAAATTTTTGTGCCTACCAAGTTATTTTTATGAGTTAGAGTATCTTCCTTTGTCAAAGGAGATCTCTGGGCATGGAAAAGGTGCAGAACAAGACAAGGTTGAATTGTCTGATGTCTATACAGATGTAATGCGCAGCCGATCAAAAAGAGAAGGAATTACACGAGCTTCCAGTTTTTCAAGTATTGACTCTATCATGACTCCAAGTCGGATGTCACAAGGAGACTTTGATACATCAGGTGGTACAGCGGCAAGCAGTGAACCATCAGAGTATGTTCGTGGTCTTGATTCAAAAGCAAAACGACTGTCCCTGGGCAGAAGCAACATTGTTTCGGAACCAGAAGAAGTCCTACGCCCTCAACCACATCATGCATCATACTGGCCAAGAACCAGGTCCAAAACAAGGACTGACAGAAATTCAGTTGGTGTCACGGCTACTAACGATACACGGTTATCTTGGGCTGCCCCATCAATGCATGACAAGGAGGACATTTCCTCGACAATATCAGATCCAGGACCTATTTGGGACAATGAACCAAAGTGGGACACTGGACCAAGATGGGACATGGAGCCAACCTGGGAGCCTGATCATCCTATTGAACTTCCTGGATCACCAGAAGATATAGAAATTAGAACATCAAAGGAACTTGTGCCAAATTTGGATGAGAAATGGGTTGTCAGGAAGGGGCACTTCCTTGGCGTCCTAGTATGTAATCACTCGTGCAAAACGGTTCAAAGTTTGAGTTCACAGATTGTTGCACCAAAAGCCAACCATGATGACAGCACTCTGGACTTACTTTTAGTTGGCGGAAGGGGGAGATGGAAGCTGTTGAGATTTTTCATACTACTGCAATTTGGTTGTCATCTTTCTTTACCCTATGTGGAATATGTAAAGGTATCATGCAACCTCTTTCTTTGCTCAAGCTTTTCTCTTTTCCACCCTCTTCAGTTTGTGCTTTTTATTGAAAATATGCAGCAAATCTAATTTCTAAAGAGCTATTCCTTTGTGGTAATCAAGTTCATATTTTTATCTTTCTGTCATTTTCATAGCATTGTGGTTATCACTTCGCCAGACACAACAACATAGTTTGGTGTTGGTACCAGTAGTTAGGTCCGTGTCCTACACATTCACATCAGCTCTGGTCTGGACGACTGAGTCTCCTTCAAAATAAGATAATAGCTCATCAAAGCAGGCCATGGTCCATTTTTTTGCACAACAATCCCTATTCGTACTTGTTTTGCACAATTATAGTTTCCTTCTAGTAAGAATAATAATTTGGTCTTAACTGTTGCCCTGATATTGACGCAGGTGAAGTCAGTTAAGCTTAAACCTGGTGCAAACACCCACAATGGCTGTGGAATAGACGGTGAGCTTTGCCGTGTCAAGGGACAGGTAGTCTGCTCCCTGCTACCAGAGCAATGCAGGCTTATTGCCGGCAATGCAGACCATCTATTTAAGCACTGTAAATCTGTTGAGCTTCTCGAGTTTTTTGAGGCGCTGTATCCTCTGTTTCTGGTTGTAACAACTGATTTTGAGTTGTCTATATATCGTTTACTTGCTAATGAGCGATGTTAGTGAGTTCAGAAGGTGCAGTCCTGGAGAGTTTGGACTGGACAAACAATGTTGTGACGTTCCTGTATATTTGAGTGATTATAGAGAGATACCTCGATTCTTTATATTGTTCATACTTTTGCTGATATTTGCTGAAGAGTTTTTAACAGTTTCCCCTTTCCAAGTTGGGGCTTTGGGGGCTGCCGCGAGGCCATGGCTATAATCTGTAAGGCCCTAATGCTCTCACAGTAAGTAAGGCCCTAATGCTCTCACAGTAACGCTTCGGCACTTGCAAACATGTTTAGGTGCAGAGTTTCCTAACCGTCTGTAAAGCCTTTTTTTTTACGAAAGAGCATCAGTGAGCTATTTATTTTCCAAGACAGTATGCCTAATAAAAGCCTGTTACTTGTATATTATGCCTAATAAAAGCCTGTTACTTGTATATAACTCTTGCACATGAATTGAACTAGTAGCTTAGATTGGGGAAACTCTAGTTGTATTGTACCGATGCATGGATGAGAAACCAAGAGAGACGCACGAATGAGGAGCCAAAGAAAAACCATTTAACTTGCGTGTAAAATTGTGATGGTTTTTTAGAGTCTTTGGCGCTAGGCCGACAGCAAATTCGTGTGTTTGAGATATGTTTCTTTAATACGCAACGCCTTCTTGATTGGTAAAGGTGCACGATAGTCGGAGGTCAAACTTAAAATATGGAATAAGAGGGATACCGCAAGCAATCTGGTGGGACCAACTAATCAACTACGAAAGATGTATAAAATTCTGATGGTTAGTGCGATTTAGTGCAACGCAAAGAGGCATTGCTTTGCAGAATAACTTAGCCTAACTACTTAGCAAAGGTGCGTTCCTTCCCAATTGGTTGGACTAACTTGCCTTTGAAGTAACTACGAAAAGGTTGTACTAGTACGTGAATTTATCATGTGATTTTGCAGGGTCTCGTGTTACTCAACTTGTGTGGAACACAAGGTTTCCTCCAGCAAATACGACATGAACTGGAAAATAAAAAAAGAACTCGTGACATATATGAAATGTCAACGATGCCAGAGTGCATCAATTTCGTCCTTCATATGATCGTGCCCTTGAGCAAACATGACGGGCTCAGGGCATGCATGCAGAAGGGCTTTCATCCATAAATTGCCTACGGTAGGATCGTTCAAGCGACCATGCGTAAGAGGGTGATAACGTGAGGTGCATAGTGCCATACAAACGAAAAGGAAATTTCGAATTCCTTCCTACCCGTCTCGATCCCCGGCAGCTGATTTCTGCCAGGACCACCGGAATTAAAATCGTAGACCAGATGGCACTGTTAAGACCAAATGAGCTCCAAAGCAACGGAGCAGGGGGAGGACTGGAGGAGGAGCGGCAGCGCGCAGATTAAAGGCGTGCGAGACGCAGAAGAAGTTGTGGCCACGCGGCTGCGAAGCTTTTGATCTCTCCACAAGTCCACAACACGACGGCGACGCGCGCACCAGCCACGAGCCCACGAGTACCGCGCGACGCTGACCCGCCACTGGCGCGCCGCCATGTGGCCGCCGCTGCGCGGCCAGCCGCGTCCACGTCCCCGGTGGGACCCGCCGCTGGGCGCGGCCCCTCCTCCTCTCCCTCCTGCAACCTTGCACACCTCTCCCTCCTTGCAACCATACTCGAGTTATCGCCCTGATTAATCGCGGTGTGACCACGGACAGCTACTGACGTGCCCGTGCCGAGCACCCCGGCACCGCAACCGCGTGTGCGACACAGCACCCATGCACGGAACTTATGGCTGCGCGCGCGCTAGAACATTTCTTGACGGGACGAACTACCTCAGCTGCATAGCTATAGCTGAATCATGCTCGAACTGATCTCGCGGCGCCATATTTGCGGCTTGAAGGAGAACTCGACCAGCGCAGTTCGATCGCAGTCCACAAATAAAAGGTAGTTTAATCGCATTGGGTCACCGCCTTTAACTTACCTGATCTGCTCTAACACGTTGGTCTCGTGGGAAGTCAGGAACAACGAATTACTTGTCGCCGGGTGGAAAAATCGATCGAGATAACCTCTGCTCCCCGGCACTAACCCGAGTCGATGAACCGAGTGCTTATCACGACGACATCGCCGTATCTCGCTTTAGTTACCCCTGCCGCTAGTAATAAAACAAGTAAAACACGCAAGGCGACAAACGGGCGACAAGACTCGCCAACGCGCGCCTAACTAGCGCTGTTACTGGCGTGGATACCGTGCCGCGCCGCGCAGCGCAACGGGACAAACGCGGTGCGCCACCTCGACGACCCTTTCGGGCGAAGCCCCCGAACACTTGGCGCCACGACGGCGATGGGTGCAGCTCGTCAGCGGCGCCACGTTGCGGGTGGTGATCTCGAGAAGGGCGGATAAACATCGGGCACCGTGGGGGCGCGCAGCTTGGCGGGAAGCGAAAGCGGCTTTGCTCGGTACACCTTCCGTCTCAAAATATAAGACAGGCACATATTTTAAGATTTATTATTAAATTTATAATATTTTAATTATATGATATAAAAGTAATATTGTTAGATTTGTTTTTAAAACCCCTTTTTAATGATATTATTTTTTATTATATAACTAATATATTATAAATTTAATTGTAAATTTAGGATATGTACGTGCCTTATATTTTAGAACGGAGGGAGCATATGCTGAGTGGGTCCCAGGTTTTTTCTTTATCCGCAATCGCAAAGACCACGCGTTCGCATCTCCGGACGAGGACACGTAATAGCCGCGCGCCGGTATAAAAAGGGGCCGCCCGGGCGGGTGCCGAGAGAGGAACGGATAGCTAGGAGCCTAGGATCGATCGATCGATCGGATCACTGCTCCACCCGAAACCAGATCGATATGGATCGAGGTGATTACCCATCAGCGCCAGTTTCTGGTGCCATCCGCAGGTACCGGCGCCGGTGGTGCAGCAGCCGCTGTGCGTGCCGATGATGGACGAGCCGTTCTTGGTGGGGAGGGGCGGTAGCGGTGGCGCCGCGGGGCCCGGGAGGGGGACGGCGGCGGCGGCGGCCGCCGCCGCCGCGGAGAGGAAGAGGCGGTTCACGGAGGACCAGATACGGTCGCTGGAGTCCATGTTCCACGCACACCACGCCAAGCTGGAGCCGCGGGAGAAGGCGGAGCTGGCGCGCGAGCTGGGCCTGCAGCCGCGGCAGGTGGCCATCTGGTTCCAGAACAAGCGCGCACGGTGGCGCTCCAAGCAGCTCGAGCACGATTTCGCTGCACTCCGCGCCGAGTACGACGCCCTCCACTCCCGAGTCGAGTCCCTCAAGCAAGAAAAGCTCACCCTCACCGCGCAGGTAACCAACCAAACTAATCCCACGTAGCTGCGCGCGTACAGATTCTGAGCTGATACACGCTGAATTTTTGCTCCTCGATAGTTAATCCAGGTGCTAATAACTACGTGCGTTTGTTTGTATGCAGTTGCACGATCTAAGCGGGAGGCTGAGGGAGCGGGGTAGCATCGGCGGCGGCGGCACCACGACGGCCAGCAGCAGCAGCTGCAACGGAGGCAGTGAAGAGCCGGACGACGACAAGAGGAACGTCGTCGGGTGCGGCGTCGACGTCGAGCCGCCCGAGAGCTGCGTGCTCGGTGGGACGACGTGCGCCACGCCGGCGGACGTCTCGGTGGAGTCAGAGTGCGACGACCACCTCGGCTACGACGCCGTGGGCTTCCCGGACTCCTTCTGCGCCACGCCGGAGCTGTGGGAGCCGTGGCCGCTTGTCGAGTGGAATGTGGTGGCTTGAAACGGCGGCGGAGCAGTATACCTAGGCTGGCTTTGTGTGTGTAGGCTGTAGCTTGACGTACGTGCGTGTGCATGGTGATGTTGTGCTCGATTTCTCATTTTGTTGGGATAGAGGCGAAAGGAGCTAGCTCACTCCGGTAAGATGGGGGATGCAAAATTGCAAACTAGCCAATGGGCCAAGTGTTTTCAATTCTGCTAAAAATGGTGTCAAGTAGAGATCATTGGTACAATTTGCATCAGCAGTTCTGTTTGTTGCCGCTGTGAATTCAAATTTGGATAATCTACTGGAAGCATGTTTGGTTGAGAATAAAATATTGTGCCTGCATATATGCTAATTGCAAGGAGTCAACCATAGGATTCTGTAGGATTCTCCAGATGTTCATCACCGATACAGTTTAATGGGAGTTTCAAGAACTCAATTGTGATTGGTAAATTGATTGCTAGGAGGGGATAAAAAATATATAATAATACGTGAGAAAGATTTGCCTTCTTCAAGTTTTTCCCTTTTCTTTTGAAGCAAGCCTTCTTCAAGTTAACCATCTTACATCTCTCCCTTTTCCCCTCCTCGCTTCTCTCTAGCCTTCTCAACCTTACCACGTACTCCTGGACTCCTACACGCTTCATCATCGACTAATGAACCGTCTAAGAAATGAGTAGCACAAACATATCTTTCTTCACGTCTAGTTAGTTCGACTAGAAATCGGACATCTAAGACATTTACAGCCAAGAAGCTTGCTGACTTGATCACTCTCTGGAATCTCTAACATTGCTTTCCGATTCAATCGAATAGACTATCACCCATATTAGTGCTCGCCTTTTGTGCCGCTGCAGATAAACCGACCAACAAAGTAAGAATACAAAATCCTAAGCCACTTGATGCCAGTATCAATATTACTATGTAGTCTTGATTAAAACATACAAATTTTACCAAAAGTAAAAAATTGGAAATAGCATTGATTTTTCTTTAAACCGAAGTGAAATAGCCTCGATGTATTAATTAAACCACAAAGAATTGCTCAATTAATTAGAGAAAAATTAGACAAAAATTAATGTTACAAGCCGATCGATCTGACCACCAACATAGACCGGATACACATCATTGAGAAGAACCAACCATCAAGACCGTCCACCAATATCATCGTCATCACCAATTGCACCGAACCATTGACTGCGACTTCACCACAAACAGCCACCAACACACCGATCACGTGCAACAGTCGCACGAAGTCTATACCGGCCCCGCCAAATAGTCAGCAACATGTCGAGGACAAGATAACTCCGATTTCAGCGACGAGCTTTGCAACAGAAATATGTAAACCTTACCCCGACAAAGCCCAACATAGCACTGAGAGCGTCGTCCACTGAAACCATATTTCATGAGTCATCATTAGTATCGTGTCGCTCCTCGACACTACAGATTCGGCTTCACCGTATCACGACAATCCGGTGCGCAAGGAACCCAACCATCATAATTCCTGTGAAATTCGTTCGCTCCAAGACACTACTGAAGGGATACGGGTAGGCTACACTAACGCAAAATAAAAAATTTCTACCGCGTAAACTAGGAATTGTTGTTGATGATGACATGGCACCCGGGTATCATCAAGGAGGACAGAACCGGCCCTAAGGAGATAGGGTGGGCCGGGCCGACTACTCGGAGTCCGACTTCTACACGGGGGACGCCTCATCAACTTGGAGTACAAGACAAGGATAGACATGCATCCGGAATCTTGGATTCTGTTGTAACTGATTAGGAAACCAATCTGTGAGCCGATCTGGACTCTTGTAACCCGTACCCCGGTCGTCTATATAAGGCCCGGTAGGGATCCCTGGATCGGCAGATCCTCAAGGCCTTTCATAAGCTCTCCAGCTCTCATATTCTCATACAGGGATTCAGGAAATACCAGCCACCAAATACAGGAAGTAGGGTATTACCTCTTCTCGAGGGCCTGAACCTGTCTAAATATCGTCTCCCGTGTGCACCCATCTAGATCTTCTGTGCTTGCGCAGCCCCATATTCATGATTGCGGATCATTACACCGACAGTTGGCACGCCAGGTAGGGGAGCGCGCATAGATTCATCTGTCAGATCCAGATGTGTTCCTTCATCAGCAACGACAGTTTCGTTCCGGGCACCATCATGCGATTTACCCTCGCGAACACTGCTCCTGATCCAGGCCAGCTTTTCCGATTTGGAAAGTTGGACCTCATCGCCGACCAGATCGGCAAGCTCCACCTCTGCGACTCGGCATCTCACCGACCGTCGGAGGTGTCATCAGCAACCCTACTCGGACTCGCCATCGAGTCCGCGCCTTCGGTTCCTCTCCACAAGGACGAGGTCACCCCGAAGTCGGATCAACCGCTCGAATACAGGTTCCCACTCGTCGAGCGGAGGTCCCAATTGGATGGAGCAATCGACTCTCTCCTGCCCGTCCTCGAGTATGACTCGGACGATTTTGAGAGCTCGGGAAGCCACCACCCGTCTCGGGAAGTCTTCATGGCGAACCTGAGCACGTTGCCTAACAACGATGACCGGCCTATTCCCATCGAAGACCAGTCTCCCTGAGCAGCTAACTGCCACTCGGCTGCGTCTCCGTGCACAGGAGATGGAACTGGCTGAGCAGCAAGCCCGCGTTGGCCCGCCAGCGTGAAGAGAAAGAACGTTACTACGACATGCGGGGTCGCGGGCGCCAGCTTCACGAGTGCATTCCGCATGCGTAAAAGGGACGGCGTCCCAATCTTCCCACTTACCAGTCACAACATCGTCGCGGCCTCGGTGGCATCACGTGCCATTCACATCCCTGAGGGCACCCCAGGCCATGACGAACTTCGAAGGCTCCAGATCCTGGTGGAAGAAGCGGCCCTCCAGCAAGCCGAGATCTCTCGAGAACCGTACGGGCTCATCGGCGAGCGCTAGGAGTCGGCGAGCTTCTCCTCTGGGGAACCCATCACAAGCCGCTGCACGTCATCATGCGCGACCCCGAGCATCGTCACTCTGTCGAGTTGATTCACAACCGACTCGGACCAAATCGTGACGCGCGGGGGAACTATTCTCGCCAGAGTCCGCGCCCGAAAGGCACGGACGGGCGCGGACAAAGATGTTCGCCCTACCGGATCGGCACGCGATCAACTCGGGATGGACCGCGACGCGCGGAACATCCTCAATGATAAACGTGACGCCCGCCGAGACGCAGGGAGGGACAATCGCAGCAGTCGTTACGATAACGATAACGACCGCAGCGACCACAAGCCGGCGCAGCTCTCCAGCTCTGGCCGGCATGGCCTATGTAGGCCCAAAGGCATTCGAATCTCGCATCCGCAATGCCATCTTCCCGTCATGATTCCGGGTTACCGGGATCGACAAGTATACGGGAGAAACTCGGCCAGAAATCTGGCTGGCCGACTACCACACAGCGTGCAGGACCAGTGGTGGCGACGATTACGTCGCGATTCGCTACCTGCCCTTGTTTTTAGCCGACTCAGCTTGAGCCTGGCTTACCAGTCGGCCTCAAGGTTGCATCCAGTCATGGGCCGACCTTGAGACCCTCTTCGTCAACAACTTCCAGGGTACTTACAACAGACCCGGGAACGCGTGGGATCTCCACAGTTATACCCAAGAGGAGGATGAGACTCTCAGAGAGTACATTCAACGCTTTTTCAAGAAAAGAACTCTCTGCCTGAGGTCCGAGAAGGAGATTTCATCACCACCCTCTCCAAAGGTGTCCGCAGCATCGACCTCATCCATAAAATCGCGCGTAAGAATCCTCAAACTACGCGCGAGCTTTTCCACATCGCCAATAACTTCGCCACTGGCGAAGAAGCCATCCGCAGCGCAAGCAAGGGCGACAAGGGAAGGGGCAAAACTGCCAAGTCCACCAGGGGCAATGACCATCCCGAGTCGTCCCGGAAGAAGCACAAGAAGCGCAAGGGCGAAGATCTCGTTGCTGCGGCCGAGCGCGCCCCTGCAGCGGCGTCCTCCGCACGGCAACGCGAATTTTGCTAAAATGATGAGTCGGTCATGTCACTTTCATGGGCCGAAGTCGAACCACGTCACGTGCGACTGCAATCTCCTAAAGAACTTGAACAAGCCCTCTGTCCGTAGTCAAGACAAGAAGGATTCTCCTCCGAACAAAGGAGATGAGTTCCCGAAAAAAACCGCTTGCTTGATGATCTTCGGTGGCCCCGACAGCTATGAATCCAAACGCCGCTAGAAGATCACAAGCCGAGAGGTTAACGCAGTCGAGCCTGCCGTACCTCAATACCTCCGATGGTCCGAGTCCATAATATCCTTTGGCCGCTCGGACCATCCCGACTACATACCCCATCCGGGCATGTTCCCATTGGTGGTGGACCCAATTGTCAGTGGCGTCCATCTCACCAAGGTCCTCATGGATGGAGTGAGCGGTTTGAACATCCTCTACATCAAAATACTTGACGACATGAAGGTTTCCCCGCTCAGACATCAAGCCCACCGGGGCACCCTTTCACGGGGTCATCCCCAGCAAGATGGCAAGTCCACTCGGGCAGATCAGCCTGCCCGTCACTTTGGCACCCCCGAAAACTTCCGGACGAGAACCTCACCTTCGAGGTCGTCAACTTCTCGGGCTCATATCATGCTATTATGGGATGCCTTGCTACGCCAAGTTCATGACCGTCCCGAGCTATGTCTACCTGAAGCTTAAAATGCCGGGTCCCAACGGATTATAACAGTGCAGAGCAGTTTTCAGCACGCCTACGCGTGTGACCTGAAAAATTGCAACCTCTGCCGCGACTCAAGTCGCTGCAGCCGAGCTTGACAACATCAAGTCGGCCACGGTCGAGGAAGCACCCCCAACAAAGAAAACTTTAGCATCAGCGTCATTCCAGTCGGCAAAGTATACCAAGGCGATCCAGCTCGACCCGGAAGATTCTTCCAAGACGACGCAGATCGGGACTGCGCTCAGCGACAAATAGGAAAGCACGCTCGTCAGCTTCCTCCGTGACAACCGGGACGTCTTCGCGTGGACATCCTCCGACATGCCCAGAGTTCCGTGGGAGGCTGCCGAGCACTCTCTGAACGTTCGGCCGGACGCCAAGCCGGTCAAACAGCGCTTACGCCGTTTTGCTGAAGATAGACGAGTAGCAATAGGAGAAGAGATAGTCAAGCTCTTATCAGCTGGCTTTATAAAAGAAGTATATCATCCCGACTGGTTAGTGAACCCAGTTCTTGTTCGCAAAAATAATGGAAAATGGAGGATGTGCGTTGATTACACTAGCCTTAACAAGGCATGTCCCAAAGATCCTTTCACTTTGCCTCGCATCGACCAGGTGATTGACTCTACTGCGGCTGCGAAATTTTATGCTTTCTCGACGCTACTCGGGCTACCATCAGATCAAGATGAAAGAGGAGGACCAAATCAAGACCTCGTTCATCACGCTGTTCGGGCCTTCTGCTACGTCTCCGTGCCGTTCGGTTTGAAAAATGCCGGCGCTACGTACCAACGGTGCATACAGCGCTGCCTCCAGGGGTAGATCGGTAGGAACGTGCAGGCCTATGTCGACAACGTGGTGGTTAAGTCGGAAAAGAAAGAGGATCTCCTGTCCAACCTGGCAGAAACCTTCGCCAGCCTCAGGCGATTCAGTATGAAGCTCAACCCGGAGAAATGAGTCTTCGGGGTTCCTTCGGGAAAGCTACTCGGATTCATTGTTTCCGAACGAGTAATCGAGGCTAACCCGGAGAAGATCGACGCCATCATCAAAATTGGGCCACCAAGAAGCCTCAAAGACGTCCAGAGACTCACCGGCTGCGTGGCAGCTCTTAGCCGGTTCATCTCTCGACTCGGCGAAAGAGCCCTACCCCTCTACAAGCTCATGACGAAGTCTAACAACTTCACCTGGACCCCCGAGGCTCAAGACGCCCTTGATGATTTGAAAAAGCTGCTGACCACCGCCCCGGTGTTGGCCCCACCAATGCCTAATGAGCCGTTGATACTCTACATCGCAGCAACCACTCAGGTGGTCAGTACGGTCCTGGCTGCTGAACGATCTGAGCCGGGTCACGTCCAGAAGGTACAACGACCAGTCTACTTCATCAGTGAAGTACTTTTCGAGTCCAAGACGTGTTCTCACAGATCCAAAAATTATCTATGCGGTATTCATCACGTCTTTGAAGTTGGTTCACTACTTCCAAGGGCATCCGATCTCGGTGTCCAGCTCTTTCCGATCGCCGACGTCATCAACAATCGGGACGCCACAGGACGGATCGCCAAGTGGCAATGGAATTGCTCGCATTCGACATAATTTATACCCCCCGCACGACCATCAATTCTCAAGCTCTGGCCGATTTCGTGGCCGAGTGGACTGAAATCCAGTCCCCGCCCTCTGTCATCGACCTCGAACACTGGACTCTCTACTTCGAGGGATCGCTGATGCTCCAGGGCGCGGGGGCTGGCATCATGCTCATCTCTCCGAAAGGGGAACGCTTTCAAGTACGTGCTCCAAATTCACTTCCCAGCGTCCAACAATGTCGCTGAGTACGAAGCCTTGTTGCACGGACTGCGCATCGCCACGTCACTCGGGATTCGCTGACTCCTCGCTCGGGGAGATTCCGAGCTGGTGGTTCGGCAGGTCATGAAGGAATGGTCATGCCGCGACCCTACCATGGAAGCCTACTGCCAGGTGGTACGCAAGCTCGAAGCCAGATTTGACGGACTCGAGATCACGCATGTTCTCCGCCGAGACAACGAGCGGCTGATGCATTCGCCAAATGGGGTCCAGTCGGGACATCGTCCCAGCTGGAGTATTCCTCCAAGAGTTGCACACCCCCTCCATCAAGGCAGGGACAACACCCGACACCGAAGAGCCACAGCCCGAAGAATCTGATACCACTCGGCAAGCGTCACTAGCGGTCCTCGCTGTCATTCCCGACTGGACGACGCCCTTCCTCGACTACCTCCTGCGAGACATCCTCCCGCCAGACCAGATCGAGGCACTGACGCATTACTAGGAGAGCCAAAGCATACGTCGTAGTCGAGGGGGAAACTATATAAAAAGAGCACCTCGGGCATCCTCCAATGGTGTATATCCCAAGATCAAGGCAAGCAACTACTACAGGACATTCACTCGGGCGTTTGCGGGCATCACGCGGTGCCAAAGTCTTTGGTCGGTAAAGCCTTCCAGCAAGGCTTCTACTGGCCAACTGCCGTCTCCGACGCCGAGCATATTGTCCGTACCTGCGAGGGGATGTCAATACTTCGCCCGACAAACACACTTACCGGCTCAAGCATCCAGCCTATCCCGATCGCCTGGCCTTTCGCTGTTTGGGGTCTGGACATGGTCGGTCCTCTCAAGAAAGCTCCCGGGGGCTATACACACCTCTTCGTCGCCGTCGACAAGTTCACCAAATGGATTGAAGCCAAACCGGTGGCCACTCTCACCTCAGAGCGAGCCGCCGAGTTCATTCGGGAGATCATTTTCGCTTCGGTGTCCCCAACAGCATCATCATGGATAACGGCACTCAGTTCACCGGTGCCGCCTTCCTCGAGTTCTACAACGATTACAACATTGGCCTCAACTTCGCCGCGGTCGCACACCCACGCACCAACGGGCAGGTTGAGCGGTCCAATGGCCTGATTATGCAAGGCATCAAACCTCAGATTTTCCAGCGCCTGAAGAAATTCGCGAGTAAGTGGGCAGCAGAGTTACCCTCGGTGCTCTGGAGTCTGCGAACTACGCCCAACCGGTCAACCGGATACACAACTTTCTTCCTGGTCCTTGGAGCCGAGGCCGTGCTCCCGACTGACTTGGACCATGGATCTCCACGCATCTGCGCGTACTCCGAGGCCGAGCCGGAGGAAGCAAGACAAGACACCGTCAATCAGCTTGAAGAAGCACAAGAGGTCGCGTTCCTTCGGTCGGCAAAGTACCAGCAGGGCCTACGACGCTATCACAGTCGGCACGTACGTGGCCGCTCGTTCAACGTTGGCGACTTGGTTCTACGCCGAGTCCAATCCAACAAAGACAAGCACGAGCTTTCTCCGCCATGGGAGGGTCCGTACGTGATCGCTGAAGTATTGCGCCCGGGGGCTTACCGACTGAAGGACAGCGACGGAAACGTCATCACCAACGCATGTAACATCGAACAGTTACGCCATTTCTATGCTTAAAACTTTGTACTCTAAAAATTTTGAGGCATATGAATAAATTTTTTCTTCACTTACAAACATCTCTCGGGGTTCCCAACTGGCTGCTATGCATGCTCATAGCGGGCACTCGGCGATTACACCCTCTGGGTGCGCTCAGCCGCCCTCGGGTTTCTTTCATTCGAGCTAACCACGTTAGTACTGCGTATACAACCCGCCGTTGACTCCCTAACACCGATCGCCGGTTTCACGCCGCAACCCTATGCTACACGAGAAACAGCCCACGGCTAATCTCAACACAAGGGAGGCTAAAAATGGGTCGGCAAGAGCACATACGAGGGATTGACATACGCACAAACAAGTACTTGGCAAACGAAAGAAATTGACAAACTTAAAAAGCCGAGCCTGTTACAAAAACATACATAATTCAACATCCACTCGGATAGGTGACCTACATATGTAAACTGTTCTTTACAGGCCCGCACGGTCGATGAGGGAGTTCACCATACCCTCGACACCTTCATCAACTCCGGGATGTGTCATCGGGGACGCGGCGGCGTATCCCTCTCCGATTGCTTCCATATCCAGCAACAGATAGTGGGACTTCGCCACGGCGAGCGACAGCACGACCCCGGATCGCGTCGCGTCCGATAGCTAACGCTTCACTTCATCCGGCACCTGCCGAAGACGCTCCGCCACCATGTCCGCATGGTCCGACACCGGCTCTCCTCCCACAAGGCATCGCAGGCTAGGCGGCCCGCCGCCTGCAGGGACTCGAGCTGAGTCGGTGACCTTCTTGAGGTGGAATTGAAGGGCTACAGAGGCAAAACAAAGGCATAAGAAAAATGACCAGCGGACCCTGACCAACTGGCACCCGAGTCAGAAGACTTATCGGCCTCGGAGTCGGCGGCCTTCTTTTTCGTCGCCTCGACAGCCTCCAGAGCCCGCCTCAGGCTCCCGTCCGTGATAGCCGTCTCCTTCTCCAGGTGCTGGACGCGGGCCTTCTCCGCTGTTGAGCAATTCCTGAAGCTTGGAGGCTCTGTCCTCGACGGAACTCAGTTCCTGGACGCGGAGCCTCATCGACACAAGCTCTGTCTCGAGCTTAAAAGCCTTCTCCTCAGCAGCTGCAGAGGACGAGTCAGGCACGGCAACAAACGAAGAATAACCAAAGGGGCTCGGGTCCCTTACCTCTGGCTCGGGCACCCTCCTGGGAAAGTCCCGCTCTTAAGGCCGGCGATCTCAACCCCTCGCTTGCGGGCCACGGCCTCCGCCGCCTAGAGGCTCCCCCTCAGTTTGTCCCACTCCTCCTTGCGAAGGCTGAGCTGGTCAAACATCTCCAGCCGATCCTGGAGGAAGGTGGTCTTATCCTGGGACCGACGGTTTAGTTGCTGCAAAAACAACAGGAAAGGGTTAGCCACTCGGGAAAATTGTCAAGACCCTCCACTCGGTCCCTTGGACCCAGCGGAGGCGTGCACACCCAGAGTGAAATCTACAGAAAAAGCAAAAAGACCCTTCGCCCGACTACTCTAGTCGACCGAAGGCTCGGGGGCTACACCCTCTAGGGTGCACTGATCGTGCACCTAGAGGGAAGTCTACAAAATACATAAGGGACCCTCCACCCGACTAAGACAGTCGGCCAGAGGCCTGGGGGAGCTACTCCCCAGTGGGGTGTATCAGCGAAACACCTATAGTCGAAAAACAAAAGCGAATGGGAAGCTTTACCTGCATCAGCGGGTGTAACCGGCCGTTCAGCAGGTTGGCACCCTCTTTCACCGTCTGCATCAACGCCGGGAGCATCTCGCCGAGTTGAGTGATGACGCCCATCGCATCGGTCCACTCGTCGTGCTCCCAGACATCGTCGATCTCCCGGATCGTCAGGCTCGGCCGTCCAGGGTCCGCCTGCCGGATCCGCAACGGCTCGAATCGCCAGCACGGATTCCGGTTCCGAAGGCGGGGCACGAGGAACCTCCTCCATCGTAGGCGACAGCTTGAGATTGCCTCGGCGATCGGCCAGCGCGTCTCCCGACGAGCTTGGGCCCGCTCCCCCGGACGCCCCCGCACTCGGACCCACATTCCCGGACGTAGTCGGGGCTGGCGCCTCCGGCTAGGGAGCAGCAGCTGGCGAGGACGCACCATCCCCCAGAGACGGCCGGGGGGACGCAGCCGCGGCCACCCTTGAAGGAGACGAGGCTCGAGCATCCGCTCCCGACTGGTTCCCGCCTTGGCCGGACCCTGGGGCGCATGACGACGCCTTCAGGACATCTCCCGTCCGCTGCGTCCTGCGAACAGCATTCGGACACATCAAGCTCAGAAGACAGAAGACAAGCAAGATAATATCCGCCAGAATGACTTACTGGTGGATCGGGGGGTAGGAACACGTTTCTTGGGCCTCGGGGCCGGCTGCTTCGAGGAATCAGCCGCTGGGGCCGGCGACGCCGTGGAGCTGCTCTGCTCCCCGAAGGCGGCGTCGGACCGTCCATTTTTCCCCCCGACTGGGAGGGGGACTTCCTCCCCGGCTACCTGAGGAGCCCCCGTCCCCCCGGGGCAGCACTTGCAGGCGGCGCCCGACTCCTCCGAAAGCGGAGCGGACGTCATCTTCATCTTCCTCTTCCTCCTCCGAGGCCGGCACACTAGGCGGAAGGGCGCTAGGTGCCGCTGCGGCGGGTGCCTTCCCCTTCGAGGGACCCGGCTCCCGAGGAGGACGCGCCGACCGTCCCCTGCGATGGCGCCCCGCCGCTAGGGACGTCGGTGTATTATGGCTGGTTCCAGACCTCCTTCTCCGGGAGAGGGACGTCGGAACTGAAGCCGAAAGGAATCTGCAAATTCGGAAAACATAAGAATTGCCCGAGTCAGTCTTGGCGTCACGACCAACAAAAGAAATTGGGGAATCGGTCGCCTACTTGGCTCGGGGGGTTTGATCTGCTGAAAGGGCGGCGACTGTCCGGAGATGTCCAGATCCGTCCCCTGCACCATGAGCTTCTTGACTCGGCGTTGGACGGCATCATCCGGGAGCTCCTCGGAGGACTCTCGGGTCGTGTCTTGTTCGCTGACATACTCGAACATTGGGTGAGCCCTCAGCTTCGCGGGCTGCACCCGCCACCGGATGAAGGTCGACACGACGACAACTTCAGTGACCCCGGCCTGAATCGCCTCAGCCAGCTACGCCATGAGGACCGTGATTCCATCTTGCTCCCGGTCCAGCGGTGGCTCGGACCAGCTTGGCTTGACCATCGGCGGCTGACCCACAAACGCTGGGAGCGACGGTGCGGGATTGGCGCAGTAGAACCAATGCACGTGCCACCCCTTGTTGGAGGTCTACATTGGCAGGTTCAGATAGCTCTTTTGCCGCTCCAGATCTCAGCTGGAATCCGGCGCCTCCCACCACGGCCGGGTTGTCCCTGCTCGGCATGCTTCACGACGAAGAGGTGCTTCCACAGTGCGAAATGCGGCTCGATTCCGAGGAAGCATTCGCACAATGTGATGAAGCATGAGACGTGTAGCATACTGTTAGGGTTGAGATTGTGGAGCTCTAACCCGCAGTAGTACAGCAGTCCTTGGAGGAAGGGATGGACGGGCACGGAGAAGCCCCAGCTCGAAGAAGGAGCCGTGGACAACGATTTCGCCCCGTGTTCAGAGTGGGGGTTGTCTCCCCCTCGGCGGAGCGCCACTCGATCAACTCCTTCGGCGGCAGCACTCCCAACCTCACCATGGCCCTCAGCCGCAATTCGGTTGCCGTTGACTTCATCCAGGGGGCCATCGGGATCGGTGGAGGAATCTGTCTCACTCAACAACTTCCACACCAAAGCGTCCTCCTCTGCTTCGGTCGATCGGCTTCCCAATCAGGGACTTGCATTCACGACCGGCGGCGCAGAGCTAGGGTTTTTTTGGTGTGGCGGCATCTCGAATCGGCGGGGCGTGAGGAAGACAAAGGGGGTTTTGGGCGCAAAGAAGGCGAAGTGTGCTCTGGAAGGCATGAGTGGACCCCGTTGCTTCCCTGGTCTTATAAAAGGGGGACGGATGGGACGTTGTGACTTTTTCCGCTTCCGCACGCGCACGGGTTTTTTTGCGCCCATGACGCGCCTCTTCAGCTTCCACAGCGCGGATTAAACGGCCCATGTCGCGACTATTCAGCGTCCGTGACGTGACAACAGCACGGTTTGCGCTATTTAACAGAGGGGATCCGACGGTTGGCCTTCCGGGGTTAAGGAGCCGTTTGGAATTTACCCCCATAAAAGAGCGACTGTAACGTGCCTCAAACGGGCTACTAATCTGTTACCGTTTAAACCCGGAACCGAACGTTACGGTTTAGAAGAGTTTCAAGGATTGGCCTCCCGCAGGAACGCAATCACTTGAATACACCCAAGTAAAGGGCAGTTATGGTGCACCTCTGACAGGCCACTAGTCGGATGCCGAGCAGCTCAGAGCCATCGGTTTCTCCACCCAAACTTCCCGTGAATTTTCGCCCCGGGATTTTCGGATCCAGAAATTTCTGGATCCAGTGGAACGTCCAGGTATCGGGCTCTGTCACTCGGGAACCTATGCGCCATAACTTGTATTCTGGTTCTGACATGGATTTTGGAGGCACTCCCTAAGAGGGACGCTAGCTGGACCCGAGTCACTCGGGAACCAGGTGCTACTCGGAAATTCAGTCGGGATTCTTGGTATGTCCCACGCTAGGCTATCAGCCGAATCCTATCTTTCAGGATGGATCGGATACCACCAGGATTTACCCGCTATTAACTCATCTGCCATGATATTTCTGCCTTACGGGTGAATATCACTCGGCTAATTACCTTTACTCTACAGGAGTTCTATGAGCCCTTCACGATCTTTCTACAGGTAATAAAAAGGTGTGCTGGGGTGAGTATCACTCGGGAAAAGGAAGAAGGCTGAGGCACTCAGCTAAGATATTGCCATATCTGGCTGCAGCCAGATCATGAAGGGCTCGGGGGCTACTGACGATGACATGACACCCGGGTATCATCAAGGAGGACAGAACCGGCCCTAAGGAGATAGGGTGGGCCGGACCGACAACTCGGAGTCCGACTTCTACACGGAGGCGCCTCATCAACTTGAAGTACAAGACAGGATAGACATGCATCTGACAATCCCGGATTCTATTGTAACTGATTAGAAAACCAATCTGTGAGCCGATCTGGACTCTTGTAACCCTACCCCGGTCGTCTATATAAGGCCCGGTAGGGATCCCTGGATCGGCAGATCCTCAAGGGCTTTCATAAGCTCTCCAGCTCTCATATTCTCATACGGGATTCAGGAAAATACCAGCCACCAAACACAGGACGTAGGGTATTACCTCTTCTCGAGGGCCTGAACCTGTCTAAATATCATCTCCATGTGCACCCATCTAGATCTTCTGTGCTTGCGCAGCCCCATATTCATTATTGCCGGATCATTACACCGACAATTGTAGTAATAGATCACGAGGTTACCTCTAGACACGCAGACCCGTAGCGGAAGTAGAGTGATGCAGCGTCGGTGCAGCTGTAGTCGTACTACCTTTTCCTCCTCGCGATTCTCTCGAACAGATCGTCTTCTCCTCGCGGTTCCCTCAAACAGTTTATCTCCTCGCGATTCACTCGGACAGTGTTCGTCCAAGCGTCGAAGCTACAACGCCTCCAAGGTATCCACACATTCAGGGAGCTACGTCACTCGTCCGGATTGCTAGATCCGAGCGGGCGGCTTTAGGCATGTGTGACATACCGGTTTTAAGGCCGGATAAGTCCCTGTGTTTATCGTACTAGTCCCATGATCAGTAGCTAGTACACACAAGCACTTGATAACATATTCAAACATTACCGAATATTATACATATATAGAGCCGTTATGGTCTCAAATACACAAACCGATTGGCTGAATAAAAGTCTGCAGCGGAAAATTAACACGTAGTTAAGCCCATCAATATGCCTATCCCACAGGCAACTGACTGGGGTAACGTCCTAGCCTTCAAAGTCACTGTCATCGGCACCGGAGTATTCTTATTCTTTGTCTGGCCATATCAACAAGCCAGGTGAGTACATTGAATGTACTCGCAAGCTTTTCCTCACAAGAAATGATAGCGGCTATATTTCATGCAATGGAGTTCAAGAAGGAAGTTCTATCCTATGTTGCCGATTGTGCGGAAAGTAAATTTTTCAGTTGAACAATAGCATAGTAGACTCTAAAGCGGTTTAGAAAACAGTATAAATTTGCTTGATCATATCATCACATGTGGCGGCACTTGCCACCCTTTTCATACTAAGGCTGATAGCTCCGTCTATCGCCTTTCACCCTTACCCTGGTTCCGTCTGTAGTACCCCTGTATTACGGCACGAACCATCTTCAGCAATTCCTGGCTACCAGGCTGTAGCGTAAATTGCACCCTGTGGACACGTCTTGCCCACGTCCTTAATCCTGATGCCCAGAGTTTGTAAACAAAACTTAGTCTAAGCAGTGTGTGGCCTTACCAGGTCATGTCCATAATCGAGGACGCAGCTATTCGAATAGATTTTAACACTCTGCAGAGGTTATACGGCTTTACCCACAAGATGTAAGTCACTCTGGGTACACTTTGCAACGTATACTGACAGGGATATTACAACGAGACGTTTCACCCGTTTTCATAACAGTACTGGACCCGCTAGATGATTTATCCAACTTTTGTGTACCACAGACCAAAATGGGATTCCTCATCTTTGTGTCGAACGACTCCCTACGCTACGCGATGGAGGTTCTCTAGGACTTTGATCACCTAGTCACCTTGCTTCCTACTGCCCACGGGTGCAGATCCTAGTATTTGATGGGATACTAAGCCAAGTCCTTCCCATAAAGGACAAGTGGACATACGGGAGTGAATCTGGTTTAGCGGCACTTAGGCTCGGTCCTTGGTTGATTCGAGAGGGACTCCATATTTCCACCTTTCATCCATGTCACAACATGCTACGCCATTTCCCAAGCTCCTCATATATTCCCACCCGAATCACAAGCATCTCCATTTTGATTTTGTTTTGATAAAACATTTTCAACATCCACCTTGGGTGACACATATCACCCCAAGGGATTTATTTTTCCGGTTCCCAAAAGTAATCCCATCCCTAAGGAAAAAAGTTTTGGGTTTTCTTCTACAGCAGGGCTAAGCTTGGACTACGGCCTATATTACTAATAGATCACCAGAACTACAATGTCCGATGTTTAGTGCTAGAGCTACAAGGATATAACATATCGAATCCTAGGCCATCCATTTATAGGTCGTAGCTATTTTTAACTTAACATAATCATTAATACAACATAGCATGCAAGTTTGCAAACAAAATACTCATATTTTCACACATATGGGATTCAACATGATCAAGGTGAGGAGAGCTTGCCTGGCAACTCTTGATCTTGTTCTTGGTGCGGGGACGACTCCGGGTCTTCCTGGCGTGCGTACCTCACTCCGTCAACTACACGTCGAGAAAAACCAAATGAACAACTCCATCAAGTAATTTTAAAAGAGTTGCGGATGATATGCAAGTTTTTAAGATGAGGTGGTGGTATTATGTTAAAGTGTTAGGTTTCTTAGTCGGGTTAGGGTTCTGTCAAAAGTATACTCCTATTCACTTTTCGAGTTCTCATACCTAGGGTTTTAGTATACTAAGTTTCAGAGATTGGAACATAGAAAGATTGAGGTGTAATAAGTTTCAACTTCTGGACTTTAGGCTAAAAGAAATGAAGGTAAAGTTTTTGTGCCATAACACAAACTATAGATCTTCGTCTAAGCATAGGCATGAGTTTATTCGATTACTATTTTGGTCACCTTAACTTGTATTTTTCTGTCCTTCTCTAGCTTTATGTAATCTGCACGGGGTTGAATAGCTCCTTAGGTCCTTAGCAGGTTTGCTGGAGTAACATGCATCATATAAATTCTAATATAAGGAAAAAAACCGAATTGAATCCCTAAGTTTATCCCTCACTGCTGTAGCTCAATACTTTTAAACTTGGAACTCTACCAAAGCCAAAGGAGGGAAGATTAGCTAAAATTCTCAGGGCAAAATTAGATTAGCACAGTGCACCGGTCAGACCGGATATAAATAGCGGTCAGACCGAGCTATTGGGTACAACCTGCCTGTAGACTGCTCTCGCTAGCTCTGTCGGTGGGCCTGGCCTGTGCCTTGGGCCCACTGGCAGTGGTATGGTGCCTTTTCGGTGCGGTCTTACCCGGGTTGCCTTACCTGCTGTCGGCGGACTAGTCACTCAGCTCAGAATCAAGAAGCTTAGGCAGCCGGCACCGGAGCTCTTCTGACCTTGGGCTTCTCTGCGATGGCGCTCGGTTCTGAGAAATTGCGAGGAGCTTGCGGTTTGGAAGCGGATGGAGAAGTTGCAGGTGGAACTTAATTAGTCTTGGAGCTCGGTTTTGTTGGGGCTTTCGCAGGGCAGGGAAGACGGAGCTAAGGGCCTGGTTGATGGTCTGAAATTGAGCTCAAAAGAAATTTCTAGAACCTATGGGGTTGAGAGGTCGGGCTGCAGAGGATGAGGCTTGTTGCCTGGAATGCAACGCGGGGTGCATTTTATAGGCGGCGGAGGGCAAGTGGCCACGGTGTTTGCACGCCCCGGCGACAGCCGGTCACGAGGAGAGGAACGGAGTAGACCGCACTGTTGGGCAACGAGGGGGGGGGGAATTCGTGGCGTGCTCGGATGCATTGGAATGTCGGCGCAGGCGACGGCTAACGCGGGCAGCAGCTGAGCGGGGCAAAGGCGTCGGTGCCGACGGGTGGAGCGCTACCACCGGTGTTTAGGGCGTGATGGCGTGGTCGGGGTGATGTGATGCTTCACGGGGATGGCAAGGTGGCACATCGAAGACTTGCACGGAGGGGTGGCAAGCGACGAGCGGCGCATCGACAGCTTGGCTCGCCGTGGCGCTAGTAGGAGCGCCTGCTACGGCTGGATGAACACCTCAGCGCGGAGGAGCAGGGGTGCTTGGGAGCGGCGCCAGGCTGAGAATGCCAGGGGAGAATGCGTGGCGCTGGTCGGCAGGCCGGACGGTGGTCAAACGACGGAAGACTAGCTAATGCCAGCCCATGGCATGGCTTATGGCCACGTGCGCACTGGACCGGCATGGGGTGAAATAGAGTGCTGGAGCAGCGGCTTACGTGCATGATAGTGTCAGCCTTATCCATGGAGTAGCTGAAAACGTGGACAAGGGATAATATCGTGAGCTAGGTACCTATTTAGCAGGAGAGCTCTTAAGGACGGTAGATGCTAATGTCACAAGTCCAAGAGGAAGGGACAAGGGACTGCTCTGACAGTGGAGTCAATGGAGTAGATGAGCTGGTCTGATAGAAGTGAGGCCGCATGAATATTTGGAGGACTTGAATTGGCAGAGGCATTATGATTTCATGTAAAAGAAGGATCGGATCAAAGGTGTTTGACGCGATTCCCTTAAGATTTTTGAATATGAGATGCGAATGTTTTTGCATATCAGGGCATTTGAGCTAAGGGGGTGTTGTAGAATTTTCTTAGATTTTTTTCTAAAATTTATTTTGGCATGTTGTAGTTCAATGCTCTTTCCTGCCCCGGGGTTAAATATGTTGACGTTTAAATATTTTTGGACTGGGATGTCCCATATTATTTCATATTTGAGTCGAGAATAGTTTTAGGGTGCTTCCATAATTTTCTAGAGTTTTTAAGGGTGTCGGAAGCACATGATCTTGAAATTAGGGTTTCTGCAGCAATTGGGAAGCATATGGGAGAAGGAGGTTTAAAGTACGGAATTAGGGTTTGGAGGTGGAAGGAATGATATAAAACATGTTCGGAAAATGGTAGGAGTCCAGCTACTTAGGTTAGGGTTGAATGCGCGAATGTTGCCAGAAGGGTGGTGTGTATATGCGCATGTACTCGTGTTAGGGTTTGTATAGGAGATGAACGCTGCCATTATCGCATGTCGGGTATTGTGGAGTGATTACGTTTAGGTTACCTACATGCAGTGACATGAGTTCACAAGCTTTGGAAAATCGGGATGTGATAGCATGGGAGGAGTGACGGCCAGGTTTCGAAAATTCTGAATTGGCTTAAACCTAACGCGTCCATCCCCTCTCCTTATATAGACATCTTCATAATGGGCTTCTTTGTTAGAGGCCCATTATGACTCAATGCCTAGTCTAACTCGGATCCTAATCCGAATTAGGCTCCAACCCCTTAAGTGCGCGACCCTATAGGTTCACGCACGTTTAGACATGACCCGAGTACTTCTACTCGGTCACTAATTGGTAGCGGCGCCCCTAGCAAGACGTGCCAACTCCCAAACGTACGTAAAGATCGTATTGGACGAACCTTCACAATGTTATATATGCAACTCTCTTGTCTCACGATATTTATCAAGCTCAAGTTCGAGCTCGAGCTTGACCGTTCTTTCTCGATCACGTGTCTCGGAATCCTTAACTAGGTTAACTCTTTAACCTTAAGTAGCGCGGTCATGCATTTTTGGATCCGATCACTCGAGAGCCCCTGAGATATCTCTCTCATTACAGAGAAGGGCAAATCCCATCTCGATTGACCATGCCTTGCATCATGCTTCATGGCAAACAAGAAAGCAACATTTATGACTACCTAGTTACGGAGTAGCGTTTGGCAACCCCTAAATAAGTCATTACACATATCAAGCACATACGACAATCTCAGGTCAAAGGACATAGCACACACATCGTGTCTCAAGTTGGGTCTGTCCAATCCCATATTCCCTAACATGTGCTCATATAATTGGTTCGACATCTTTATGTCCATGACCCACGAAACATGATCATCAACCAATACATATGCTAATCTATTTTTCACTCACATGAATTCCGATTAGAGACTAATTTAGAATAATTATTTAAATTTAATACGGAGTTTCATAAATAAGTCACATACTTGCTAATCAATACTAATAATACTATTCAAGAAATATTTAATAAATTATGAATACAATAAAATATGATTTGTAACAACCCGAAATCTTTCCAAATTATCATTCCATCAGGAACGCCTAATCGTTCAGTATGAACGTACTGAACGCCCCCGAAAAGGTACAAGTTTAATCCATTCGGTCCATCGGTAATGATGACCAGGCGCGTGATCTGGCCAGAACACCTGGGCCGAAATACAGGTCAAAGAAAAAATAGGATACTACTGTTCTACGCACACAGCGGTCCGCAGGTCGTTCTCAGCTTGTCGCGATTCAATCCACAGGAGCTGAATACGTGCCAAAACTTTCACTTTGGAGGAAAGCGAATATATATTCGACTCGGCACGTCGACCATTTTTGTTCTGTTTGGTGCCCTGCGAAACGCCGTTGATTACTACTATGCAGAGAAAAAGAGCGAAAACGTTAGATAGAACGATGAATCGATGGGTTGCTGGTAGCTGGTACGTACTGCTGGAGCTGTTCAGAGAGAGGGGCCGGGCAGCGACGAGAAAGTTCTGGACTCGTGGCCCGGACGGATGGTTGGTGGATACGAGTCCTCCGGAAACTGTCTCGTGACAGAAACGTGAAATGATTTAGCCGGAGCACGGAGAGGTGGTCTTGAGAATTCTCTGCAGATCAGTTCGTGGACGTGCAGTATAGCACAAATATTTGGGAGTAGCTAGCTGGTATCTTGGCAAAAGCAGATACGGGCCTGTGCATATCGTATGGTCTATATAGGCCTTTGTTTATTTATGGTGAAACCTGACTAGCTCGGATTGGGACAAGCCATGCTGATTTATGTTGGAAGTAAATTCGGGATTGGGACTAGTCAGGGGCTCAGGGCATGTACATGGATTGTTGTTCTCCAATCGACATGACCGGTCGATGATGCGTCAGTGTTTGATCTCTCGAGAATATTGAATTAGTTGGTGCGATAACGGATTAGTTAATCTATTAGTGGTATTACTACTATTTAAGTGAAAGCTATAGTCCAGCGTACCAAGCTAGGACTTTATTATACACCAGTAAACAGTACGTGCAATACACTCCAAGACACAAATGCTGATACTGTTTGTAGTTCTGCAGATGTCACTGTTCATGAGACTGTTGCAATACTATAGTTACTGTTCACCGTGAATCCCTCCAGTCTCAACCGTTCGATTTAGAAACCAACGGCTCCGATGATTGTCTAAGAGCAATTCAAATTTGATACACTATATAGGCTCAATTCTTTTTAGCTTCTCGGGCGGCTTCTCCTAGAAGCTGCCCCCTCCTAGCTTCTCCCAGAAGCCGCCCCCTCAAATTCATCGGGGCTTCTAAACTAGTCAGGAGGGAGAAGCCCCTGGAGAAGCCGAAAAGAACGCAACCATAGTATAGTATAGAAAATGTGGTGCTTTTACTATATAGAAATATAAAGCTTATTTTGATCGGTTAAGACAAAATTTTGACAATTACTTTTTTTAGAGAAACAATAACTTTATTAATATGTGATTTATGTGATATAAAATTGATATTACTAGATTCATATTCAAAAGTATTTTCTTATAATTATGATCTTGTATCACATAAACCACATATTAGTAGAATAATTATTTGTCAAAGTCTTATCTTAAAAAATCAAAATACGTCTTCTATTTCTGAACAGAGGGAGTATTAATTGGAGATGGTAGAAAGAATCTCAATGCCTGTGATGCCTAAACCTGTTTCCAAGAGGAAAAATCAATTGATAGTTAGAGGAAGATTGCAATTGTTTTGTTAATATATTCTGATATAGTCGTTGTAATACTGCTTTAGAATTCGTAAGAGTGAAGTACACCATTAGTCCTAAAACTATAAGCGTCTGGACAGTTTGGTCACAAAACTGAAAAAGGTCACACTTTGGCCCCTAAAATGGTTTTAAGTGACTCACTTTGGTCAAAAACGCACAGCGTGGCAATTTCGTGCCACCGTGGCTCACACGTGGCAATCCCTCTCTTCTTCTTCCCTGCGCCTCCTCTCTTTCTCTCTCTCTCTCTCTTTCCCTGTCCTTCTCCGGCGACCATGACCGTGGACCTGATGGGACGCAGCTACGGCTCCCGCGGCCTCGCCGCCGAGCAGGAGCAGGAGCAGCTCGCGTTCCAGGAGGCCACCGCCGCGGGGCTCCGCAGCCTCGAGCTCGTCGTCTCCTCGCTATCCGCCGCGGACCTGTTGGAGCTGGAGCTGCCGCCGCGGACCTATTGGAGCTGGAGCTGCCGCCGTGTTGGCTCCCCCTCCCGTTTCTTCTCCTCCTTCAGTGCCGGCACGTGCAAGAACCAGCAGCAACAGCAGCAGCCCTGCGCGACGGCGCACACTCTGACGCTGCCAGGCACCGGCGGTGCCACTGCGAGGGGCCGGTGCCTGTCGACGATCGGTGAATCGGCGATCTTACGGTATTCGTGGAGTGATGATTACTGGGGGGTAGGGACCTCTAGGGCCCAAGTGCCAGGAGCTCTGACAGCAGGGGACAGCCGTTTTTATACAGGTTCGGGCCTCCCTCAGGATAATAACCCTACGTCATGTTGCTATATATTGATGGAGAACACGCTTACAATAGGGGGTGCATGTTAGTGGCTACCCTAGGCCTAATCATAGACTAATCTAGCTAAACCACCGGGCTCGACTCCTTCGAGGCAGCGGGTCTTCTAGGGCTTCGCCTCCTGAGATCCTATGGTGCTTGTCGAACCTCTCTCCCCCTCCTCCCCTATGGGATTGCTGATCCTTATATAGGGGGTTCCCAGGGTCGTACTAGACGTGGACTTACGCTCGAGTAGAACTCTGGCCTCCTTAAACGTCGGGATTGACTTCCTAGTTTAAGGGGAGTCTTCCCTTCCTGAGAGGGGTTACCTTGTCGTCCAGGGATCCTTACCGGGTACGCTGTACCTTCCTAAAGTCCCGGGATTCTGTATACGGATACCCCTAATATGCGGGAAACTGTACTATTCATCATCAAGCCCCCCATCAATACGTGAAGTGAGGTCATGATGGTTCTGTTGGAAATCTGCTCTTATCGGGGAGGAAACTCCGAGTAGGCGATCCGAGTAGTCCTTGTCGGCGACTTCCCCGAGTAGGCTCAATCCCTACCGAGTAGTCGTGAAAGCCTTATCAGAATAATCCTTGAGAAAACCCAGAATACTTTCCGATCTGATCTGATCCGTTGATCACGGACATGCGTCCGCCTGGCATATTTCTAGGAAACGGAACCATCGCGGCGGAAATTTCGCGTGGTGATGAAGAATCTCTTCTCTCTCTGCGCCGTTGTGCCGCTAATGGGTGCTGAACCACGGCACGCTCGTTTGGGTCGTGGGTTGTCAGACCCTCTTTTTCCCGCGAAGTGCCCTGTAGGCGGAAAAAACAACTGTCCGCATTAAATGCGATGAAACTGATCGTGCCGTAAACCGCGCTCTGCTCCGGCGAATGTTTAATCTTTAGGAGTCCAAGAATTAGGGTTTTGCCCGCATAGTTCTTTGCCTCCTAGTTTTCTTGATTCCTTCTTCCTCCTCTTCACGCCATGGCCTGGAGCCCGTTGGTTGACGACCCATGGCCGCGCTCGGAGATGACCGAGGCAAAACTCGCGTCTTCCCTAGAACTAACTCTTATCCAATCAACCCGCCTAGCCGAATTCCGCCATGTCCGGGGCGAGAGAGTTCCTGAACCCGAATCCGGCTGGCTGGTTGTCTTCCCCGACTTTTTTCGGTGCGGGTTCTTCTTGCCTCCTTCCACCTTCCTACATTCATCTTCCAGCTCTATCGGGTTGAGATGGTGAACCTTGACCCGGCATCGTACATTCTCCTGAGTGTGTTCGCCCATCTGTGCGAAGCTTTCATCGGAGTTCGGCCATCATTGGATTTATTCAGATACTATCACAAGATGGAGAGGACCAAGAAGAAGGTAGTGGGAGGCGCGAGCGTCCGCCTTCGAGAAGATAGGGCCGCGGAGTATATTGACGCACCGGAATCCGATCCTTCCCAGGATGGGAGCATGAGTGGTGCTATTGCTGTCCACCGTCCCCCTTGGGTGTAAGGTACTGGGGAACTCCGCCCAACGTGGCATCCACTTGGACCGACGAGACCCTGCTCGACTCCTGTCTCCAGCACCTGGTCGGGGAAGTTAAGGTTCTCCGAACCCGAGGCCTGTCCTCGGCCGATGTTGTTGCCGACTTCGTCAGGCGCGGAATTTGCCCCTTACGGTTCAGGGAGACAGGCGCTTGGGACTCGACAAGCGATCCATATCAACGGCGGAGAAAAATGGGTAAGCCTTTTCCCTCACAACCTAGTAAGAAGAACTTGTCAGGGTGTCCTAACTCTTTCTTTGTTTCGAGCAGCCCTCTCGGAAGCGGAGGTGTCCGAGAAGGTAAAAACTCTCTTCAAGCGTGTACCTCCACCCAATCGCCAGGTTGTCCCCACGTCGCTACCCCTTCGACCTCTGCACGAGCGGGAAGAGGTTCTAGCGGTAATCCCTTTTTTTTAGGGCCTCAGATCCTTCAAGCCCACCTCACACTGGATTTGTGGGATGGACCCTCTCTGCAGAGAGAAGGACGTGGAATAGAGGATCCCGAAGCTGGGCCCTCTATTCCTAGTCGACGCTCGACCGCGGCTGAGGACCAGCGCGACGGGGACACCAAGCCCACCGAGAAGGTGGAAGAGGCTGCGCGGGGCGAATTGAGATCCATACCGCCGCTCTGCCTTCGTGGAACGGGAGATCCTTCGGTCCGACAAAGATGCTTTATTTCGCTGAAGAGGGCAAGGTACCATCCTCCCGCTTCTTGCTTTGTCGAGCCTTTGCTCCTAGTTCCAGGTTCTGAATGCGACCTGTAGGGAAACTTCTCCACCGGTCACGCCCTGAATTTTTCTAAACATGCATTGCATCGTGTCATCCACATGTTAGGCATGACCTCATCATCATATGCATCTAAACCCTAATCCGGGGATTCACCCCATCTCCTTCTCGATCGATATCCGTTGCTGCCCTCGCCGGCACCGCCCCCCCCCCACCATTTATCCCCAAGCTCCGTCCCGGAACTCCGGAGACATTCCCATCCACTCCCCTCCTTGCCGCGCTCCGAAACCCTAGGTTGCGACCTCCGATTCCTTTTCCTCTTTATTTAATTCCTTCATCTCTAAAACCCTAATCACAAAATCCATCTCTCCTCGGTCTGCCCAGAAATTTCCAAATAAATTCCCGAAGAACCCTAATAATACCCTTGGCCTAAATATAACATAAAATATACTCGGCCAATGTGAAAATCCTGAACAACAAAATATTAAAACTTAAGTCAACTTCGGGCATTGCACTGCAACCCCTATAGTTAATCCTCAGAAAATTTTGATAAAATCCCACAACACTCCCCGCATTCCTAGGAGTCCAGATATATAAAAACATGGGCAAGTTCCATGTAAAAATCTGGCAAGGCAAGCCCCGAGCACCTTAGCCCCGAATGACCTATCGCAGTAAAGCATGGTAATTACCTTGCCAGGGCTGCTCAAACTCAGTGATCGGTCACTCAGCACTGCACTCATCTGTCTCAATCCCATTTAATCACCCTGGCAGCTCACGTCCCACCACATGCAGTTGAAGACTAAGACATATCATGCTTTGGCATTCAAGCCACTCCCTGCTCAGACCACGTTTGGTGCCCAGGCTTGACCCAAGACTAGAGCACGTGTCTCCGAGTGTCGCTGACAAGTTTTGACTCCTCGAAAATGTCCCAGAGCAGCCATGCCACGTCCATGCCGCTCTGGACGCGCGCTGGACGCGTCCAGTCCAGCCACAGCAAGCGCCCGCTGACCTCCTCACTGCCAGGCCGCCGTTGAGCCTTGTCCGAGCGCCACCCCCATGCCTGAGCCGTCCCTCAGCTCCCCTGTAGCCTGCCCTCGCCGTACACCAGCTCTGGCCGCCATTAACCCTCGCCGTCGAGCCGTCGCCTCACTGGAATAGCAGCCATGCCAGCTAGCCCGAGCTCCGGCCTGGCTATAAAAGGAGCCGCGAGCTCCCTCTTCTCCCCAAGCCAGTGCCCTTAGCTCCAGCACCATCCCTTTCTCATTTAGCTCCGGTAGCTCGAGCTCCAGAAGCTCCTCCGCCATGAACACCTGAGAAATCCCCAAGCCAACCGAGCTCTCACCATTTTCTCAAGCCATGACCCAAACCCCTAGCTCAAGCTCACTGGAATCCCAACCATAGCTCACCGGCCAAGCAGCAAAGCTACCCCAACCGCCCCAGCTGCTCTAACCGCCGACAGCCTCAACCGCCGCCGCCGCTTTAGCCCCTGTCCGAGCTGCCAACTGAGCTGGTCGGGTTCACACCCGAGCTCACCCCCAGCTCGCTTCCCTGCACCTCCCGAGCTCCAGAGCCCTCCGCCCCTGCCGCGCCTGGTCCGAGCAGTGCGCCGCCGGCTCTGCTTCTTATTCTTTTTCTTGTGTTTAGCTCGGTGAGTTAGCTGCTGGTCCACTGTTGCATGTGTGGCCATTTTGTTCTTTTTCCTTTCAGCACGTTGAGTGAGCTGCTGGTCCACACTGTAGCATGTTTGGCCATTAAGCTTCTTTTTTTTCCCTTCAGCTCATTAAATCAGCTGCTGGTCCGCATGCCACACTGTTGCATGTTTGGGCATTTTCTTCTTTTTCTAGCTCGCCCAGCTCTAATCATCGGTTAGCTCCTTAATACACTGATTTAACTCTTGTTAACAACAGCCACTAATCCAGCCGAGTAATACCCTGTCAGCCAAAGCTTCTCCCACTTAGTTTTGGTTCTGGAATCCCATAGTAATTTCCATATTCCAATCCAAATGCATGTTCTAAAGTTAAAGCTATTAGATTGCTATTAGTAGAATAGGGTTAAGTTAATTCCTTAAGTTTAATCCACGCATGCAATGTAGTTATGCACCCATGAACAATCAAAATAATTTCCCAACCATCCAGTAGCTGTAGGATATCTGTGTACCTCCGCAATTCGTTTGGATAAAAGATTTTAAATTTAGAAGCTTAGCGAGATCAATTTTCTCATTTAAGTTCATCATCATTTTATGTAGCCATTTTGCATACCTGTCGCTAAAGATATTTTCTGCACTCGTAGACCTAAACCACAAAATCTCGCAGTCCAATCCCTAACCCAGCTCCAGGTATATGCATCCCATCTTTAATCGCTACCCGAAACCCTAAATCCGAACTCGATCGTCCTAGGGCCAACACCCTCATCCGTCTATCGTGTCATTCACCATTCTTCTGGCATGCATATTGTTTGATTCTCTCGAAGTATTTGGATTGCTCTTTATTCGATGTTTTCTTCCGACGCGTAGTTCGCGGAGTGAAGTACGTGCGTCAGGACGAACCGGCATCACCCCTACCTCAGGAACAGGAGCAGGAACTGCCAGGCAAGCAATCTCCCGCCTTGACCATTTTGAATCCTATATTTGTGAAGAATATTTATTTTGACTTCGAAACATGCATGCTATGTTATAAACTATATTTTATGTAGAAGTAGTTATTTTCGATAGATGCATATGGACTAGGGTCGAATATCTGATTTCTTGTAACCCTAGTGCTCCGTCGGTCGTTTTCGACCAACGACATATTAAGGTTATAGGCAGTAGCCAATGCTTAGCCCTGCTATAGTTAAACTAAAGTTTTGTTTAGAACCGGGGATGGGAAAATCAAAACCCGCGGATAGCATATGTTATCCGCGGTGCCTTTAAATGAAATGTTGCCAAAACCCAAAATGGAGTTGGAGATGATTTGATTCGGGTAGGAATAAGGTGGTTTGAAGGGAGACGAAGTAGCTGAAGGCTATTCGGTGTTCGCTGACAAACTGGAGTCCTACTCGAATCAGTTAAGGACCTAGCCATCGTGCCGCTAAACCAGTTCCCTCACCGTACGTCCACATGTCCTTTATGGGAAGGACTTGACTCGGTAACCCGCCTAATACTAGGGTTCGGACCCGTGGGAAGTAAGAAGTATGTGCTAGGTAGGACGTTGGGCCCCTAGAGAATTCTCACGGCGCTATTTGTGTCAAAAGTCCTAGATGGTGAGGCCAAGGCGTGGGTGAGGATTCGACACAAAGATGAGAATAGTCCCACTTTAGGATTTGCGAGTCAAAATGTAAAGATTGGGTAAAACATCTAGTGGGTCCGACCCTAGGATGAAAGCAGGCGAAAAGTCTCGTTGTAATAGCCCTGTAAGTACACGGCGCGCAGTGTGCCCAGGGGGACTTACATCTTGTAGGTAAAGCCGTACCACCTCTGCAGAGGGTTAAAATCTATTCGAATAGCCGCGTCCTCGGTTATGGACATGAACTGGCACAGCCACACCCAGGCTAGACTAAGTTTTGTTTGCCAAAGTTGGGCAAAGGAATTAAGGACGTGGGCATGATGTGTCCACAGCTTGGGCAATTTAGGCCATGAGTCGGTGGTAAGGAAATTGCCGAAGTAACCCGCCGTATTGCCGGGAGGAACCGGAATACGGCTTAATGTTTGAAAACCGAGTTATCGGATGAGTGAAGCTACCGTTTCGATGATGGAGCCGTGGCGGCGAGTGGAGCTATCAGGTAATATGTCATGAGGTGTTTAGCGGTGTTTACCGTGCAAGTTGAGAAAGAAGAGGATGTGATGGGATGCTGTTGATTTGCTACCAGCTTTTTCCCAAACTGCTTTATAATCTACTATGCAGTATCTCCAAATTCAAAACTTAAATTTCCGCACAACTGCCACCATTGGTTAGAGCTATCCTTTGAAATATCCCCGCATGAAATATAGCTGTATAATCCCCCAATGGGGATTGCTTGCGAGTACATTCAATGTACTCACCTGGCTTGTTGAATTGGCCAGAGGAGGAAGAAGACTTCAATTATGAGGAGGGCGACAGCGAAGCCGAGGCTTAGGACGTTTTCCCCAGTCAGCTGCCTGTTGGTTCGGCAAGCCGATGGGCTATCCACTTCGTTATGTTTTCCGCTGTAGTTTTATTCGGCCAATAGGCCATGTATCGAACCTCGACCGTAATGGTCTAACCGTGTAATAAGGATTCGGTATTGTATGTGTATGCTATCAAGTATTTGTGCGTACTGGCTACTGATCCAGGGACCAGTACAGTAATCACAAATAACGTGTCCGGCCTTAAAATCGGGCACGCCACAAAACCCGCCCCTCTTGCTGCTCCGCGGAGGAAGTTGTCTATCAGATTACTTCCTAGTCGGAGCCCGGTTTGGCGCGGTATCCCCCCCTTCACCCATCAAGGACCAGCCGGCGCCAGGTCACCAGGGCGGGGAGGCCTCGGTCGAAGATGATCCCATAGCGCTACTCGGACCCTTGGTGGAGGTAGGAAAGGTTCCTGCTCGTCATTGGTTTCGTCAGATAATCTTGTCAGCCTATCTGACCTTGGCGTTTTCTTCTCAGCGTGCTCATAATAGGTGGAACTCCGTTCGCGGCGAGGTCCAGTCACTTCGCGGCGAGGTCCAGACACTCCGAGACCAATCGGCTCGGCTTTTCGATGCCCTTTCTCGGGAGAAAACGCGAGCCTCGTCCGCCGAGGAGGATCTGTTGAAAATGGCGGACCGCCTAGAGCTGGTGCTTACCACCGTCGGTGCGTCTATCCGAGCCACAGAGAGCTTTCCTGATCGTCTGGAGGAATTGGATCGAGTCGCTCAAGATTTTTCTGGGCGTTTGCGCCTACCCGACTTGTAAATGCATAGCCTTCGTATGTACGCCAGACATGTATGGAATTTCTGTCTTTCTGATAAATGACTTCTGTGTCTAAGTCTTTGGACCAGCCCCCGACTGTCCACTCGAGGGATGCTCTCGAGCGGACAGTCGATTAGCCTCAAACGTAAAACTTCTGGAGCTGATCGATGTTCCAGGAATTCGTTAGGACTCGGCAGTCTTCCATCGCTAGTCGGAAAGATCCCGGTCGAGTTACTTCGACTATCGTGTAAGGACCTTCCCATTTGGGAGAAAGCTTATTGCTATTGCTTTTATTCTGTATGAGTCGTAGGACGAGGTCTCCGACTTGCAATGAGCGTTGTCGAACATGTCTGTCATAGTAACGACGGAGGTTCTGCTAGTAGCGGGTGGCCCGAAGCAGAGCCTGGGTCCGTTTTTCCTCAATGAAGTTGAGGTCATCCTCTCTTCGAGGGATTTCTTCCTTGTCGGTGTACAATTCTACCCGTGGTGATTTTAGGGTAAGTTCGCATGGCAGCATGGCCTCGGCTCCATATACCAAACCGAACGGTGTTTCTCCGGTGGCCCGGTTGGAGGTTGTCCGTAAAGCCCAGAGGACGGAGGGCAACTCGCGTACCCAAGCCTTGGCGTGGGCGGAGAGTCTATCGAAGACGCGAGTTTTCATCCCCTGGAGTATAAGTCCGTTGGCGCGTTCGACCTGTTCGTTGCTCTGTGGGTGTGCAACCGAGGCATAGCATATCGTGGTGCCGAGCTCGGTCCAGTACTCGATGAAGTCGGAGTGGAGAACTGAGTACCGTTGTCGGTTATGATTCTGCTCGGGACGCCAAACCTGGTCATAACGTTTCGCATTATGAACCGCTTGGCTGCTTCCGACGTGATCTGTGAGACAGGTTCGGCTTCGATCCATTTGGTGAATGTATCGATCGCGATGAAGAGGAACTTATAGCCCTCGGGTGCCACCGGGAATGGCCCTAGGATATCGAGGCCCCATGCGGCGAATGGTCATGACAAGGGAATTGTCTGTAATGCCTGGGCGGGCTGGTGAATGCGTCTGCGGTGAAATTGACACTGACGGCATCGCTTCACTAACTCGCTCACGTCATGTAGGGCTGTCGGCCAATAGAATCCTTGTCTAAAGGCCTTTCCGACCAGGGTTCGGAAAGATGCATGTGCCCTGCACACCCCTCCATGGATCTCTTCGAGTAATCTTATACCCTGCGTCTGAGGGATACACCGCATGAGCACTCCGTGAGCCCCTCGTCGGTAGAGGGCCCCATCGACCAGGGAATACATCCTGGTGCACCGAGCAATTTGCTCAGAAAGCGTATCGTCCTCAGGCGTAGTTCGATCGAGAAGGTACCTGCGGATGGGCTCTATCCACAAATCTTCAAGATCGAGGGGAGCGACAAGACACCCCGCCACTCCCCTCGGAGCGTCAATACCTGGTGACACCCTTGAGTGGTGCCTAACCACCACTCCTTCATCCCCAGGTTCAAGAGAAGCCACGGACGACGTCGAGATCCTTTCTACGAAGGCCCCGGGTGGGCATGGAGATCGTGAGGAAGCTAGGCGGGCAAGACTGTCGGCTTGGCAGTTATCCTTTCGAGGGATATACCGTACTTCAAAACCGACGAACTTCTTCTCTAGCTTTCTCACCTCCGCAAGGTAAACCGCCATATTCAGGTCTGTGGTCTGGTACTCCTTGGACACTTGTCTTGCCACCAACTGCGAGTCTCCGTTCACGAGAAGGCGGCGAATACTGAGTGCTGAAGCGACTCTGAAACCAGCTAGCAACCCTTCGTACTCAGCTACGTTATTCGTGGCCGGGAAGTCAATCTGTAGTATATACTGCAGGCGTTCTCCAGTCGGGGAGGTCAAGATTATCCCAGCCCCCGCGCCTTTGATGGTTAGGGAACCGTCGAAGTGTAGTGTCCAAATGTCGTCCTTTACTGCTGGTGACGCCGAATAGTCGGGCTCCGTCCATTCAGTGACAAAATCAGCGCGAACTTGCGACTTGACCGCCGTGCGCCGAACGAAGTGGATGTCGAACTCTCCGAACTCAACAGCCCACTTGGCGATTCGACCGATGGCCTCGCGGTTGCGGAGGATTTCTCCCAAAGGGTAGGTGGTCAGGACCGTGACCGTGTGAGCTTGGAAATAGTGTCGAAGCTTGCGAGATGTGGTGAGGACCGCGTACAGGAGCTTTTGAACTTGAGGATAACGCTCCTTGGGTCCATGCAAGATCTCGCTGATGTAGTACACTGGTTTCTGCGCCTTATCACGGTGCTCGGAAGTTCCGCGTTCCACCGTCAACACTCCGCTGACCGCAGACGGCCCGGCTGCGACGTAAAGTAATAACCCTTCCTCGGGATTAGGCGCGACCAGCACCGGGGGGTGGTTAAGTATTCTTTGAGCTCTTGGAATGCCGCTTCAGACTCCGCTGTCCACTCGAAGCCGTCGTGTTGTCGCAGATGTTTGAAGAAAGGAATTCCACGGTCTCCTAGTCGGGATATGAATCGGCTCATGGCCGCCATGCAACCCGTGAGTCTTTGGACGTCTCGGACCATTTTTGGGGACCTCATCTCCGCGATCGCCCGTATTTTATCGGGATTTGCCTCAATTCCCCGGTGCGATACCAAGAAACTTAGTAGCTTTCCGGCGCTGACTCCGAAGGTACATTTCTCTGGGTTCAACATTATTCTGTTTCTCCGGAGGTTGGTGAATGTTTCCAGTAGGTCCGAGAGCAGGTCTTCATTCTTCTTTGTTTTCACGACGAGGTCGTCGACATATGCTTCAACATTCCGACCAATTTGGCTGTGGAGGGCAAGCTGCATTCCGCGTTGATACGTTGCTCCCGCGTTTTTAGTCCGAAAGGCATCTTTGAATAGCAGAATACCTCGAACGGAGTTACAAAGGAAGTTTTCTCCTCATCCTCCCGACACATGCTTATTTGGTGATAGCCCGAATAGGCGTCGAGAAGGCTTAGATAGTCGCACCCTGATGTCGAGTCCACTATCTGATCGATTCTGGGTAGGGGAAAAGCATCCTTTGGGCAGGCCTTGTTGAGATCCGTGAAATCGACGCACATCTGCCACTTCCCGTTTGCTTTCTTAACCATAACTGGATTGGCGAGCCATTCAGGGTGCTCGACTTCTCGGATAAACCTGGCTTTCAAGAATTTTTCGATTTCCATCTTGATGGCTTCTTTCCGATCTGGGGCGAATCGCCGTAGTTTTTGTTTCACTGGTACGGCGTCCTGACGGACAGCTACCTGTGCTCAATCACTTCCCTGGGGATTCCAGGCATGTCGGATGGTTGCCACGCGAAAACGTCCGAATTGCCCCGGAGAAAAACGATGAGCGACGATTCCAAGTCTGGATCAAACGTTGACCCGATCCGGACTGTCTTGGAGGGCTCTGCTGGATCCAGAGGAATTACTTTTACCTCGTCGTGGGTTTTCATGGCCGTGCTGGTTTTCGAGGGCATATGCTCCCCGTCCCCCAGGAGTGCTCGTATGTGGTCGAGGCTGCGCTTATCGCAGAGGAGCGCTTCTCTGGGGGAACATCTCACCGCAAGGACTCCCTTCGGGCTTGGCATCTTTACGCACTGGTAGGCGTAGTGCGTGGCCGCCATAAACTTGGCCAGAGTAGGGCGTCCCAAGATAGCGTTGTATGCTGCTTCGAAATCGACTACATCGAACAGGATTTTCTCTGTTCGGAAGTTCTCCGGCGTACCGAAGGTAACTGGGAGCGTGACTTGCCCGATCGGCGTGGCCGACGAGCCTGGGACGATACCGTGAAAAGCATGCGTTACCGTCTGAACAGACGATCGTGGCATTTGCATTGCGTCGAGGGCGTTGGCGAATAGGATATTGAGGGAGCTCCCTCCATCTATTAATACGCGACCCACTCGGCAGTTGTTGATCGTTGGCTCGACCACAATAGGGTATCGTCCCGGTCGAGCGCAATTTTCAGGGCAATCGGTCTGGTCGAAAGAAATCGTGACCTCGGACCACTTGATCGCTCGAGGGACCCGCAGAACACTCGCGAGAACTTCTCGGGCGATCGCCTTGTATTGCCTCTTGGATTCGTAAGAGGTTGAGCCCCCGAATATGTGCTCGATTGCTCTGACATGCCCCTGGAAAGGCTCAGGAGTGGAGTTATCGTCGTCAGAAGTTGCTTCCCGACTGTTATTAGCGACCTGAGGATTCTCCTCGTGGAACTTCTCTCTTTCTTCCCGAAGATACTTCTGAAGATGCGACACTGTCGCAGATCATGCGAGTCGGTCTGGTGAAATCGCACCAGGGCTTGGATGACTTGTCGGAGGATGTGGTAGGTTTATCCTTGGGGCGTGGTCGCCGGGTGCGCTTCTCGGAGATCTCGGCCATTACCTCGTCGGTTCTGATCCTTTTCTCCTTGTTCCCTCCGGAGGGCTTCTTCTTGCGCTTAGTTTTACGCGAATCGCCCCTTGACCGGAGAGGAGAACTGGTCGACTCACCCCGCTGTTGCTTGATGTATCGCAGGGTTTCTTCCGCACAAGCGGCCTTCTCGGCCAGATCCATGAGTTGCCTAGTGGTTTTCGGTGGCCGCATGATCAGATCGTGCGTGCACATCTCGTTTCTGCTGCCTCGTGTGAAGGCGCGGATGACATCCGAGTCCGTTATCTCTGGGATAGTGTTACGGACAGCACTAAACCTCTTGGTAAACTCTCGGAAGGTCTCGTCTGGTCGTTGGATGACAAGGAATAGATCGTCGACCCGACCAGGTCTTGGGAAGGTACCCTGGAAGTTCCCGAGTAACATGTCGCATAGCTGTCCCCACGAACGGATCGTTCCTGGGGGTAGATTCGTCAACCACGTCCTAGCGGCTCCTCTGAGAGCGGTAGGAAGATAGTTGGCCATAACCTTCTCGTCTCCGCCGGCTGCCTCGATCGCGGTGGTGTAGATCTGAAGAAATTCCACGGGATTCGTGGTGCCGTCGTACGATTCTAGCAAACCGGGCTTGAATCGAGAAGGCCAGCGTACCTGTCGGAGTTCCTGGGATAGGGCCTTGCATCCGCTGAAGGCTCCCCGATAAGGTGCATTCTCGCCGCTATTCGAGGTCGAGGTTCGGCCCCGAGCAATGGTGTTTTGTACGTGGTCTCTCCGAGAGGGCTGTCGCTCCTGTTGGCGCCTTTGGCGGCGGCGTTTGTCGAGCTGTTCTCGGAGGTCAACCCGTGGCTCCTCCTGAGGAGACCTGTTCCTGGGGTGTCGCCCCTCCCGATCGCGTTCTTCTAGCGGAGGAGGGGTGTTCACCCGAGTAGAGCTACGGGTCACCGATTGGGCTCGAGAAGACTCGGCCTGGTTCTGAGCCTCTTGGAGGTCAGCCCCCAGCCGTTGCAGCCACTGCACACCCGCGGGTGTCGATAAATCCGCCACGGGAGGCTGTGACAGTAGATTGCGCACTTTCGCAAGTCTTCGAGCAGTTCGGGACACGTACTCCCTCGTTCCCGGGGGGGATCTCTCCACAGCGGCAGACGGGTCTCCGTTCCGGCGAGGAGTTCTTTCCCCGGCGGCGGGTAAGCCCCCGTTCATGTGGGAGGCAGCCATTGCATTGTGCTGCTGCGAGCCCCCGGGTAGATTCTGATCTTCGAGGTCTTCTCGACCATCGTCGATCGCGAGTACCATTCGAGGTCCTTGGCTGGACGATGTGTACTCGTATTCCATCACGTTGTCCTCGTCGGACGCGACGTGGATACGATCTTGATCGTTCTCACGATCAGAGTTTGCAGGAGAAATTCCAACCATGGGGCTGGTCGTTCCTGCCGGGAAGTCGTCGTTCAAGACCAACTTCCCGCTGAAGGCCCTAGCGCACTCGGCTCTGAAGTGATCTGCTTCGCCATCCGAGTCCTCTCCAGAGGCGTACTCTCCGAAATCCACTCGATCCGTAAACCGGGTACGGGTCCATAGGGCCAAAGTTGTCGTAGAGAAACCTTGGTCCGAGTACCCAGTACGAGGCGAGACTGCGATCGGTTTTCCTGCCGGGTTTGCTTCTTCCTCCTCGGTCGAAACCGGTGAGGGCTGTGCAACCGGCGCTGGGATCTGATCGCGCTTAGTTGCGCGTCCTGCCGACTCTGATTTTTCCTGGACGGCTTGGTCCAGAGAGGTCCCCACGGTCGGCGCCATCTATCGACGATCGGTGAATCGGCGATCTTACGGTATTCGTGGAGTGATGATTACTGGGGGGTAGGGACCTCTAGGGCCCAAGTACCAGGAGCTCTGACAGCAGGGGACAGCCGTTTTTATACAGGTTCGGGCCTCCCTCAGGATAATAACCCTACGTCATGTTGCTATATATTGATAGAGAACACGCTTACAATAGGGGGTGTATGTTAGTGGCTACCCTAGGCCTAATCGTAGACTAATCTAGCTAAACCACCGGGCTCGACTCCTTCGAGGCAGCGGGTCTTCTAGGGCTTCGCCTCCTGAGATTCTATGCTGCTGTGTCGAACCTCTCTCCCCTCCTCCCCTATGGGATTGCTGATCCTTATATAGGGGGTTCCCAGGGTCGTACTAGACATGGACTTACGCTCGAGTAGAACTCTGGCCTCCTTAAACGTCGGGATTGACTTCCTAGTTTAAGGGGAGTCTTCCCTTCCTGAGAGGGGTTACCTTGTCGTCCAGGGATCCTTACCGGGTACGCTGTACCTTCCTAAAGTCCCGGGATTCTGTATACGGATACCCCTAATATGCGGAAAAACCGTACTATTCATCATCAGTGCCACTGCTCCAAGAAGCGCAAGCACCGGGAGAGGAACACGGTGCGCGTCCCCATGGTGAGCAGTCTGAGCCCCCAGAAGCGTATCCATCTCTACTCCCCTTCCCTCCCCTCCCCCCGCTACCCGTCGCCCTCATCTTCTCACTTACGCTACCCCTTGCCCTCATCTTCTCACTTTGTCGACGACGGCGATGTGAAGGAAAATTTGGGCATTTCCCATTCGGTGATGCAGCTGCGAAATTGAAGGGATGATTGAGATTATGGTATAGTACGGAAAACTATGACATCAATTGGTTGGAGAATAGCTCACTATGTTCTACAAATTTGAGAGATTTGTAGTGACGGCCATTTGGCCTGAGCTAGGAAAGACGAGCTCCTGTGGTCGAGTTCTAGCTGGAACTCAATTTTGGCTCGGAACTGAGATGGTGGAGGAGGGAAGATGGAGGTATGGAGCTCGTGCACGTCCTCTGCCTTGTCACATCCATGCTTCCCCATCTAGCTGTTTGTGCTTCTGCTGCTAGGCGAGAAGGGGGTGGGGACTGGAAGGGGAAGATCGGTGATGACGCTGCCAAGAAGAGGGAAGAGGGTTGCTGCGGTGGTGTCGCATTCGATTTGCCTCGATGTCGTGATTACCGACGGCGAGGATAGGTTCAAGGCGAAGCTGCAGTGCGGCCATGGATTCCAGCGTGACAAGTGGAGAGAGAGAGAGCACAGGAAAAAACAAGTTTAATCTCACGACACGTGAGTCCGAAATGATGAGGCAGATCATGTTGGCAAGCATACCAGCGAGTCATGTGGGTAATACCACTTTACAAACCATCTTGGGGTTACCTGATATAGATTAGAATTAGATAAAAAAAAGTATACTGCTTATTTTGGTAAAACTAGATTAGTTATTGGAAAAGAAAGAAAGAAAGAAAAAACTAGATGCAGGGAAGAAGAAGAGAGGGATTGCCACGTCTGAGCCCCCACGTGCCATGTGTGAGCCACGGTGGCACGAAATTGCCACGCTGTGCGTTTTTTAACCAAAGTGAGTTACTTAAACCATTTTAGGGACTAAAATGTGACGTTTTTCAGTTTTGTGACCAAAACTATCCAGACGCTTATAGTTTTAGGACTAATGGTGCACTTCACTCGATTCGTAACAAGTAGCACGGCACCACAATCTTTATCTAAGTTTCAGTACCCTGTCCAGCCAATTCGAACGAGACAAATCAGGTACACATTTGATGCTAATGGGAAAACTTTTCCCGCAGGGGAAAACTTTATCCTTCGATCTCTCTGATCTCCAATTAACCAAAAGCTACTTTACACTTGACAGCGACTTGCTCAAAGAAGGCAAAGGAGTTTACGTGTAAATCTGCGACTCGAAAGCTGATCCAAACCTCATGTTAAAAGCTTCAGCTCGTGAAATCTTCCAGAACACCGAGCAAGGCGCAACGGAAAGCCAAGCCCCCTTCCGTGTGGTTAACCGCCCAAAAAACGCGATCGTGGGCTACCGATTTGATTAGTGCCCTGCTTTAATGTCCATGGCTGAATCTGATCACAGTACTTGGATTCTTCGATTGTTATATGTTTTCTTGAGCACGTAGCATTAAATTATGCTACCACTGGCAAACGCTGACTGCCGCGCGGTTAACGACTGTTCGCTTCTTAAATCGCACTAATCACTCTGACAAAAAGCTTCAGGAGGCACTCGCTGAATCAACAGTGCCGCTGTATAGCAGATACAGAACAGCCAGTGGGAAGCATGCACGCACTGATCGAGCAGTGAACTGGCTCGGCACCTGACAGAGACCAGACAAAAGCTTGCTCGGCATGGCGATGGGACGGTGATGAGCTGTGCCGGGGCGCACAGCACGATCGAGCAGGGGCGTCGCTACTCTGATGGCGAAGGAGCGCAGCGGTGGCGCCAGCCGCGCCGGCCGCACCCTGACCTCGGACGCGTCGTCCCGTTCGCGTGCCTCTCCGAGAAAAAGACGATTCCTTTTCTTTACGTCACGTTCAAACCGCATGCCATCTCGTCATATCGCATCTCACCGCGTACAGACGAGACGTCCAGATCGCCGGCAAAGCGCGGCGGCCACCTGGGCTAGCTCGGCTGGGACGATCTCCTTTTGAAGGAGAGAGAGCTTTAGCGTAGGCAGTGCGCACAGAAGAGGACGAGTTTGGTTGGTAAGTGTCAATTTTGAGTGTGTGCGCAAACAGATGCACCGGCTCGAAGTGTTGTCTTTTGAGGTGTTTTGTATTGTTATGTTCAACACGGTGGCATGGGGAGACTCAGGTAACTCGTTATTCAATCCTGTTTATTGACCGAAACATAGTAGAAAATCTTGAGCAGGACGTGCAAGTACTAAACAAAATGAATGCATATTCATGAATCACCTATCCGGATAGTACTTCGCAAACTAGGAGTAAGTTCTCAAAAAAAATAAAAATAAAAACTGGGAGTAGGAACCGGCGGGAATATTCTTGACACAGTCTCAAGTTCATTTTCTTCCATGAATGCCAAAGCCGTTTCTCCGGAACTTTTTTTCTAAAAAAATATTCTCAGATTGCCAAAGTGTATAGGTACCAACTATATAACGGCATGCCATCAAATCCGGCATCTTTATGTTCCACGCATTCGACCCGTACGTTACGATAGTGTCCTGATTATCGATGATCTCTGTTAATATGTCAGACTTGACTTACTCGAGTTATATGGATTGATATAGACTCAACTCATATTTCTGAGTTGGTTGATTCTATCGTGTCATGTTGCTAGCTCGTACTAGGCGGGTTATTTGTGTTGCGCATCTATTTCATACGTCGCAACCCTCTCATACATATGCATATACATTGGCATTTGAACTTCAAGTAAATTGAGATATATTCACAACATGTACAAATATTTATACAAAGTATAAAAGAAAAGAAATAAAAGTAAGTTACAATTAATATAATTATAATTGTCTGAGTATTATTATATGAATAAATAAAGAATAGAAAAAATAAATAATATTGCTAATTAGTCACAATTGTTTGCGTATGAGTGTAACAACATTTGAGTACTTAAGTGCCAAGCCGAAGAAGACCGAGTGCGGGGGTGAAGTGACCCCGCACACCACCAAAGTGTAGTATGCTAGTCTTTGATATAATATTAATGAAACTCCGTCCCATGCGACGTGTCCCACACCAAGGGTTCAGTCTGGTGGTTCTTGCCCATATGAGGACTTGGAACTCTCATTTGGGGAGCCCCAGAGGCAGTTGGTGACGTGTTTGCACAACTAGTATCTCTTTTACACTTGAGAAATATTGGTGAATTCAAATTTGAAAATTTGAGCATATGCTAATGATTGGTGGCTGGTCATGGTTAGAATGGATGGGTAATGAAGACTTGAATTGAAGTTGTCCCTATGATCCCATATTTACTTGTTAATGCTTCCATGATATTTCTAGATGTTGTTGAGATGCCAATGATTAAATGGTTTCAATTTTGCCAATGCCATGTTACTTCTATGTCGTAAGCACTACTAAGACTTGCGAGTACGTTCATACTCATTCGTAGTTATTCTAGCATGTATAGGAATAGTGAACCCTCCCTCGACGAGGATTTCCAGGGCAATGCTTGATGGTTACCTCATTAGCTATCGAACTTGTGTGTGTTTTGTGGGTATTTTGAGTTGAATGATGCTAGCTTGTATCCAGGGTTGAATCTTCATGTTTTCGCCATTTAATTTGTTTAGTACTTGTGACCTTCAGGTTCTTTTGATTGTAATATATACATTGCCAAAATATGAGGGATGGAATATTTACTTGTTGACTCCTCCTTTAGAGTTCGTGTGATGATTATCAAGTTATTTACCACGTCACTTCATACACAGTGCGCGTATGTTTGATGTGTGCAGAGATGAGGGTAGAGAGTTGACTCCGGTCTTCCGGGCGAGCCTCGTGATCACTTTAGTTGAGTGACCCACTAGTTGGATGCGGTTGTTGGCTAAGCAGAGTGTGGATACCTGTGTCGGGCCTTCAGGAGACCCAATAATTGCGCTTCGACCAATTAGGTTAGGATGTCAACACAGGTGTTGGGCTCCTCTAAGTGATTGTGATGTTTGTTACGGGAGATGGGCGTCAAGTTTCTACGAGGATGTTTGGAATTATATGTGACTGATCAAATGATGCTCGTTCCCGGACGGCTGACCAATAGTGAGATATACGACGCGGTGGATGCATAGGGTTGCTGTGTTGGTTTGGTGTCAGACCACCTAATAATGAATTCATATGAGGTAAGCATATGACCTTGTTGGGTGGTTTCTCAATCTTTCATGATGCATCATCTCCTAAGTCAGATACGATTCCGGACCCGACAAACGTCCTCCTCGAGAAGCCTTGAATTGCATCATGAAGTGGTAGCCGATGGAGTGGAGGTAGTGGTCACTGACGGAGTGGAGGTGGTGGTTGTCGATGGAATGGACGGAATGGATGTCATGTCCTCATCAAATTGTGAATGCGGCTGGAAAGGAATTCATAGGGAATTCTAAAAGCTTGTGACACAAGAGATCATAGCTCTCTAAATAAAACTTAACTCTCTTTCCTCACAAATTGCATTGCTTTCAGAGAACATCGCTGTTCTCAGTAGAGATAGTGCACTAAACACTTTTTTGCTATTCTTGGACTTGTTGAGTATCTTTTTTAGTCATCCATATATTATAAACCTCTTTTTTTAGATTATGAGCTAATGACGGATCAAAAGGTAGTCTACGTTGGAAGTCGAAGAAGAAATTCTCATGTAGCAAGTATCGACAAAAGCAGATAAGGGGGTGGACTACTACTTCAAGTACCGCGAGGAAAAACTGAAGAATAGATAGCTTAGCTATGTGTGACTAGTGTTGTAGTATATGTCTTTTGTTGTACCAGCTGTAAGCGGTTTTAAATTCTCCATAATTTGGGAATTGGTTTGTACGACTTTATGTTGGCATTTAAATTTGTATGGTTTATAATATAAGTTTGTGATAATAGACTGCTGCAATACTTCTGTTGTACTGCTCTAATTGACATGTTGTTGGTGAAACTACACTTCATCAGCAACACGTCAAAGTCTGACATGCTACTCATAAGGGTAGTATGTAGGTCACCGTAAGTGGTATCAAGCAATTGTCTAGACCTATAGGTAGAAAAGTGTAGCTAGGAGACCCGTGAATCTTAGAGAAGAAATTGGTTTTGTTTAAGGACCATATTCAACTATAGTACTCTTTTGATGAGATTAATGGTAGTATCTTTTAAAATTTAAGTCTTATTACCTATAGAATTATTCAATGATTTGACTTAGGTTCATCTTTAGATGGTAGAATTTATACTATCACTTACCTCATTGTCTATAGGAGATTAGTGAAGTGTTGAGATAAATTAGCAAAAGTTAACTAATGAAGGCTTGGACATCAACACTTAAGTATCTTCGGTGGTTAGGGTCTTGACATTCACTCTTTCATTATACTGTATTTCTTTGAGAACTTTTGGAAACTTTTAAACATGATTTTCACTAGTTTATACCGTAAGGTGGTTTCTATCGAATATTTTTCATTTTTAGAGATCGAGAGTCCTCTGGAATTGTAGTGACCTTGTTACTCTAGGCCTTAGGGTGGTGCGTTCTCCTTATGGGCCTTCTGTCAGCTTACTTATTTTATAAGATTTCGTAGGCCTAGTAGGTACACGAATCTATAAGCCTACCTAATACTTTTCCGCTTAGCAAAAGGCGCGCATCTTCATACGAGAGCGGTTGAGCCCACTACGGCCCCGCTTATCACTCCGGCTCCCGTCGTCTGTTTTCAATCCGAGCCATTAAAAGAAGAACGGGATACCCAGCTCGCCGTCCATAGTTGTTTCCGTCGCGTCCCCCGCCGCCTCCCTAGCCGGTGCCGACGTGCGCGCGCTGAGATCCCTTGTCTTAGCTGTTCAGGCCACTCGAGATTCCGGCGGCCATGTACTTGAGTTGCACATCTGGCACCGGGGCATGGAACGGAAGAAAACAGGGAACGCGCATTCTGGCGATGCTGCCTGCATGGTACAAGTCAACCATCGTTTTCTACTACCTTGATTTACACATACTTAAATTAAAATCCTTGGTTTTGCATGACGTGCGCCGTTGATCATCCAGACCTGCAGCATGGAGATCTTAACCGCAAAATTAACCCGGCGACCTAAGACGCTAGCCTGCCTAGCCACGTGCGTCTACCACCGGCTAGCTTGAGGAGCACATTTTTCTTCCCTGATCCAAATCCTTCCAAGCTCCCGTGAGGCTGTGATGCTACTACATTCATCGTACGTAGTCCAGCTGAACTTCAAAAGGAGAGAGGCCAGCATCAAAATCGAAACGACGAAGTACTGCAGGAGTACACAGTAGTGTTGACCACCGGTACGGCGCAGTATGGATCAGAATGTACAGCAGAGCAGATCCCATCCATACATCTACGGAGAAGATTGCCGCGGCCTGTCTCTGTTGTCGCTGTCTGTATAGGGACAAGTGGGGACTCAAAACTTGAGAGAATCGAAAAGATTAGACCTGTGACTACGAGAGCCCATGGGGAGTTTAAATAATCAGCCCAAAAGGCTGCTTAAAGCTGTGTCAGTTTCTTAATTCTTCTGTTTAGCTACTTGTTAGTTTATACCCCTGCGCCTGCAGAGAGTTAGTACAAGGATCTGTAATGTAAACACAAGAGAGAGCACGCCACCATTAGCCAGATAAGTAACTACTAAGCACACGCCTCTGGGCCCCACGCGTCAGGGACAGAGGCGCCTGTACCAGGCAATGTGCGAGTACGAAGCCAACTGCTGAAGTGCCAGTCACTCAGTCCACTGAGGAGTGAGCAGGGCAGCACCTCATGTGACAAGTGAGCACGCGATGCCTAATCCCGTGGTCCCCAGTTCTTCACCCACACGGCAACGCACCACCACCGTCGCTGACATAACTGTACAGAACTTTGGGTCCCCACATGTCATCCTGATGTGTGCACGTTCGTTTTGCTCTAGAGCGAGAAGACAACACTACGCCTGTACTATACTACTCCACCGCAAATCTACAGTTTATGGTACTTAACACTGATAGACGGGACCTACGTGTACCTGTCCCCACCTGTCATTGTAAAGTGGAGCGACGGCGCGCCCCACGCTGGTTTCCTTAAACCGCACGCCAGAACCAAACCCACCACAGAGAGAAAAGAGGACACAAAGGTCAAAAGTCCAAAAGTGAAGGGAAAAAAACGAGCTGCTGGTAGAGATATGCTTCCGGGAGGCGAAGACGGCAAGCGCCGCGGCGCCACCGCCGACGACGAGGCCGCCGCCGCGACCGCGGCCTCCCTGAACGACCTCTGCGCCGCCGCGGGGGACGCGGGGGGCCCCATTCCCGCGCCCTTCCCGAGGGCGGCGGCCTGGGCGGTGGCGGCGCTGCTCGCGGTGGGGATCGGGCTCGGGGCCCTCGTCCTCGCCGTCGTGCACAGCGCCGTGCTGCTTGTGGTGTCCGTAGTCCTCTCGGGGGCCGTGTCCGCGTTCTTCCTGTGGAATGCCGCGGCCGCGGCGTCGGGCCGCGCGCTGCGGCGGTTCGTGGACGGGCTCCCGGCATCCAGCCTCCGCGTCGCCGCCGACGGCCAGCTCGTCAAGATCACCGGTGTAAGTTTTTCGTTTGCATACGCATTAACATCTATTTTTCACCAATGCCATGTACTCCCTCCGTAAAAAAAATATAAGACATATTTTGATCGGTGAAGAAAGACTTTGAACCAATAATTACTCCATTAATATACGTGACATAAAATTAATATTATTAGATTCATATTCAAAGTACTTGCTTATGATTATAATTTTGTATCACATAAATCGTATATTAATAGAGTAATTATTGATTAAAATCTTGTCTTAACGGATCAAAATACGCCTTACATTTCTGGATGGAGGGAGTAGTATCTAGAAGTCCAATTCTTCTGTTCGAAAGTATCGGGACTGATGAAATGGTGAGCTTAGTGAAGCTACTAATTTCACTATAAGAAAATATGACGAAAATTGTATCGATTTTTAGATAAGATGGAGGGGAAAATAGTGCGTGAGTGTTGCAATTCCGCATCATGTATTGTGGACTACAATATCCAAATGTCCTACTTTTGCAGTGGAGTTTTTATGCTTATTGACCTTAGATTTCTCGGAAGTTACTTCGCTCAGATTAGGAATTAGATGTTGTAAAGAGATGCTTCGACAGATAGATGTCATAATCTTGCAAGGGGAGAAAGTTCACATCTATCCTGGTCTCTGTTAAGTAGGTTCGCAATAGCAGTTGCATTAGCTCCTTTGTCAAGTTTGCAGAAGTAATGTCTCTGTGAAGGTTACGGATTGCTCCTTTTGGCTTCATGGCTTGCCGTTTTACATTGTACAGCCATTCCTCTTATTTACGTGAGTAACAATATTTGCATGAGTTATGTTCAGTCTGCTTGGAGTGTTAATCTCAGTCAGATATGCTGTGTTGTTCATTCTTTTTTGCAGTTTGTTTCATGCGGTGATATTTCGTTGATCTCTTCATACGAGAAGGTAGAAAATTGTGTATACACGTCTACGCTGCTAAGAAAATGTGGTAGATGGGGTTCCACGGCAGCAAATCCTAAGAATCAATGTTCCAGGTGGAAGTTGGCACATGCTGAGGTAAGAATGCTCTGTGGCTATCTTCATGTAATTTCCAGGGATTTTATGTGTCTTTTTCTATATTAAATACATAAGTTATTTCGTTTATCTTGCACCTTATGTCTCTAAATCTTGCCACTTTTCTTTCATGGTGAATTGTTCTGTTTATCACGTCTTAAGCTAGTCTAATGCACTTGAATTGTGTTACAAATGTACCACTAGTTCATGCACGGTACTATTAGTGCTGCAACAGAAAACAGGGAGAGTATTCCCTATAATTTTAGTTCCAGTTCCAGAATATTATGGATTTGTGGTGCAGTAATAGAATGCACCAAGGGTCATGAGTGAGTGAGTTTTACAAGAAACTTGTTCCTTTTTTTTCCCTGAAAATATGAGCAATATAGATTTGTAGTACCTAGTATGATGCCACAAATATGTATGATATTGTATGATATTGTTCTTATTCAAACATTCTGTGGAATTTGGCAGAGGTTTGCTGCTGATTTCTACATAACGGATGCAAAATCAGCTAAAAGAGCCTTGGTGAAAGCTGGGTACCACTCGAAAGTAGTTCCATTGATTGATGAAAATCTTCTGGTTACAACAAGTAGAAATACTGAACTATCTTCAACCTTGAAATGTTGGCTGGAAGAAAGAAATCTTTCTTCTGAAGAAGCTCAGCTTATTCGTCTCGAGGAAGGGTAATCAAATTTCTCCTTAATATCCATGCCTTTTGTTTGCATTTGCCTGCATCTTTGTACAATGAAACCTCGGAAATTTATACATGATTGCACAAACTTGTAGATATATCAGTGAAGGAATGCGGTTGAGTGTGATCGGAATTTTAAGCAAGAAGAATGGAGATTTCATGATACTTCCTCCACGTGAACCTATATCTACAGGTTGTGTGTTACGGTCATTTCTCCTTCCAACTTATTTTGATGGTATAGTTCTGAGATTAGTTGACACAAGTTATTTTATGCCAAATTCTGGCATTTCATGAATTGCTTGAGAACTCATGAGATGTAACAACTAACAATTTTAGTGCAATGCCCGTGCCTTTTGGGATCATTTTTGTATGGGACCACAATTTTTGTTTGAGGACTCATGCGGCTCTTTTTAGGTAACTGTATACATTAGAGTGTACATTCTTGCTTGATTAGTACTTGTAATGTCTCGTCCTACCTGGAGATGGATTGTGTATCATCTTATTTCATTCAGCTGATTCAGTGGCTATTAGCTTGATGCTATATTGTCATCATTTTGCATCTGTACTATTTGGTTGTTTGGCCAGTACTATACATTTGTTTTCAGCGTACGGTTGGCTAATAATATACATTTGTTTTCAGTGTATGGTAACCATAGTTGAGGCTGTATTTCATCCGTCTTAACTAATTTAAGATCTAGAGCTATGATGCTTGGTAAGCACAAATTTTGTGATGCTTTTGGTGTAGAAAGAACTATAATCACACATTTTATATTTGCACTGAACATTCGGTGTATGAACCTGTGCAACATTTACTGGAAGGAGTACTTAGGGAGCAAGTGTACTTTCCGGCTGATCGAAACATTTGCTTCCGGAAGACAACTTTGTCATAAATTCAGAAAATCAACAGATGACAAATTTTGTTGGATGTGTGAAACTTCTTCCTTGCTCTGACTGTTGTCAATTTGCATAGTTTTTCAAGCGTCTTAAATAGCCTTGTTGAATCAAAACAACTCTCCTTCAGGGGTAGTTTCTTACAAGTTACAACCCTGAAAATTATAGACATATTCCTCAGTTAACTCCAAAATTCAATTCTAATCGAAACTTAAGAAAATCGAGCCAGAATCTAAGAAACAACAACCTGGTCTTAATTACTAGTTGTGGATAACAGGTCAGATGATTACAAAGTAGTACACACGAGAGAAGGACGGTACTGTGCTAGCCGTATGCAGTAGTGCGCCTTCTTCCAGCATTGAAATGGAAATACAGTAGCAGTGGCAGGAAAGCAGAGTTGCTTGTACTGTTATCACAGTTTACCACGGCATAATTCACACAAAACTTGATTGAACCAACTAGCAATTACTTGGACGTTCAAACACAACCAAAAAACTACATGATTTAATCCGAGAGACTTCTAGTCCTTGGCCATAGCGAGTTTCTGAATCGCGAAGGCGAGTCCCAGCACCACCACGGGCACGGCGATCCGCAACACAGTCAGCCAGAGACTGGCGCCGGCGCAGGGCTCATCCCTTACTCCCAGCGCGTCAACTGCGACCCTCTTCGCCGGCAAGGTGCAAGGGTCAATATCGCCGATGTAGTACCGGGACATCGTCTCCTTCGCGGCCTTGCTGTGGCCGATGTCTTCGAAATCGGCCGTGCCGTCTTTCCCTGAACAGACGGGGTGGTCGCAGCTAAGTTCTAGACTGAAATTTTTCAAGGATGCAGAACTAGGACTCACCGGTGACCGCAAGCAAGACCTCGTCGCCACCGGGATGCTCCTCCATGTACGGTGTCACGTCGTACACCTGAAAGCAGCAGACTTTGTTCAGATTTCCGAAGTTACTAATCGAGCGGTAGAGATGGCAAAGAAATAACCTTGCCGGAGATGATGAGCCAGCAGTCCTCCCTGTCCTTGTGCTTAGCCACCTCTGCGAACCCGTACACCTCCCTTCCCTCCATTGCCAGCCACGATCAGCGGGAGGGCTAGCAGCACAGTGCCGCGACCGCTGTTATATTGTGCGAGAGAGGCAGATCAAGAGCACCTAACGTGTGCGCCGTCGCGCTATTTTTGTTAATGCATTCTGTGCTTCCTGTGCATCTGCGTGTGCTGGTGCTACTGCCGCGACCGGCCGGCGTGGGTTCCGCGACGGAGTTGTCGGGTGTTCGGGAGATCTCGATCTGCATTCTGAGGAAGTACCAGGTCAACACTGGTGTCACGCGATATCAGTGAAGACGAGACGGATAAACGTCGTTCTTTTCAGTCTGCACAAACGCACATCTTCTACTAGAGGTGGCGGATCAGAAATGGAAAACGGCTGGTTCTAACCTATAATGGACTAAAGGCCTCATTATAATCGAACCAAACCATACAAACTCATATTATAGAATTAAATCAACGTTAAAAGGAACTTACACGTTAGTCCTTAGAAGTTAGAAATTCCCATGTTAATTGGAAGAAGAAAAAAGAGATTTGCATTGATTATAACGATGCATATTAGATAGATATACATTCAATAAATTTATGGTTGTAAAGAAACACAAGTATGCTGGCTTTGATTGTGTCTCTTGTGCACGTATTATAGGCATTGTCATACGAGATTCAAACGGTTCAGTTCTAGTTTTTTCTTGGCAATTTTGTAATCAATGCGCAAGTGCGGAGGAAGCTGAGCTAATGGCCTGTTTAGAAGGTCTTCATTTAGCGATTAATCGCCATATGCCTATGTGCTTGGAAACCGATTGTCTTGCGGTGTACCTTCTTCTGAAATCGGGTGAGGTGGACAGGTCATCTCTTCGTGATTTAAGGCTTCAAGCTCTTCGCACCATGCATATCCTGCCCCACGTGAAGACCATCAAGGTTACTAGGAGTGCTAATACGGTCGCTCATTGCATTGCTAGTTTTAATAAGAGGGGTCAGTGTGACGGTGAGTTGTTAGGATGGGTTCGCGTCGGAATTTATCCAATACTATTTTAATAACTCTAGTTTTGGTTAATATATAATGTTTTCTTAAAAAATAAGATCTACGTCTCTTATTGTAAATTATAAATTGCAGATTAATTAGACATAAATTCAAATCGTTTCTATTACATAATAAAAATATAATTGTATCTATTATATACTAAAAGCATAATACAATAGAAAAAAAATAGAGAGGTGATAGCAATTCCCATAAAAAACAAAACATCCAACCGTTAATTTGATGGACCCTTTTATTATTGGTAGATCACAGCCGATAGATCTTTATAACAGCACCTAAACAGATCACAGCCGATAGATCTTCATAACTGCACCTAAACAGATCACAGCCGATACATCTTCATAACTGCATCTAAACATATCACAACCGATAGATCTCCATAACTACATCTAAACATATCACAGCCGATAGATCTTCATAACTGCGCATAAACAGATCACGACCGATAGATCTCTATAACTATATCTAAACAGATCACAACTGATATGTCTTCATAACTGTACATAAACAGATCACATCTGATTCTTTCAAAAAAAAAGATCACATCTGATAGATCTTCATAGCTACACCTAAACAGATCACAACCGATAGATCTTCATAACTGCACCTAAATAAATCTTTGCCGATAGATCTTCATAGCTGTACCTAAATCTCGCCATTTGAACATTTATTTTTTGTACTGATCTAATATCACGCGTACGGGTAAATAAATAGAGATAATTAAAAATGTTTCCCGCGCAGTTGCTTGGGACATCATGCTAGTTTCTAATAATATTAAAACATATAATCCAATAAGAATATGCATTGTAATATCTAGCCACCTAATTTTGCGGAAACTCGGTTAGTTAACAAATGGAGAAACTGTTTAGCAATTTGTCTCTTATTCATGAACCTAGGTTTTCTTGTTTGAATTTTAAACAGCAATGCTGACTAAAAACAGGTTAGTCGCAGCCCAAATTAGGTTTTCGATGTGGCCCGTCTCCACAATTCCACTTGGGCTACGATCTGTAACATTGACCCAAATTCGCTCATCGTGCAACGTACCCTCATGTGAGACAGTAGTACACTCACTGCTTATAGTCTGATTACTGCTTCAATTTTATTTTTTTTGAAGTGGAATGGTAGGAGCACTGTCTTTTCGTTAAGATGAAAAGAAAAAAAAGATTATGTACAGGATTTGGCCTCAAGATTATGGTGTCAAGGCCAAGACCCCTTACAACAAAGCTCTAATCTACTCACTATTAATCATGCTACTGGTTTGTCTCCGCGCAAATGCCATATTGAATTGCACGATCTCCTCATGTGCTGTGACTGCTACCAATTCCGCATTTAGAGCTTCGCCTCGAAAATGTGCCTATTCCTCTACTTTCATACGTTCCACCAAGTTTACCGCTTCATTTATTACGATTGTTTTGGACAAGAACAAACATTCCACGCCACTACGGCTTACTTTAAATTCTAATGTAGGTCTACCTCCACAATTCCGTATTGTCCAAAGTTTGGAAAGGGAAACCCAACGCCCAGACCAATTTTTATCAAGTGAGACCGAGACGTCTCTTTCTTTTCTCATACAATCTTTCCTTGCCCCGAAGGAAAATGGGCGACGTAGGGATGGTGGTAGGTATCCTGTCAATTGCTCCCGTGATTCGTGCGCATGTAAACATTTGCTTAGTTTAGATTGAGATACAACAAATGAATTAGAGTATAAATACATACTCAATAGTCGGGCGAAAGTGATCGTTAATTTGCCTTTTTTTTTCTGCGAGGATCCAAATTTTCATGTAACTGTATCTTCGACTACTTTGTTAACTGCCTGGCCAATGACGTGTTGATTTCTCTATCGAGGTACAGTAATCAATAGAACATCCGGTAATATTTCAGTTCTTGCTGACTTGCGGACGCCTGCTGACTCCCCAAAAAAAGGTCGTATCCTGTAGCAGTTGCGCGGTTGCGCCTCCATCTTTTCCTTGGCAGCGACTCGTACGGAATGATTCCAGATTTCTGGTAGCAAACCCTTCCAAATCTTGGATTTCAGGCGCAGCACGTCCGTAGCACGAGCACCACAACCCACACAGAACCAGCAGGTCCAGCACACGACACGAAGTCCCAAACACCTGGCGACCCTCCCTCACGTAGTCGTAGCCATCATATCCCAATAATTCACCGGCCACCGATCGCCACCACCACCACTGGATCGCGCGGTCCGCCAATAATAGGAGCGCGCGTAGCAATGGCATGACGCCCGAAGGCTGAAACCCACGGCACGGCACGCTGGTCAGTGGCCACTGGCCAGCCACCGCACCACGCGCACGGAGCTCCGGGCACGGCGCGGCGCGGCCATATCCATGCGTGACCGCCGCGGCGCCGCCATGTCCCCGCCCCTTCGCTTCCTCGGCATCCTCAAGCAGCCCGACGACGCCGGAGCCGACCAGGAGCTCGAGCTCGACGAGCACGACGTCGTCTGGTCGTCGTCCGCTTCCTACTCCTCCTCCTCCTCGACCTCCACCACCTCCTCGCCGTCGCCTACCCTGTCCCCGTCCCCGTCCGCCGGGGGCCTACGCTGGCCCCTCTCCTCCCGCGCGTTCCCGTCCGGCAGCACCGGCCTATCCGCGCTCCTCGCCGACGACGGCAGCAACTCGATCACCGCGGCCATCCCGGCCGCGCTCAGACCGGAGAGGCAGCTGCGCCCGCAGCCGTACCACCAGTCGGCCCCTGTCGCCGTGCCGGCCTGGTCCAAGGGGATGACGGAGAGGCGTCGCCTGGAGGCGGAGCAAGATGCCGCCGAGGAGGAGGAGGAGGAGGACGACGACGAATCGGTGTTGCCGCCGCACGAGATGGCCGCGCGCCGCGCCGCTGCGGCTGCGTCGGTGATGGAGGGCGCCGGGCGGACGCTGAAGGGGCGCGACCTCCGGCGCGTGCGCAACGCCGTGTGGCGCACCACCGGCTTCCTCGACCTGTGAAAAAGGATGCTCCTTTGGAGGTTTCTTTTGCTGCCCACGTCACTCCAGTTGGTGGTGTATTTCGATATTGAAAATGTGGGTGTTTTCTTGCTAAGTTTGGAGTCTTAGGGGCAATATTTTGATGGTTGTTTGCTGAACAAGTAAATTAACAAGTGTTTCTATGTCGTTCCTAGAAGAAAACGACACTAATTATAAACAATTAACTAAGGTCTAAGTGGTTTGTTTGCATTTGCACTTGCACTTGCAGCTAATCACAATAGGCTGCAATTGTTTTAAGATCCGTGCAATTTCTTCTGGGAAAAGGATCCTGAGCATCATTTAGAAAAGAAAAGAAAAATCAGATTCGCCGAAAATGCAGTGAATGGTTCACGATAGCTAAATTTGCTGCGTGGTAAGACATGCACGTGCTATTGTTGTAGTATTTTTGTTATGAAAAAGTGATGTGTGCGTAGGTTTTGTATACCATTGTGACTGATGTGCACTAATACTGTATCAAAAATCAAAATTCGAAAGAGATTTCTTCTCTGTTCTTCTTACAGCTGCTTGCACTGATGCTTCGTTTTGCATTGCTTGGATTTTAATGCTGTGAGCTCCCCTTGTTTTTTATGGTACCGGACTGCGAGCATCTCTCCAGGCATTTGTGCTTTACTTATGTGGAACACTTCGTACGCCACTTGCCAAAGCAATTTCACCCTTTTGCGTTGTCGGCTTCCAGTCCTTGCTTCTGAAGACCAGCCCACAAAGACAACAAATGTGAGATATGAAAAACAACTCGTTGGATTTTGAGTTAACACTCCTTTAAAGCAAGCTGCTTTTCTAGTCTTCCAAATAGCCCAGATCAAAGCTGCTACCCACGAATCAATTGACTGCCTAAGATTGCCAGCAAAACCATAAACCCATTCACATACGTCAACAAAGCTACTCGGTACTGAATCTAGATTGCAAGCACACTTGACAACATTTCACACATATTTTGCTAAAGCACAGTGAAAGAAAATACGATCTACCGATTCATAAGCACTGCAAAACATACATCTAGCATCCCCTACCCAACCTTTGTGTAACAAATTATCTTTAGAGAGAATTAGTATAGTGTCCCGTGCAATTACACGGGAAATGTTTTTAGTTATCCATATTTTTTTACCTATACGTGTGAATTAGATCAGTACAGGAAATAAAAGTTCAGATCACGAGTCGACGCGTTAGTTGTTGTACTGAGCGGTCTGTTTAGGTACAGTTATGATGATTTATTGGATATGATTTGTTTAGATATAGTTATGATGATTTATCGGTTATGATCTGTTTAGGTACAGTTATGGAAATCTATCGGTTGTAATCTGTTTAGGTACAATTATGAAGATCTATCGACTGTAATCTGTTTAGGTGCAATTATGAAGATGTATCGACCGTGATCTGTTTAGTTACAATTATGAAGATCTATTAGTTGTGGTTCACTAATAATAAAAGGGTGCACCGGCTTAATGATCGAATGTTTTGTATTTTTGTGAGAATTTCTAGTCTCTTTTTTTTATTGTATTCTACTTTTAGTATATAGTAGATGCTATTCCTAAAAGCAAACCAGAGATTGACTTTAATTTTTAAAGGAACTTTAATGTACCAAAACTTTCTAAAAGACCATTTAACCTGATTAACTTTTAAAGCTATAAACATTGAATGAACTGAAGAAACACCACTTTTGTCTAACAACTTACACATATCTTCCTCTTCAGTTAACACTACTCCTCTACATAGATCTTTCAATTCCTGCAACATAATGGTTGTCTCCCCCCAAAGTAACCTTCTAAAACGTATACAACCAAAACCTTCTTGAAAAATCGTAGTCACTGTTACATGGGTTATATAACCTTACAAACCTCTCAAATAAAGGAGTACTGCCTATACACAGGTTTTCCCAAAACCTGGTCCTACACCTATTACCAACTATCTTCCTACAAAATCTAAAAAAATCTCATTTGCTTTCATTAACCCAAGCCAAACGTGAGACCGCGTAGGTTTACTAGTACATTGAGACAAGGTTCATGCGTTTCAAATACTTAGCTCTTACCACAACCTAGTCTCATTCTCTATTTTCCACAGCCAATTGCTAAGCAAACAAATATTCAAGATCAACCACCCCTAAACCCCCCTCCCCCCGTTCTTTTGTTACACCCAACATGCCAGTACCTTCCTCCTAGCATAATAATTCTCTATGAAAGAACTCTATACGGTTAAGAAGATCTTTAAGAACTTCAAACAACGACATCATATAAAAAGGCACATTACTAAGGCAATATCTAAGCAATACCAATTCACAACCATAAGACATGAACCTCCCCTGCCAAGTGCTAACTTTCTTTTCCACTTTCTCCTCAGTGCTTTTTCAATCACTATTCCTAAGCTTTCTAGTGTGCAAAGAAATATCCAAGTATTTGAAAGGCAAAGTACCCACCATACAAGTGAAAATAGACATATACTCCTGATTCTTTTGTCTAGCTTTACCAAAGCAATACAATTTATTCATGAAATTTATGTTTAAACCAAAAAGATGCTCAAATAGACAAAGGAGGAACTGTATATTACAAGCACTCTTTAAATTGTCTTCAAACATAAAGACAATATCATCAACATACTATGATATGGTTAAGCCCCCCTCAATTAGATTTGAACCTTTAAGCAACCCATTATCTTGAGCCCTTCTAACCAAAACAGTTAACACATCAATTGTGGTATTAAACAAAATTAGAGATAAGGGGTCTCCTTGCCTAAGCCCATTTCTAATCTTAAAATAAGGTTATACTTGATCATTTGCCATTATAGCTACACTACCAATAGTAATAGTGCTCATGACCCAATTAATTTATTGCTCAGGAAAACCCTTCATAATCATAACTTCCTTAAAAAAAAGACAAGTTGATTTTATCATAAACTTTTTCAAAATCAACCTTAAAGATCACATCATGTACTTTACTTTTCTAAACCTTATGCAATGTTTCATGCAATAAAATCACCCCATCTTAAATGTATCTATCTTGGATAAAAGTTGTTTGCACAGGTGAAATAACTTTATTAGCCACCCTTATAGCTCTATTACTCACCACTTTAGTAGAAAATTTTAAACAACGCATTAAGTAAACAAATAGGTCTATATATTTGAATCTTATCAACTCCCTGTTTCTTAGGAAACAATGTGATAATTCCATCATTCAACCTAGCTATATCTAATCTACCATGAAAAAAATTCATGAAACAAGAAATAACAAGTCATCAGAAATTAAATCCTAAAAAAAAATTCTATGGGAAACTCATCTGGACCAAATGCCTTATTATGTTTCATCTGAAACACAACATCTTTTACTTCCTCTATTGTAAAATTTTGCACTAGCATCTCCTTATCATAAGTATCCAGCACTACAGCCAAAGGTACACTAAGAGAAACATGAATCTCTAGGTCTATTGGACCAAATAAATTCTTATAAAAACTGGTAGCATAAAGAAGGATGTCTTTGTCTCCTTGAATAAGGCCCTCCTCTTGCTGTAAAGACAAAATTCTATTCCTCCTCCTCCTACCACTAGCTTTACCCATGAAGTAAGAAGTAAGAGCATCACCCTCTAAAAGATCTTTCTCTTTGGACCTCTGGAACCACTTTAACTCTTCCTCCCTTAGAATCTTGGACAACTGTGTGTCCAACTGTTTCCAAAGGAGGAATTTCTCCACTGACAAACCAACTAGTTCACTTTCCTTATCTATGCTATATATACCCTCCAGGAGCTCATTCTTCTGCTTTTTGCAAAACCACTCATAATTAAGATTCCAACCTTGAAATTTCCTTCTCATCTCTCTAGCCCTATTCTACCACCTATCTAGAGCTGATCTGCCACAATAACTCCCATACCATACTTTACTTACTACCTCGGTGAGATCATCTCTTAAGAACCAGCTAAGTTCAAACTTAAAAGGTCTGATATTTTTAGTCTGATTTAATCCTAAATCCATAAGCAAAGCAGCATGATCATAAATAACTCTAGGTAAAATTCTAATATGAGTAAGACCATGTTTAGTTGGACTTTTCAGCAGCTTTCCACAGCAAAAAGCTACAGTCCAACCAAACAGCTAGCTTTTGAGCATCTTTTGTCAACAATGTTTGTGGGCTTTGCAGTGTAAATTCAGCTGTTTGGAAAATTTGCCTTCCCCCAGCTTTTTGCAATGTGCTAAAGTTTCGAGACTCATTTTACAAAATGTTGTAGATGGTTTGGATCAACCCAAAGTCATATGTTCACTTTCCCATAGCCACAACAGCTTTTCTAAATAGCCAACCAACACAGCTTTGTCAACAGCCACAGCCCAACCAAACAAGCCCTAGGAGGATACCACTATTCCCAATCAGTGCTAACTAAAATTCTATCTAGCTTATCAAAGAGGGATTTTCCTAGTTATTAGACCAGGTAAATAATCTACTTGTTACCTCTAAATCTCTAAGCTCCCAATGATTAATAATAGCATTAAATAAAAAGACCACTTAGTCTGCTTTCTAACTTTGTTACGGTCACTAGTTTTCCTAATAATATTTAAGTCGCCACCCACCACAAAAGGAAAAGTATTGCAGCTCAAAACATGCACCAATTCAGTAAGAAGATTTTCCTTATCTTTGGCATGAGGAGCCCCATAAACAGACACCACATTCCAGAATTTACTAGAAAGTTTATCTTTAATCAGCATTCTAACATGATAAACACCACTATTATCCTATAGTTTAAGAAATTTTACTTTCGTTAACTCAACAAGACCTCTAGCATTCTAGAAAAGGCCATCCATTCTAACTATTGTTTATTTTTCTACGTCTACCCCTTCTTTCCCAAACAACCCTTCTATCTCTACCTCTACCTACTAAACTGGGTCTATTACTCAAATCTTCCTAAAGAAGCAAGACCTCTAACACAACTATCTACCTCCTTTACCTCTACATCAGATTGTTCCTCATCATAATACAAATCATGTATGGCCTTAGAATCAAAGCTGTCCAACTTTAATTCCCTACACTGAATCATAGTATTTGATTTATGTTGATTGGCTAAAAATAAGTTACGCCTAGCTTCCTCTAAAGTCTTAAGAGCTTGTATAGATTTATCTATCTCTACATTATTCTGTCCTAACTTAACCCCAACTATTGCAGCAATATTGCGTAGAGTATCATGTGCAGAATTAAGAACAGTAAGTATTGGATCCTTACCTGCAGGGATGACTTCTAGATTCTTGACTCTTGCCCTGTCAACCGTCTCGTCCATAGTATGAACTTTAGAGACTGTTCTACCACTTCTCCTTCTTGCTTCATCCACTAGCACATCCTTGGCCTTGAACTTGTCTGATACACCATCTTCTGCTACTAACTGTACAGGTTGTACACCAGCATAAGGAATGACACACTCTACTGCCACTGGTTACATGTCGCTTCTCCTTAGACATCACCTCTTCTTCCCCAATGTGTGAATCAACAATAGAGATAATGTTTCCTGAACCATTTGCAGATTCCTCCATATTTACCTTAGCTATAGCTTGTGTACTTCGCCCCACACCTCTAGCAAAACCCTTTGAATCCTCCACCTCAACATCGTTCCCTCCTGCCACATCACCACTTCCAGATTGATCCATTTGACCCCCACTATTAGTTGTAGAATAATGCATCCCATCCATTATCTCAACATCCAGAGCAAACTTCTGATTACTCGCCATCAGCCTAGCAGAAAATACACCTATCTGTCTCTGATCAACTCCTACTTTTTTTAGAGTATTAAATTTCTGAATTGCGCTTTCATCTATTTATCCAACTCCTGTTAACGAATTTGTCCACTCCCCATAACTACATCCTTGACTTGTTTATTCTCTTGTGCCCCTATCATGTACCCCTGTTGCAGTAGTAGAAACCACCTTGTTCTTCAGCAAAATTCGTCATCCTGTCGGTCTCTCTGCTGTCCCCTGGACCCAAGCCTCCCCTCAGAGCACTTTGGTCATCCCCCTGATCAGGATTCCTTCCTTTAGAGGGCCACCTTCCTCCACAACCTTTTCAACATCAAAGAAAATGTGATATATATAAGGGGTCCTCAGTCAATTTAGTCACCTCTGGTATCAGATTAGGATCCCTCACTCCCACTTTAGTCCTAATCAGCTCATGAGTTCTATTAACTCTCCATGTCTATTTCTGGTATAGTCCCAAACAGTGACCCAATTTCAGAGAAACCATTCTATGCATCTTAGTACTAGGCACTCCTGTGACCCTCACCCATATTGAATACAACTTGAACTTGACGTCCAATTACTGATACTCACAACATTTCTACTGCCGCTCAAACCAAATGAGGATATTCACTCAATCTCCTTTAATGCATGTATAGAAGAGAATGTCAGGTCAGTATGATAGATGAGCCGTACCCATGGCTAAAACGTACGGAGGCGTATGTCTCATCGGCGAGGAAACCACCGTGCCCCTAGCATCTTTGGTGATCGCGGCTTCCTCATTGATCCATGTGGCGCCGCGTTGCACGCTCGAACGATCGGAACGTAGCGCCATGGCCCAGTGCTCGTCGTCAGTATGATAGATGAGCCGTACAGCTGCAAAGTTCATTTTACTTTCCGGTGAAAGTGAAACTACCCATGTTAAATACGGTCACTGCCACGGGGATGGGTCGGTCGATCGCGCTGTCCTGCCGCTGCCCGTGCCGTGTGCATGCATGCAACCGCTGCTGCGAGTTCTCTCGTTAATTCCAAACGCTGCGAAATTATCTTGATCGTACGTTTCAAACGGATCTTAATTTGCTTCCATACATCTTCACTGACTGGCGATCGAGTAAGTAAGTTTGTCACGAAGCATAGCTAGCCGGGTAAATTGTGAACTCGTGAAGTACGTACGTACTCGGCAGTCAGCAGTGCGTCCATTTCTTTTTAGACGAAGCAACAGTGCGTACAACAAAGGTGTCGTCATGAGCTGTACGTTGCGCCGATAAAATGGGGAAGGAAATAACTATGGACTCGATCGCTATCTGGTACGAGCATGGCCGCGCCAGATAAACTTATTGGATAGGCATGGTACTGCTGATCACATGCACCCAGGTCCTCCATCAGCTAGCTGATAGAAGCGTGCATGCTTCAGTTGCTAGCGTCCCACGCATGCACGCTCGGTTGGCCATGCATGCTGCTATTGATCCATCCATAATCCGTACTACCCTAACCATGTTAAGGCAAAGCATGATGATGGCTCATTACCGGTGGTTCCCCACCGATGCTGTGGATAAACGTGAGGTTTTGTTCGTGTGACACTTGGAGATATTAAGGTACGGTAGTAAAAATTCGGGCCTTGTAATTTGGATTATCTTTTTCCAGCGTGCCGATCTTTGGCATGACCCATCCCTCGTTTGGTGCAACAAGCGGACGCTCACGGGCATGTGATTTTGCTCGGAATCGGATAACACAAGGGCGCGTAATCCAGAAACCACGAGAGTAGAAGAGATTCGAATGAAAACCGAGCATTTCCGTGGGCTCGTGGTCCTGCTCGCGGTTTACGCTAAAACCGTTGGTGTTGGACGTGCGCGCTTGAGACGATCGATCGCTCCCCTCCCCTCATTTCCGGGCACCAGCAGACAGGAGGTAATGTAATGAATTCTTCACTGGTCTTCCAATTAGGGGTCTATCGCCGAATTTGCCCTTAAACGTGTTCGACTCTGACGCGATTTACGAATTTCGCTGCCCTCTCTTGTCTATCCTATATGTCCGTTCGAATCGCGTTTTAGGTTTCTAGCAAATCTGTTACCACGCGGAAGATTTACTGATCTGATGACCTTTTTCTTTTGCTTTTGGATACAGGAGCCCCCAATTTCGTCAAGGAAGCTCTCTACTTTACAAGAACCGAATTAAAAGGAAACACCAGGGCCCCAGGCTCCTCCCTTGGCACGGGTTTGATGATCATGAAGTCATCAATACTCGCATATCAAGCTAGATGCTTTCGTCAAAACAAAAAAGAACAGATGCAACTGCTTGCAAACTAAATCAGAAGAGCAGCAAAAGATTCTAGGAATAATCTGGTCAAAGAACCTCGGTGCCCGGCTCAGTCGAGCATCAGATGCTCCATTGTGTGGTTGAATCAAGGCAGCCGTGGACCGTTAACTCCAACATAAGTAATGGCCCAACTGAATCACCTATCAAACAGGAGTTTGGGCAGAAGCCATGTATGTAGTACTACTACATCACTGATAGGCACTTGGGCAGGTAGTACACTACGGTTCCATGAGACCCTGAGCCATCAGAAAAACTGAGAGGATCGCTCTGAGCATCTGAGGCTGTCTGGGCATCGTCAGTACTCGAGTGGGAGAAGACTTCAGTGAACGACGACGATCCACACCGAGAGGTTCATGTGGAGGCCGCCAGTTCACAAGCTGCCGTGTCCTTTCACGCATCAGCATCTTCATTGCGATGTGCACAAGGATAAAGCAAGGGAGCCGTAGACTGTAACCGCTCAGTTTACTGTCTTGTTATGTGCACAGTCGATGGACTGCATTATCATGGTTTACATCTCCTTAATTGTTTGGTTAGACCCACTTGCGACTTTGGAGGATACCTAGTGAATTGTTTTATGCTCTTCATTACTCCAATAATTGCCCTAGTGATGTGAGCCTGATAGTGACAATGAACAGATGAATAAGTTGGAGGGTTACTCCGAATTCAAGAACTCAAACATGGGGAAACGATTGGAGTCAACCCTGCCACAAATATAAGCCAAGTAGTGATTCTTATCCTTGAAAGATCGCTTCAATTTCTCTGATTTGACGGAACCAAATATAAGGCACTTTTCATTGAAAAAGAATCACCACATAAAGATAGTGACACGACATTTTTTTTTCAGTATCCAATGGTAAGAAGCACTGATTTGCCTTGGCTGATTTTGTAGGACGGTTTGAGAAACTTATGCTGGCAGCACACGGTAATTAATCGTTGCAATAGTTTTGTTAAGTGGGCACATCTATCATAACGCCTGGTCGGCACCCATGAATTTATATACATCATTTGACAGCTCTTTCATTGTCACGCATCATCTGATAACCCTTCATCAGTATATATCTGATGATACTTTTTACTGATAGCAGCTGGAAACCAAATTGACAATTGGATCATCTGCCCTTGAAAGATACTTCTGACAAGTTTACACCTTGTGAACCTATCATCCAACTTATTCACCCTACTATGCAAAACCTCAACCATGGACTTACGACTGGTGTCGAGCATGTTACCCCTCTAGTGTGTAGAACCAAATGCCATGCACATTGGTGGGCTGATCTTGGCTAGTGCAAGCAAGGATGCAGGGAAGATCCAAAGTCCATCCCCACATATCAATCCAGATGCAACTGCCGGCACCATTGGTGCTGCTTTACTACTGTTAGTCATGTGCCATGTATAGACTATCAAGCTCCCGACACACATGTCGATGGCAAAGCTTGCGCCAACAAGGAACGGAAACCCCATTGCCATTGGTAGGGGGATCCATCTGCCGTACTTTGACGGGAAGAAGTCCCTCATAAAGTTGGCCACCACTGCAAAGCCAAAGAATCCATAGCACAGCTGCAAGCAGTGCAGGGGCAAAGCAGAGAAGCCCTCGACACCAAGAATTGCGATGTTTCGGTATATTAGAGCATATGGTGCCTTCCAGGGCCCTTCTGGGTTGCCTATGTCAAAGGCATTGTAGAACAGGAAGAATGTCAGTGGTGCGATGACACAGCCCATGGCAGTGCCAATAATCTGAGCAATAAGCATTGATCTAGGCGATGTTAATGTAAGATGCCCAGTTTTGAAATCCTGCATCAGATCAGCAGATATCGAAGTCAAAGATTTCACCAGACCACAGCCTACTAGGCCAGCAACTACACCAGATTCTTTCCAGCTGTGGCTGCAAGAATGAGGAGGGCGACCTTTCCATAGTTATAGGCCATGTTGATGTCAGTAAGGCCGGCTCCATAGGCATTGGAGAAACCCAGGGCAGGAGCCAATAAGTATGCTATGACAGCATAGTAGCACTTCATCTCAGGGAACATCAAGGGAATGGTGATCACTGCAACGACTGATAATGCAATGTAACCAGAGCAGGCTAGCCAGTTGGGGAGACTGTCTCTTGTAAAAACTTCATTACGATGAAGTTCATCGAGCGCCAGAATATCTTCCTCTGGAAGCATAATGAACCCCATATCAGATCATCTATACATCGGAAAGACTCTATGTGAACTGTTTACCTTTCTTTGTGCTCTTCAGTTTTGATTTGTCAAGCAGATTCTTAATGGTGGATACAATAATCTTGGCAAAATTGTATAGGCCGTCTCCTAGGATGAGAGCTATGCAGATGAAGGCCTAAGAACGAGAGAAGTAAGAAACAAAGGATTGCAGAACACACATGTACAATAACATAATCAAATTGGGAACAAACCTTGTAACCTTGCAGGCTTCTCATGCTGCTTTCTGGTATATCTGACGGATACCAGTCCCCTTTCAAATCAGTGATCAGTGGCCACATTACACCCCAGGAGAGAATGGAACCGAGAAGGAGAGACAGATTGATAAGGTGGGGGCAAATCATCCCTGCCCCGACATATGTGAGGTTGAAATCGAAGAAGAATCTGACACCCCAGGAATCACAAAATCTTAATCAGGTGAAATTGTTACTACTCATGAACAGAATGTGATAATGAGCAAAGTGACAAATGCTACGTTTGTTTCCAAGCTCTTAGCCCAAGAGTGGGAAACTGTGAAAATCCACAATTGTCTCCACCAGAGTAAAACCACTGGAAGAAGCTCCAGAAGAAACTGATTGCAAAGTATTTTGTGAATCCATTCACTTGCATCCTGACGTGAACAAATAAAACATTCAATTGATTATAAAATTATGATATTTGGTTCTGCAGGCCATGGCATATGTGAGAGAACCACATACTTTGCCACTTCATCTCCATGAGGCGCATGGAATCCATTTATAAGCACAGCCGTTGCAGTCCCACTTGGGTAACTTAACTTGTAGTCGATTACCAAAATCTGAAATTTTACAAAGTTTGGTAGAAAATTGTGCTCCAAAGTGAGTCATCCGTTTACATGTGATGTCAAAACAAATTGAAGAAGTTCTTGTAACATAAGAATAAAAGGCTATGCAGGCATCATGTTTGCTTTGAAAGGGTTTATAAGACAAATATATTTATGCCAAATGATCACACATATTTATAATTATACAATCATTCTCAAAATTATGCTTGCAATCAGTTCAGTGAAGATTCGAATAACAGTACATCCTCATTCTTCAAAATGTGCAGGTCATTTGAAAAAAAACCCCGAACCTTAGGCAGCTATTATTATTGTAGAGAAGCACCGCACGCCATAGATGAGTTGATATAATTTGTTCCATCTTGTGTCATCATCAAAGACAAAGCATATGTGCGTGTTGAACTTGTTTTAACAAATGATCACCTTGCCTGTTTAATAACTCAAGGAGCAAACAGGCTTTGCGATATGCAGATAGGGACAGTAATCTTAAGCTACCATGCCAATTCAATAACAGGACCGACTCAGTAATCAGTATACAGGGACATTAGGTCTGTTTGGTTGAAGCCTAAAAATGCCTAAAAATGCCAAACATTTTTGCATAACTTGCAACTTGAGGTCAAGAAAAATTGAGCCACAACTAAGTTGGCTAAGTGATCCGTGGGACAATTCCATATATCTATGACGCCTGGGACTTAGCTGAAGAAAATAATGACATTTGTAAGTTGCGGCTATAAAGCAAACACTTGGCTAACTTAAATAAGTGAAGTAAGGCAAATTGTGGCAAAATTTGGCTTCCAACCAAACAGTCGGGAAAGCGTGGAAGTGCTAGCGTTCGCCTCAAACAAAACAAAGCAAATCGTGAGGTACCTCACCAGACGCAAAGGAAAGAAAAAGTAAGGCCAACAATTTTATATTCTTTAAGCAAGATAACACGAAAGGGTGAAAACGAGAGGATGACCAGTTGGCCACTAGCCAAGCAACATTTGCAAAGGAAAACAAATTGGGGGAGAAGGCAGAATCCCAGTTCTTATCAGGAGTAACATCGAAGCGTGATCGAATTACATAACTCGTAAAGATATACAGCTAGACTGTGGTGAGCACACTGACCTTCCTGAGGGGGACGAGCGCGAGGATCCCCACGAAGCTGACGGCGAAGAGGAAGCCGGTCATCCACGCGATGCCGGGCTCCTTGTGCCCCACGTTGCCTTCCATCTCCACCCCCGCCATCTCGTAGGTCTTCTTGTTGAGCCCAAGCAGGTAGGACCCAAACCCACCTGGGAAGAACAAAAATCCAAGACCGCGTCAATCCCAAGAAGGGCTTCAATTGACAAATGGATGATGGATCCCGTTCGTGAACCTGCGGCGCCGATGCTGTAGCAGGCGACGGCGCAGGTCTGGACGACGGTGTTCTCCTGCCGCGTCAGCGGGCGGACGGCGACGCCGAGGCGGGCTAGCGCCTGCGTCCACCCGCGGAGCATGACGAAGGAGATGAGCGCGGCGGAGACGTTTAGCGTGGGGTTGAGGCCCGTGGTGAGGTTCAGCTTCATCACGATGACACTGTACATGGTGCCGACGGCCACACTCACCACCAGCCCGCGCGCCGTCAGCTGCTCCGACCAGGGCGGCACGCGGCCGCGCACGCGCGCGGCCTCCGCCCCGGCGCCGTCGCCGTCGCTGTGGAGCCCGGCTCTCTCCTCCTGGCATCCGCCAGCGTCCCGCTGGTGGAGCGCCATCCCGAGCCCGGGGGTGCGGCGGTGGCGCGGGGCTGCTTCCTCCGCCTCTCCTGCTTCATGGAGAAAATAGATTTTCGCGGCGTCAGACGCGAGTGCTGGGGAAATGAAAATCCTCTGATAGCACTAGCTATAAGCAAGTGAGCTCTTGTGAGCTGTGAAGGATTCAGTGCAAGAAAGAAATCCTTGTGGCAAGAAGAGAAGATGAGAATTTGATCAGCCACCCATGGACCCAGGAGATGCTTTTTTCCTTAGTGGAATGGAAAAATTCCAGAAAAAAAAATCTCACATCACCTGGGCTCTCTAGCTCCAACCAAAAAGACAGTAACAGAGAACCAAGGGAAAGAGAAGGTATGACGAGCACGTCACAGAAAGAGGGAGAAGGATGGACAAAGAGAAACAATCTCTGTTTGCATAGAACAATTTAACAGCTCTTCAGCACTCAGTTCAGTGCTACCCTGAAACCGGGAGGTTGTGTACAAGATCTGTAACACAACCACACAAGCCAGAATAAGCAAACGGGAGTTCCTGTTCCGCACGCAATAAGCTTTGGACCGACATTTCGCGCATATAACACGAAGCAACTCCGTCGAATCAAAACTCCTGACCCTCGAAGCAACAAAAGGCCTTTGCTCACAGTGAAACGAAATCAACAAAAACAATCATCAAATCTCCAAGCAAGATCGCACTTCGATGGCTTCAGAGGACCCATCTATCTATACGACGGGAAGTTGCAAAGCTGGAAAGAAAACTCGAAGCTTTGATGGACGCCACGATGAAAAGTGTGCTCATATTCAAGAAAATTATAACCGTGTTCTCTTCCAGTTTGAAGGTCCAAAATACTACTCTACCTGCTGGTGCAACGATCCGAGCACTCCGCGGCGGCTGCAGTACGAGTCGATCCTACGTCGTAGCGGTGGTGGACTACACGAGTAGCGCTGACTATATATAAAGACGTGGCAAAAAGCCACATCTAGCCCCCTCTACAGTATCAATAGCAGAACTGACCCCTCCCGAAAAACAAAGCCGAAAACGTCCTCGTGACGCGCTAGCGAGCCAACACGTGGCACATGACGTAGGTCGGACTTGTGACAGTCACCTGCCGAGCGTTTGGCCCGCGACCGCGCGTGGGAGCCGCGTGACGAAACTGCCGGCCATCGGATGCACGAAGAGGACGTGCAGCGCATGGAACGCGCGGCGGGATGACCTACAACAGGTTGGATCTATGCCAGGTGCCTTTGCTCGCGGCAGGACGACCTGCAGCGGGTTGGACTTGCGCTAGGTGTCTGCCTGCTGCCCGCGTCCATGTGAGTGGGAATCAGTGCCAGAGATGTCACACATTCAACCCGCTGTAAGTGGATGTCGCGCATCCAGCCCGCTATAGGTGGGTATCGCACATCTAGCCCGCTGCAAGTGCCAACCATGGGTCCCACCCATATGTAGCACCTCCAACCCGCTGCAGGTGCTAGTCGCATAGGACGTTTTTACCTTTATTCACCTAATGGGGCTAGTTTTAGAATTGACGGTCGCTGTAGGGCTAAAAGTGACTTTTTACCTAAAGACGTTCACTTTTGTGATCGTGTGGGGGCCGAGGGGGTAGCATGCTTCACACACACTGTCACTGTGCTTAATTTGCTCGGTTTCTTGCTCGGACGTGTGCTCGGCCAATGCTGCTTGACACGCGCGACATCAGGACTCACGAGTGAGGACGAGGCAGGAGTTGGCGTCCACTTTTCTACTGCGTGCATCCTGCATTTCTACCGGTTGTTCCGGGTTGGGACAGTGAGACGGTGACGATACGAACTGCTTGGTGTCCGGTGCAGACGGTAAGCAGCTTGTGTCATGGCTCATTGGGACGGGTTGAGTCGAACTAGTTAGTTCAGACACGCAAGAGATGCAAATATATGTCGTTGTTTGGTTGGTTGCATTAGTGATATAACTATAAAATGTACTGGTACTAAAATATATTGAAACTGCTAAATATAAAGTTACATCGTTATAACCATCATTCATGCCTTAATCAATGTTAATATAGATCAATCTATGTTAAAAATGCTTAACACTCCATTCGTTTTATGCAGGGCATAGTTTAACTGTTGAGATTTAAACTTTGATCATAAATTGTGTGTATAATATTTTATTAATAGTTACAAATCACAATCATAAGAAAGTGTTTTTCTACAATAATCCAACTGTATTAATGTTGTGTAACATACAAAATATTATTAGATTGATTGTTAATCAAAACTTAAAATTAATTCATCAAACTACGTCCAACATTTCAAAACAGAGGGAGTTCATGATAATTACTAGACTAATCACGCTCCAAGGCTGCATCATGGAGAGCCCTCAACATCTCCAATAGTCTGTTACTATGCTTGTTACTATGGGGAGAGAGAATGGTCAAACTTAGCTTGTTACTAATTTTGTTACTAAGATCTAGGAAAAATGTATGTTGGTGTGAGAGAGCGGACCTCACTAAATATGCTTTTTAGTAACAATGCTCTCTCCAACAGAGCATTTGCTTGTTACTAGTGTGCAGGTAGAAGAGCTAGGTTGTTACTCTCTAGAATAGTAACCACACTTTCTTTTCTTTTCCTCTCTTATTCACATCATCTAAAATCCTATGTGGCATAGTTTTAGTAATGACTGATGTGGATTGTTGGAGATGCTCTAATTTGCCTTATCTCCAATGATGAAGCCAGAATTTGAAGTCTTCAAGGGTGAACTTTTTAAGGTCAAAATTTCTTTGGTACACAAGGTCAGGAAAACAGAAAACACGATACAAGTCCATTCAATAAAAACTAATGGCTCAAAATAAATTAAATTTCACAGTATCTATGTTATACAACTATGAAAACATAAAACATGGCATACAAATTCGTAAAAACTACTAACACTATCTCGTAACGCTTCAACCGATTGGCTGCTACAAAACGTCCCAAATTCTAAGCAATACCTACAACGTGTAAGGAGCGAATGAGAATTTTTAGGACTGAGCAGTCAGTCAGGTGCTCCTATCTCCCACCTTAAGCGGAAGCTAGCAGGGTGACGTGTGCGACCCAATAGCTGTTACTCGGCCCAATAGCTATACTCGGCCCATTTATGACCATGCAACTAAAATTTAATTTCGCTCACCCTAGGATTCAAAACCAAATAGCACGAGAATATCCACTCCACCCCATGGCATATCCACTCCACCCCATGGCAACCTGTCCGACCACTAACGCACTAACCACTTCACCATCATACCTTCTTTCTTAACTTGTTATCGATCTGACAACTCAATCATTCGTCCCTTGCTAATAAGCCGACCCCATAACCTACGAGTATGATTCGGCTGTACAAATAGCCATGTATGAAAAATAAAAGTGATAAAAAAGTATTCAAGATTTCATAATTAAAAAGAAATATAAATCAAATAAATAAAAATTAAGTTGAACAAATAAAAACCAGATGAACACTGCTATTACATCCGGAACAAAGAGAAACCACGAGAAAAAAAAAGAAAAGAAAAGAGAAAAGTAATCAGAAAAAAACAGAAAGAGAAAAGGAAAGAAAAAGAAAAGAAAGAAGCTTAGCCGATCGAGATGCAGCTCGGCTAGGAACTGATAGCTTGGTGAAAACTAGCAGCTCGTGGGTGACTTTTTACACGGGAGGAAATAAATGGGCCAAGTCCAAGACAGCAAAGAGGCTACATGGAGCTTTATTATCTCCCGCAACGGGCGGAGATAGAAAATCCACTGTCAGTCTCGTACAAGAGTAGAGGGAAGAAGTGGGTGACTTTTTACACGGGAGGAAATAAATGGGCCAAGTCCAAGACAGCAAAGAGGCTACATGGAGCTTTATTATCTCCTGCAACGGGCGGGAGATAGAAAATCCACTGTCAGTCTCGTACAAGAGTAGAGGGAAGAAGTGGGAAGCTTTTTGTATGGGCATTTTACTTAACTTGCTGATTCAGGCTCACGAAATGGGCGTTTCCTCCGCCTGTCCGACTTCACCTATATGGCTAGCTCGCTGCAAATCAGAGCTCGTGCTTGGAGCTCCATGGCAGCATAACTGAAGGTAGGGGGGGGGGAAGGGGGAGGGTTGGTGGGAGGGGGGTATCCTACTTAGTATTGGGAGACTCGGGGCAATTGCCTCTGGTCTTGTTCTATACCTCGGTTGAAGGGAGTCTTCGAGGTTTGAGCTGGCCTGGCTCGCTTGTACAGTAAATGAACCGATCATTGTTAGTATATGATAGAATCTTTGCTAGCCTGATTAGGTCGTTATTGATCTGATCACAGGATACACAAATAAAAAGGTTAGTTTAGATATTGAAATTCTACAAGAATTCTACCGTAAATTTAGGAAATGGTTCGATGCCACGTAATCCAAAAGAATTTTCCATTTGAAACGGGGCTCAAGTGGGAAGAGGACATGCACCTGGCTTCCCTGCGAATCACGCGCTTGTCTTTGTCCAGGAGATCTTTTAGAAATTCCAGGAGGTTGACAAATGGCATAATTGCTGATGCATGCAGCCCTCTATGCCTAGCTTTTCTCCTGTCTCAGCCCGGGCATAAAAACCAAAAACCGAAACCGAAACCGAAACCAAAAAACCGAATTTAACATAATTTCGGTTAACCAAAAATAATTATGGCTGTCAAAATTGAAAAACCGAATGAAATTCGGTTTATTCGGTTTACCTCTCGGTTAACTAGATAAACTGACTAACCGGATTAGCCTCACCTCCGGCAGCCTAGCTTTAGCCCCATTAGCCCATCGGCAGCCAAACCAAATTCCCAATTGGCAATTGCACTCAGCCGAGTAACCCTAAGTCCCAAACGGCCAAACCGAGTAACCCGCCCCGCCGCCGCCTGCCGGGCGCCGGCCACCACTCCTAAGGGTTGAGCCTTCCGCACCACCGCCTCCATCCTCCATCCCTTCGTCGCAGCCTCCCGGCCATCCATCACCCGGCCACCCCCCAGGGCCTAGCACGGCAGGCGGTGAGGCGGCAGCACTCGAGCGGCCAAGCCGAGGCGGCAAGCAGCAGCATCAGCAGTAAGCAGGACCGTGGGAGCACCGGAGCAATAGGCGGGAGCGGCGGCGGGGCGGACTGCGGCAGGCGGGAGCGGCAAGCAGGAGCGGCAGGTGGGAGCGGCGGCGGCCGGCGGGGCGGGCTACAGCAGGCGGGAGCGGCGGCGGGACGGGCTGCAACAGTGGGACAGGCTACGGCAGGCCAGAGTGGCAATGGTATGGGCTGCGGCAGGCGGGAGTGGCAGCGGTGCGAGCTGCGGCAGGCTGGAGGCAGCATCAGCTCAGGCGGCTCAAGCACTATCAAGTTCTCAACAATGGCAACCACACAACAATCCTACAATGTAAGGTTTATAATCACTATGAGCAATTGAGCATATATTGTATCACAGGATCAGTGCAATTTAGTAAATGGCGAACTCATTATGAGCATATACCTGCAATGTTATGAGTGAACTCGTTATTTTGTAAATGGTGAACTCATTATGAGCATATATTGGATCAATGCAATTTAGCATAGTGTTCTAGACTGGATGATTGTGCTTTATTTTGCACTTCAGTTGTATTTGTATGCATCAATATTCAGATCTTTCTCAATGATCTTGTAGGCTGTAGCTGGATAGAATTTTATTGCTAGACAACTTCACTGATCTAGACACCTATATTTCATTGTTTTTACACTTTAGTTGTTCTTGTGAAAGATGATCAATATTGCAATAAAAATAGTGAAATGTGATGAAGGTTCAAAAATTCTCATGGTGTATGTGATGGATTGAATTTGATGATCTTGCTCGTATTCTTTTTGTAGATGTCCGAACCCGACGATGCCCAAAGTGGCAGTGTATGCGCAAGTGCTACTCAAGATATTAAAAGAAAACATATGGCACCAAGATCTGAAATGTGGGATCACTTGAGAAGGTCATGATTGGTGGTGTTCTAAAAAAGGGCAAGTGCAAGTATTGCAGCCGTGAGATCAATGCCAAAACTGCTGTTAATGGTACATCCGCCTTACGCAACCACTTTAATATATGCAAGTGTAATCCTCACAAGAATAAGGATTCAAAGCAAGGTACTTTGTAAGTAAATCAGGGGATAGTATTACCACTTGGAAGTTTGATCCTGAAGCACTTAGGAATGCTTTTGCCGAAATGGTCATAGAAGATGAGCTTCCTTTTGCTTTTTCTGAAAAGAGTGGTTTTAGAAAATGCATGGCTAGAGCTTGTCCACGTTTTTCTGTGCCATCTAGAAGAACAACCACTAGGGATACTGTTCGTATTTACTTTCAAGAGAGAGCAAAGCTTAAAAAAATTCTTAAGGATTCATCTGAACGGGTTAGCCTGACCACTGATTGCTGGACTTCTCAACAGCGAGATAGCTACATGACTGTCACAGCACATTTCATTGATAATGATTGGAAACTACATAAGAAGGTCATTGGCTTTTTCATGATCAAGGGGCACAAGGGGGATGATATTGGAAAAACATTAGTGAAATGCTTGATAGAATGGGGTTTAGAGAAGGTTATGACAATAACAGTCGATAATGCTAGCTCTAATGATTTTGGTATAAATTACATGAGGAGGCACATGAATAATTTAAAGACTTGCATTGCTCAAGGCAAGTATCTTCACATGAGATGTGTTGCACACATTATTAACTTGATTGTCTCCGATGGCCGAAAGAAAGTAGACATTTCTGTGAAGCGTGTTCGTGGTGCCGTTAGGTTTATCAAGAGTGGCACTTCTAGACTTGTCAAATTTAAGAAGATGGCTGACCTAGAGAAGGTGGATAGCACTGCATTTTTAAACCTGGATGTATGAACTAGATGGAACTCAACATATCTTATGTTGAGAGCCGCAATCACTTATCAGAAGGTCTTTGCAAGGTATGAGGAAGAAGACCCATATTACACACTTGATTTATGTGGTGAGAAAGGGCATGGAGTCCCTGATGATATAGATTGGGAGAATGCAAAGAAGATGGCTGAGTTTCTTAAACATTTTTATGATCTCACTCTTAGTGTCTCATCCACATTGAATGTGACAGCTAACAATTTCTTTCATGAGATTGGAGAAGTCAATATCTTGCTACGAGAGTGGTGTGATAGTGACGATTCGATCCGCACGACTATGGGCAAGAGAATGAAAGACAAGTATAACAAATATTAGGGGAATTGGCATGAGAATGAGAATGAGAAGGAGAATGAGAAGGGGAAGGAGAAGGAAAACTTAAACTTGCTCATCTTTATTGCTGCAGTTCTTGATCCAAGATACAAGCTCTCTGATTACACAAGGTTTGCCATTGGGGAAATGTTTGGTGAAGAAAAAGGGCTGAAAGTCTAGGATGCCGTGAATGCTTGTTTCCGTGGGTTGTTTGAAGAATATAGAGCCATTTATGCTCCAAGTGATGTAGCTGTGCAAACCAATGATTCTCAGCAAGCTGATGAGAGGGGAGAACGTTTGATGAAGTCCCTCATTGCTAAGAAGATGCGGATGACTAGTAGAGTAGTTAGCTCCACCAAATCTGAACTTGAGAAGTACCTTAGCGAAGACAATGAAGAGGACAACAAGAATTTTGATATTCTAGCATGGTGGAAGGTGAATTATTCTAGATTCCCAATATTAGCAAGAATGGCTCGTGATGTGTTAGCAACTCCTATATCAATGGTCGCATCAGAGTCGGTGTTTAGCACAGGTGGACGTGTCCTTGATGACTTTAGGTCCTCGCTTACGCCATTCATGGTCCAAGCGTTTGTTTGTACACAAGATTGGCTACGGCGAGGTACTCCTATCAATATTGAAGAGGACACGGAGGAGTTGGCTAAGATTGAAGAAGGTAGCCAATAAATGAATAATATGTATTACTAATTTCTTTAATGGCATGTCCCTTGCTCCCTAATCATATGTTCTTTGATTATATTTCAGAATTAATTGAATAGTTTGGAGGTGCTAATTCTTACAAGTCTAAATCCCAAGCTAGCAAGTCTATTTCCTAATTCCTAAAGATTAGAGTATGCAACCATTTTTGCCATTTTATTTTTTGTTTGTAATTCAAGTTGCTAATATGCTGCTAAATTCAATTCCAGCCTCTCTTATGTAAGATTAGAGATGGTTGTGGACTTTGGTCTTATTTTGTGGTTCCTGTTAAATATAAGTTGCTAACTTATAAGTTCTTTTGTAGGTTCCAAACATGGCTAGCTAAAAGAGTACCGCAATGCAAATGCCATGGAGGAGAAAGAAGGGACAATTATGTTCATGAAACAATATATATGCTAGCTGAACTGTTATGGAGATGATGAGACGTGCTAGTGTTATGAGATGATGAGACAATATATGTGCTAATCAGCATGTGTTTTGTTGTAATGTTAAAGTGTTAAGTGTTAACACATATATTTCATTGTTATTTCACTGTTTTTGTTGCTAGCTCCTAGCTGATCCTATTTCCTAGCTATCTAGCACATATATTTTCACTGTTTTTATTGCTCAAATGGAGATAAATGTGCAGCTGATTTCTGCTTGCTGGTGCTTGCTGGTGCTTGCTGATTTGTGCTTATTAAGGCTTGAAGCCGTGCCTGCTGTTGCTGTTGTTGGCAGGAATGAACTGGAATGATTTCGGTTCGGTTTAAACCAAAAACCGAAACTAAAATTTCGGTTAACCGAAATGCCGGTTTATACAACTGCAGAGCATATTTCGGTTTTTGTTTCTGAAAAACTGAAATTTCAAAAAACCGAACTAACCGAAACCGAAAATTCGGTGAAACCGAACGCCCAGGCTGACTCCTGTCTAGGTTGGCCCTCACCAATACACTTGTGTTGTGATCCTCCATTCGGTTTCCTTCCTGTATCGTATTACGCTTCCTCTCAGCATTATCTGGCGGTGTTAAGGCCAACTTCCGCTTGAGCGCACAATGCATTTATCTGAAGTTGTAAGATAACTGCAGTACAAATGTACTGCACAGAGCGATCAGGGTCCAATGGTACGGTTCATGTACTTCAACTTGGCTCAAAGACATGGCCTTGATGTGATTGTTCATTGTAGTGCACTGCTGAAGTCAACAACAAAGATGGTGAGTGGTCTAGCTAGGTTCCCCAGCCTATGGGAAAAAATGAGTTGTCTAAAGTAATTTTTAGTGCGCCGAGAATCATCCCAATCATCGTTTGAGTGATTTCCAGACTCAATGTAAGTGGAGCACGATTTGTGGCCAAGATTTTGTTCCTCATCATCACTGGTATAATCACACATGCAGCTTTCCAATTTGACCAATTATTCAGCAAGCCTAACCAGATACATACGACCACGGAATAATATGAATATATGATATCTACAACCACAATCTGAGTGACGAAAAGCTGATGCAGACTGTGCGTTGAACTGCACTTCTACAGTTCTACTTGACAAGATGTGCCGCTTTTTGCTTCAGAGGCTGCACCGAATCAGTGCAAGCCAAGATCCGATCGAGGTGACAAGCACAGCCATATGGAAAGAACAAAGAGATAACTGAAGGCATCATCTGATTATCCTTCATTGGCATATATCTTAGCTCTCTTCATTTGTATATATCTGATGATACTTTTACTGATAACAGCTGGAAAATGGCAATTAGCAATTGGATCAGCTGCTTTTGAAATATGCTTCTTACAACATTACAACTTGTGGATCTATCATCCAACTTATTGCCAAAACTATACAGGTATGTATCTCCAAAAGAAAAGAAAAGAAAAACTATACGGATACTAGTACGATACTTGTCATTGTTACGCAATGATATAGAGACATATAGAGGCATTAATCAACAATTGTTCTATTTCATGAACACCTTATATAGATATGTCTTTCTCCCACCTCATCTCTGTCCACGGGCCACCATGCACCCCTTCTAGTCGCTTCCTCCTTGCCGCATGTCTCCTCCACCCCAACCCTGTGTCATCTTGCTCCTCCTTTTGCTCCCGTCCATTGGCTATGTTGTCGTCTTGCTCAAATTTGTGTCACTCCGTTGTCACGTCCACGCCTTCTCCAACTCCTGCCATAGTTCGCGTTGCCTTCGGCGATGAATGGCAACATATTAAGTGCGACACCTTAAAATGGATAATGAAGGGGAGACATGCGGCAATGGTAACATTAGTCCCCCACATTTGGCAAAGGTGCGATCAATTAGTTTTGCCTCTGACTCTACATTGAGCAACGCTTTATCGCCATCACCACAAAAATCTTTATAGATTGTTATGATTATTTTTTTGGGAAAGATTATAGATTCGTCATGGTTGCAAAGATCTGCATATAAACAGCTTCCGTGACTTCCACAAGGAGGTGACACAATTTTCTTTAAGTACTTGAAATAAAGTACACTTCACTGCTACTTAGGCCCTCAGTATGTACGAGAATAGAAATACATACGGGTTCATCTCACATCGTAAATCGTACAAGGAACATGAACTGCTTTTTTTCAGCAAGCTTAATCTGCTCAATCCAAGCATTGCCATGGAGAAACTAAAGAAAAGCTGCATTTCTGAGTAATGCACATGCTCAAGCCAAAAATCTCTGTAGCTAACGTCTCAATGGCCTCGCTTGGATCAAGCTTGTCAAGCGGGAGTCACATGTATATTTGCGAGAACAAGCGAGAGTCCTCAGCCCTTAGGAACAACATCAGATGCAATATCATAAGCAGAAGAAGGCTGCGCTTCCTTCTCCTGGATGCTATCATCCCAGTTGTCGATGAACATATGATCAGGCAATTAGCAATCGTAATGTGTAGTGAGAAGGACTTGTAAAAATAAACTGTGTTAATCTGCCTCTATCACAGTTTGGAGCATGGAACATATTTTTTAAGGCAAACTGGAGGGGGTAAAAGCCCCTACAAATCTGTACTCTCTTTCTAATCCATTTTTCATTATCATAACACGAGGCATTATAAACAACACTCATCTTTGTTCTGATAATGAAAATTTTCACCATACAGACTATTCCATCAAGTATTCTTAAAGTTTTATAGACTATTATCAATTCGAGAAGCTCATGTCTTCACCTTACAGATTGAGTAAGTTGATGGCAAAACATTACAAAAAAAAGTTTTTATTCAATTTACAAGTGCACGGAAACAGGAACACAGCAAGCCACTTAACAACTATTCTCGTGTAGCCCACAAGAACTAAAAGTGCAGCATTGCCTTCCACACTGCCAAAACGGTGTATACACTCTCTAGACTACCACAAACTCGGTTGTCAGATAGCATTCGAGATGGATTTAGAGAAACATAACAAGTTGAACTAACTACACATCAAAGATGAATCAAGCTGCATTACTTTTCCTACTCGAGAACACACATTCTACTGGAGTAACATATTGAGGCACAGGCAAAACATTTCTATTTTTAGAATCCACGTGGAAGTAGAGTTGCATATTGCTAGGAGGACCTCCTACTTGACAAAATTTATTGAGAATTTTGCTCAAGTTTTGCACAACCCAAGGGTATAAGTGTACCTGTTGGAGCATGGAAAGAGGGAAATTTTCGAAAATTTCTTTTCATATGATGATACAAGTTTGTAAGAGGGAAAAATCATATGCAGGGCTGGGACAGATGGAATAAGCGATTTCCTCGTCTGCAGCGAAAATCCAAATAGCATAGCAAATGAAATCAGAGGCTGAACAGTGGAAATTCATTCAGAAATCAGTGAAGAAATTATCTAATTAGCACCATGATTCTACAACCAAGTGATCGATGATTTGCCGTACCAGCCACTAAGTGTTTTCCTCGTCCCCAGCGAAAATCCAAATAGCACAGATATCAGAACCTGAATTAGTGGAAATTCATTCAAAAATTAGTAATAAATTATCTAATTAGCACCATGATTCTATACTCAAGTGGTCACTAACTCGTATATGTTATCAGGACTTCTTATAGACATGTTCTTCGTGTACGTCACATTAGGCTTGATAGAAAAACCAACCACCATCTGCATAATCAATCATTCACCCTATTGTAGATATGATAATTGGATCAGCTGCCCTTGAAAAATGCTGCTTACAACATTACAACTTGTGGAGCTATCATCCAACTTATTGCCAAAACTATACAGGTATGTATCTCCAAAAGAAAATATACAGGTATAAGCTACAATTTCAACCTACTATGCAAAAGATCAACTATCCACTATATACTGCATTATTGCCTGGCTGCATCTCTTCTAATTGAACATGGACCTGGCATGTTACACGTACCCCTCTGCCCCTCTGGTAGTCTAGTGTGTAGACCTAAATGCCATGCACAATGGTGGACTGATCTTGGCCAGTGCAAGCAAGGCCGAAGGGAAGATCCAGAGCCCATCCCCACATATCAAACCAGATGCAACTGCTGGCACCATTAGTGCTGCTTTACTTCTGTCAATCATTTGCCAAGTGAAGACTATTAAGCTTCCGGCACACATGTCGATGGCAAAGCTCGCGCCAACAAGGAAAGGAACCCCCCATTGCCATTGGTAGGGGAACCCATCTGCCATACTTTGGTGGGAAGAGGTCCCTCATAAGGTTGGCCACCACTGCGAAGCCAAAGAATCCATAGCACAGCTGCAAGCAATGCAGGGGCAGAGCAGAGAAACCCTCTACACCAAGAATTGCCATGTTTCGGTAGATTAGAGCATACGGTGCCTTCCAGGGCCCTTCTGGATTGCCTATGTCAAAGGCTTTGTAGAACAGAAAGAATGTTAGTGGTGCAATGACACAGCCCATGGCGGTGCCAATAGCCTGAGCAATAAGCATTGATCTGGGTGATGTTAGTGTAAGATGCCCAGTCTTGAAATCATGCATCAGATCAGCAGATATTGAAACCAATGATTTCACCAGACCACAGCCTACTAGACCAGCAACTACACCAGAGTCTTTTCCAGCCCAGGCTGCAAGAATGAAGAGAGCAACCTTCCCATAATTGTAGGCCATGTTGATGTCAGTAAGGCCGGCACCATAGGCATTGCAGAAACCCAGGGCAGGAGCCAATATGTATGCTATGACAGCATAGTACCACTTCATCTCGTGGAACATCAAGGGAATGGCAATTACTGCAACGACTGATAATGCAATGTAACCAGAGTAGGCTAGCCAGGTAGGGAGACTGTCTCTTGTAAATACTTCATTACGATGAAGGTCATCAAGCACCGGAATGTCTTCCTCTAGAAGTAGGATGAAACCCACATCAGATCATCTGTACATCACAAAGATTTTACTTACATGTATTTGTCAGACTGCTTACCTTTCTTTGTGTTCTTTAGTTTTGATTTGTCAAGCAGACTCTTAATGGTGAATGCAACAATCTTGGCAAAATTGTATAGGCCATCTCCTAGGATGAGAGCTATGCAGATGAAGGCCTACAGAATGAGACAAGGTAAGAAACAAAGGATCATAGTGCACATGTACAATAACCAAATCAACTATAAACAAACCTTGTAACCTTGCAGGCTTTTCATGCTGCTTTCTGGTATATTTGTCGGATACCACTGCCCTTCCAAATCACTGATCAGCGGCCACATGACACCCCAGGATAGAATGGCACCAAGAAGGAGAGATAGATTGACAAGGTGGGAGCAAATCATCCCTGCCCCAACATATGTGAGGCTGAAATCAAAGAAGAATCTGACACCCCAAGAATCAGAAAAATCTGAATCAGGTGAAATCGTTACTAGTCAAGAACAGATTTAATGAAACAACAAGTTATCAGTGTTACGTTTGTTTCCAAGCTTTTATTCCAAAAGTGGGAAACTGCGAGAACCCACAACTGTTACCACCAGAGTAAAACCACTGAAAGAAGCTCCAGAAAAAGCTGACTGCAAAGTATTTTGTGAATCCATTTACTTGCTGCCTGACATGAAAAAACAAAGCATTCAATTGGTGAAGAAAAATATTATGATATTTAGTTCTCCAGGTCACGATTTATGTGAAAGAACCACATACTTTGCCATTGCATCTCCATGAGGCGTGTGGAACCCATTTATAAGCACAGCTGTTGCAGTCCCGCTTGGGTAAGTTAATTTGTAGTCAATTATCATAATCTGAAATTATGCAAAGTTTGATAGCAAATTGAATCATCCATTTACATGTGATGTCAAACTAATTGAAGTTCTTGTAACATCACAAGCGGAAGGGTATGCAGGCATAAGTTCATTTAAGAGGGTTCATAAGACAAAAATGTTTATCCAAATACTTTCTTTTTCGATATTATGCCCTCAATTCAATTCAGTTAGATTGCAGCTGAAGATGTGAACAACAAATACGTCTATTTTCAGAATACATAAATCCATGTTCTTTTTTTAACATACCCCCAATAGGCAAAGTAGCTAATTTTTTTTTAGAGAAACACCATACGGTGCAGGCCATAGATGCGTTGATATAATTTGTTTCATCATCAAAACATATGCGTTCAACTTGTCTCAACCAATGATTGCCTTGTTGTGTTAACAACTCAAGCAGCAAACAAGCTTCATGATAGACAGACAGGGACAATTATATTATCTACTAGAACAATGCAATCAAAAAGCTCGATTCAGTAGGGACAATAAGTCCATCATCAATCTATGGGATAGCATGGAAATGCTAACACTCACGTCAAACCACATCACCTAAATAAACCGAAGTAGATCTGTCCTTTGTTCAGCTTAGCTAATCGGTCACCCTGTCTTGACAAAAAGAGCGAAATTCATATCCTAAAAACAAATAAGGATAAAAAGACAGAGACAAAGACCTTACGCCTGACGCGAAGGAAAGAAGAAACAGACAACATTTTTCTGCTCTTCAAGCGAAAGCAAAATGTAAAAGAAAGGAAAGATAATACAAAGGATGAAAAGGAGATGGTGACCGGTTGAGCACTAAGCAAGCAATACTGGCAATGGAACAAAATTGGGGAAGAAATCGCGTTTCTTAGGAGTAACAGCGAACTTCCGAAGATACAGTATACTACAATACAGGACTGTGGTGAGCTCACCGACCTTCCTGAGAGGGACGAGCGCGAGAAGCCCGACGAAGCTGACGGCGAGGAGGAAGCCGGTCATCCACGCAATGCCGGGCTCCTTGTAGCTCCCCGGCACGTTGCCCTCCGTCTCCTCCCCCGCCATCTCGTAGGTCTTCTTGTTGAGCGCAAGCAGGTAGGACCCAAACCCACCTGGGGAAAAAAAATCCAAGAACACGTCAATCCAAGGACCCCACTTGCCAAATGGTTCGTGCCGCGCGTGTGGCCCTGACCTCCGACGGCTATGCTGTAGCAGGCGACGGCGCAGGTCTGGACGACGGTGTTCTCCTGCCGCGTGAACGCGCGGGTGGTGACGCCGAGGCGGGCCAGCGCCTGCGTCCACCCGCGGAGGATGACGAAGGCGATGAGCGCGGCGGAGACGTTGAGCGTGGGGACGAGGCCCGTGGTGAGGTTCAGCTTCATCACGATGACGCTGTACATGGTGCCGACGGCCAGGCTCGCCACCATCCCGCGCGCCGTCAGCTGCTCCCGCCACGGCGGCACGCGGCCTCGCGCGTGCCCGGCCCCCGCCTCGGCGTCGGGCTCGTGGATCTCCCCGTGGCCTCCGCTGCCGTCCCGCGATTGGGGCGCCATCGCGAGCTCGGGGCGCTGCGGCGGCCTGGGGTTCTTCCTTCGCCTCTCCTGCTTCATTGGGAAAAGATTTTCGCGGCGTCAGATTCGAGTCCGGGGAAATGGAAGCGTCGGAGAGACGAGTTCGTTAAACGGAAATCTTTTCATAGCAGCGTATGACCTTGAGCCAAGAAGCGTACGGTGTCAGTGAGTTCTACTACTTGTAACAAGTTAGCTCTTTTAAGCTGTGAAGGATTCGGTGCAAGAAATCTATGGGGCAAGAAAAGTTAAGATTTTGATCAGCGATTCATAGAACCAGAAAACCAGGAAAGAAAATCTCAGTTGGAATGGAAACATGTAGCGAGAGGAAAAAAAGTCTCACCTCACCTGGGCTCTTTAGCTCCAACCAAAATGACAATAACAGAGAAAACCAAAGGAAAGAAATGATGCGCAAAACTGTGGAGCACGTCACAAAAGAGAGGGAAAATGACGTGAAATGAGAACCAGCATCTCTATTTTGATAGACTAATTTATCCTCCTCAGCACCCAGTGCTCCCTCTGAAACCGAGGGCTTGTGTTACAACAGTACAAGAACTGTAGCACAATCAATCAATTAAGCAAGGATAAGAAAACGAGAGTTGCTCCTCTGCGTGCAATAAAATATCAACATTTCGTGCAAGCAATAGGAAGGAACCCCGTCCAATCAAAACTCCAGATCCTCGAAGCTTAGGGGCTGAAAATTTCCAAGCTTTTATTGAAAAAACGTAAGTCAACGAAGAAGCAAGGCTTCCAAGAACCGATCGATATGACGGGAAGTTGCAAAGCTGGAAAGAAGGATCAAAGCTTTGATGAACGCCACAGTCGCAACCAGAGCCACGCATTGATCCACGAAGAATTAACGGCTCAAAACTAAACTTGATCGGTGTTAATCACGAGATACCAATCAATAATAATCGATTGTACGAGTTAGTGGTGGTATTGGTACATTAGTAGTGCTCTTTTTTTCATTTTTTCTGATAGGATTACATTAGTAGTGCCGTGAGGGGTGATCTTTGCATAAAGGCGTGCACTTTTCTGGTCATGCGCGGGGGCGGCACGCTCCGCGCCCGCTTCGCTTGCTCGCACCCCTGGTTGCTTCTTCGGGCGTGTGCTCGCCACAGCCGACGGCTCCCCGCCACGCGCGACGACATCACAACAGGATAAGGCCGGAAGCTGATACCCTGCATCTCTACTGCCGGTGGTTCCGGTCATGCCAAATAATCAGAAACGAAGAGGGCAGTGCGCAAGATACGTATGTCGTACGCAGCAGATCCAACGAATTCTCCCCGAAAAGGACTAATCACAGATCTGATCACTAGATACAGAGATGGAAGTGGGGAAGAGGGGGACTCTGTGCCTGGTTTCCCTCGGAATCACTCCCCTGTCCTTATCCGGGAGTTTGATCTTTCTGTGGAGCTTGACAAATGGCATGCATTAATATGTGATCTGCGTAGCGTATATATGCAGCCTAGCTAGTCTGGGTCCTCACCTATGCGCTACGGTGTTGCGCTCCTCCATTCGATTTCATTCTAGTATTGTAGTATTTCTCTACCTCCCGCGTCATATTCTCGTGGTGTTATTAGAAGGTTAACTTTAGATTTTTATTAGATCTAAATTTAATCTAACTATAGAATCGCACGTGAAAGAATTAAAAACTAGAACACCGTATATATTACAATATAAATTGAAGATGTAGAACCGTACCGAAGACTAAAACTATGACCTTAGATTGGATCATCAACAGCGGCAAGGATTTGGTTTTTCAAAACAAGAGGCAGACCGGGTACCTCTAATTATTGATGGAATATAGGTGGATAGGTGGTGCCCTGCTTTAGGTGCCACTTTTCTGTTCTAACCCATCATAAAATAAAAAATAGAGTCATGTCGTTACACATATAGAGTCCACAATTATCACATTAGATGCTTGTGCCTCAGAAAGCAACAGCTTTAGTTGATCACTTGACTTGTGGACCAACTTACATGATGGCAATAGTATACGGTACCACATGTAGGTCCATCTAATGGAAAAATATTCCAACAGCCACAACGCAGTTCTATGATGATTATGAGATGGCAGCAGTACAAATGTACAAATATTGAGGTGTCTAAACCACAAATGCAACATCTGCCTACAGATAATTTCGGCGAAGAGGCGGAGGATGAACAAGAGAGTCCGGATTCGGTTCTCCTTAATAAGGTGTGTGGCAACATCACTTATGAGGTTTTGGACGATGGGATGGACCACCTATGTTGCGGCTACCAAGCTATTCCCCTGCAAAACAAAATCCACCTCACAGTGACACGAGCTCGAACACATCAACTTAATAATAAGGTAAATTCATTTCTCAGACCTCAATTATTTTCTATAAACTCCATGATGCTGCCTAAAGGAGATGATGTTATATTACTTAGAAACATGGGGTCAAGTGAGAAGAAGGATGGTAGCGCTACAAAGTACAAAAAGGAAAATGTTGAGTCATTGTCAAGCTATTACAAGACTTTGAAGCCACCATGATGGAGTATGAGGACTTAGACAAAATATACAAGTTTTCACTTTGTATTTTCATCCATAATTTGCGCCACCTCAAATTTGGACCAGGCTGTGTAATTTTGGATATAGGCAAAATAGGCAAGTTTTAGAGTCCGTATTCAAGGGAACTTATGTCTTAAAGGATGTTTTGGATCCTTGCTTTAGGGGCCACGAAAATCCTCTCAACTCCTCCTTAAATACAACCCATGTGCCTCCTCTGGGGCTCGGGTTTCATTGTATGTTTAGCTATTGCTACAATTTCACATCTACAAGTCGTGTAGGACTACTGTCTTGTTCAAGTCACCAGTGGAATCCCAATTTGTTCTTCTAGCTTTTGTAAATTTATTACTTGCAATTTTAGATTGCAAGTTATCACAGTTCTTGCCGGTTCTTCGATTGTTTGTAGGAACTCGAACCTCGTTGTTCAAGTTGGTCATGCCCACGACAAGATCAATGTCACATCCTGATTTTTCAAATCCTGCAAACTCATGTCATTGCATGTAGATAATATAATCCAATCACTCAACAATACTCGACATGCGATAATAGCAGCACTCAGCCCTTATGCAAACCCTAACACGAGCACATGCGTACACGCACCAACTCTACCGACGCCATTCCAAACTTCGGTTCCAACCTATGCGAAGGAATTTCTACCATCCTTCCGAAAGTGTCTCCTATCACCCTCCCATCTCCGGAACCCTAGTTCTGAGCTTCGACCCCTTCTTCTTCCAAAAGTCCTTTGTCCGAAGAAACCCTAATACTAAGATCACGTGTGTTTTTAATACCCCTAAAATTCTAGAAAAATTTCGAAAACACCCTAGAAGGGTTTCCAACTCAGCTATGAAATAAAATGGGCCAGCCCAATTCAAAAATATTAAGTTATTAATATACTTAACCATAGGGCAGAAAAGAGCATTGAACTACAACACATCAAAATAAATTTTAGAAAAATCTGAGTAAATTCCACGACACTCTCCTTAGCTTAATATGCCCGAATGTGCAAAAACATTCGCATCTCATATTTAAGAATCTTAAGGGGATCACATCGAACACCTTTGGTCCGATCTTTCTTTTATATGAAGTCATAATGTCTCTGCCAATCTAAGCCCCTAAATCCTCATGCAGCCTCACCTCTGTCAGAACAGCTCATCTATTCCATTGACTCCACTGCCAGAGCAGTCCCATGTCCTTTCTTCTTGGACTTATGACATTAGCATCTACCTCCATTAAGAGCTCTCCTGCTAGATAGGTATCCCTCGCGAGATATGATCCCTCGTCCACATTTACATCTATACCGTGGATAAAGCCGACACCACCGTACACATGAGCTACAGCTCCAGCACCCTGTTTCCCCTCCATGCTGGTCCAGTGCGCGCTCTGGACACGACCAGCACGCGCACGCGGCCACAAGCCATGCCATTAGCTCGCCTTCCGTCGCTTGACCACCATCCCGACCTGCCAACCAGCGCCACGCATCATCCCCTAGCATCCTCAACCTGGCGCCGCACCCGAGCACCCCTACCTTCCCCGTGAGGCATCACCTTTTCCCCGACTGCGTCGCCACGCCCTAAACGCTGGTGACAGCGCTTCACCCATCGGCGCCAACGCCTTTGCCCCGTCCAGCTGCTGCCGCATCAGCCATCGTTGCCCGCGTCAACTGCCGCTGGCGCCACCGTCCAGCGAACCCAAGGGCACCACGTCGCCTTTTCCCGGCGCATCCGCGGCCATGCCTGAAAATCCCCTCTGTAACCTCCTTCAATGGGTCGAGTAAGGGCTTCGTGCCCTCCCTCCTCCGCCGGTCTATAAGAGGCGCGCTTGAGCCCCAATTCCACCACGCCAAGCTTCCATTACCCTTTCCCCTGGGCATCAAGCCTTCCTTCCTTTCCCCATTAGCCCCGACCACCGCCACCTCTGAACCGAGCATCCCGGCCAAACCGAAGCCTGCTTAACCCATCTCCAACCACAGCCTAGTCCACTGCCCCATCCAGAGTGTTTCCCCTCTTCCAATTTCAACAATTAGCACCACAACAGAGATTCCCCGAGTCCTCACCGGAGTTTAGCTACCGCCGCTCCCTCCACCTCTCCAAGCTCAAGTACCGCCCAAAACTGATGGGATTCGTAGCATAGAAAACAAAAAAATTTCCTACGAGAGAGCGAACAAAAGCCAAGATCTAATCTAGGAAGATGCATGTAACGAGAAGATTAGATCTACATACCCTTGTAGAACACGAGCGGAAACGTTCTAATGAACGTGGTTGGCGTAGTCGTACTTTCTTCGCGATCACGTTCCCTTCGTGATCCAAACCGATCAAGCACCGCACGAACGGCACCTCCGAGATGTGCACACGTACGGCTCGAAGACGTCACCTCCTTCTTGATCCAGCAAGGCGGGAGATGAGGTAGATGAGATCAACTCCGGTAGCACGACGGCATGGTGGTGGAGGTGGTGGGGTTTCTCCGCGGACAGGGCTTCGCCAAGCGCTGCGCACGAGAGAGAGGAGATGGGAGAGAGGGAGGCGGCAGCTGGGATGGATCTCTCCGGAGGGCTGCCCCTCCCCTCCTTTATATAGAGGAGGAAACTTGGAGGAGGAGGAATAGTACCCGTGAACAGTACACGCGTGAACAGTACCCTCCCCCAAGTAAAGCCTCCCCTTTCGATCTTATCTCCTATTTTTAAGGGATTTGATCTTATCCCTTGGGGGGGCAGCCGCATGGGCCCTTGGGGCTGGGTGCCTGGCCCATGTGGGCCAGCGTGCCACTACCCCGGTCCATGTGGACCCCTCCGGGACAAGTGGGCCCTACCCGGGGACCCCCGGAACCTTCTAAAACCTTCCCGGTACGATACCGGAAAAATCCCGAACTTTTCCGGAACCCTAAAAATACTTTCCCATATATGAATCTTTATCTCCGGACCATTCCGGAGCTCCTCGTGACGTCCTGGATCCCATCCGAGACTCCGAACAAAATTTCGGTCTCACCATATTAATATCTCATTTTATACCCTAGCGTCAACGAACCTTAAGTGTGTGACCCTACGGGTTCGGGAATATGTGGACATGATCGAGACACCTCTCCGATCAATAATCAATAGCGGGACCTGGATGTCCATAATGACTCCCACGTATTCAACGAAGATCTTTATCGGTTTGAACCACGATGTCGAATATTCCATTCCCTTTGTCTCGTGATATTTTACTTGCCCGAGATTCGATCGTCGGTATCACCATACCTAGTTCAATCTCGTTACCGGCAAGTACTCTTTACTCGTTCCGTAATGCCACATCCTCTGTGACCAACTCTTTAGTCACGTGCTTGCAAGCGATACAGAATGTGCTTTACCGAGTGGGCCCAGAGTATATCTCTCTGTCACATGGATGGACAAATCCCACTCTCGATACATGCAACCCAACAAGTACTTTCCGAAATACCTGAAAGACACATTTATGATCACCCTGTTACGGCGTGACGGTTGATGCCCCCAAAGCATTCTTCCGGTACCAGGGAGTGGCATTATCTCATGGTCTAAGGATCGGAACATTTAACAATGGAAAGCTATGCAATATGAACTTTGTGACGTGATCGAATTGCCTAACTTAATTTGGGTCTGTCCATCATGTCATTCTCCTAATGACATGACCCCGTTATTAACCGACATCACATGTCCATGATTAGGAAACCTTAACCATCATTTAATCAACGAGCTAGCCAGATAGAGGCATTGCTAGGGACACGGTGTTGTTTATAAAACCACACATGTATTATGTTTCCGGTTAATACAATTATAGCATGGAGTATAAACATTTATCATGAACAAGAAATATGATAATAACAATTTATTATTGCCTCTAGGGCATATTTCCAACAAAAACAGCTAGCAGGTAAGCAGCAAGCAGCTCCGATGCATGGGCCAAAACCATTTGAGAAGCCCACAGCTGGGTATAAGGGTTGCACCCCAGCTAAATACGCAACCCTCACTGTAAAGCGTAAAACCTTGCAGCTGAAGACGCCTTTGGTTCTAAAAACTGGTTTCCTTTTTACACTTAAACAATTTGTCACTCGGTATATTCTGGTTAGTAAGTATTAGGCCAGTTTTCTTTTATAACTGAACCAGTTCTAAGAATCTAAGCATTTTCCTAGGTAAAATTTTAACAAAACTTCAACCGATCAATCATTCAAGATTAGTAGTTAATTATGAAGTTAGGTTTATTTTTCCTCTTGCTATATATGATGTATATGCTAGATCGTAGAGAACGAGTAAAAGGTTTTGTAACCCTCCTAAAACCTAAAGCTGTTAACAACCTTTAGCTAGCTTGAGGTGTAAAGCAATACCATAGAAGTTAAGAGTCCTTTAAATACAGGAACCATTATTCTTGTCATATAACAATACTAGAGAGAATCCTCTTTAAGTCTTTTTAGCCTAAAGTCCAAAAGTTGAAAACCCATTATACCTAAGTCTTCCTATGTTCCTGTCGGAGTATTATTCCGGCAATACTACTTATGGGGCGGCGTGAGCACAGCAAATCTGGATGGGTGCACACGGGAGACAAGATTTAGACAGGTTCAGGCCCTCTCGGAGAGGTAATACCCTACGTCCTGTGTTTGGTGGCTGGTATTGCTGTATCCCGAGTGCCGCAAGCCCTAGAGAATCGATCTCGAAGGGGCCTGAGCTATGAAACAATGGAGATTAGACCAGATGTCGGGTTCTGCCGATCGGAGGTCCCCTACCGGGCCTTATATAGCCGGCCGGGGTAGGGTTACAGAGTCCGGATCGGGTTAACAGATATGTTTCCTAATCGGTTACAACTAATTCCGGGTAAGCCGGACAGGCGTTAGTCTTTGTTTTGTACTCCACGTCGGTGAGGCGCCCCCGTGTTGTAGTCGGACTCCGAGTAGTCGGCCCGGCCCACCCCGTGGCCGGGAGGCCGGATTCGTCCTCCTTGGTAGTACCCGGGTGCCATGTCACCATCAGTAGCCCCCGAGTCCTTCACGGTCTCACCGCTGCCGGTCTTTGCCTCTGGGTGATCTTCCCGACTGACTTCGGCTGACTGGGAGATTGTGAAGGGCTAAAGGAATTCCTGCAAACAAGACAATTAAAGCCAGATAACACTCACCCGTAAGGCAGGAATGTTAAGGCAGTTGAGTTGCTAACGGGTAGCTTCTGGTGGCATCCGGTCCACCCCTGGGGGCAGGGACCGACTGATAACTCGGCGTGGGGCTTGCCATAAATCCCGACTGAACTCCCGAGTAGCACCCGACCTTCCCGAGTGCGTTAAGGCCGGCTAGGGTCCCCTGAGGGAATGCCTCTGAAATCCTCGTCCGAACCAGAAAAAACCAGCCATGGCGTATAGGTTCCCGAGTTCCGAAGTCTTATACCGGGTCATTCCACTAAAATCGGGGATCCTAATTACCAGGGCCTTCGAGACTTAAGTGCTCGTCAGGTCTGGGTGAAGAATCCAGTAGCTCCGAGTTGCTCAGCGTCCGACTTGTGGCCCACGGAGGGCACGCCATCACTGTCCCTCACTCGGGTGTACCCAGACGACTGCGTTCCTCACTGGAGGCCAGCCTCTGATACCCTTCGCAGCCAAAGCGCCCGGCGCCGACTTCTTCCGGCAACCGGCAGGCGATTTATGGGAAATACGCTTTGACTACAGTGTAGCGGAGACGTATTCCGCCGGGTTTTCAGCCTGAAAGGACAACCGTCGGATCCCCTTTAATAAGCCGCACGAATCGCGGCGCCGCTGGGTCGTGGGCGCGGAATCAGCGCGACGTGGCCCGCGGGATGTGCGCGGGAACCCGTAGAGGCGCGGTGTGGGGTGCGGCAGATCCGGACACGTGCCGACGTGGGGAAGCCGAACCGTCCGCCCGCCCCTCGGATGCAATCCCCGCCTTGGGAAGCCGATCCGACGGAAGCCGAAGAGGACGCCCTGGTCTGGAAGCTGTTGAGCGGAGAGGAACCGTCCGCCGAGCCGATGGGTCCGTGGGTGAAGTCGTCGGCGACGGACATCCGGCTGTCGCTCTACGTGCGAATCGGGGTGCTGCCGCCAAAGGAGTTGGTCGAGTGGCGCTCCGCCGAGGGGGAGACCATCCCGACCCCGAACACCGGCGAGTTGGTGGTCCATGGCCCCTTCTTCGAGCGGGGGTTTTCCGTGCCGGCGCATCCGTTCTTGCGGGGATTGCTGCACTACTACGGGTTGGAGCTCCACAATCTCAACCCGAATAGCATCCTCCATGTGTCCTGCTTCATCACACTCTGCGAATGCTTCCTGGGGATCCAGCCGCACTTCGCATTGTGGAAGCATTTCTTCATGGTGAAGCCTCAGCCAAGCAGAGACCACCCGGCTGTGGTAGGTGGCGCCGGCTTCCAGCTGAGGTCGGGGACGGCGGCGAACTATCCGGCCCCGCCGATGCCGATGTCGAACAAGGGCTGGCATGCCTTTTGGTTCTACTGCGCCAACCCGGAGCCATCGCTGCCAGCCTTCTCGGGGCAGCCGCCGGTGGTCAGACCGAGCTGGACGGACCCGCCACTCGAGAGGGAGCAGGATAGCGTCGCCGTCGTGACGGCGCAGCTCGCCGAAGCGATGAAGTCCGGGGTCACCGGGGCAGTCGTCGCCGCAACCTTCATTCGGTGGCGCGTGCAGCCGGCCAAGCTGCGGGCGCACCCGATGACCGAGTACACCGGCTCGGGTGACCCAACCCGGGAGGCCGCGGAGGAGCTCACGGAAGGCGAGGTCCAGAGCCGGCTCGAGAAGATCCTGGCTCAAGGAACGAGCCTGGATTTCTCCGGGCGGCCGGCCCCCTTCTGCCGGGCGAACCCCCCGAGCGACGTAAGTGTCCGAGTCGCGTCCTTTTGATTCTTCCCTTATTTTGTCGCTGAATCTTACTCTGTGTTTGCCTTTGTTATTCGGCAGGTGCTGTTCGGCTTCAACTCCAAAGCTCCTCTCCCAGAGGACGAGATTTGGAACCAGCCGCGATACGCCGACGTCCCGAGCGGTGGGGCGCCACCGTCAGGAGCAGTCGGGGCTCCTCCTTCCGGCGTCGGGCACTCGGGCGACGCCGGGTCTTCCGCTCCCGGCACCCGTCCTTCAATGGGCGCCGGGTCCTCCGTTTTCGACGCCACCCGCGCGAAGGGCGCCGAGTCTTCCACGGGCGCCGGGTCCTCTAAGGGCGCCGGGTCCTCGAAGGTCGCCGGCTCTTCCAAGGGCGCCGGGTCCTCGAAGGGCGCCGGGTCGTCCAAGGGCGCCGGGTCCTCGAGGACCCCACCAGTCGCTCCACCCCGGCCTCCTTCGCCGAGCACGCCCGCCCAGGAGGAGGAGGACGAAGACTCGGACGACGTCAGCGCCTACCTGGTGAGGAGGCGCAGCCGCAGGCAGCCGGCGAGTGCCACCCAGAGGGGGCCGACCATCGTCGTAAGGGGCACCGCTTCGCCGGACCGAGATGGTTCTGCCGCCCCTGCCAGCCCGACAGCTCCATCGGGGAGCACGCCGACAAGGCAGGAGGAGGCCACCGCTGACGCCAACCTGGTGGCCCCGGTCGTCACCGAGCCTCCCGCGGCGGCTTAAGAGGGCTCCGCCGCGGGCGCCGACCCGGTGGCGCCGGCCGCCGTGGGGACCACGCAAGCGGGGGAGGAGGACCCTGCTACCGGCACTGGTCCCACGGCTCCGGCCGCCACAGAGTATGCCTCGGCGGAGCAGGAGGGCTCTACCGCCGGCGCCGACCCCGAAGCTCCGGCCGCCACGGAATCTGCTTCGACGGAGCAGGAGGACTCCGCCGCTGTTGAGGATCCCGTGGCGCCGGCCGGCGCAGGAGCTGTGCTACCGGAGCGGGAGGGCTCCGCCACCGGCGCCGATCCGACAGCGCCGGCGGCCGCCCCGAGTGAAGTTCCTCGGGCGGCTGAAGACAACGCTCCCCCCAGTCGGGGGGAGAAGAGAGACGCCGACACCGCTTTCGGGCCGCAAGGTGGACCGGGGGCCTCGGCGACCCCGGCTGCCACTGCACCCGGGGGGCAAGGCACGGGGGCCAAGAGGCGACTCCAAGTTCCCCGATCTTCCAAGTAAGTAGCCTTGGCGGTAGTCTCCTGGTATTTCCGTTTTTGCATGCTGACATGGTCGAATTTGCTTCTACAGGACTCGGAAGGTGGGGGATGTCCCCAAAGCGGCCCCGAGTGGCCCAGGATCGAGCCAGAGCGCGGATCCCCCGGCGTCGGATGCCCGGGCCCCGTCTCCTCCGGCTGCTGCGATTTCTCCGACCCGCCGGTCGCCGTCGCCTCCGCCCGCGAACACTCCCCCGCCTTCCTCCGGGCAGCCCGGCGCGCAGCCCACCTCGCCAGTCGCCCCCCAGGAGGGAACCTCCCCGGGAGCCTTGGTGCTGGTGGGATCGGCGGGCGTCGGTCGGGATACGGAGATGGCGGAAGGCGAACCCGGCGGGCCCTCGCCGATGCTGGAGTTCAGCGCAGCTCTGCCCACGAAGCCGTGCTCGGAGCTGGTGCGCCGACCGCTCCGGATCGGGGAGGGGAGCTCGGAGTCGCCGACTATCAAGGTCGACGACGTCGAGGAGGAGAAGGTGTGGCGGGCCGCGGCCGCGAGATCGGAGAGATCCTCCCGGCCCTGCTGAAGGCCGCGAAGGAGGGCGCCAACCTGCTGAACGGCAGGCTGCGTCCTTTAATGGAGGTAAGCCGACTTTCTCCCCTTGTAGGAGTATCTCCGTAGGGAGTAGCCCCCGGGCCTCTGCCCGACTAGGTCAGTCGGGCGGAGCGCCCTTTGCTTTTTCTTTGTAGTCTTCACTCTGGGTGCACGAACAGTGCACCCAGAGGGTATAGCCCCCGAGCCTGCGGTCGACTAGGAGTAGTCGGGCGGAGGGTGTAGTTGTTCCTTTTGCTTTCAGTCTGACTCTAGGTGCACGAACAGTGCACCCAGAGGGTGTAGCCCCCGAGCCTCCGCTGGGTCCTTAGGACCGAGTGGAGGTTTATCACGATCGTCCCGGGTGACTTTAACGTGTGCTCGTTCCCTTTTGCAGGATCTGAACAAGCGGTCGCAAGACAAGACCGCCTTCCTCCAAGACCGGCTGCCGGTGATTGAGCGGCTGGAGCTGCGGAAGCCCGAGTGGGACAAGCTCACCGCAGACTGGCAGTCGGCAGAGGACGCGGCTCGCAAGCGCGGGGTGGAAATCAACGGCCTGCAGGCAGCGCTGTCGCAGGAGATGGCCAAGTCCCGGGGTGAGTAAGCTAGTTCACCCGTTGCATTTCTCCTACTGCTTTTATATTGTTGTCGTCGCTGACATGCTGGCACGTGCAGCCGCCGAAGAAGAGGTTGCCCGGCTGAGGGCGGAGCTCGACACGACGACGGCCCGCGCCCGGGACGTAGACGCCGCCAGGGAGCAGGCCCGGGAGCTCGAAGATGCGCTCGCGGCGGAAAGGGCCCGGGCGGATCAACTCGGACGCGAGGCCGAGTTGGCGCAGGCCCGTGCCCGGGGCCTTGATGACGCCAAGGAGCGGGTCCGCAAGCTTGAGGAGGCACTCACGGCAGAGAAGGCCTGGGCGGACTTGGCGGAGAAGATGGAGGCGCAGCTTGGGCGCGATGCCGAGTTGGCGGCCCAGCGGGCCACTGACGCGGAGGCGGCCGCTGAAGCCGCGAAGAAGGCAGCCACAGCGGCGGAGTCCGGTAAGTGCCCGTGCGGACTTTGGTTTTGCTTTGGCCTGTCGGTCGTCGTTGCTCATACTTTGCTTTTTGCTGCAGAATCGAAGGCGAGTCTCGAAAAGTCCCGGGGGATGATCGAGTCGCTGATGAGGGCCGGGCAGGTGGCGTGTGGCGCCGTCTGGCCGGACGACACGACGCCTGACTCCGTTGTGGCGGTGGCCGAGCGGTTGCACCAGGTCCCCGACCGGGTGGCGAGCGTCGAGGCGGAGGGCGCGCGGACGGGGGCCGGCCTTGTCTTGGCAGTGGCGCGGTCCCACTACCCCTTGCTGGACTTGGAGGCAATCGGGGAGGGGTACGCTGCCGACTGCCCGGACGAGGAGATCCCGGAGATGATGCGGATCGTCGAGCCCACCGTCGAGACCCTGCTGAAGCGCTCCGGCCTGTAGACAAGTAGGAGTAGCTGTAAACTGCTCGGGCTAGCTGAGTAGGAACTTTGTAGCGGACTCGGGAAAGCCGAGTGTATTTTGTAAAGAACTCGGGGTTGCCGAGTAAGCTATGTGCTTGCTGTTTTTAACAAGTACTTTCTGTTCTGCTCGGGAAAAAACTTGTGTTCCTGTGTATGTTAGCTTGTGCGTTTGTGCTCTTCGCTAGTCCGTTGTAGCCTCCTTGGTGTAGGGATTAGCCGGTGGCGTGTGTCCCGAGTAGCGCAAGGGTATGGCATAAACCGGCGACTGGAGCCGAAGAGTTAACGTTGGACTTTATACACAGTACTTAAGTGTTTCGCGAGGACAGAGTAGTGTATGTGCCGAGTGCCTGCTACGAGCGGGCATAGCAGGCTTAGTCGGGAGAAAGGAAGACTTGCTTTTGGATGAAAAAAGAAAACTCTTTATTCATGTATTCAAGTTCATAAAACACTTAAGTATAGAAGCGACGTAGCTGTTCGATGTTTCATGCGTTGGTGAGGATGTTGCCGTCGCCGTCCTTCAGTCGGTAAGCCCCCGGGCGTAGCACCTCGGCGACTATGTACGGACCCTCCCATGGCGGCGAGAGCTTGTGCTGATCTTTGCTTGATTGGACTCGGCGTAGAACCAGATCGCCGACATTGAAGGAGCGGCCGCGTACATGTCTGCTGTGATACCGCCGTAGGCTTTGCTGGTACTTGGCAGAGCGAAGGAGCGCCACCTCGCGGGCTTCCTCGAGCTGGTCGAGAGCGTCCTGTCGGGCCTCCTCCGACTCGGCCTCGCTGAATGCACGGACGCGAGGGGACCCATACTCCAGGTCGGTCGGGAGGATTGCCTCGGCACCGAAGACCATGAAGAAGGGTGTGTAACCCGGTGGACCGGTTGGGCGTGGTCCGAAGGCTCCAAAGTACTGATGGCAAACTCGGCTGCCCATTTGCCTGCGAACTTGTTCAGTCGCTGGAAGATTCGGGACTTGAGGCCCTGCAGTATCAAACCGTTGGACCGCTCGACTTGCCCGTTGGTGCGTGGATACGCCACGGCGGTGAAATCGAGGCTGATATTGTAGTCGTCGCAGAACTCGAGGAGGCTCGGCCGGTGAACTGGGTGCCGTTGTCTGTGATAATGCCGTTGGGCACGCCGAAACGGAAGACGATGTCCCGGACGAATTCGACGGCCTTTTCGGCAGTTATCGTGGCAACCGGCTTGGCTTCGATCCACTTGGTGAACTTGTCGACTGCGACGAAGAGGTGTGTGTAGCCCCCGAGAGCTTTCTTGCTGCACTATCTTGTGAATGAGGTCGGTGCTTCGAACTCCCTTGGAGAAAGCAGTGATGACGTCTCCCTCTCGGACCTCGGGCAAGGAGTTCTTCTTTTTGGAGAAGCGTTGGATGTACTCACGGAGAGTTTCATCCGATTTTTGTGTACAACTGTGGAGGTCCCACGCGTTCCTGGGCCGATTGTACGTGCCCTGGAAGTTGTTCACAAAAAGAGTCTCGAGGTCGCTCCATGTATGGATGCAACCCGGAGGCAGGCTGGTGAGCCAGGCTCGAGCCGAGTCAGCCAGGAACAGCGGCAAGTAGTGGATCGCGACGTAGTCGTTTCCACCATTGGTCCTGCACGCCGTGTGGTAGTCGGCCAGCCAGATGTCCGGCCGAGTCTCTCCGGTGTACTTGTCGATTCCAGTGACTCGGAACCGGGGCGGGAAAATGACACTGCGGATACGGGGGCCGAAAGCTTTTGGGCCCAAGAATCCCATGCCGGAAGAAGTGGGAGAACGTCCTCGGCTGGTGGCACCGCTGTCGCTGCGGTGGTCGCCATGATTGTCTCTCCTGGACCCTGGATGGGTGCTGCCTTCAGCGCCTGCAGGGTCCCTTGGTCCGAGTCGTTCACGGACTGGTGCAGCTTGACGGGCGTTTTTGTCCGCGTCCTGTCTGGCGCGGGTTCTGGCGGCTATGGTGCCGCGGGCATCTCGGTCTGGACCGAGTCGCTCGCGAACATCTCTGGCCGGTTGACGTCGGTCGGGGGCTCGCTCGTCGTCCACCCGCGTTAGACGGGCTTTTCGGCGGCGAAGAACGCCGACTCCTCGCACCAGCCGAGGAGCCGGGATGACCTTCTGAAGCTTCGGCATGCTAGAGGGCGGTTTCCTCTAACAGCACCCGAAGTCGGCGGAGTTCATCATGCCCCGGGTTGCCCTCGGGGATCTCGATGGCGCGCGCCGCCATTGTGGCCACGACGATGTTATGACTCGGGAGAGGAAATATCGGGACTCCTTCCCTTTCGCGCATGCGGAGCTCGTTATGGACCTGACGTCCTCGAGCCCTCATGTCGTCGTTGCGTCGTTGGTCGTCACGCTGGCGGGCGAGCCGAGTCTGTTGCTCGATCAACTCTTCCTCCTTAGCAAGGAGTCGGAGTCGGGTGGCTTCGAGCTCAGCCGGTGTTTGTTGCACAATGGGGACCTCTTGGCCATCGTCGCCATCTGCCGAGTCGACGTTGGCCATGAAGACTTCCCGGGACGGGTGGTGACTGCCAGAACTCTCATCCTCGTCCGAGTAGTACTCGAGGACAGGGAGGAGAGAGTCAATTGCTCCCACCAGTCGGGACCCGAGTGCGAACTCATGCGCGACAAACGGATCCGGTTTCGGCGGAGCCTCTTCCCTGAGGAGAGGGGCCGAATGCGTGGGCTCGGGGGAGAGCCCGTGTGGAAGAGCTGAAGGGACCTCTACTGGTCGGGGTGTCGCCGAGTAGCAGAGGTGAAGCTGGCCGACCTTGTCGGCAATGAAGTTCAGCCTTCCAAATCGGAAAAGCTGGCCGGGATCCGGGACAGCGTTTACGAGAGCGAATCTCATGATGCTTCCCGGGACGAGGACGTTGTTGACGTTGACGAAGCCCATCCGGATTCGTGCAGATGGATCTATGCGCACCCCCCTACCTGGCGCACCAACTGTCGGAGTATTATTCCGGCAATACTACTTATGGGGCGGCGTGAGCACAGCAAATCTGGATGGGTGCACACGGGAGACAAGATTTAGACAGGTTCAGGCCCTCTCGGAGAGGTAATACCCTACGTCCTGTGTTTGGTGGCTGGTATTGCTATATCCCGAGTGCCGCAAGCCCTAGAGAATCGATCTCGAAGGGGCCTGAGCTATGAAACAATGAAGATTAGACCAGATGTCGGGTTCTGCCGATCGGAGGTCCCCTACCGGGCCTTATATAGCCGGCCGGGGTAGGGTTACAGAGTCCGGATCGGGTTAACAGATATGTTTCCTAATCGGTTACAACTAATTCCGGGTAAGCCGGACAGGCGTTAGTCTTTGTCTTGTACTCCACGTCGGTGAGGCGCCCCCGTGTTGTAGTCGGACTCCGAGTAGTCGGCCCGGCCCACCCCGTGGCCGGGAGGCCGGATTTGTCCTCCTTGATAGTACCCGGGTGCCATGTCACCATCAGTTCCAATTTCTGGAACCTGGTGTACTAAAACCCTAGGTATGGGAGCTCGAAGTGTGAATAAGAGTTCACTTTCCGGCAAAACCCTAACCCTAACATTAACGTTAATATATGCATGTATTTGAACAACATTTAAACAAGATAAAAATTTCTCAGAATAATAAGAAACCAAAATGCATTGCTTGATTGGTCTCTTTTGAATTTCCATTTGGTCTTTCGTTTGCTGGTTATTTATTCGATGTTCCCCTCGACGTATAGTGGACGGGGTGAAGTACGCTCGTCAAGAGGAGTCGGAGACATCCCCGAGCCAGGAGCAAGTTCAAGAGCTGCCAGGCAAGCTTTCCTCACTTGACCATGTTGAAACCTATATGTGATGAATATAAGTACTTTGTTTGCCAACTTGCATGCTATGTTTTATCAATGTATGTTGAGATAAGGATAGTTATTCCCTATAGCTGCATAGCCTAGGTTTCGTTACCCTGTGCCCTTGTAACCCTAGCATTAAAGCATCGGACATGATAGTTCCGGTGGAGTACTAGGTATATAGGTTGTAGGCCAAGCTTAGACTTGCTGTAGAATAACTTAAAACTTTTGTTGGAGATATAAGAACACTATTTCTGGAAAGTCGGGAAAAATAAAACCCTTGAGGTGACGTGTGTCACCCAAGGTGGATGTTGCAAATGTTTATCGAAACAAAAATCAAAAGGGAGATGTTTGTGATTCGGGTGGGAATGGTAAGAGAAGTATGGGAAAAGGTGTAGCATGTGTGACCTGGAGGAAGGGTGGAAATATGGAGTTCCTCTCGAATCAACCAAGGACCGAACCTAAGTGCCGCTAAACCAGATCCACCCTCGTACGTCCACATGTCCTTTATGGGAATGACTTGGCTTAGTATCTCATCAAATACTAGGATTTGGACCCGTGGGCAGTAAGGAGTATGCGACTAGGCGATCAAAGTCCTAAAGGGCCTCTACCGCATGGCGTAGGGAGTTGTCTAACACAAAGATGAGAATAGTCCCATTTTAGGGTCTGCGAGACAGAATTAAAGTTGGGTAAAACATCTAGCGGGTCCAGTTCTAGTATGAAAACGGGGGAAATGTCTCGTTGTAATATCCCTGTCAGTATACGTTGCAAAGTGTACCCAGGGTGACTTACATCTTGTGGGTATAGCCATACAATCTCTGCAGAGTGTTAAAAATCTATTCGAATAGCCGCGTCCTCGGTTATGGACACGATCTGACAAAGCCACACGCTGGTTAGACTGATGTTTGTTTGCAAACTATGGGCATCGGGAATAAGGACGTGGGCATGCCGTGTTCACAGGGTGCAATTTACGCTACAGTCAGGTAGCCAGGAATTGCTGAAAATGGTCTGTGCCGTAATACAAGGGTACTACGGACAGGACCCCGGGAAAGAGTAGAAAGGTGATAGACGGAGCTATCGGCCTTAGAATAAAAAAAAGGGTGGCAAGTGCCGCCACATGTGAGGTTATGATCAGACAAATTAATACTGATTCTTAAACTGCTTTTGAATTTATTATTCTATTGTTCAACAGAAAACTTACTTTCCGCACAACCACAACATAGGATAGAGTTTCCTTCTTGAACTCCATTGCATGAAATATAGCTGCTATCAATTCCTGCGAGGAAAAGCTTGTGAGTACATTCAATGTACTCACCTGGCTTGTTGACATGGCCAGGCGAAGAAGAAGAGTGCTCTGACGCCAACGACAGTGACTTTGAAGGCTAGGGCGTTATCCCAGTCAGTCGCCTATGGGATAGGCATATTGATGGGCTTATCTACGTGTTTATTTCCGTTGTAAACTTTTATTCAGCCAATCGGCTTTGTGTGTAGTCGAGACCATAATGGCTCTATATCTGTATAATAATCGGTAATGTATGACTATGTTATCAAGTGCTTGTGTGTACTAGCCACTGATCATTGGACTAGTACAGTAAACACATGGATTTATCCGGCCTTAAAACCGGGTACGTCACAATCAATAACCATCGGAGATTGGTTTAGTGATCGCTAAGGCGTATCGTCTAGTATGGTATAGTCGAATCGTCAAGGTCAAGTTCCACCAAATCGATAGCCACTATCCTCTCATCGAAAGATTGGACCACTGTCTCATCAACAAGAAGTCCACCAGAGACGATAGTGGACACAAGAAGGACAGTGGGGAAGGACACCAGAGCGAAGGCCGGGGGCCAAGCCTTGCAGACACGAGCGTCAAGCGCCAGCCTCTCATCCACACACATCCGACATGGCACACACTCTGGCGTAATAATGGAAAATATAACATGACTTATGACTGTAGTACACAACATAGCAGGTACACTTATACCTATAGCACCGAGCAGATCCACAAAACTTTAGGCCTCTAAAAATGTTACTTTAGGAGCGTTTTGCCCGAGAGAATGCTCGGGAAGGCCCTCTGCACGCGCCACATACTACTCCACTAGTCACTAGGGAGCGTCTGGTGGATGAGGCGAGCTAGAAATGAGAAAACCAGCTATGAAAAACTGAGAAGTGAAAGGGAAAAATCGGTTGCAGAAACAAGGAGGGATTATGTGGAGGTGGGGAGTTGTGGGGTCACACCACGTCATTTTCTTAGGTCTCTCGATCACATGCCGATTATTATACCGACCCAAAAAGGTCCAAATGTCCATAAGGTTGGATAACACCTTTAGTTTCATATTGCCCAATAATTCAGGAAAGATTACTCACATTGTAAACTTAGGGTTAGTGTCGTCTAATTTTATAAATTTAGGGTTAGTGTCGTCTAATTTTATACACCGACATGTCATTTCGATAAAGAGAGGCTACCAGGACTACATCTATTTGTCTCTTTTATTTAAAGTGTTTGTTTGTGTAACTTGAGATACATGACATGTCAGAAGCACGATTTGGTCTTGATAACAAGTATATCACTCGAGTATTTCTGATATTGCCTTTTCCAGGGAATTTTAGGAAAACCGCTAGTTGAGTGATGAACTTGTGAACCGTTGGGCTAGGCGGTTCACTTGTCGGTTCAATTTTGAAAAGCGCTTTGTACAATAGAAATAAACGCGTTTGCCTTTTTAAGATTTGAAAGGCACGACGGCTAGTGATTCTTGGTACTACCTAGCTATTCTCGTACTTTGACTTAGTTGTGTGCATATTATGTTTTCAGAGGCCGCAAGAATAATATCCTTTATTATTAAAAAAATAACTCACACTGCTTTGCTTGGAAGTCCGTTTACCACCTTTTGAAACTTGACATTTCACTCCCGAATTTCGAAAACAAGACTATTTAGCCTCCGAGGTGGATTTGCAGGACGGTTAAATAATGGTGTGGTGTGTATGTTGAGGAGGAGAGGTGTCAGGTGGACTTTTTCCACGAAGAAGTTGCATCATCGTCAAATCGTTCATGCTCCAATCGGCCCAAGTAACTTGCACGCACGGACCAGCTCGTGTACAATATGACACGATTTCATGGATTTTACGGGGAGGAAAGAGTCTATGATTCCTTCGATCCGTTCGGCCCATGCGGCCGGACAATTTGCGAGAGTTGCAGGCGCGACGAAAGTGGAGCACGATTTATGGCCTAGTTTTATTCCTTACCATCGCGACAGTATAGTCACACGTACAGCTATCCAACCCATCCAATTATTCGGCCAGCCTATCCATCCGCATATATGCGACCACGGATGAGTACGAATGCTACGCCCACAATCCGAGTGATGAAAAGCTGATGCAAACTGTGCGCGGAACTGCACTCCTACCGAATCAGTGCAAGCCAAGCTCCGAGGTGACAGGCACGGGAGGCAAAAAAGAAGGATAACTCACGGCAGCCATGCAAAAGGAAATAGGAACAGCTTCGAGGAATATATATCACCAGTTCAGTGTGTCCATCGGTCAGCGCGCACGCTTGTAGTGACGGTGAGGCACGCAAGGGGAAAAGGCAGGCAGGCGATGCGCCAAACCGAACCCCAAATCCTGTGGTGCGCGAGAGCCGAAGAATTTTTGGACAAGTTGAACGAACCGCGCGCAGTGGACGAAAGGAGCAGCCACGATGCCGACTGGTCGGGGCTCACGGGAACTGGCGTGGCATATGGAGCCAATAGCTCCGTGGAAGAAGATGGCACAGCACAGGAGTGCCGGTACTAGTCCACGAAGTATGTGGAAGACTGGAATCTGCTGAAAAGCATCGCGATGCTGTAGTACTCCACGTAAAACTAATTCATCGCGGTTTTGTTCTTCTCCGCTGGACTTGTAGTCAAGATAGAAGGAAGAAGTCTCTTGAATTATAGTCCTAGCTTATTTCATACTTAAATTATTTTTAACTTACTTAACTTCCTAAACTATTTGAATTGGAGATATTTTACCCCTAGGTCTGTTTTTGAAACGACAAAATCATATCTAGAAGTTTTGAAAAAAAAATCCATATATATAAGTTGTAGGATGAGATATATATTTATAAATTTTGATCAAAAAATATAACAAATTACGACCTATACAAATTTATTATTGTACAAAATTGTTTGTTTTTCGCGGATCGTAAATTGCCATAATTTTAACCAAAATTTATATGTATATATTTCACCCCATTACCTCTATCTATGAATTTTTCTTCAGATTTTTTTTCAAAACTTCTAGGTGTGACTTTGTCCTTCTAAAACCCAGCTAGGGGGTAAAATGATCTCAATTCAAATAGTTTAGGAGGTTAAGTGAGCCAAAAATATTTTATGGCCTCTTTGATTCGTAGGATTACTGCGGGAATCAAAACCACGAGAATTGCTTGGAAGATGTGTTTTGATGTTACACAAGAAAAAAATATAGGAATTTTGAGATTATGTGTAACTTAATTGGAGAAAGAAATGAGAGAGAGAAGATGTATTAGACTTTTTAAAAGAATTTTCCATAAAGTTAGGCTCAATGGAAATTTTCCTTTGAAACCGCGTGCAAAGTGTCCCACGGGAAAAATTCCTAAGGTTTATAATCCTACAAACCAAACAATCTTTATAGAAAAAAATTATAAGAATTAAAATATTATAAAAATATTTAAAAGGTCTTTTGAATCAAGAGACCTTTAGGGATAAAGCGAGTCAAGCCAATAATTTACGTGGATTAAAAAAAAAGAGTAAAACGGCATTCTCTGCACGCGATAACGAGCAATTGTTCTCGTGGCTCTTAAAATTTCAGCTGATCGATGTACACGGTACATAACCTAGTTAAGACTCTTATGATATGAACAGTTGCCGAATTTACTCGGCATTACTCTAAGTAATTATAACCCCTCAAAATGCTCGAGTTATTTGCTTAACTGTATACGTCTATCGGCGTTGTAAATCCGATGTACTATTCTCTAGGTTCCCGGTGTGAACTTCATGCAGATTGGCGGCTTGATCTTGGCCAGCGCGAGCAACGACGAAGGGAAGATCCATATCCCGTCGCCGCAGATCAAGCCGGAGGCGACGGCCGGCAAGAGCAGCGCGGCCTTCTTCGCGTCGACCTTGTGCCAGACGAACACCACGAGGCTCCCCACGCACATGTCGATGGCGAAGCTGGCGCCGACGAGGAACGGCACGGCCATGGCCATCGGCAGCGGCACGTACCTCCCGTACCTTCGCGGCAGGAAGTCCCTCGCCACGTTGGCGAGCACCGCGAAGGCGAAGAACGCCGCGCAGAGCTGCAGGCAGTGCCTCGGCAGCGCCGAGAAGCCCTCCACGCCGAGGATGGCCATGTTGCGGTAGATGAGCGCGTAGGGCGCCTTCCAGTACCCGTCCGGGTTGCCGACATCGAACGCCTTGTAGAAGAGGAAGAATGTGAGCGGCGCCACGACGCAGCCCATGAGCGTGCCGACGGCCTGCCCCACCAGCATCGACCTCGGCGACGTCAGCGTCAGGTGCGCAGTCTTGAAGTCGTGCATGAGGTCGGCCGAGACGAGCACAAGCTGCTTGACGAGCCCGCAGGTGACCAGCCCGGCCACGACGCCGCTGTCCTTCCCCGCCCACGCCGCGAAGATGAAGAGCGCGATCTTGCCGTAGTTGTAGCCCATGTTCATGTCGGTGAGCCCGGTGCCGTAGGCGTTGCAGAACCCCAGCGCCGGCGCCAGGAGGTACGCGATGACCACGTAGTACCACCTCACCTCCCGGAACATCATCGGGATGGCGACCACCGCGACGGCGCTGAGCAGGGCGTACCCGGAGTAGGCCACCCAGGTGGGGATGTTGTCCCTGTTGAACACCTCGTTGCGCCGCAGGTCGTCCAGCGCCACGGAGTCCGCATCTGCCACTGCAACGCAATGCAACGTACCACCTAATAATCATGGTTTCCTTATCCAAAACAAGAAATGCGTCAGGCGAGTACACTAATTTACCTCTGTTAAGACGATTGCGCTTCGATCTTTCGCGTAAGCTGTTGATGGTGACGACGATGACTTTGAAGAAGTTGTAGAAGCCATCTCCGACGAGCAGCGCGATGCAGAGGAAGGCCTTGTAACCGTACAGGCCTGTCATGCTACTGTCAGGTGCCTTCGCCGGGTACCAACTCCCCTTCTGTTTGCTCATGAGTGGCCACATTACGCCCCACGAAAGGACCGCGCCAAAGAGGAGAGAGAGGTTCACAAGGTGCGAGCAGATCATCCCGGCGCCAACATACGTCAGGCTGAAGTCGAAGAAAAATCTGGCAATCCAAGGAGTTCAAGAGTGAACTTTTGATCCATTTGACCCACCGGAACATAAAATTGGGCAGTAAGAACAATCACATGCATAGGGATTACGTTTGTTTCCAAGCTTTTAGCCCAAAAGTAGGGAACTGAAGGAATCCGCAGTTGTCGCCGCCGGTGTAGAACCATTGGAAGAAGCTCCAGAAGAAGCTGATCCCAAAGTACTTTAGGAAGCCACGGACTTGATTCCTGTTGTAAAAGGTGAAAATAGAATCAGCTCAGGTCATCCGTTCCATTCCTAAAACGTCGCACAGCTCAATGACGATTTCATCAGCAAAGCTGGAATAGACGTACTTTGCATTCTTATCTCCTTGAGGTGTGTGGAACCCGTTTATGAGAACAGCAGTCGCAGTCCCACTTGGATAAGTTAGTTTATAGTCGATTACCAGTACCTGAAACCAAACCCGTTAATTTAGAACACGATTGCGACGATTCGATAACTTTATAAACATTTTTCACAATAAATGTTGACTAGGTTCTGTCAGCAGTGTACTGTAGCATCGCGAACCATAACTTGTTATGGATTGGTTAGTCGATATTAAAATTCCCGTTAACAAGTGAGAACGAGAGAAAATGATCGAGCAGTAGCACTAATCGCGGTCAGTGACCGCAACTCTGATGCTGCGATCTTCCAACCGATGCCAAAGTTTCAGAACTTCTGACAGTAACAGCAAACCTGGAAAATTCAGGAACAGCGGCTCAAATGGTAAACGCTCTCAGCTAGGACACGGAAAGATCAGAGAAGGCCAGAAGGGCACAGGAGTCCTGGAATCAGTTGTACCTTTCTGAGAGGGAGCAAGGTGAGGAGCCCCACGAAGCTGACGGTGAGGAGGAACCCCATCATCCACCCGATGCCGGGCTCCTTGTAGCTCCCCGGCACGTTGCCCGGCGTGTTCACCCCGGACTGCTCGTACGTCTTCTTGTTCAGCCCCAGCAAGAACGACCCGAACCCACCTGATTCAGGGTAAGCAGCAATCGGCAAGGTAAACCAAGATTCACGAATTGACAATGGCGGGGGCGCTCAAATGGGGGTAACTAATTGTTCAGGCGTGAGAGGGACTTACCGCCGTACCCGATTGTGTAGCAGGCGACGGCGCAGGTCTGGACGACGGTGTTCTCCTGGCGGGTGAAGGGGCGGGAGGCAATGCCGAGGCGCTCGAGCGCGTGCGTCCAGCCGCGGAGCGCGAGGAAGGCGAGCAGCGCGGCGGAGACGTTGAGCGTGGGGAGGAGCCCCGTGGTGAGGCTCAGCTTCATCACGATCACGGTGTAGACCACGCCGATCAGCAGCGCCGCCACCATCCCGCGCGCGGTCACCTGCTCCCGCCACGGCGGGACGCGCTCCGCCTCGCGCGCCAGCGCGTGCTCCGACTCCACATCCGCAGCCGCCTCGGCCATCTTCTCGATCTCGTGGGCCGCGCCCAACGCGTGGAGGTCCATGCCGTCAGCGGCCGCGGCGGCGGTCCTGGGGACTAGCAGCTCGAGCTCCGCGACGGCGGCGGCGGTGGCGGCTGCAGTGTGGAGACGCAGCCGTGAGTTCATCTGTGTATGCAACAAGCTAGCCAGATCGCATCCGTGTGCTCGTGCATCGGACAGAAGCAAGGACGTGAAGACTTGTTGACTGGCTAGTCGGATGGGCTCTGAACATTAAACAAATAATATGTCTTTTTGCAAAGTTTTTAAATGGAAATAGAGAAACCGCGGGCGTCTGCTCTGCTCCACACCAGGATCAGAAATGGCAAAACAGAGTGAGAGGATGAGGAACGCGTCAAACCCCGATGAACATATCATGGGCTGAAGAACGGAAGAGTAGCATCGAAATTCTTTCTTTACAAGGAAAACATATCAGTTTCATAGAAAGATATACTCCAGAGTATCACACGATCGAGGGAAGAACCAAATGTCTGCAGCAAAATGACCGATCTGAAGAACACACGCACACGAGAACACGCAACCACGGCACGAGATTCTGCGCCCCAAGTTCAAATTCTGACGAGCATTTCAGGAGCCCAAAGCACGCAGAGTGAAAGAGAGCTCACCTGGCTTTCGCGAAAAACAGCAGCACCGGTCGGTCGGTCGGAGGAACGATCGCCGTGCGGCCACGAGAAGACAGCTCGAGAGGGCAGCACGGAGCGAGCGGGCCGTGAACTAATATAAGCAGCTGGAAGCGCGGGGGCAGCGCCTGTACTGCATGCGTGTGCACGGGTGCGGAGGTAGTACAAAAGACGAGGAGAAGATCTGGAGCTGTAGTACAACGGGAGTGGACGCCGTTGAAAATAGCCCGGTCGGTCAGTGTCGTGCGATCTTTCCCACCCAACCCGGAGCAGACAACCTCGCGGCCCTTCTTTCTTCCACTTGATCTTCGTTTAGGTGCGGGATTGCGACGTAAAAATGTGGCTAATCATCGGAGCGCAGTGGCTTATATTTTTCCTGCTGGATAGATTGGATGTACCGCTAGCCGCTCGCCCCGTTTAGAGCACATGCATTTCTTCCTACTGAATTGAATAGTTTTCTTCGAAACTTAAGCGAAACTCCCAGGCCTTAGTCGTCGGTACTTGTATCTTGTAGTATCTGTGCAATCTGGTGTGATTGGAATCAGACTACGGCTATCTAAAGTTCTGACCAGAAGAGTTTGTATGCCGATCACCTCCTGTACCATGTTTCCAACAATTTATTTCCACAGATTGGAACAGAGGCAATGTTGATTTGGAGTTTCGTGTAGTAGCAGTATCATGCTAGATTTCTAGTGAATGCTTCATGGAGTACGTTACGCGTACATGACATTGACTAGGTAGGCGCGCCCTTGCCCATATAGGGCCTACGTGCTGCGGCGGTTGGTGCGGAAGGAATTGTCATACTGTTGAGTATTGTGTATGACATGATATTCAGTTCGCTAATTCGACCTCTATATGGTAATGCAACAAAGCAGAATGTCAAGTAATGAAAGAACATTACAGTGACTTGGCACGGTATGGAAGATGCGTATGTATTGTACAATGCATAACCTCAAAGGGAATACAATAAAACAATTACGTGGTTACATGTTACAAAGCTACCGGAAGAAACAGTTATATGTTCATGTACAGAACTACTGAAAAGCATGCTCTCATCTAATTCTACAGAAAGAGACTTTGAGTAGCTAGAGGCATTGCACGCTGCACTTTTCTGCACGAGCTGCACAGTTGCATATGTTCTTTGTTTCCTGAAAGGTAAAACTAAGTAAAACTAAGTAGCTGGGGAGAAACGCCATCATAAATTTCATTTGGCAATTCCGTGCTAGACCTCTAAATTTAGGACTCCTCTGTAAATAAAGATCCATATTGTCTCTTAGGTCTAATTATTATGAGTTGTGACTTCAAACTACTCAATTCGGTACATCAATTCTTCTTGCAAAAGAGGTGTAAATTGAGTAGGACGCTTATTTGGTGCACATCCTTTACGGTGCCCTCTCAGTAAACAAAGATGATCAGGTCACATTTACTGGCACCACCCTTCATAGGTAAACGCACTAATATATTGATGAACCACACAGGAGACTCTTGTTGGCGCTCAAGATGTCATATAGGCTTTCACAGGCACTAAGAGTAAGATAAATGGTATCAGGTATAACTGACCTGTTGATGAACCATTACAAAATATAAACATCATGCCTTTTGTTTGGTCTGCTTGTTCAAAAATACCCAGATACGTGGTAGCCTTAAAATGATCTTTCATTAGTGTGGTAGCCTTGGCGGCTTTTAGCAGTACACACATTTTGCACAAATAAAGAGAAATTATGGAGAGAAGGGTAAAAACAGGAAATGACACAGAAAAAATAGGACACGACCTTATTCACTTCTGTAAGAAGGCATGCTCTTGAAAGTTCACAACCTTGTTCATACTTCTTTGTATTGACAAAGCGAACTACAGAAGTATTATGGCACTAAATATGCAGTATAAACTACCTTCTGAGAACAATTCGGTGGATGAGAAGCGTTATCTTTTTCATCTCCAACTTTTACAATTTCAGAAACTAAACGTTTAGCTGGAACTGAACCTATACTAGCCATTTCATGCAGAAGTAATAAACTCATGAGTGCACAGACGGGCAATATGAAACCAATAAACTCCTACCATCATACCATCTTAAACAGTAGTACTACTTTGTTATAGTTTTAGAGCTTGAATAAGATCGTATAACCAATGAATAGGAAAATCACCCAAAAAAAATCTTAGTTGCAAACACAAAAGCTACTTTGGTCAGATGTCGGATGAAAATTACGAAGTAAAGATTGGTCAGTTACAGGCATAACACTTTTACTTCAAAATACTACTTATAGAACTCTGGATTGTTATTTGTTAGCATTAATACTGATATTATGTACACTGCTTGGCAATGTTGACACAGACAATAGTTAAGATTAAAAGGAAAGAAAGGTTAAAATATACTAAACCATCCATTGCATGGGCTAGGTGCGGCGTGAAAGACCTCGGGCAGCCGTTCACTGAATCTTGCATGGGCTAGGCCGGTCCAAGACCTGATGCTCAAAGTTTCCAGGCCGCAACGGCCTGGTATCGCGCTTCACCGTTTTTCAAGTCAGTGAGAAGAAAAGGGCACGATCACAGGGAAAGAGGTCGCCAAGTGCCAACGACGCTGAACTGGCTGTCGGCAGCGGCGCAGAGGTTAGTTAACAGAAAGCAGAGGAGCCTCGTCGGCCATCCGCGTCGTCGCCATATCTCCGCCCACCCACCAGCCCAATCGGCGATCACCACGTGCGAATCCTTCGTAAACCACCCGATTATTCCACCCGCGGCGCACTAACCTTGTTTCAAGCCCCTCCTTCCTCACCCAAACCTAGCTTTTTGCCTCGAGCTCGAGATCCAGGATAAGGTGCGCGCCCAGGGGCTTGCGCGGCGCGGGGATCGAGGCGCGTTTCTCTTCTCGTCATCATGGAGGGGCTGATCAAGGGGTTGGTGCAAGTGGCGATCGACGCCGTGGAAGGCGCCCCGCGGGAGAGGGAGCGCGAGCGGGAGGACGACGACGAGGAGCCGAGGAGGCGCCGCCCTGCGCGGGACGCCGGGGAGGAGGAGGAGGACCGCGACGTGCGGGACCGTTCAACGTGGGCCGAGGTGCGCGCCAGCTGTTCACGGAATTGCGGAAGAAGGCGAAAGCTTCGTGTGGAATGGTTTGGTCTGGGAACCTAACGGTCTGGTTCTGGCAGGTGGTGTCCGAGCAGAAGGGCGGCGAACCGGAGGAGGAGCGCCGGGGTCCTCGGCATTCCAGGCGGGTGAGTGGCTGCTGTTCCCTGTTGCGATCGCTCGTCAAGCTTGAAACCGGAGAATTTGCAGCTAGTACTGCTCAATTAAGCTTCTCTCGCAGATTGTAGTTCGCAATTCATGTTGGTTGGCAGGATTAGCTAACTTGAGTTTCTAATTGCGTTCAGGAGGAGAGGCAGGAGAGGAGGGAGGAGGATGGTTGGGAGAGGGTAGAGGGCCGGAAGCAGCAGCAGCAGCCATCTGCGGGTGGTGGGTGGCACAGCCAGGTTGTCCAGATTTGGGGTGCTTTTGTGCAGATTTCACTTCCCATATTCGAATTTATTTGTTGGATTGTAGTGTGCTGATGTAGCTGCTTTGGGCTTTATTTCTGTAGTATGAGGGAGAGGACAGGATGGGTGGTGGCAGCCGGCCAGCGCAGCAGCAGGCGCCAGCATACAGGAAGCAGCAACAGGTTTGATTCTGTTCTGTTATGTTCGACTTTCTTTACATGAATTTGGGCGACTGACTTGCTCTTGTTTTGCTTCTGATACTTGTTGTGATGTAGGTGGGAGCTGTAAATTGTAAAACTTGAATTCGTTCCTTCATACGAATAGAGTAGTATATGTGTGTTCTGTAGAATGAATGGTTCTCTCTGATAGACTAATGAACTGATTGAGGGAAGAATGCACTAAGATATACTATAATGCGTTTTTTTTAGTATGATCTAGTATTGTACGAAATTGCATTACACAACAGTTCTTTGTTGTATTTTAGAACTTCTCCAGTATCAGTTTGAAGTTGGGACATATTTTTGTTAGTATGTTTTGTGGAGCTTAGTTAACTCTTTGATTTGGGATATTTAGGAGGGAGAAGAAAGAAATGATGGGGGTTGGCAGACAGTAGGGGAGAAAAAGCCTCACGGAAGACCACAACAGGTTTGCATTTAGTCTTCTAAAGATCAGAGTTAATAGTTTGTTGCAAAGATCAGTGAGATTTTTGTGTGCTTGCTGTGCTTCTTTTAGTATATTTTGTCTCTGTATATATATACTCAATGTTAACCAAGAGTTATAAACATGAAACACCTTTTCACTCTTCTTGACGCTGAAAGAATGTATGATTTTGTAAATGATGTTTGCCATTAACTTTCTTTTTTATGCTGCTATCTTTGAACTGGTTAGTATTTGAAAGCAATGGAGATAATTTGAACCAACCAGTCTTCAAAAGAAAAGAAAAAGAAGCAACATGGATCAATACTCTGAACTCTGAAGCTTTATCTATTTGTTTGAGCACTTTTAGCTGATTGCGTTGCTCTACCAGTGTTACCTTTACCCCTATATAAAATAACAAACCACTAGAGTCCCTTTGGTAAGATGTCATGGTGGTACTATACTAGTATGTTTTGAAGCATCCTTGTCCTATCTGAATTCTGAGCTCCTAGAAACTGCATTGTACAGTCTGAAGCATGGAACGCATACAAAAGGCCACCATCTGAACAAGAGTACTCTGATGATGTTGGTCGGATCCACCATGGCCTTAATGTAGAGCCTACCAGGGAGGAGCTCAACAGCTTGTCGATAGCATGTAGCAGGCTGTGGGACCTTGATCTGAACCGTCTTGCTCCTGGTAAGGACTACAGAATCGAATGTGGAGAGGGAAAGAAGGTTTATCAGAAGGATGATATGGCATCTGATAACTTGTTCAGCTGGATAGGCGATGATGTGCTTAGGAAGCCCACCTACTCTCGTTTCTGTGCGCTTCTTGACAATTACAACCCACACCAAGGATACAAAGAAGTTGTTACTGAGCAGGACAAGCACGAAGAAGCAGCATTTATTGAAGAGATTGCCAGGACAGCGCCCATAAAGTACTTGCACCGGTATTTAGTGCTGAAGGGAGTCGCATCTCAAGACTATGATGACTTCAAGACAATGTTGAAATCCCTTTGGTTTAATTTGTATGGAAGATGCGGCAACTCAGGCTGCTCTTCTGCATTTGAGCATGTATTTGTTGGTGAGATAAAGGGACAGGGACAAGGGGAGAGTGAGGTCTCAGGCTTCCATAACTGGATTCAGGCAAGTCCTTGTAATGTTTCAGCAGCCTTGTATCCTTACATGAAAATACTTCTGACTGCTACTCCATGAGTAATTTGCAGTTTTATCTGGAAGAAGCCAAGGGAAATGTGGACTACCAAGGTTACATATTCCCAAGAAGGCGTGGGGAATTGGTGAGTATATAGTCTAAACATTGGGAAGATGTACTTTCATATGGTATCAGTGACGGAGCTAACATGCTCCATTCTTGTTTTGACAGCCTGATTCGGAGACACAGCTACTGACAGTTCAGTTTGAGTGGCATGGTGTTCTGAAATCAGTATCCAGCACTTTGATTGGTGTTAGCCCCGAGTTTGAGGTTGCACTCTACACACTGTGCTTCTTTATTGGAGGGGAGGATAACCGTGTCGATATGGGCCCATACACAGTCAATGTCAAGTGCTACCGGATGGGGAACAACAAGATTGGATCAGCCTTTCCCATTGCAGAGAACTGAACTGTGCATTGACCTGCTTCGGCAGGTTTGCAGTTCTTCAGTTTTCAGTTTCCTGATTGCTTTTGTGAAATTAATATTGTATTGTTCAAGTTAGCTTTTTGTGAAAAAGAACCATACTGTTCACTTGTTCAGTTTATTGTCGCAATATCACTAGTTATACTAAAGTGTAGTATACAGTGTTGAAGATATTGCTGATTGAAATAAAAATTACCTTCAATGTTATGATTTTTTACGGAAACCTAGGCTAGAATATTTCTTGTGGCTTTCTTAAGTTCACTGTATGGTACTGGAACTACAGTAGATCATATTGTTTTTTCGCAGGAATACAGTAGATCAGTTGAGGGTCTGTTGAGGGTCTACCCAGAAGCGAGTACATGGCAACATGGATCAAAATGGGAGTGCTGTCATTATAAGTCAGAACTATGTTTCGCATGTAGGATTCTAAGTATAAAAGGAAAAATCTTAAGCAAAGCAGGGAGCACATCAATATTTGATCGTAGTTTGCAAATGGAAATTATGAAATCCACAATATGTCGTAATGTGACTCAGCTGTTTCAGAGTTGTAATTCAAGGGCAAAAGAGGTAGCTTTGGGTATTCCAAAACAAGAAGAAATCACCATTTTCAAGTCAGCATTTACAGGTTCATATGAGAGCAGGAAAAGAAAGGCACAATTGCATTTCATATCTTCCAACGTTTTTTACTAGCACCAACCCTAAAAAAATTGAGACATCACTCATCAGATATGAAACGGGAGAAAACCAAAGGTGAATCTTCTATACCATTTGCAACAACAGAAAGAGAAACATCAATTTTGAGTCTATCAAAAACCTTGAACCTGGAAAAACAAAACAAACAAACAACAACAATAACAAGAAGAAAAGGCTAACTTCAGGAGTCATCATAGGTTCAAGACTGTACATGAGAAGCATCAACAATGGCAGGGTATCACGTCGGAGCAGCGGCAGCCCTCGTGAGCATTAATCTTCTCCTTGCACGAACATTTGCATTCTCCCCTAGGGCGGCCAAATGAAGCATCCGCCGCCTCGCCGACACCACGGCCACATCCTCCATGGCTACTGGTGCCCTTGGTGCCTCATGAAGAAGCGAGCTTTCCTCCACTGCACGCACATCATCACCATCCAGCTCCTTGTGCTGCATTGCCTGCTTCAGCCTCTCTACTACCTCCACCATTGCGGGGCGGTCCTTTGCATATTTTGCTAGGCAGCTGTTGGCCAGCTTGGCGATCTCTCTTGCTCCTCTCATGGAGTACCTCCCTTCAAGCCTTTTGTCAATGATCTCACTGAACTGTTCGTTCTCGATTGGGTGTCGCCTCGCCCATTCCAGGAGCTTCTGCTCGTTCTTGGGGCGATTTTTCTCTACCGATCGTCGGGCGGTGAGGATTTCATACAGTACCACTCCAAAGCTCCAGACATCGCTCTTGGTAGTGAGATGCCCTGTCTGGACATAGTCTGGAGCTGCATAGCCATAGGTCCCCATAACCTGATTGCAAAGGAAATTGATTTCTGAGGCCTTCAGAAGTGATGCTCCATTTGAAAACTCTCAGAACGTGCCTATGTCTATGTGGCTATGCCAACACAAGGAAATGCAATCACTGTATTGAAATTTGCACATACCAGTGTTGACACATGGGTCTGACCTTCTGATGGCCCCTCCCTTGCTAATCCAAAATCCGACAGTTGGGTCTAAACTCCTCATCCAACAGTACGTTCGACGCCTTGAAGTCGCGGTATATGATCTACAAATATCGAAAGATCATAAGTACATTGCTTCACGTTGTGATACTAATACAACATTCTGCTTTGCTTGTAGTTCATAAATCAGGTATCATGCAATGTTCTGACGGACGGTGTCAGTGCAAAAGGTGTGTCTACTACCTACTGATGCTCCATCTAAGCAGAGCAGCTTCATCCAAGAAGAGTAAGATGGTGGGCAGTGTCCAAGGCAGATCGTTTACCTGAAGCTCCAGTCCCTCATGGAGATAGAGCAACCCCTCAGCAGCACCCAGTGCTATCTGCAGCCTGACGTCCCATGGAAGGGCAGGGTACGCTCGATTGAACAGGTGATCGTCCAGCGTCTTGTTCGGCATGAACTCGTAGACCAGAAGCCTCTGCGGTCCTCGATCAGTCTGCGCGGCGCAGTACCCAACGAGCTTGACGAGATTGGGGTGCTCCACGACGCCCAGGAATCGGACTTCGGCCAGCCATTCCTTGTGTCCCTGAACAGAAGACCCGAGTGATGAAATGGCTGGTGGACACAGGTGAATTTTTCAGTGATGGGATTGCATTGCAAATTTGCAACTTGCAGGTGTGCGATCGGTACCTGGCCGCCATTGGGGTTGAGCCTCTTGACGGCGACCGGCCGGCCGTCGGGGGCTCCGCCGGGGGGCCGGAGGACGCCTCTGTAGACGCACCCGAAGCCGCCCTCGCCGACCATGAGCAGCGAGCTGAAGTCGCCCGTGGCGCCGCGGAGCTCCCGGAGGCCGAACTCCCGCAGGCTGCGCGCGCCCCTCTCCTCGTACAGCTCCGGGATGCTCCGCGCCGAGGAGCCCGAGCCCGACGACTTGCTCGCCGCCGGCCCTCGCGCCGGAGGCCTCGGACGGGCTCGTGGCACTGGCTGACGACGCGCTTGAGGCAGCTGCGGCTGGCACGGACACGCTCGAACACGTCTCCGCGGAGACGGTAGAGGAGAAGGCGGCGGCCTGCTGGGTTGTTGGCGCCGGCGCCGGCGCCTCCGGCCGTCTCTTGCGCTTGCATCTGCCCTGGAATAGGCGCAGGCAGCCCATTTTCTTGGAGGAAGATGGAAGAAGCTGGTGAAATTCACTTCAAGAACTCAGAATCCCATACTACAAAGGGAAAGGCCAGATTTTTGGTGATAAAAACAGATATGTTATTTCGAATTCTTCGCTTCTCTTTGGCTCGACAATTATTTGTCTGAGCTGATACAATTCCACGAAGAAGGCCAAGAGATGAGAAAGCAGAATGGAAGGACCAGTCGATACAAGGAGAAAACTTCCAACAAGCTAAGTTTCCGACAGATGGAAGAAACCAACCACTGCCTCGGAAAAGCTTCAAGAAACGCCTCCAAGTGGCTGGATTGCTTGATATACACCAACATACCAAGAACTGTACCGCACCTGTGATCCCCAATCCAGAGAGGAACGACTGCAACCTCGCTATTATATGTCTAGCACCCCAATCCAGCAAAAAATGTCACGCACGCTCACACGGTTTGCGAGCTGCGGATATGTTGGGCTTTGAAACGTTCAAGCTTCAAACTAAACGGCGGCCACAGTACATATATGCCGTGATAAAGGGGGGCCAATCGACTCGCACACTGCACACTCCATTGACGTACAAGCTTCTCACCTATCTCTTTCTCTCGTTTCATTTTTTAAAACTTGCACTGGCTGCCAAATGAATGTTGACCACGGAGCATTCCCTCAGCATGTTGACCTAGACACGTCGCTGTTGACATGCTTGGTGGTGACATATCCATGTCCTGACTTCTGCTTCAAAGTGTTGACCCTGCATGCATGGGATGGCTGACCGTTCTGTCAGGAGAAAAAGACTCCTGATCCAAACAACGAAATCGGCGTCCAGAATGCCTCAGGTCTAGACTTCAAATCTCGCAAACAACGCGAAGAATATAAACCTAATACAAAGATAAGAGGGAGTTATTATCTGTGAGAAAATACCGATTTGACTACAGAAGTCTGTTCATAAGGCATACCTTGTCATAGAACTCTAGTCCTCACTTAAGCTCTGGGGCCGCATATGCTTCCGTCTTGCCATGTCCACGAGATTTGTCTTGTTTTAACAATGCTTGACCAAAATCACCTAGTTTGATACCACCTGATCCGAAGAAAATGTTACCCGGCTTTAAGTCTCGGTGGACTATTCCCATTTCGTGTACTAAATTCACAGCAGCAGTGATTTCTTCAAAGACAGACCATGATCTGGATATCTTTTCTTTCTGTCCTCGAGCGCACATCAAACATTCTTCCAGGGTTCTGCCAAGAGCTCGCTGGAAAACTGCACCGGGGACGTACTCTTTGAACTCCACGTTCATGACGAGGGTCTCCTCAGGGAAGATGTCCCTATGCGTGAAGTGCTGCCCAAAGTTCCCTTGGTCTCCAAGCAATACTATTGTAGAAAGTATGGCTTGACCAAGCACCACGCCAGCCGTGCTACGACCATTCCCCTTGCTCGTAGCGGTGACCTTGTTTAGGACTCTGATTGAATGAAAACACTGTAGGGGTTGATGTGGTGGTACTAGCAACAAGACGAGATCTTTCACTTTCTGAGACAATTCTGCTTGACTTGCCTTGATGCCATCGATCTCTCAGTCCTTGTCTAAAAACAAGAAAAAGGAGAGATGAGATGAAGAAAGGGCTTGAACAGCGAGATTTGTGAAGAGATCTAGAAAGAACATCAAGACGCCAGGATGATCTTACCAGTGATCTTCCTCGCTTGCTTCACTGCTCTGCCAGCAGTCGCCCCCAGATGCGTGAACAACTGATCAGGCACTATCACTTGCTTCATTGCTCTGTCAGCACTCGCCCCCAGATTCATGAACAACTGATCGACCACTTCCTCGACCTTCTGCCACTACCTCGGATTAGGCCTCCACTGACGGGCGTTTAACCCCCTCTGCTGACGGGCGGGCCGCCCGTCAGTAAGCTCCTGTCAGTGGAGGGGGTAGCCACCACTGACGGTGGCTTTGCCCGTCAGTGGCGATGCATATAACAAGAAAAAAAACCCTAGCCCGTGAGGACCCAACCCTAGCCTGCCAGGCCCACACCGCCACCACGGTCCCGCCGCCGCACCATTCCGCCCTGGCCCTGCTGGCCCCGTGCCGCCGGCCTCCTACCCCTCGTTGCGCGCAACGGAGCTGCCGACGCGCGAGCACCGCATGCAGCCGTCGCGGCAGCTTCTCCCGCCGCTGGATCTGGGGAAGCGGTGGTCGTGGGATGCGCCGCCCGGACGCGCTGGAGTCGGGGAAGCGGAGAGAGGGAGTGGCGGGGTGAGGGGGAGAGGGGGAGAGAGGGAGAGAGGGAGCGGGGAGGGGAGGGGGAGGAGAGGGAGAGAGGGAGCGGGGGAGAGGAGGCCGCTGGATCTGGGGAAGCGGTCGCCGGCGCCGGCGAGGGGGAGAGAGGGAGCGGCGGGGCGAGGGGGAGAGGGAGCGGAGAGAGGGAGCGGCAGTTGGCGTGGGAGAGAAGAGAGAGGGGGAAGGGATCGGAGGGGCTGGGGTTAGGGTTAGATAGGATTTATATGGAAGGGGATTGCGGGCTCGGGGTGGGCTTTTAGCGGGCCAAAAGATCCGCTGACGGGCCTATTTTCTCGCCCGTCAGTGGTGGAACAGACACCACTAACGGGCCTATTTTCTCGCCCATCAGTGGTATTTTTTCTCCCCAAAATTAGTACAACTGAAGTCTCCACTGACGGTCATATTAATCCGCCTGTCAGTGGTGTCATTATCACTAACCGTTCGTATTGTGCCCGTCAGTAATTACGTTCAGGAAAGGGTCAATCTGCAGTAGTGTGCTTATCCATATTCTCAAGAGAAAGCACGTGGAAGGGGGAATGAGAGAAGTAGCATGATTAAGTTTGTTGCTATCTCTATTTAAAGACTCATTTCGTGTAACCTCCCATTACCCACGTCTAAGGAAGTGGGCTGGTTGTGCGGTCATTTTTTTCTACAATAACTGTCCAACTGAACCCGTCAAACGCCATGATTAAACTCAACTAATTTAATTGACACGCCATGACAAATTACAAGGTGCAATTTAAAATAAAGACAGGCACAATTTGATTTCTTGACCATAATCTTTTTTACATGAAAGGAAATACAGTGCAAGAAATTAAGATAACTAAGACGGGAGGAGGTCCTAAGTGGTCCAAGGGGTCAGTCGGCAGAAGTAGATAACCAACTTCTGCTTCTGCCTCATCCTCATGAGCTCGCCGTAGTCCATGGCCAGACCTCTATTCGGGGGATCGGTTGTGTAGAAAAGGAGATGCTTGAGCACATCCAAGAATTCAACTACATTCCATACCTCTCCATGCAGGAGGTCAAGGAAGTAGCCCTACCAGTTGTGGGCATTGGTGGGGTCCGCCTTGTTTAGCTCTCAGGCTGTCAAAAAGGCCCTCTCCGTAGCATGGTTTGTGAGACCCACATTCCTTTCTGCGTCCTCCAAAACAATCTCCTGTAGGATACACCAAACTCGGATGAGTTTGGAGTCTCACTGATCAACTTGTTTGTAGAAGATGATCGTGAACTTCGATCTCTCAAAGTCCTCCCTTACCGAAGGCACATCACAAAGTCAATATGCTCTTTGTTGATGAATGGGTGATACTTGTCACGCCCTGTTTTTAAGCATTTTGATTTTCGAAAACCTAAAACCTAAGACGCGTATATGCGTATATGTTTTGATCATAATGCATGTTCAATCGGATTTCACTTCTTCTCGAAGCATGTCATTTCATGGGAGCACATGAGTTAGGTTGCACCGTCACGCAACGTACCCAAGTCGCAACCCCATCATCGCATGTGCATAAAACCCTAAATCGGACACACGCACCATATACGCACAATCACTCCCCAAATCCAAACCCTAAGTGGCAACTCGCCCATCTTTGCTCCCGACCCTCCAAGCATGAACCCTAACCTCCTCCATATCCTCCCTCTATCGTGCCGTCGCCCGAAACCCTAAAACCTAACCTGCCACTCCAATTCTTAATTAAAAATTTATTGGCAGAAACCCTAAAACCATTATCACATGTGTTTTCCTCCACCCAAAAATTCTGGAAAAATTTCATAAACTCTTTGAACCAATTTGTCACCCATTCATGAAATAATATCTGTAGCTCCAGTTCAAATTTTTTTGATTACATCCAAACTTGTTTTTAGATCGAATCTTCACCATGAACCACAACCCATTCAACCAGAGCTCAGAAATATTCCTTAAAATTCAACAGTTCAAATGTGCAAAAAACATGACTAGCTCCAGTACAAAAATTTGGCACAATATCTGTCGAATACCTTGTTTCAATCTTCTTTTCCCCATGCAATCAAGCTCAACACCCAACCATTTGGCTCCAAACTTGTTCCAGCACCTCTACTTCAAACAAGAACCCTACCCCACCTCTTCTCCTCCAGTGGAAGTTCCTGATCCACAGGGATTCAACCCTAGGGTCAGTTCATGCCGACATTGGCAAGCCATAGCAGCAGTACTCCACACGATTCCATGCCAACCCCCACTGCTCTTCCCTCCCTCTGGTCACTTCAGCACCGTGGACTTGCTCAGGCGCCTCTCCAACGCGCCAGGGCACACCTGTGCACACGCATGTCGGTCCAGACATGCCTTGGCATGCTCTGGACGCGCACCCGCGCGTGGCAGTGCCAGCCATCGGTGGCATCTACACACCACCCTCTGCCCCTACGCCGGCCAGCCAATTTCCGCATGCCACCACAACGCTCTGGTCACCAGCAAGCTCAGCACGCCAAGTAATTGACCTCGCGTCCTCTCAGCTCCACACACGGTAGTGTCCAGCGGCACCCCACTCCTTCCCCTCGCTGCTGCCCTACTTAAGCAAGTGTTCGAGCTCCCCTTTTCTTCTGATCACTCCTCTCCTTCCCTCTTCCAACTCTACCAAGCTTTGTTTGAGCTCAAGCCCTCTCCTTCCCCTCCCACGAGAGCAGCCTCCATCCTCCACTGGACGCCGTCGCCATCTCGGTCCAGCCATCGTGAGCCGACGCCGATGATGGAATCGAGACCGCCTCGTCTCACTGATCACGCCGGTGTGTGGTATGCCCCCTGGGATGCCCTAAATCGCCGGTGATTTCTCGCCGTAGTTCCTCAGCCGCCGCCGCCGTCGGCCGGCCACCTCCGTTCCCGCGCGGGCACCCAACCGTGCCCACCATTCGCTGCCACGTGGACCCGCCGTTGGTTAAAAAAAACCGTAACGGTTTGCTGATGGCCGGGACCCAGCTGTCCGATTAAGTGGAGACGCCCCCACCCTAATACGCTTTCCCTTTTGGAACGCGTATTCACAATCAAGCTTTCCCCGCTTCCACGCATCCTCACACTGCAGGCGCCTCAACTGTTTCCGCCTTCGACGTCATACCCCCCAGAGCCGGTTTTTCCTATTCCAGAACCGGTTCTGCATTGGTTCGGCCGGTTCAGCACCAAATCAGCCGGTTCTGAGGAACTTCCAAAATAGAAATTGATCATAAAAATATTTTCCATCTTTTGGTTCAAACAAAATTTTAAAATCTCAACCTTTTCTTACTGTACAGGGAGTAGTTCAAATTCCTTTTTAAATTCAATACCTTTTTAAGTTTCTTTTGAACTTTTGATCCTTTCCAAGCAAATTTCTCACATGTTAAAAACTTTAACTTTCTGAACCCTAGCATAAAAGCACATATATATGTATATTTTGCACGAATCAGAAGATGAAGAGGGTATATGTAAACCCTAAAAACCCTAACATCAATTTCATGCACATATATGTTTGAATATCCCCTAAAAATGTTGAACCTTTCAAAAACATCATGAAACCCAGAATGCATGCATGCTGATCTTTGTGGATTTTCTTTGTTTGACTTTCGTTACATTGGTTTCTTATCCAAGGTTTTTCCCGAACGTGTAGTTGACGGTGTAAGGTACGTGCATCAGGAGGAACCAGAAGCATCCCTGAGTCCGAATCAAGACCAGGAACTGCCAGGCAAGCTTTCCACCTTTGATCATGTTGAATCCCAAGTTTACGAAATGATACTTTGTTTACAAAACATGCATGCTATGTTTTACAACCGTTATTTCATGTAGGGTAGTTATAACCTAAGCTTAGCAAACCCTAGCTCGACCCTGAACACTTTGTCACCCTAAGACCTACGTATTTCGGAAAGGTTACCGGAAACCTAGGGTAGAGTATATATGTATGCTTAGCCCCGCAATAGAAAAGGTAAGTTTTCAAAAAGGGAATGAAATACCCCATATTTCATGTGGTGACAATTTGAAAACGGACCGTCGTGTCCGGAGGTGTATGAAGGTAGAATATCCATGGGTGGGATATTTTACCGCAAAGTGGTTTTGTGAAACCAAAACAAAAATAGAGAAGATTTTGATCCGGGTCGGAAATGAAGGGCGAAAGCAGGAAGCTTGTCAAAATGCGAGGTAATGCCCGGCGTGGTTCTTGCAGCCTGTTTATGGGTGAGGTGTGAAGTCCCTCTCGGATCACATAAGGACCGAGCTTAAGTGCCGTTTGGCCAAGTCTTACCGTACGTCCACATGTCCTTTATGGGAAGGACTTGATCTAGTACCTAGTCTGAGACTAGCATGAACCCGTAGGCAGGGAGAAGTGTGCAGATGAGGTTGTAGCCTCTGTAGAGAAAAGTTTCGTGGGAAAACGATGGCTTGTTCGCCACAAAGTTGGAACACCAACCTCTTTGCAAGCGATGATACTGACTCAAGCTAGGTTTGGGACATGTCCTTCTGGCGGGTTCATGGCTAGGTTTACTCCGGTGAGGAGTCTCGTTGTACTAACTCTGGTAGTATGCGGTGCACAGTATGCCCAGGGCGACATACATCGTGTGGGTAAAGCCGTACCACCTCTGTAGAGGGTTAAAACTATTCGAATAGCCGTGTCCATGATCATGGACGAACTTGGTTAGGCCACACTAAAGTAGATTGGGTTTCAAAACCTAAAATGTGGTTATGGGCTTAAGGACGTGACCCGCCGTGATCGCAGGATGACCTGAAAAGTTCCCGTTGTGTCGGGAAGAGTGAAGAAGGGATTTCCCCGTGGACTCGGGCAAACCCTAGTATCCCCGTCGTATCGGGTAAGCTGAGACTCCCCGTTGAAGCGGGTGATTATGAGACTTTCTGTTGTAACGCAAAGCACAGAAATGAATCCCGTTGTAGCGGGAAGGAAAAGATGAACAGATGTTCGTCTCGGAATACCATGGAAATTATGAAAACCGTCTTTAATATCTATTTATGTATTTCATGCAAACTTACTTTCTCGCATAATATGAAACATAGATTAGAGCCATTTCTTGAAATACCCTCGCATGCATCATTATCCGCACCAAACTCCCCGGTGGGAAGTTTGCGAGTACATTCAGTGTACTCACCTGGCTTGTTATGTGGCCAGACGATGAGGAGGAGTACCAGACCGGAGATAGCGACAGTGACTTCGAAGCGTAGGGTTTCAACCCCCAGTCAGTTGCCTGTGGTTTGACATATTGATGGGTTATCTACCGCGTGTTTATTTCCGCTGCAGTTTGAATTCGGCCAATAGGCCTGGTTTGTATTAAATAAAGACCAACTATGGCTATTTGTGTAATGAACGATGTATCGCATGTCTATGCTATCAAGTGCTTGTGTGTGCTAGCCACTGATCATGGGACTAACACGGTAAACACAGGGGTTTATCCGGCTTCAAAACCGGGTACGCCACAATACTTGATGAAGAGATCTAGAGAACTTACCCAAGTATCTCGTGCCAAAGCTTTGCACGGTGATCCTGGTCTTCTCAACCTCATCACACAAAGAACCCGCCAGGTGCTTGAGGATGTCCTTCATCCTCTCCATCTTGATGTGCCAATCCGAGGCATCCTTTTGCACCAACTCCTCTTGTTACCTCAGGACTGGACGAAATACAAAAACATCAGAATTGAGGACCAAGAAGATGGTGGGAAGTCAAAAGCAAAACCAAGATATTTTCTTGTGAGCAGATGACTTACTGTGCATGTACTTGAAGTTGTACACTTGGTGTCGAAGACTCTTGATCAAGCTGTTGTGATCGATTTCTTCTTCACCTAAGACGGCTTTGTACTCTTCCCTTGGGCACTTGCCGTAGGTGACCTCATCTCAGTGAGTGGCATCGCCTCCTTATTCTGCGGAGGAAGAAGATCTCTCGCTTGACATGACAACGTAAGTGGAGGTGAAAAAAATGAGGAGGGAATTCAAAAAGAAGAGCGAATATTATGAAGACGGGGATGAAAGTCTCTCTTTCTCTCCCTGTTGGTTTTTATAGCCAACGAGGAGGAGACATCGTGCGCCTCAGGGTGTAAGAAACTGTAGGTAGTTAAACCCCACTTTTCCCTCATCTCCCACGTTGCATTTAGTCCCTCTTTTTTAGTGACATGACAAATCATTGTGTTGTGGAGTTCGATGCCTAAACCTGCGCGCGCTAGATGTGTTATGTCACCATGTCAGTCACTATTTGAGATGCTTTCACACTAAGTCATCAGTACTAGTGTGTTACTCTCCCAAAGCTATACTAACATTGGTCATGTATAGCAATACAACATCTTTTGACTCTGGGTGTCAAGCACTCAAACGAGATATCTTGTCCACTCTCACATGACAGTGTACTTTTTTCCTTCGTTTTAGTTTTTTCCCATTGGGTTCTTTTCAAATGAAGTTTTTATCGAGACACGCGTGCAGAGCGATCACCGTTCCATCTTCCGCAGATGATCACCCTGTTGAAGAGATCATTGCGAGATTATATATCCACGACCTCCGCTGGATGATATCCTTGGCTTACTAAGTCTGAAGGGAAAATTCTTTGTCCTCTTAAGGCTTGGAGGCTAGCTGAAGCGATCATTGACTAGGTCAATGATCGGGTTCTTTTGTAAGGCATAAGACCTCTTAATAGGTCTGATTTAGGTAGAAAAAGTTCAGGAGTCCTCTCCTTACCGGAGGTCGTGGAAGCAGATACCCTCATGTGTAAGTTGTATGCACATGAGGAGAACAATAGCTTTGAAATCAAAATAATTACACGTGGTGCTATCCCAAACAAACTTGACGGTTAGGGGCATCTCAACGGTTCCCACCTCGACAATAGTTGGCGCCAAGGGACAAACATATGCTAGTTGTCTTAGTATATAGACATGGCATTCGCGCCATGATCAAGACAAACGGACAAAGACAGAGTGACACACAGAAAGAGACATACATACACTAGCACAGAGTTTCCCTATATGAAACAACTTGTAACTTCATCTCCTGTACACAATTCATGTTGATCAATACAGAGTTCATCACATTTCTAATCATCGCGAGTGATCTTAACGTTGTGAGCAAGATTTTTTGCACTACTAACAAGTTTTGCAAGATCGATCTCCGGGATGAGAGTTCCGGTCGTCGACAGACCACTTGCAAATTTATCCTTAATTGCACACTAATCCCCATCATATACCCTCTTGAATTCCTACAAATTAAGCATTGATTGCACATTAATTAGGCTACTTGATAATATCATTTTTGTACTAGATTGCTTCATGAACGACTAAGGATATTACGGTCTTGATGATTTTATTGCAATATTTCTAACCACGGTTGGTACCATGTATTTTACAATTTCTATGATTCTGATGAACAACTGGTATCATGTGTTTTGTAATTTCTATGATTTTGATGAATCTATTTAATTCATAGAGGTAAATTTATAGTATTTTCTATTATTTGATAACATAACTATTTCCTCATTGGAGTTAAAAAAATTTAGAGGTGGCCAATGATCTCTTGGATAGACTTGTGATACAACAAAAAACATGCATTACATATATACAATTACTAGTACTATCATGCCACCACTCATAGATATGCATGACTATATTGTATAGACAGGGTTGTCTATCGCCACATGGCAAGTGTGCTAGCAATTTAAAATGTGAAGTGGTGTTAGTATTGCTTAGATTTAGTTCCGATTAGAGTCCATGTGAAAAATAGTAGGATTGCTGGTCGTGGTTTCCGAGGAAGTTCATTTACACTCGCATCACAAGGTACATAATATGCAGTGGTTCTTAATAAAGATGTACCCACTTAAAGACACTAAGGTGTCGTCAACATGGTTTATTTTTAGAAAATATATATCTATAGTGTAATTTTTGTATTTCGTAAGACGAGTTTTTATTACATAAAAAATGTTTTCATCACCTGAAATTAGTTACATAAAACACTATGTTATATCGGTTCAAAAATTTTGTTTTTATTATATAGTAGAAATGTAGGATAAATATTTTTAGGGACATCTAATCCAAGACCCTAGTGCTTCTCTTATCTCTTTATACGTCAAAGGTATTAAGATCCGCAGGTGGAGGAAGACTAGAGAAGGAACTATATTTACTTCCCCGCAAAAAGAAACTATTTATTTTTTGCTTCAAGTACACCGCTAATCTTAATGCAACATTCCCGGACTTCCAAACAAAGATTCGTAGAACAAGTATGCCTCAGGTCCGACATGCTAGCATCAAGTAAGTGCGGAGCTCACGCATCGAGCAGATAGCATTGATGGAGCGAGTGGTTAAGGGCTTAAACCCCATCCACTAATCCCATTGCTAATCCTGGCACGGGTGGTTAAGCACCGCCGTGCCTCAACACACGCGTCGCCTCCTCCCACTTCTCGCTTCCTCCTCCCTTCCGCTCTCCCACTCTTCCCTCCAAATTTCACCGGTCTTCTCGCCTTCCTCCCCCAACTGCCCCCCTTCCGCCGCCTCCACTTCCCCTCCCCCTTCTCCGCTCGGCTCCCGATCCCCTAACCCTAAACCCCTCCCCCCGCGCCACTTCGCCGCTCCTCCATCTCCTGTATGACTCTTTCGGTGATTCCTTGAAGTTTTTTGCCTGATTATGTTGCGCTTTTTCACATTAGATACTATTGGTTTTTTTGGGATTCCATGGGATTATCGCATCCCTGGACTTGAGTTTCTACGAGTTTTTTTTGGGTGATTTAACTGCATTTTGAAGTATCATGTTTGATCATGTATCGTGGCTTTGATCATGTCCACGAATTGCTTTACTCGTTTTTTCGTGGCCAAGTTGTAGCGGAATCTCTCCGAATTGTTTGCTTTTTCCTTGCACAAATGTTTCCATACGAATGTGGTATACGCGGCCGAACCCTAGCTACTGATCAGGACTCATCGTGAGGACAGCTTCAACCTTTGTTTTTTTGGCGGATGCAGCGATCGAATCGAAGAGGGGATATATGTACAGGAGCCAGTTTAGGCCGGATCGCTTCAACGACCACGCCGCCTCCGCCCGAAGGCCCGGCCGCGGCTGCGGCAGTGGCACGCACCATTGGGTCGTCTCTGGCGGCCGCGGGAGCGCGGCTCCGGGGGCGCGACCGCATTCACCGCCCAACCGGAGGTGAGGGAGTGAGGCTCCTCAAACGTGACTAAGCTTTTGTAATGAGCGTGTTAATTAGGGTGTTAATGTGTGGTTATGTTGCATTTGCAGCGGGAGGCCCGGGAGCGTGCAGCAGTACAGGCCGAGGTCGCCGGCGAGCGCAGTGCCCCAGGGGAATGCCACTAACTACGCGCCTGTTGCGAGTGCTGCTGATACACACACGGAACCAGTGAATCGAGGTGTGAATGTTTTGTTAAGTGCAATTTTTGTTGCTATCCCTTTCCTTGTATATATGTGCATGCATGACGTGCACAAAGAGCGTGGATCACTAAAACTTGGAATTTTGTTTTCTTCTGAAATCATTGAAATATTTCATGTTTGATATGTAGCCCTAGCCCTTAAATATGATATCTGTGCCTTGTGGCCAGTTCTAGCAAATATTGATAACAGAATATTTAGATCATGAGACCATCTTTGTTGATGAAATGATGGTACTGGGAATATGGGATTTGGGAATGAATTCATTTGCTGATACTGCCTGATGATTTCCATTTTAGCATCTTTAGGGACATTGGAGAATCAGAAACCTTCCAATGTGCCTGATCAGAATGATGATCTGAGCTTAGAGCCTGCTGAAGGAGCCAGGGCAGCTGATTCTTCGACCCCAACAATACATTCAGAAGGTTTATTCTGTTCTGATTTTTTAAGAAAAAAAGGCATAACATCAATAAAACCATCTAGCTTCGTGTAAATTCATTGTAACTTCTAACTAGATGACATTTCTTCTTGGTTATATTGACCCCAGGGTATTCATCCACAGCATTTACTCTTCAGTTTGGAACTTTAAGCCCAGGAGTCATTAACAAACAAGTATGCCATATCTTCGGCTATTTTCATGGTTGCTATTAATTACTTCCCAAAGCTCTGCAGTGATTAACACTTCACAATGATCATTTTACAGTGTATTCCCTGCACAACCTCAGCCCATCCAGATCTGGGTGAGAAGAAACATGGAAAGGTCCTCTGATCTATTATCTGTTATCCTACTGGGTGAATTTAGTTCGAATATCCTTTTTTGTTATAGTGAATATGTTCCTGCTAATGATATTCAACCGTCACTTGCATTATGTGTATCTATTTTCACTACGTTGAATTGCTGACTCTAATTAAACAAAGCAGGATGCTAAAACTTGCCATAATGGATAAAGAATTGTGTGCTTCTTTATCATGGATGTCAAATGGGATATATTCCTTCTGCCCACCACTGTAGCTATACACTTGTTCTGCTGTTGTAATTACTATGCTTTTATGCAGCCATGTAATAATGTGCTTGCATCTTTGGATCATTATGATTTTCTCATTTGAAAGTGCAGCGTTATATATCTGCCTTCCTGTACAATTTATGTACTTGCGTATTGCACTTACCTATATACTGGACTGTGTCAGGTACACCACGGATTATCATCTGACAGGCTTAATACTGTGTCCTTACCACCTGCCCAAGAGCAGCAAAAGAAAGAAGCAACAGATGACTTGGTTATTGGTAGACAAACTGATATGGTTGATAAGTATGATAGTGTGCCTGCTACAGTTTCATCTAACGCATGTGTAGTTCCTGAGCCTGAATTACCTCAGACACCTGTGCTTATTTCTGTTCCTCCAGCTGACAAAGTTAGTAGCTCTGCCAACTCGCTTTCAGTTGCTTTCGCAATTATCTTAGAACGTAAATGTACCTTTCATATGGTCTACAGGTGTGTACGGATTCATGCAAGGTGTTGCCCAGAAGTCCCTCTTCCCCAACCCATCAACAGTGGCAAAAACAAGACGTAAGGAAAGATGTGATCAATGCTAGCCAATCTGATACTATACACAAATATCCTGCTACGATGCCCAAGATAAGTGTGCAGATTCCAGCTCCGTATACTCCCAACATAGCACCACCGTCATATATTCTTCCAGTACCTGGAAGACCACTGCCTGTGGCTTTCCAGCAGAAACAACCTCAAGTGTGTGTTGAGTTCAGGGGCCCAGGTGTGCAAATGCAGTCTATTGGTTCTGTATCTGGCTCCTTGCCCGTGAAAATGGCTGTGCCTGTGGGTAACGCACCTCATGTACCACCATTTTTCGTTCATGGTGCTCAGCCTCGTGCATTACAACAGCAATCCTTCATTCACCAAGGGCAAGGTTTGGGATGTGCATCTCCAGCTTCTCGTCAGTTTCCTCAATCTGGCAACATGAAGATTACACAAGAGTTATCTCAGCAGCATCCTAGAAGTTGTGATGAACAGAAGAGACCTATCAGGATAACTCATCCAGAGACACATGAAGAACTGATGTTGGATAGACGTGGTCATTCCTACATGGATGCTCCTTCTGGGCAGATGCCTCTGCATAGTATGAACCAGCTAGCTCAGCCTGTACCAACATTTCCTCCCCTTCATAAGTTGTATTACCGGCCGAACATGTACAATACAGGACCTATCTATCTTCCTAACACCAGTACTATTCCTCTTACAAATAGGCAAATGTGCCCCAAAATGCAGCCCCCAAGGCATAGCTTTAATCCCACTATTAACAACCAGCCAATTACTTCCATCAAACCTCCTGTGCCAAATCTTTGGCTTGATGCTAGTTCCAGGTCACCAGCCAATTTATGTGCTGCTTCAGAAGTCTCCAATTTCAAAGGTTTACTGCCATCAACCATATCTTCTCCAGGTCAAGGTGCACTAAAGCCGCCCACTATCTTCCTTACTGAAAAGAATGAGGTATCATCTCAAACAAGCATACCTTCTTGCGTGGCAGAAACTCCCATGTTGTTAAGGTATTCTGGTGAATCTGCTTTGTCAAGTCAGCAAAGAGCTGACAAGTTTGGGCTGGAAATATCTCCTGAACCTGAAAAGTTAGTTTCAGAAGAAAATCTCAAACTTCCAGCTGCATCATCTGGTATAAGTTGTCGTATGAGTCCTCAGTCAGTTTCAACCAAGCAGACATTGACTGGACCAGCTTTAGTAGGTCATGCTACATCAATTGCAGGTCCTCAAATTATCTCAGCCTGTAACTTAACTTCAGCATGTGTGGCAAGTGGTCCATCTTCAGTTAAATCAAAACATGTTGTTATAGAAGAATCATCACCAGTACCTGCAGCAACTTCATCATCCAATGCAAAAGACCAGCTATCTCATACTGTGAGTCTGCCGTCTGAGGCATTTCTGGATAGTGAGGGTTCTACCAGAAGTGATAATGTCAGTTTGACTGTAGCTTCCTTGGGATATAATAATATTGATGAGACTTCACTGGTTAGTAAGAATTCCAAATATGATGGCAATAGCATTTTGAGGAAGCCTCCGTTGATATATACACAGGAAACTGTGCCACCGAAGTTTCCATCATCTAGTACATTTACTGAAGGTCTTAAGGCCAAAGTTAATCCTGTTTCTTTTCCAGAAGAAACTTCTGAAGCTTATTGTTCAGTTCCATTAAAAATCCAAGATGTCATGAGAGAACATATTGTAAATGCCAAAGTGACGTGCTCCAAGTCTAAGGCAGAACAAGTCAGTGTGACCATACCAGGTGCAGCCTCTGGATCCGAGAGTGGTACTGATGTTGGTAAATCGGTGAGATTTCATGCATGTGCTGAATCAGGTGATCTGAATCTCTCTTTATCCATTGGTAATCTCCCACCATCAAATAAAAACAGTCAACCTTCATCACATGCACAAATTGGAACATGTGAACCAGAGAACAAGCTGAAAGACAGTATACTAGACTCTGCAGGGATTCTCACGAATACAGATCTTGTTTCCAATTCAACTAGCTCTCAGAGGAAAATGGAACATGAAAGTATTGATTCAGGGGTATCTAATCATTGCTCTGCTGCCGGTGCTTCAATGGTGCAAACAAAAAACCCTGTTTTGGAAGCAACAAAAGCCAAAACTACCCATGGAAGAAGAAAAAAGAGAAAGGAGATACTCACTAAGGTTGATGGACAAAAGTCTTGTGATATTTATAATGCATCTGGTTCCCTCAATGAGAATTTTGTAAGATTTAGTGCAGAAGAGGTTGTTCGGAGTTATTCTACAGTTGATCTAAAGGAAAACTGTACACTAGATGCTGAAGCTGGCACTTTGACTGGTGGTAATGATAACCAGAACAAAAATTGTTCTTTTGATTGGGAAGGTGATACTGAAATCTCTAGTGAAAAGTTGAGAGTGCATAGCTGCGAGCATTCTAATAATAGAGCAGAATTGAACAAGGATAAATATGAGTATGACCACAAAAGATACTCTCGGGATTTTCTTTTTACATTTGCGCAGAGCTGCGTTAATCTGCCTGGAGGTTTTAAGATTGGATCTGATATTTATGATGCGATAATGAACGTCAGTAATGAACATCATCCAAATCGGGCAAGGATAAAAGGACGAGTTTCAGCTACTTCTCAAGTTAACCACCATATGGCTAGCAGCAAGCTTGATGAGAATAATTGGAGAAAGTCGTATCCTTCTCCTGTTTCTGGACATGATCCACTTGCTCACACTGTTCACAGACCTTCCTCTTCTAGTTGGGATGCTGCTCAGCATGCTGGGCGTGGATCTTCGAGAAGTGTTCCGCAGAACCAATCATCCGGCCAGTATACTGCTGAGATTCTCTCCAGAGCTATGAAAGAAGTAGCATCTCAGCGCAGCATGTCACGTGGTTCTGTTGATGAGAGGTGGCAACATAGAACTAACGTTCAGGGTATGTCATCTACTTCTCAAGCATCTATGCCACTTATGCACAAAGCTGAGAAAAAATATGAAATTGGTAAGGTGTCTGATGAGGAAGAGTCAAAGCAAAGGCAGCTGAAAGCTATTCTCAATAAGTTAACCCCCCAGAATTTTGAAAAACTTTTCAAGAAGGTCAAAGATTTGAATATTGATAACATAGTTACACTTACTGGTGTCATTTCTCAGATATTTGACAAAGCCTTGATGGAACCCACTTTTTGTGAGATGTATGCCAGTTTCTGTTTTTCTTTGGCCGGTGAACTACCAAATTTTGTCAAGGATGATGAGAAAATCACCTTTAAGAGACTACTTTTAAATAAATGCCAAGAAGAATTTGAAAGAGGGGAAAGAGAGCAAGCTGAAGCTGACCGGGTGGAAGAAGACGGTGGAATGAAACAATCTGAAGGGGAGAGAGAAGAGAAACGGCTCCGAGCACGGAGGCGCATGCTAGGAAATATCCGTTTAATTGGGGAACTGTACAAAAAGAAAATGTTAACTGAGAGAATAATGCACGAATGCATAAAGAAGCTACTCGGTGAGTATCACCACCCAGATGAGGAAGATCTAGAGGCATTATGCAAACTGATGAGCACAATAGGGGAGATGATCGACCATTCCAGAGCCAAGGTGCATCTGGATTTTTATTTTGACATTATACAGAAGCTATCTGCAAATTCAAAGTTATCATCCCGTATAAGATTTATGCTGGAAGATGTGATTGATCTTAGAAACAACAAGTGGAAGCAGAGAAGGAAAGTTGAAGGGCCAAAGAAGATTGAGGAGGTTCGCAGGGATGCCATTAAACAGAAAATGAGCCAATCAACTAGGTTGGGTTCTTCTCCTAACTATAACTCATCTGCTACCTGCATTAGCTTAGCATCAAGACCAGGGCCTTCACCGGATTATGGTGTTCGTGGATCTTCTGCTTTTGCTTCTCGTGGATCCTCTCAAGTTCGTGCATATGGATCCCAGAATGTTAATCTGGATCCGAGATATCAACCCTCAAATAGAACCTTGTCAGTTCCACTCCATCAAAGGCGATCTGATAAGTCCATTCGCCTTGGTCCTCAAGGTGACTTGGGAAGAGAAATGTCACTTTGTGGGAAGCCACCAGTTTCAAATGACATTTTGCCAGGAGTTCCTTTGAACATTCATCATGGTAAAACATCAAAAAACTCAAGACAAAGTTCATTTACAGGAGGAGCAAGTAATCAAACAATTTTCCGAGCCACTGCCGATACTCCTAAAAGTCAGTCCTGGGAAACTGCAGATCATGCTTTACCTATACTGGTGACCGCTGTCAATTCTGTTGGCCAAATGCATACACCCTCCACGGTCATTAATGATATGTGTTATGAAGCCAGAATATTCCCTGAAGAGGTTCTTCAAGAGAAAGCAATATTAACTATAAAAGAGTTCTACAGGTAAGTTTTCATCTGTCATGCTTCTTTTTATATGCTGTAGAATGCATGTTCATATTGCTCGCTCTTTTTGTTATGAAAACGATGCTGATGACTGCCTGTCTATGCTGTTTTTCATTTCTTCTAAGCTTGACACTAGTTTTTTTTTCTATGCTGTTTGTCAAATTTGGTTAATAAGCTAAACATTTGTACTCACCAATATCGGTTGTGAAGGTATTACAACAGTATAGATGAAATCCATGTAGCTATTGAGTCTTTACATGGTATCCAACAATGTTTTGACTATATTTTTACATAGGGTTTTTGGCATACTCGAAATTATTAAGACCTTTGATAACTGTATCCTTCAATTGGTAAACAATTTCATCTGCTTGTACAATTTTGTCGAAAAAATAGGTCTACATTTGCTTCTTTTTTCATTATCGATGTCTTTTCCCTAGCCGTGAGTTCTTCTGTCCACAGCATAAGTTCCTACAGTGATAATTGCCCTGTGTGTGTCATTATTTTCGGTAGGCACAATAACATTCTGTAAACAAAAAATAAATAAATCAACATGTAGGGGCACTAGATGTTGTTCTATTAGTAAAGCAGGAAAATGCCCCAAATTCAAGCCAAGAGGATTTGAACCTGGGTGGTGGGATTGTACATCCACTTAGCTACCCAACTGAGTTAAGCTCAGTTCCTTACAATATTCTGTAAACCAAAACTCAGAGATTGACACTTTGTGATGTCCAATGATATAAATGCTACCACTAAAAATGTTTACATGAACACTTCTTTTTATCAGTTCACATGAATACTAATGGCTTAGCTGATTGGCTAAGGGGAGCAAACCTAAGACTTCCCATTAAATAGCAGTTTAGCGTCATCCTGGTTTTACAGTAGCATGTTTTTTTTTGTGTCCCCCAGTGCCAAGGACGAGAAGGAGGTCGGTCTGTGCATGAAAGAACTGAATGCTCCCAGCTTCTACCCGTCACTTATATCACTTTGGATCAATGACTCGTTCGAAAGGAAAGACCTGGAAAGGGAACTCTTGGCCCAACTTTTGGTGAACTTGTGCAAATCTCAGGAGAGTTTGCTGAGCCAAAGAGTGCTACTCCAGGGGTATGGTCCATTTGCACGTTAACCAAACTTTTTATTGTACCATAGCTGGTGACTTGGGTGTCAAAGCTGCTACTAAGTGCCTGCTTCTTCTGTCAGGTTCCAAAATGTCCTATCAACCTTGGAAGATGCCGTGACCGATGCTCCAAAAGCGACGGAGTTCCTGGGGCGAATATTTGCCAAGGTCATACTGGAAGACGTGCTCTCGCTGACGGAGATCAGACTATTGCTGCAGGACGGTGGAGAGGAGCTGGCACGGCCTGCATCGGACCAGAGGCTTGCTTCCAAGGTTCTGGGGAGCATGCTGGAGTCGATAAGGGTGGAAAGGGGCGACTCTGCCTTGGACGAGATCCGTGCAAAGTCCAACCTGCACTGGGAGAACCTCAGACGGCCTGGCCTATGCGTCTGATCAGGACAGGGAGGCAGCATGGGTAGATTGGTAGCGTTGCTAGGTTGCTGGATCCTAACCTTAGGAAGAAGAAAGGTCACAGGAAATTTTGTTGGTCCTTGTTAGCTGCTATTATCAAGTTACTACTATAGACGCACTTTTGTTAATAATTTTGGGCCGGCGCTGTGCTTATGTTGCCTAGAAAGCTTTGCTATTATCTTGTGCTCCATTGTTCTGTGTCGTGCGTTGAACGTGCAGTATTCTTTGTGTAGCATCGGCTGAATTTAAGACACTGTTACATTGCTTCCTGCCTAGCTCCACACAGAGATCTGCCCCTGCATTACTGCATGGAGAGCGCTGATGCAGCTTGGCTCCCCAGGTATGCTCCAGGCTTCACGTAACTTGACGTTTTATCACCACTGATGAACGGAATTTAGTAGCCCGTACTGGCATCTACAGCAAAAACAGATAAGTACATATATCAACCATGTAACCACTAATCAACCGAATTTAGTAGCCCGTACTGGCATCTGCAGCCAAAACAGATGAGTACTATATCAACCATGTAAGCAGCTAGGCAAGCCAGCAAGATCTCGTCATGGCCCCGACAGAATATGCCACATCCATTAGAGCAAGTCCAGCAACACCGCTATCCTACCCTCCATACCCAAAATGGCGGTTCACGAGCGAAAATTGATCCCCAGCAGACCCGCCATCGGACACGCCATATTTGGAGGCCATCCATCGCGGCCGCTCCGGACGCCAAATCTGGCGTGCGCCTTCCCACCCGCCATCCCCCAACGACCGCAGCGACCCACCTTCCCCGCCTTCTCTCGGAACCCCGCCCTGCACCCGTCCCTCCGTCCCCGCCCCCACTTCGCCTCCGCCGGTCGCTGCTCCCCTCTCCGCCGCCGGCCGCCACTGCTCGCCCCGCCCACCGTAGCTCGGCCCGCCCCGCCCCGCTCCAGATCTGGGAGCAGCGGCGCTAGGGGAGGGGGCGCCGGGCGAGGGAGCCGTGGGGGGGAGGGGGCCGCCGAAGGAGAGAGCGCCGGGGGAGGGCACCGCCGGATGAAAGGGCGCCGGGGGAGCATGCCGTCGGGGAAGAGGGGCTGCCACCCATGACGACCTCGCGCGCCGCCACCTAGCTCGGGGGAGAGGGAGCTTGAGGGGAGGGAGCTCGAGGGAGAGGAGTGACGCCGGGGGGAGGAAGCTCGTGGGAGGAGGGCCGCCGCCGGGGGAGAGAGTGCTCAGTGGAGAGGTCAGGAAGAGAATGAGAATTAGAGGGGGGTTGGGGGCTGAGGGATTTGAGGAAGAAAATTAAAGTCCGGATTTGATGGAAAAAATGAGAGAGGAATTAATACGAGGTAGTAGATAAATGTTGTTTATTGATTATACATCTAATTCATATATGTTAGATAAATCTTTTTATTGATTATATAATAAAAATATCCTAAATTAGGCATGACAGTTTATTCTTTTGTAATATTAGTATTTGGAATTTGTTGTACCAATGGTATTTGGAATTGATGACTAACTGTTGTAAAAATAGCCGTTGTAAAAATAACCGCTAGAACAATAACCGTTCGAAAAATAGTGGTTCGAAAAATATCTATAGGTAGTTATAGGATATTATTAAAATATTGGAGAGGAGAATATGGAGGGTGAAATATGGATATTCTGCTGGAGTGGTGAGATAATATAGAGGGGAAATCTTTATGGATGGCAATCCATATGGAGATATGGAGGGTGAGTTTTGGATGTGCTGCTGGACTTGCTCTTATGGCACACAAGCAAAGCAAATCTGTAGAAAAAACGCCCCATAGGAGCCCAACAGGCCAATAGCAGGTAAAAGAATATGATGTTTTAGATTTCCATTACCATCATATTTGGCGAAGGAACCTAATGTTACAACAGAATGACAAATACACAACAAAGACGTAACACAGTTACAAGATGCCTTTTTCAGTAACTGCGGAACTCAAATGTAAGATATAAAAAGAACAAGATATGCACCTACGCTAACAAAACCACAAACATCAAATCAGAACGTCAGGTGAGAGCGAGAGGCAAGAGAAGGGAGGTCAGCCTGGGGTCAGGTGGTTCCGGTGATATGCTGTATTTCAGAAGCAACAATTGAATCAAGTGATGAACTGTGCCACACGCACATATGAGCAACTAAACAAGCGCAGCACAACGTGGCATATCAGTTGACTCTGCTCTGAACCCTTTTGCACCTTCAATCTTCAAACTTGTTATGGCTTACGAAGTTTGAAGCCAAAAACCCTGGGAACGTATTCCTGTGATGGCATCTGGGGCTTCAAGTGTGGGTACGTCATCAGAAACAAGTGAGGAAATGTTGTCCCAAAGTAAGCTCCGTCAATGTCTAAATAAGAGTCAAGAGAAGTACAGGGCTGGACAAACCCTTTTTTTTTAACAACAAGGTAATAACTCCTCAAAACATGGGAAAAGGCCAAAAACATATCTTTTCTGTCAGCTGAAAAATCATTCTCCAAGCATCATTTTAATTGTTCGTGATGCTCTACCACATGCAGTGATCCAGGTTATAATGTTTTGACCATTTTTGGGGCGCAGTTAGTTCCATGACAAGTAAAACAAGGCAGAGCATATCAAGAGAAACTATAGCATGGAAGAAATAATGCTAAATCTTGAAAGGTCTTTTCCTAAGGACTTGGCCATATTACGGTTTCACACAAAACAAAAAAGATTTGGCTCATGAAGTGAATGATTTTCTGGGGTGTTGATTCAGTGTAGCAGTACAAGTTAAAACATTCTAACTGAACATAGTGCTGCAAGCAAAAGCTACAGGATGGTGGTAAACAAAATGTCACCAGGCAACTCAAAAGTTTGAGGGGCACATCAGTAACTTCACTTATCAATTTATCTATTGACAGGAAGATCACCATCTAATAAGCATTTTCAGCAATCAGTAGGAGTACAAAGGCACATGCTTATTGGAAATAAAAGGATACTGCTTTGATATTTGGATCTTGGATAGTAGAGATCTTCACACTTTGGGCAGTAAATCTTCACATTACTAGAACGAGGAATGTCTGATTGGCCAACTGGAAGACATGGTTGGCCGCTGCAGTACACTCTAGGACATCTGCCAAAGTCATAGTTCTTGTACTTATCCAACTGCACAAAATCAAATATGGAAGTCACCAATTAATTACAATACTCAAGCTTATCCATCAGAAAACAAATTATAAGAACTACAAAGAGAGATGAAGAGTTTCACCATTGCAGCCAACCCTTTACTTGTAAGAATATATCTAACATGAATCAATCCATAAAGCATCTCGGCAGCTGATTCAACAAGCTCATTTTGCTCTTCCGTGAACATATCACCTGTGCATTTGCATAAATCATATTGTTAAAGTGCTGCATCAAGATTCAACACAAGAAGCAGTTGGTAGAAAAGAGCAAATATGACAACAAAAGAACTCCTAGTACATAAAAGATTTTTCTTGGTCAGATATGACGCTATTGTTTTTCAAATATAGCAGTTGTAACACAATCTAAAAGAGAGAGAAAACAAAGGAAGGAATCAAATATTCCTGGTCAGATATGATGCTAATTTTTCCGAATATAGAAGTAGTAACACAATCTAAAAGAGAGGGAAAACAAAGGAAGGAATCAAATAATCCAAAAACCAGAGTACAGTTTCCCTCCACTAAGGATGTGTTTTGGTCGCATAGACCCACCCCAACCACAACCAACCGAGCCAGATGCAATACACAGTTTTTGTAGGCTACACAGATACATATCTAGGCCAGGCTAGTGGGATGCAACTAGGGGATCTGGAGCTAGAACCCAGGGAGTGAAAGCAAGAGGGGTTCATTTACCTCGTGAGTGCATGAATATCATGTGGGCCGCATCTGGGGCACATAAGCATGCATGAGGGTGGGATTAGAGTTACTAGCTTCATTCCTAGCCGCAGAAGCTCCCCATTCACCTCGCCTCCCCAGTTTCCCCTGAACTCCTCTCGTCCTTCCACTCCCTACCATATCTTCACCAGAGGCAGAAACTGCTGAGGAGACAAGATTTAACTCCCAACACCCTCCCTCTCTCTCCATCTTTCAGATCTTTATGTGCGACCATATATCACTGAGATCCAAGTTTCATTCCTTTTCTTTCCTTGATGGATCCATGTTTTCCTGTTCATTTGCTATCTTGAATGGTACGCGATAATTTGGTGACAACTTCTGACCGTAGCTAGCTAAGGCCAGGACATGGTAAATGGGGGACTTTTAATTTACTATTTACTAATCAAAGAAGAAAACGCTGACAGATCCAGCTATCTATCTTTAAGTTATACTACATTATACAGGTATAATAATCCTCGAATCTTTCCATGGGCCAGGACATGGTAAATGGGGGAGTTTTAATTTACTATTTACTAAGAAGAAAGCGCTGACAGAATCCAGCTATCTATCTTTAAGTTATGAACATTATACAGGTATAATAATCCTCGAATCTTTCCTGATGCATTTCTCTAAATTGATGTATCAAACAGAAAAGGAAGTGGTATACCATGTGAAGATTCAACATCCAATATCAGATCAAGAGCATAGTCATAATATGGAACTTGGCCGCTTAGCCCACAAAGATTGAAATCATCTTGAATGTAATCATCATCAACTTCACAGAAAAACTCATTGCCCTGCAAGCTACAGAACCAAGAAATCCATGATGTATCTTCTCCATCGGAACCACTCAAATCTGATTCTTCACTGTCAGTTTCTGATTCTCCTGTAAGGCAATCAGTACAAAAAGATTACAATTGAAAGGGAAATACAAAGAACAGCCCCCAGAACATTAATTATAGAAAACTAAGTTAAAACAGGTACAGAAACATGGTTGTAGAGCATACAATCATAGCATTCAGCAATATATATTGTTATCAGCAAGACATACGTGGGCTTTTCATTCCACTAACCAAAGAGACAAAGACACACCTGTAGGACCAGATAACTCCATCACACCAACCAAACATAAACTTTGGATCAAATGATTTTGATAAGGGTAATGAGGCACCATCCCTCAAACCCAAAAAATGCCATAGACTTCTATTGTGAAAGGTTAATTAGATCAATTATTACTCTCTTGTTCTTCTTTACAGAATATTAGACATCAAAAGGCCTGGTCTCTTTTCTGGCTTGCCTTACAGCAATCAGATGCCAAGGTCTAAATCGATAACCAGCTGTCCACAGAGGCAGTGCAGATTCGGCAACCTCCTCTCGAGTCTCATTGACAGCAGCCACACAGAGGTATCAATGTTCTTCTCCCTGTCTGAGGCAGCAAATGCTAACTATGTATTGGATTAGGAGGTTATGAGATCTAAACTTGGGTGCATACTTCAGTTGAAGGGACATCATGAATGATGAGGTGCAGACGTACAGAAGAACAGGAGCGTGACTAAGACTAGCTGAAAGCAAGCAATTTACCATATTTAGCTGTAGCAGTTCTTTATCCATACTTTATAAAAAGGAATGGATCTGCATCTTGATGTCAGAGTTTCTCGTATTCAGTTTAACACTGGGGGTTGTCTGGCATTGCCTTCTTTCCTTTTGGTTGTACTAATCTGGCCTATAAGAACTACTCATATTACATTGATTTCACAACGATTTGGAATTGACCTCTATCATTTGCCTGATTGGATGACCAACTATAGCTTATGAGCAACCACATGCATACCACTAACCACCAAAAAGCAGTGTTCTAAAAAGCTGATGCCTAGCCCTCCTAGCCGATTTATCCCGTCTAGGCGGCCGCCTAGTCTCGCCTAAACGATGATTAGGTGGTACGCTCTGGTCTGCCACCAGATTGGCGCCTAGCGCCTTGGTGAACACTGCCAAAAAGTGCCTAAAATGTAAAAACGGAAAACAAAATTCACCTAAGAAACAAACAAAGTAGACTTGACTACATGTCCCACCAAATGAGCACCAAATGCCGTTAAAATCACTGCTACTGCCTTTTAATGTCTATATCAAGATCAATACTAGCTATTATCTATTACTGATTACAGAATTTAGATTGTGCTGTTGGTAATCTAACATTAGAATGTTTTCATGCCTGCTACATCCCATGACCACCATGAATTGCAACATAGCATGCCTGGCCAATGGCGTCACCATGCTTATCTGCTCAGCAGGAATCATAAACTCGAAATCTACATCGATCATCAATGTTTGCATCTTTGATCCACCTCACACGCAAACATAACGAAATAGTGAACAGGGCGGATTTAGCATATCCTTCTACAGAACAATACCCAAAAGCTTGGGGAAACGATGGTATGAGTGTATGGCATAAGAGTGATCTAACAGTTGAACACACCATTGGTCACTTGTTCGTGCGCAAATTGTGAAAGACATAAAACTATCTCTTAATAGGAAAACTACTTCACACCTAATTCCTAAAGCTACAACCTGTTAGATCACCTGTTACCAAGGAAGAACACAATCTCCCCACACCGGCATCCCGTGGCAGACCACAGCTGATCTATGAACTTGACGCACCAGCAAACCACTAAAAGAGCAGAATAATCAGTCAACAAAACAAAGCTGCGTTACCATCGGACAACTTGCTCTTGGACATGGCGGTGGATCCGCCGCCGGAGCGAGGCCCCTCCGGCGGCTTCCCGGCGGCGATCCGGTCCCACTCGCGGCCGCCGGAGAAACCCCACGACGTGGACGGAGAGGACCTGTCCATCGCCTCCCCTATCCGCTTCCTCTCGCCTGCGCCCCCGGCGGCCGCCGTGACGCCTCGGTCCCTGTGCATCCCCTTCCCCGCTCACCCTCTCCTCCTCCTTCCCCCGATCCTGAGGCGAGGAGGCGGGTTGGGGATCGGGGGAGGCGGGGAGATCGCGCGCGCGCGCTCGCGCTCGTGACGGGGTCTCGAGAGGAGGACGCGACGGTGGACGAGACACGGGACGAAGCGCACGGGGGCTGTTCGGTAATTCCGACAAAACTTGGGGTTGGAGGAGGATGTTGCGCGTGGCATGATATTGTGTGGGCCTTTGTATGGCTCTGCGCAGGGTTGGAAGGCTTGGAACTTGCCGGCTAGAGGGCTAGAAGGAACTGGCCTGACGAGCGAATTTTTGGCTGTTTTAACTCTAGTGACATCGTAATGATAAAAACAATCTTTTTAAAGATAATTTCAGATAGGTGACACCTCTCACCCAATATGCAGCCGGCTTGCAACGCAGATTTATCATGCACAGCACCGCAACAGGGATGGCCCCATGCGCTCGGCCATGATAGGTCGGCTATCACGTAGTTGAATCGCGACAGTGCATCTACGCTGCATGATAGGCAACTATTGCGTCTTGGTTGCACGACAGGTAGAATGAGATGCATGCGTCATGCTTCCATGGCTACAGTGAACATATATGCATGTACTACATATCTCTAGATACTGTGCATGAGTGATGTGAGAATGAGATGCATGCATCATGCTAGCTTTTTGATCGGAGCATGGATGGATTTAGTGATGTCGCAAAAATCAAGGCATGGTAGCTGCCTATCATGCAGCACAGATGCAGGCGTAGTCACAACCCGATTGTGTGATAGCCGGCCTGCCGCGACCGCGCGCACGGGGCTCACCTGTCGTGGGTCTAGTGCATGATAGACCTGCATCGTGGGTCAACTGCACGACGACGGGTGACACATATCACCTGTCTGGCCGGTTGCAGAGAGAAAAGTATCTTTGGGTTTTGAACGAGGCTATTTTTGTCATTGCGATGTTAGGGGGGCTAAAAACAGCCAAAAGTTCGAAGTGCTATTCCTCATTGTTGCTGCGTATGAAGTTATCTTTTCTTTTTTTTCTCTTTTTTTATCAAATTTAGCTCACAAAAGAAGGCATATAGCCACGTACATGCTCATGTACATGCTTAAATGCTATATGAAGTTATACATAGTGTTGTAGATTTGTCAATCAATATATATAAAATAGAGTATCTCGGTTTGTGGTTTTGAGAAGATGCGCATGACTTGCCTTAAATAGTAGGCGAAATTATCAAATGGAGTCCTATGAGCACTCAGTTAAGTATTGTAGGCCTAACATGCTAGGTGCTATTACTAGAATTAGGAAATGCAATGTATTGTCACGTCAAGCAGGACTAGGTGCATATCCACTCTAGTCTATAGTATAGCTTCGAATGTTACAGTGGGACCCATGGTCAAAAAAGTATGAAAAAAGTTGACCCTCGACCGATCAATTAGTTTGTTCCATTGGCCTCCTCGTTTGCAGCAACTAAAACACGCTCCCTCCGCTCTCCAATTTTCTACTTCTCTTTTCCTTCTTCCCTCTCTGCTTCATCCTTGTTCTCCTCTTCTCATAACACAGAGATGTTGTCAAACACCACCTGGCCATTAACGACCATAGCTCTGCTGGGCACCTCGCTGTTCCTAGTGGTGCAACGTAGTCGGAGCTCAAGACGGCTAGTTTCCACGCCGCTGAGCTCGTGGAGGATGGCTGGTGCAAGGAGCTAGACTGAGCTGTCCGAACCTAGTGACAGCGAGACCCCGGTCTGCTAGATTCACTACCAGCATGTCTAGAGGCGACGAGGCTAGCAACCTAGAATTTATTCCCTTCGTGTTTAATTAAACAAATACAAATAGCAACTGAGGTGCTACTGTAAGTGACAGGAAAGACGCAGCGAAAATAACTCGACAAAATACCGCAAAACTGGAACAGCAGTGTCTCACACCAGTGACACAGCTGGCTCGGCGGGAAAACCCCCAAAAGTCCTTAGTGATGTGGAGCTCATCGATAACTTTGAAACGAGTCCAAGATCACTGAATTCCGAATTCGGACGCAAAGGTTATGATCAAAATAGTGAACGTCCGAAGCAGCAGCAGTAGCTCACACCAGTGGCACAGCTGTGTGACACAGCTGAGTGGTGACACAGCTAGGTGACAGCTGTGTGACAGGCAGATTAGTCCAGAACTGAGATTTCGATCCAATTTTTGGTCCAATTCAAAATCTACCCAACCAAATCTAACCAAATTTTACAAAAAGGTGTGAGAAGGTCTTGTGAGTCTAGATCAAGTGTTGATCTTCATAAAAACTTCTCAAATCAAGACATTTACCCTCGTTTCTTCAATCAGCCCTAGAAATGAGAAAAAGAGGAATTTTGAAGGAAAAGGAAGCTCGTGAGGACTCTTGATCTCAAATCACTATGGTATCATCTCACATGTCCTAGTAACCTATTCCAAGCCCTAAATCACAGCATCAAACCCCCTACAAAGATTAGTCATGAAAATCACATTTCTTGCTTGTTTTCTAAGGAAACTCGAAATAGAGAAGAAAACGGTTGAATCATTGGGTATGCTTGGATGGGATCAGTATGGAGATGATCTTCCCATCACTTACTTGTCATACCACGGATCAATCTATAGGAGAAAACAAGAAAACGAAAATTCAAAAGAGCTAATGAAGGAGATAACTCAAGAACACAAAGGAATGGGGAAAATCTTTTTGTATTACATTTTCGTGGATTTTCTTGGGTTTAAAAGCCTCTCATGATTAGGCCAAAGCACTCTCTAGTGCAGCTCTCCCTCTTCTAGGGTTTTCAAAGTGATAACAATGGGCTCAAGGAGGTAAGCACCCCCTTGACACCTATTTATAGTGGGAGGGACAAACCCCTTCACCACTTGGGTCTTAATGCCCTATGGGCCTAACCTAACTAGCACGCATCACAAAGCATCTAGCTAGCTTAGCCACTATCCGATTTTCCTTCCACCCTAAGTAATCCCTAAACCGCTTCCTCAGGCGCCTCCACCGCGGTTTCTTGAAAAGCTTCTTGGTGGATTTGGCGCTTTTCCCAAAAAGCCCCCGAGACTCAACTTGGTCTTCACGACTTGGCTCCAACCGCTTCCTTGTCCTCCGTGTACATGCTTAAGTCGCACGATGTCGTCGCCACCTCCTTGACCGCATCTCAGCCCTCCAAACTATCATGCCGGTCCATATGGCCAAACCATCGCCGCACCCAACTCGCATCTGCACACAATAGACCAAGTAAAGCGTTGCAAGCACAAGATTTTCTCCTTGACCCAAGTTAGTCCAAACAATTCATCCTATCATTTTTTACTAAGACAAAATGATAAAAAATTTAACTCCAAACTCTTGGACTTTGCAATTAATCCCAAACTACAAAAGCTCCAATTCCCAGAACAAATTGAGCACATTATCTCAGAACCACCGAGACACCTACCCAAACACACTAGAATTTCTAGACAATTTTCACGAGACAAATTGACCAAACTCGAGTTCATCAATCAACACATGGTCAAACTTGAAAGTTGATTGGAACATCCGAAAGCTGCATTGGAAGTTCCGATTAGATTGAATGTTCCGGATATAAAACCGATCAGAACGAAACTTCCAGATACAAAATCGGATGTTCTGAAAAGTTTGATTTCTTGCTACACTCAAGCACAACTCTATGTTCATCATACAAATCCTAGGGAAGCACTACGACATATGAACCATTCAGACACAACTCCCCCTAGGTTCTACAACCTTAAATTCCTCGGTTTCGCACCAAAAGCTGGGTACTTTTATCGATGTTTCTCCACCTGATGACATAAGTAAAGTATCTTAGCTTTCCATCATCCTTATGCCCCTCCGCATGCCAATGCAACAATTTCGCGTCCCTAGCGTTCGCATGCAAATGCTTTAGATGGGAACTATAGGAAGATAGCACACGACCTTAATTGGAGGTTCGGTCGTCACCTCGTTTCCCTCTAAGTCATCATCTTTATTCTTACGCTGCTTATATTGAGATGACTTGCACGCCGGATATCCGTGTAAGTTTTCGTACTCTTTACAGAAGATGATATAGTCATTTCTGACATGCATGTATTCGTTCAATTTTCACTCGCAATGGACAAAACACCTATTTGGCTTTATAGGTGGTTATGGCCATATGGTTTCCCTCTGGAAGCATGTCCTGTAAAAAAGTTAATAATGACACGGAACCTTTATCGGACCACCCATTGCTCTCCTTCAATTTGAGAAGTTCAAGAACTGACGACAACTTGGTGTATGTCGACTTGAATCTCTCGTACAACAGTTTCTCTGAGTCCTCCGTCAAGGCTAGAAATTTATCATACTCTTTCCTACTTAGATCATTCCCTTCCAAATCACACAACATCTGATCCAGATCATAGTCATCATTGCCTAGAGTATCCTTGTCATCGAAATTCAAAATCCACATCACCCAACATTTCATTAACTTCATTAACTACATCGTCACATTCTTGTATAATCGGTTCATCATGATTGGTCCAACGAGTGTAACCTTCCATGAAACCCCTGTGAATCTAGTGTCATTGAATCTGTGCTTGGTTATCCCGCATCTTCTGGTTCTTGCAACCAAAGTTTGGACGTGACATAAACTCCTCACTCTTTCTTAACACGTCCTCCTTAGCGGCTTTTAAAAATTCAGACACTCCATTCAAATACTCTGCCAACACATGACTCTTATCGTATATTTAACTTCGCTCCATTTACGGGGGAAACCATAAATACATATATATATTTCCATATAAATTTACAAAATATCAATTAACTAACATCTCTCCATAGAAAACTAGATTTCAAATATTAAATCACACTAATTAATTACTTTAATTACATACTAACACTAGCTAGCTAGCTAGCTAGTTTAATTAACTAAATTTACACCATGCATAATAATCAACGTCCCTTTCCCTTCCTCACATGCTTCTAAAGAACCAAAAATCAGCATCAATTACATCTCTCCTTTAGACATAATCCTCTCTCTACCATATAGTTCTAAATATTACCATAAACCATGCATAGTTTATAATAAAGCAATGAAAGAATTACTAATCTTAGATGACCAAATAATAGATCTATAATAACTCCTACCAATAGGTGTGGTGAAATCCCCTAAAAATTTACCAAATCACCGAGACACATTATATTCGAAAAACTAGATTTGTTTTAGGTCTAGGTTGGGCAGGATATTTTTGGGTGGGACAATCATCACAGATAGTTAAATCACTTATACCGTTTATAATGTCATCTAAGACGACTCAAGTGAAGCGACCGTTCGTGATGTCATCTAAGACGGCTCAGGTGAAGCAACCGTTTGTGATGTCTTCACATATCTATGAGTCATAAATATAGCCGTCTGTGATCTGTGATGTGTCATCATATACGGGTTAAAGTGAAAACTTTTGTGACGAGTTATCACAGACGGCACCGGTATAAACCTGTCTATGATATTTGTTCACTACATACAACGAATTTTTCCCCAGCTTATCACAGACATGTGGAAACCTTGGCCCGATATAAAATATTGTAGACGATTGCAGCCTCCTCGTCCATGATAAGGTGATCTATAATGGTACTTGGTCATTGCATAGCTTGACCGCCGCATCACTTGAGCTGAGGGGCGTGAAGATAGCTAGGGGCAGAGCTTGGCCGAGCGCTAGCCCGGTCAATGCGCCTGGTGAAGTGGTGAATGATGAATCTGAAGACAATGACACGATGATATTATTTTAGTCGTAGTGCACTGACGTAGAGATATGTATACTATAAATTTTTCTTAATTCTCAACTTTTTCTCAAAGTTCTCAAATTTTTCTCAAGATCATGTGAGATGTATTTTTGGCAACTCTGCTCGCTGGCAGGTCGTGCATCCAGAAACCTAGCGCAGCAGCGAATTTCTTCGACACCGACTTACGTCGCAGGCAAAATCCCACTTGAAAAGACCAAGCGCCCTCCACTGCAGAGGAAGCGGTCAACGCGGGAACGCAAGGACTCGATGGTTAGTCCGTAATTACATCCAATTACAGCGTCCAGATTGCAGAATACGACTCGACCCGGGCAAGGATACCTAGGCAACCCAGGGCTCTAGGTTCGCCGCAATCTAACACCGCAGCTTTCGGCTCCAGCGCTAGGGTTTCGGTTCCCTCAATTCGATCTTCCACGAGGGCACGAGGTACGTACGCCCCATGGATTCTGACCTTCCCAGCCTCCGATATGACGCCTGTTTACGCTAAATCTGCTTTATTTTTTTCTGGTGATTTCTAGCTGGTGTTTTTGGTTTTTTGTGACCCGAGAGATGCCGCCGAAGTCGGCTAGGAGGGGCGGCGCAGCGGCGGCCAGGAAGGGGCCGGGGACGAGGGGCAGGGCGGCGAAGGCGCAGCCGGCCGCGGAGGAGGCGGTGCCCGTGGAGGAGGCGCTCGTCGAGGAGGTGAAGGCCGCGGAGGAGGCTCCGAAGGTGGAGGAGCAGAAGCGGCAGCTGTCGCCACCGCCGCAACAGCCAGCCGAGGAGGAGAAGCCTCCGTTGGATGCCGCAGAGAACGGCACGAGCCACGGTGAAGGTATTGCGTGCTGCTTCTGTTTTGCGTACAGAGCGCAGACTTTTTTAGTGATGTGTGCTATGACGGTATGACCTGAGTATTTAGATGAAGCGCTGCATTGGTGCATTTGTATAGAGTGATGCAATAATCTCCCTTTAATTTTGCGTATCATGGCCCTCATGTAGAAATTTTCACTATTGATGGTAAGCACGGTTCACGAGGAGTGTGCTTGCTTTGGCATATTAGATTTATTAGATCCGTTAATACTTGCCAACAGGTAGTGTTCAGTGCTATTCGGTGGCTGAGGTTACATGGCATTTTCTTTTACAACGGCCAATGCGGGTCTTGCCTAGTTTATGCAAGGGAATATAACATGAACCACTCTCTTAACGAAGCATGAAAGAAAATATGTTTGTCGTGACTTATTGTTTTTTCTATAATTGTGTTGGATATTTCATTGTCTTATCTTAATGAGGTCTGAGGTGTGTATCTTACGCTTCCTAAATTTTTAGACGGCGGAACTGTGAAAGAAACATATGAAGAAGAGGACAAAGGTGAACGACTGGAGTTTGAGGATGAGCCAGAATATGAAGAGGAGGCTGTTGTAGACTATGATGAGAAGGATTTGGAGCATTATGAGGAGCAATACGAAGACGGTGATGAAGGGTTGGAGTATACTGAAGATGTGGTTGAAGAGGAGACTGATATGGTGGATGAGGAACTGGATGATGGTGGGGATGACAGGGAAGGTGAGGAATATGAAAATGCTGACGAAGAACATAATGTGGATGTGGAGGATGAAGACCATCATGAAATGGTGAAAGCGCATCGCAAGCGAAAGGAGTTTGAAGTTTTTGTTGGTGGGCTTGATAAAGATGCAACGGAAAGTGACCTTAGGAAAGTTTTTGGTGAAGTTGGTGAGATCACTGAAGTTCGTTTGATGATGAACCCTGTTACAAAGAAGAATAAAGGCTTTGCCTTCCTGCGATTTGCAACTGTGGAGCAAGCAAGGCGTGCTGTCTCAGATTTAAAGAATCCGCTGGTTGGTATTAAGATTGGACTATCTGTGTTTATGGTATGTTTTTTTTTAAGAAGTAACATAACATAATCATTTATGAAATGCTGTAGGTGCGAGGTAAACAATGTGGTGTTGCTCCTAGTCATGACAATGATACACTATTTGTTGGTAATATCTGCAAGACATGGACAAAAGAACATGTATGATGCTTAAACTCTTATTTCTTGATGTTCTTTTTTCTACTTCTTGATGGAAGAAATAACTTGTTTTGGAATTTACAGCTGAAGGAGAAATTGAAGAGTTATGAGGTTGAGAATTTTGACGATTTAATACTGGTTAAAGATAGCAATAATCCAGGGATGAATCGTGGGTATGCTTTACTTGAGTTTTCTACTCGCCCTGAAGCTATGGATGCCTTCAGGCGATTGCAGAAGAGGGATGTAGTCTTTGGCCTTGATCGTACTGCAAAGGTTTCCTTTGCCGATTCCTACCCTGAAGTTGATGATGAAATGATGGCACAGGTAACCACTTGTTTTCTACAGTGAGTTTAAGTGTCTTTGTTGGGGAAATATTTAATATGGTTTGACCATTCAGTCATTCAGTCCAGCAGCTGCTAGTTTCAATATTTTTGGTGTTGTGTTTCTATAGGTATGGCACAAATATGTTTAAAGCTGTTGAATCCTCATTTTGGTTTTATGATTCAGGTCAGAACTGTTTTTCTTGATGGCCTTCCTCCATCATGGGATGAAGATCGTGTTAAGAAGTACCTTAAAAAGTATGGAGCCATTGAGAAAGTTGAACTTGCCCGAAACATGCCTGCGGCCAAGAGAAAGGATTTTGGGTTTGTTACCTTCGATACACATGATAATGCTGTTGCATGCATTGATGGGATAACTAATTCCGAGATTGGTGAGGGTGACAGCAAGGTCTGTTTTCCAACTGAGTTTGCTGTATCTTCTTAACCGATTATAGCCATCTACTCACTCTGTTGGAAAATGGATCAATTTATCATGCAATTACTTCTAATGACTGCTATTTTCTGGTTCAGGCAAAAGTGAGAGCCAGATTGTCAAGACCACTGCAGAGACCTCCTAGAACGAAGCATGGATTAAGAGGAAATTTTAGGATTGGGCATGGTGCTCCTCGAGGTGGCCGTTTCCCATATGCTCGCCCTCCTCCGCCGCGCCGGCCTCCACCACGTCTTGTACGACCTGATGTTAGGCCCTTACCACCCATCAGGAGCCGTCCACTGAAGAGGCCAATAGATATTAGAGATAGACGCCCTGTTATGTCAATACCAGATAGAGTTAGGCGTTTGCCTCCTCCAGAGAGATCCTATGATAGAAGGTCACCAGGTGTGCATATGTTATATGCAATTTATCCATTTTTCTTATAGTGCAATCCACTGTTGCTGCCTTACTTTTACTCATACATCATCTGTCTACAGCTGCTGTTTACCCAAAGAGAAGTCCAAGGAGAGAATATGGAAGGCGTGATGAACTTCCTCCACCAAGGAGCAGAGCTACCTTTGCTGACTACAGTTCAAGAGTTCCATTGGATAGACGCCACACTTACAGGGATGATTATTCACCCCGGGGATCAGCATATTCAGACCTAGGTCCTCGTAGCGCTCCCCGTCTTTCCGACAGGCGATCATATCCTGATGACGGTTATGGAGGGAAGATCGAGCGGCCTTTACCAACCTATAGGGAGGGTCGTGGCCGTGATTATGATACAATGTCAGGTTCAAAACGCTCATATGTAGAGATGGTGAGGGTAGTTCAATTTTTTTTTCATGGTTTGCATAATTGCACTTACAGTTTTTTCCTCGATCAACCTAATTATTGCTGTTGTTATGCAAAGGATGATGCACCTCCTCGGTATCACGACATTGGTGTTCGTCAGTCCAAGGCACGCTTAGACTATGATGTTGGTGGCAGCAGTACTCGATATGCAGATGCATATACTGAGAGGTTGGTGTACATTTAGTAACATGCAGCCTCTTTGCTTAGTGTTTGATTTCTAATGTCATGTTCTTACACATGCTCATCCTTGAAGGGTTGGACGGTCACATGCGGGATACAGTGGCAGCCGATCTGTCTCTGGTCATGACCCAGTGTATAGCAGCAGCCGTCATGGCATGAGTTATGGAGGTATACTCGTGGAGGCTCTGTTATTTGTCATGGTACCTGTGATCATGCACTTATAACTTTAATTCTCATGCCATCTTGCATTTCACCTTTGCAGGTTCTGCGAGCAGTGGTGATGCTGGTGGAATGTACTCTTCAAATTTCAGTGCTGACTACATGCCTCGAGGATCTGATGTGAGTCTTCTTGAAATGCATTTACTATCTACTCTCATTTTTTTCATTGTAACAAGCCATTTTATCATGTTGATTTCCCCTAATTTATTCAAGTTTCTGTTTGGGCAGGTCGGTGGAAGTTCATATTCGTCGCTTTACTCAGGTCGAAATACAGGTAGCAGTAGTGGCTACTTTGGCGGTAGTGGTTCTAGTTCGTATTACTAAGGTACAAACTCAACCAGTTTCAAATTTCCTTTTAGTTTAATTGTTGCACATAGATTTTGTTCAACCATTATTATCATCGTCATCATCGCGCTAATTGCCCACTTCGGAGATGGCGAATGTTTGCCCTTATATCAAACACGGGACACCCTCCATGATCAATCGTGAATTGTTTTAATAATACAGATTTGGCACCCTATCATCTTTGTGGAACAGATTTGGCACCATAGGAGGTTGGTGTAGACCCTGGATTGTATGGAGCTCCTTAATTTAAGGCCTACGGATCTGGACAAGTAGCAACTATGGGCAATCAAATAAGGCATGTTTGAAGGAGCCAGAAACATCAGAGTTGGTTGAAGCAGTAGTCTTGTGGATGTTCTGGCATGTTTATTTAATGTAAGGCTTTGCTTTGTTGATCAAGAGTTGTGAACAAATGGCCAGCTATGGTCTGTTGACATGTTTACAACCAGTGTTTCTATAACATTGTTGAGAGGTATGGATGTTTCAATAAGTAATCTTTGAGGCCGTTTCCTGCAATACAAGGTGTTTTGGAGATTCCATCTTGTGATGTGCCGGCCAAAGATCAGACTTACAGATGAAGCCTTTAGAAGTGGCGCTTCGTGTAAGGCTGTTACTTCTGATACCTTCGTTTCATAGCACGCTGCTTCTGTTCTCTAGTGGATTGAAATTTGCTGCCTGAGACTGAAAGATGATTGGTCAGACTGAAATTTTGGACTAGTTATTTGTTAAACTGCAGATAAAATTGGATTTGTTGGTTGCCATAATATGGGAGAAACCTTTTGTATGGCTCAAGTTGTTCTTTCACCAAGCAATTACTTTTGCTTCCCCACAAGTAAGTTTAAGATAACAGAACTTGCAGCCACAGCCACAGAACTGTGTGGATGGCCTTGCGATGCTGTCAATTAGCAGTGAGTACATGGCACCAGGTAAATCTAACAAGCATTGTCAACATTGAACGCCATGGTTTACTCACCATTTATGGAATATCTTTGAACTAGTGCATGGAGCATGGATTGGTATACAGCTTTGAGCTAGCCATTGGATGATTGCAAGCTTTGAAGAACTGTGCTGGAAGCACGATGCACTAACTAATTAAGTTGCAGAAACGTCTGGTCTGCTGACTTCTGTTAATTACTATGGTATAGTTTTTTACTGTGTTATGACTTAAATCTAGGTTACATGTGCTACATTTAGGCTCTCATCGCATTAGATTTGTTGGGGTGGGTGGGGCCAGGGTGGGGGGGGGGATAGGGTATTCGTAAGAGACGAATTTGTGATACCGAAGTTCCTTGTTGCATTGGCCATTTATAAACAAATGATGTTTTAGACTAATAAGAGGTTTTACGTCCTCAAGTTTAAGGAACAACATACACTGTTGATATCTTATCTTTTCGGACTAGCTGATGCCATTTGGTATTCTACAAAGAAGTAGGTGAAAGAGACGGTTAATAATACAAATTCACAGGCTTCAGAGAGCTGCAATAAGCCTAAGCGAACTTGTTACTATTAATACCATCCTTCTCTGCACTGTAACAAGGAGATATTGTAAATCACCTGCATTAACTTTGAATTACTGATTGATTGAACAAGTGATACGATAATAACCATTATTGGATCCAGAGGTCAAAGTTATACTGTCTTGGTTTGGGTACTACTGGAAAGGGGGCTTGGTGCGTTCTTTTCAGAGGCAGCTTTGAGATGACTTCGGCAGTCTTCACAAACAAAGCATCGTTTCTTCCTGAGTTCTTTGTCTGATATCATTTATTGTTATAGTTTTTAGTATTCGTTGGACTAGGATTTCATGAGTGAAATCAACAATAATGTTATCAGATCTTGTTGAACAGCATTAGATTACCAATAGTGCATGGAGGTTTACACTATTCAGCAAAATGGGAGGTTATCTGTGAATTTCGAGATGGGGATTGAAGATGGGAGGGAATCAGCACTGGTTAGTTGGTTGATTTGGTGCCTATGTGGAAAAGAAAGGGAATGAGGGGAAGGAAGAGAAGGGTGATTGACTTAAGGACAAAGGAAGATTGATCAGAAAAAAAAAGAGCTTGGCATCATCTTATGAGATTCACATGTGGAAACATTTTTCTTCAAACAGCAAGCACAAAAGCCATTTAAGTTTTGCATTAAGGGTTCTGGAATTGGGATTTTTTCTACTCAACTGTTGGAACGAACAGGAAAAATGAACCATACATACAGTTAGCCCCAACTGTTTTTTGCACAAAAGTATGATAGCTTGGAGTCACAAAGAACAGCCAAATATATCTTCTGAATGTTCTAACATATCAGTTAGCGATTGGCATGTAATATGCTATCTATTTTTGAAATCCTATGCTCTCTTCCAGTTTTGACCATTTGAGTCATCTTAGTACAATCTCCATCACGCGCTTCTTTAGTTGTTTTTCCAGTTCTTTTTTTATGGCAAGTTAATGGTGAATATTTATTACTATCTATCTTTGAATTCGTATGCTCACACTGATGCAATTTTGACCATTTGAGTTATCTGGTACAATCTCCATTACATCTCTCTAGTTGTCTCCATCTTTTGGGGTTCTGCTATCATCTAAGCTTGTGTTGATGCTTACCTTGCTCGATTATCTTGTCTAGTATTCTTTACCATTCTAACTTTCAAGCTGAGTCGTGCTGCTCTAATGCTGTTTCTCGGTTGAACGTTATACTAATATAGTGTAAAATTATTGTGTTTTTCCTTTGTTTTGCCTGAGTGCAATTTGAAAATTGTTGCAACGATTGCCGCTTCTATTGGTTGTGCTTCTCCAAAGTTTGTGCTTTGAGCTTGAGCATAGAATAGGTAATGCAATTGTGCAATTTCTGTACGGGCTTGCTGTAGCCACTGTGTGTTAGGTGAACTGCTTCATGTGTATCTGTGTATGTTAGGGGTAATTCAGCCGTGAACTGTTTTTCTATTTGTGCTTCGAGCATTGTAAGCATGGAACATGTTTCATGTACAGAGCATGAGTGTTAAAGGTTCATGAAACTGCGCGGATGTTATCATGTGCATGTGAACCGATTTGTGATGCTAATGTTGCTTGCTGTGGACTTGTTTCTTCACATTTCTCATTTGTTGTTGTTGTTGTTGTGCATTGGTTATCTCATTGATTACGCTGTGCGTCAGGATGAGATCCATGAGATGACACAGCTGTTCTGTAAAAGAAATTCGGTTCTAGCATGCTGTTACGGTGGAACCGCCTCGTCGGTCTTGAGTCTCGGAAGGAAGTCGAAGCACTGAATTGTGTGCAGTCGTTCCTGTTATGGCCGGCCACTCTTTCTCTGTTACCAAATTTACCATCTGTTTTGTCAAAGGTACAATAAGTTCCACTTGTCACTGTACTGCTGTTAGTGGCAGGAGCTGCACGCCTGAACCAAATATAGTAAAGAAATTTAAATAACCTTTAGATCCATATAAGATTTTGATTTTCAGAAAAAAAAAGAATAGAAAAATGTGGGACAAAAAATAAATCCACCTAGTTTCAGGCAACTCAAAACATGGGGGTATATTGGGTGCACTAGCACTCTAGGTGTATTAGTGCATTAGGCTATCCAAAAATGTTTTAAAAGTTGTGAGAAATTCTAAAAAAATCATGACATATAAATAATATATATCTATTATGTCATAAAATTAAATTTTAAATCTAAATTCGATCCACAAATTGAAAAACAAAAAAGATAAATCTGGCCATAGATGGTACCAAATTTAAATATGGAGTGAACCATAACCAGGTGGTACTATTCATAGTCCGATTTTTCCCCTCTCAAGATGTATTGAAGTTAGATTTGAACTTTTGTGACATGCTATATGCATGTTGTAGGAATTTTGACAGAATTTGATAAAAAGTTTCACAACATTTTGAATGATGAATTTGAGTTTAGTGTACCGGTACGTCTCAAGGGGGGCGCTAGTGCAAAACAACACCACCGCCCCCCCCCCGGGCGGGCCCTATCCTTTCCACAACCAGCCATGCCGCGGTCTCGTCAGCAGTTGGCACTGCTTGTCACAGTTTCACTCAGCTTGCACATGTGCACTTTCCGAGTCTGGAAATTAGGGGTGGCTATCGAGCCGACTCGACTCGACTCGTAAAATACTCGGTAACTTAACGAGTTAGCTCGACTCGACTCGTTAACGAAACGAGTTAAAATGCGAACTCGACTCGACTCGCTAATTACTCGAGTAACTCGTTTAACTCGGTAATTACTCGTTAAGACATGGAACATTGTTTGTCATAAAATGCAGCAGTCAATGAATTGAATCTAGTCACTATAATCATAATAGCAATACACCAAGTAAAATTACAGCAATACAACAAGAAAATTACTCAAAATGATCATATCTTGATTCAATAAAAGTAGTCAATATAATTGAGTCAATATAGCAAGAAAATTATAGTCATATCTATGACAAATGCATGCCTGGTCTGCTGCCTTGTTGCCTTGCTGGCGTTCCGGAACGAGGCCGCCGGTGACGTGCGGTACGCAGTGCTGGAGGCCTCCGCCGTGTCCGGGATCCTGCACGCGAGCCTCTACCTGGACGCCGTCGTGCTGCCCTACTACACGGGGGCAGACGCACTCCGGTGGTCGCGGTTCTCCAGTGAGTGCGCCACCTGCCTCTGTCGGATGGAGCCGCTCGTCGTCGGCGGCAGGATGGCGCTCTACCGGGGCCTCTCCAAGACGGCGCTCGCCATCTTCTTCGCGCTGTGCTCCAGGATGGGGTGCAGGATCTACAGCGAGGAGCGGCTGAGCGCGTGGACGCGGTCGGCCCTGGAGATCGCCAGCTGGGTGCTCGTGGCCGGAGACGCCGTGTACCTCGCCGGGTGGGTGCTCGCGGAGGGCCCTGCGATGGAGTCGCCGCCTGTGATTTGGGGGAGCACAGGAGCTAAGGAGACTAGGGCAAAAATTTGGGGGAGCACGGGATGGGCTTTGCTGCCTTGGGCTTGCAGGTTTCGGGCTTTCGGCCTGCCTGTGATTTTTTGTGGGCTGCCAGATTAACGAGTTTACCGAGTTACTCGAGTACTCGGTAACTCGGCTCGTTTAACTCGCGACTAAAAATTCGAACTCGACTCGACTCGTTAAGGACCGAGTTCGAGCCGAGTCGAGCCGAGTTTCCGAGTACTCGTTTAACTCGCGAGTTTCGAGTTACATGTCCGCCCCTACTGGAAATACGGGGGTTGGGGGGGGGGTGGTTCCACCCTACCGCCCGGCGCGCCAGGCACGCCACCCCGCCGCAACAACGCCGTGCGCCCCCCGCCAAACTCGCGCACGCGGCCGCAGCCGCCCCACAAGCCGGGCCCCTGCAGGTGCAGGCGTGAACCACCCAACCGCACCGCTCCCCAACGTCTCGATCTCACTAGCAACCCCACCGTGCCGGGTCGCGTCGCCGCTCGGCCTCCCTCGTCGCATGTGATCACGCGCGAGTCAGTCACCGGTCACCACGGCGCGTCGGCGCGCAACGCGCGGTCACACTCACACCACGCCTCCGCGCACGCCGCACGCCGCACGCCGCACGCCACCTCTCGTGCACCAAGTCGCACCGCATGCCGCCGCGCGCGGCCACCTACTTGACTCCACGGCCGCCCTCTTCTTGTCAAAAGATTTGTTTTCAACTTTTTCCTGTCTCGCTCGATTATCGATATCCGACGGCTACCAAGAAGGCGTTTACGTCATGCACGGCTGCGCACCGCGGCTGACGGTCAAGGCGTTAACCCCATAGCGCCGCGGTTGGCGCCGCCGCCGCTGCCGCTGCCGCTGCCGCCCACCGCCGCCCGCGTGCGCCTACCGCCACCTGTCGCCCTAACAAGGACTCCTCCATTATAACCCTCGCACCATGCCCTCTTCCTCCACCACCTCACCATTATCACCATGGCTTCTCCTTCTCCCCCAACCAACACGGCGTCGGCCTCCGCCCGGCGTGTGCCGCCCCCGTGCTGGACACCCGACGAGACCCTCGCCCTCGCGCGCGCCTACACCGAGCGCCGTCTCGCGGTCGGCCGAGCGCACTTGACCTCCGCCGACTGGGCCGCCGTCGCCGCGGTGGCCACCCCGTCCAAGACCGCCAGGCAGTGCCGCCACAAGGTCGAGAAGCTCCGCCGCCGCCTCCGCTCCAAGCGCCGCCGGCCCTGCCCCGTCCTGGACAACATAGATCTCCTCGACAACCCTTCCTCGTCCCCGTCCAGGTCGGAATCCCCATCCCCGGCACCACCTGCTTTTCCGCCGCCCCCCTCTCCCTCCCCTGCCAAGAAGAGGAAGCGGCCAGATGTCGGATACGGCGGAGAGAGCGACGTGGTGAAGGCGCTGAGGGCGATCGGGGAGGGATTTGTGCGCGCAGAGCTGAGGAGGATGGAGGCGGCCAGAGAGACGCAGCGGATGCGCATGGAGATGGCGCTCCGGCACCTCGACGTGGAGCGGCGTCTCGTGGACGGCCTCATCGGCCGGATCGTCGACGCGTTGGAGTGAAGCGGTGGCGCAAAGGTGTCCCCCTTTCAAGATCTCTTGCTCGTCCTGGTTGGTTGCACGCTGGCTTGCGAGTTTAGGCGTTAAGAGCTGTTCATATGTACCTGTGATGGATGTCTGATTATGTAGGCGTAGTGAGCAAACCGTAGTGCTTTTGCTGTCTTGTATAGTTCTGTCGCTGAGAAGAAGCACTTCCTATGGAAAATAACTAGTTACCTTGCATTTTCGTTATCTTTTTCCTGCTTAATGCGTGTCTTGAACTTCAGTTTGTTTGAATTTATGTTGTGAGGAAGGTAACATCTATAAGATATGAACTATAGAACATGGGATTCTGAGGAGAACCGTGTTTGTCCCAGTTACAATTTCTGACCATGGGGAATACCCATCTGTTCCTTCCCCTTTGCCTGCAAATCTATGCAAAGCACCAACATTAGAAATGGGCACTGAGAAAAAAAACACTGGACATGGTGCTGTTGTTCAGCTTTGGGGTTAATTGGAATGTATCAAAATTGTTATGTGCCAGAAGTGTTTTGCTAGTTCTTGAAGCTTATACTAGCTTGATTTAAGTGAGAGACTAAATGAGACTTTCGATGCTTGCCATAGAGGCGAGTATTGGGTTAGTATGGTCGGTTTAGTAAGAACTTTAACCGAATTGTAATTTTTGGTTTTGTAACATCTAAAACCAAATTAACCGAGCTAATGTTGGTTAGTTCGGCTGCCTAATCTGGTTAACTATTACTCCCCACAATAATAACCTGATAAAATTCATGATTTACCTATACAATTCTAAAGTTTATGGTTCAATTCGGTTTAATAGTTAAAACAAAGCTTAGTAGAATTGACTTACTCTTGATTAATGACTTTAACTTTGTCAATATATGCTATATCTATATATTTATTTAATTTAGGTGGAAAACTATACTCGACTTATAAATTCGGCTTATTTGGCCAAATCGCTTTTCCAAAGTTAAAACTGGTGAAATTGCCACGATGATTTAATGTGTGATAACCTAAATCTTTTGTGCCAATGCGTGCTTCATGTTATGGCCTCATTTTTAGTTAATCTATGCAGAATACATCTTAATTATGCATGATTTTTTGCTGAGTGGATTTCAATGTGCAGCATAGTTAGTTGGGCCACTGAAAAAACTCATTATCCTGTTGCCTTATTTCTCTACGAAGATTGCCCCATATATCATCAAGGTTGATGTCTCTCTAGGTGGTCATTGTAAGCAGATGTGAACAGAAAAAGCAATTGTGATGTTCAAAATCCACATATTAGTTTTCTTGGGTTTGTGGCAGTGTTGGAATAAACAAAATCTTATGTCATGTTACCCCATATCTAAACTTTGAGGATGATAAATAGTGCCTAAGTCAAAAGTCTCCAGAAAACTCCAATATGATAAACATATGCAGAGTTCCATTCCAAAATTATCAGAGGCAATAGTTTGTAATCTTCTCTTACTTGTGAAACTGTTGTACAGTTGAAGTAGATAGATTCAGCAGGCTCTTCTTCATATTGTGGTACAATGAGGCTCTTCTCTAGGACATGTTCTCCTTTAAAAGTGACGGTTGTCTTATGACATGGTAGAAAAAGTGTATATGTTCTCTTGCTTATACGTAGGTGCTTCATTGAGATTCCCCATGGTGCAAATAGGCTGTTAGCCCAACCTTCGGGTTATCCTTTGTTGACCACCTTTTTAAAGGAAGGAAGATTCTTTGGATAATGCATATACTTGGGTACCAAATTTTCGCTCATATGAACAACCATCCTCTTGCTGTTATGTTTCTCTTTTCATGCCTTTTTCCTTTCTAAATCTTGTTGACTGCCTAGTTTCTGTGTTTGTGTACATGAATGCATGAATTCGTTCATCGCTAATCAGTGGTGGATGTTTTCCTTCACATTTTCCCTAGATATTAATGCTTTTATGCTATTTCTCCTTTTTTCCTATTACTTGTATAACATGCATGATAACAATAATGCAATGATTGCATCTGATTTGTCGTTCCTGTTGGTCAACATTTGCAATAGTCATCTGACGAATTTTATAGGAATGTTTGAATGTATTATTTAACTTACATCTAGAATTCTTTAATAGTCTCACGCTCTCAGCTGAGCTGAAAGTTTAGTTGCTTTCGCCGAAAATGGTCTAAATTTTCCATGATCTGCTACATTATGCCTGTTGCTGCTTAAAATCTTCCTATGCAGTGAGAACTCCGCATGGCTACTTGAAAGTTAATATGTTTATACAAGAAAGGATTTCATCAGTGAAAGCTAATGCATCCTTCTGGTGTCTACTAATGTTGCTGCAGATGAAGGGAAGTGCCACTTAAGTAGGATTTAGGACCACCATTAAAGTGAGTGGTCCTTAGCATGTTTGCATCCACCCTTTAGCTACATGACCTGGCTTGTTCTACAACTGAGCTACCACTTGAGGTGAGCATCAAGAAATTCTGATTTTGAAAGCAGGAAATTGCTCCATGATGCTTGGCTTTACTTCTGCATTCCATTATGTGTGGTCCTTGAATTCTTGATAAGATTGTGTATAATAAGCATTGTTTAGATTTTTAAAGCTAATTTTTTGAATCTTGTGACTTGTGAGGACCGCTTTGTGTCGAATATTCCTCGAATATGCTCATGTTTTTCAAGGAAATATAGCCATCCTTTTGAAGTCACTAGGGTGTTTCTTTTCTTTATAATGTGAATATTAGCTATTTTTGAATTGAACATTTGTCTTATTATTGTTTGTAGGAGTTGTGTCTGACTTGGTGACATTATTTCTTCAACATTATTTCTAGAAAACCCAATATTGTGAAACTTACATCTTGTTTCTTATATTATATTGTATATTCATGTCTTATGTTGAAGTTGAACCACATTGTTCCAGTTACGTTAACTAGTATTGGTAGTTACTTCATGCTTACTGAACAGAGGTACATTTCAATTTTCATTTGTTTTTTCCCCTTTCTCTGAGTCACATGGAGCGTAGAAGTTTCTAACTCAGGATTTTTGCTGTTCATGGTCTTCATTAACACTGATTTGTGTGGATTGTGTTTTATTACCCTGTTCTGCATTCTCATTTCCTGTTCCTCCTGTAACTAAAATCAATATGCATGTGAAACAAGGAAATGATGTAGCTCTTGGTTTTGAAGGCCTTGCTGCCTATCTGGAGCTTCCTCCGTAGACCCTAGTAATGTGTTCTGTTTCTTTTAATGAAAAAAGGGAACTGGGTACTTTGTAAGTCCGTAAGTCTAGATTTAAAATAGGGAAACAAAGCAACTTCTAGCTGAGGTGAATCAATCATCCTGTATCCAGCAATGGTTACTGTTGATGTTTAAAATGGACGAATTACTGATCTTTAATCAAACAATCACATGCCTTGCACAATCCTAAATATGCACATAGAGAAAAAGCAAGTTACAAGCCAATAGTTTGGCCAGTGAGCAAGCACAAAAGCAGGAAAAGAAGGGATAAACCTAACGCAAAAGCAACCTCTCTTTTGCCCACATCCTCTTTAGGCTAAAGAACATTTCCAAGACGGCCTAATTGCTGAGCTGGTAAGCTCCAAAGTAAGTCGTATGTCAAATTATTATGCTGCTATTGCTAAGATATGTCCATATTGGCATGATGAATCATTGCATTGACAATTTCATTTTCTTCCGCAGTGTATGTGGAGTGCACCCCATAGCACACATAAAAGATTGTGATCACAAGGCTCCAGATGCCAAACCTCTGAAAGGACCTCAACTTGAGAGTGGTCATCAGGAACACGTTCAGGAAGACTGATGCAGCAGCCGGCCATGGCATCAGAGGGACCGTCCACTCTGAAGGTGGCGCGGTCACGTCCTGCCGTGCTGTGCAGTGGAAGATCGTGGTGACTGCTACCCAGATGGCGCCGAACAATGCCATCCCCCATCGGTACCGCCCGTCGATCCTCCTCGAGAGGGAGAAGCCGAGTGAGCTCAGCGTCAGGAGGAGCACGAAGAGGAGGACATGGAGCGGCCGGTTCGTACCGAGCTTCACGTAGCGGTGGTAGATGAGTGCGTTGGCCACCAGGTAGAAGGCCAGGAGGGTTCCGATTGATATCATCTCAAACACTATCTGCAGCTCTGTGAAGAGTGCGATTGATGCTGTGCAGAATCCTGGGTATGGATAGTGCTTGATGGTAAGAGAAGAATGCAAGATATGTTAGCAAGAGACCTGCATTGCCTTACAATGCATTTATACATCTATGAGCAGTATATCCTTGCCAAAATTTCGCAGAAATTAGAACTTTGACTTGACTTGTATAAATTCCTGCAATTGATCTTAAACTGCTTTAGCTATTGAACTCTACTGTTATCTCAATCATAGCGAACTCTATGAATTTTAAGTTTCTTGACGCCGTATATATAGTGTTGCAACTGTCCATTATAGAGCTTGAAAACGAAATAGCTGATCCGTATGGCCTAGTTTATATTTATATTTTTGCAAAGTTAGGGGTAGGCTAGGGCAAGAGGAACAGCTTCTTATTACAGGGATACCTTTGGCCTGGCTAGATTAGGTATTTTTTTTTAGAAAATGGTAGATTAGGTGTGCCATGGGGTTTATAGTTCATAAGCCTAATGAGCTCTCAACTTACTCATCAGTTGGACAGTAAATCAAGCTTATAAATCCAGTAATGTCGCTCTCAATTTTAAACATACAAGCTGGGTGAGTTTCTGACACTAAACCATCTCAAGCTACTGGGGAACAGTAATGCTTTATCTTAAGAGTGACAATATTTCTACTCTACTTGCATGATTATATCTCCCCTAAAAGCTTGTACTACAATCTTACAGTAGAGATTTAATTAATTGGTGCTATTTCTGCGAATAATGTGAGGAGGAGATTAAACATTAGCATGCGCAAGTTAATCAATTATCAGCCTTGTAGTAATAAGGTACCTAGAAATATGGTGGCATTCATAGGAGTGCCGGTAGAAGGGTGGACCTTGGCCAGCCACGCCGGCGCGAGCCGCGCTCTTGCAATGACGCACAGGTACCTCGCCTGCCCTAGCATCGCCACCAGCAGCGACGCCACGATGCCGATGCTCGCGCCGGCCCCGACGACGCTGCTCGCCCACTTCCACCCCGCCTTCTCCCTGAACGCCGACGAGAACGGCGCGCTCTCCGCTATCTACACACCACGTGCGCACGATGAGCGCGTGGGCCAGCCAAGAACACCGGCATGTGTACTACGCATACGCTCTCACCTCGGTGTAGGGCAGCATGACGCAGAGGGCGACGGACATGAGGCAGTAGAGCGCGGAGACGAGGAGCACCGAGCCGGCGATGCCGATGGGGAGCGCGCGGGCAGGGTCCCGGATCTCCTCGGCCATGGTGGACGCCGAGTCGTAGCCGATGTAGCTGAAGTAGACGACGGCCGCGCCGTCGAGGACGCCGCGGATGCCGTAGGGGGCCAGTCCGTCGGGCGCCACGAGGTTCCGCGCGCTGCCGTTCCAGAAGCCGGCCAGGATGATGAACGCGAAGAAGAGCAGGTGGAACGCCGTGAGCACCATGTTCAGCGTGGAGCTCTCCTTGGTGCTGCGCTTCGGACAAAATCAATGACAGGAGTTAAACCAAAATCAATTTATTTCATCATTTGCAATGCTTTCTTGCAAATATTGAGGAACAGCTTATCAGCAAAGTATTTATTATAACATTTAAGAAGCATCGATCACAAGTTCATATATAGCAAGGCACAAGCATTAATACAGTTGAACTACTATGATGGACAACCATAAAATACATAGCAACTATCTAAGAAACACAGAGCTAATTAAAGGGCAAGCAATAGTATGCTCTATGCAATGACTAATCAAAAAGCATATGCTAATGCACATGAGTAGAAGAACTTAGGGATCTTAATTAGAGCTGGGTGTCTACTGCACTACATACCTATAGCAGAGGCATAGAGTCAGGAGGAGGATGAGCGCGACGGCAGGGAGATCCAGCGCATTGTACTCCTTGGCGATGCCCTCCACCTCGATCCTCCACGCGTTTGGCTCCGTGACCCCGCACGTCGACGCCAGGTAGTCCGTGAAGCTCCTCGCCACCGCCGCGTTCGACAGCACGTACTCCATCAGAATGTTCGCTCCCCCGAAGAACCCCACGAACTCACCTTGCAAAGCAAAGATAAATTAATAACAGCAGATTTTAGCTGCACCTTTTTCTTCCTCGTATGATTTTGGTTGTGTGGATTTCACAAGAACAGTGGCATTGGATGTTCTTGGCCATTTTTACAGTTGTTAAATGCATGCGGATTTTGTGATATGGTACACGTACCGAACGTTACTCTGAGGTAGCTGAAGGCGCCGCCGGCGACGGGGACGCGCACGGCGAACTCGGCGTAGCAGAAGGAGGACAGCAGCGCCGAGATGCCGGCGATGACGTAGGAGGCGAACACGGCGGGGCCCGCGGTGTCGCGGGCCACCCTGCCGGTGGTGACGAAGACGCCCGCGCCGAGCATCCCTCCGACGCCTAGCGCGACGAGGTCGTACCACTCGAGCCGCCGCGCCATGCGCGGGCCCGACCGGTCTCGCACCTCGCTCAGCTCCTGCGCCGGCGTCCACGTCACCAGCGCCCTCCTCCTCAGCCTGTGCGGCGTCTGCGCGATCAACAGCAACACGTCGCGCAGCGCCATTAATCTAGCTCCAGCTAGCTAGTACACCATACCACTCGATCTCTCTTCTCCTTTGATCTTGGTTAAGTTTCTTGATCGATCGATCTCTAGCTAGCTAGACATGGCCGGGGAAGAACGCGCATCTACTACTTATACACGCTGTGGAGAGAGCATTTAATTCAGTGTTTAATTAGTTATTTGGACGGTGGGCAATGAATTAATAAGTCTTTGCTGCGTTAGGAGAGCGTATATATCCGTGTGTCCGGCCGTCAGTGAGTGTGGGGGAAGCTTGGCTACCTTGCATGGTCATGGTCGCATGGAGCAGCTTCTAATTAAGGCCTTGTCTCTTGCTGCTTTTCGTACGTGCAGACGACTGCTCGCTGCCGCTGCCGCTGCCGCTGCCGCTGCTAAGCTACCTGCATTGCTCTGACGCTGGGATGCGATGATGCTGGACGGTGGATTCGAGCCTGCGTGAGCCATGTGTTCGCCTCAAAAGGCACATGAAGGCCGTATGCAAATAATGCTCAACACAGTTGGACATGGAATGCAAAAATGTGAATGCTCTTCTCGTGCTAGAATACTTCACTGAAATGAAAAACCTGTACTTTCAAGTGGTGTGAGGATTTCATATTTATTTACCTAATTACCTATGTTCAATGCAACTCTTACATTTAGAGCACGTTTGGGACGATCGATGGCTTCGAATATGCTGGTACAACGACTGAAGCTCACATGGCACATATATGTCAGGTAAATGTATATGCACGTAGATATATCGAATAGCTATTTCTAAATGGTGATCGAATCAACGCATGGGGGTGGAGCGGAGTTCGGATTCTTCTGCCTCCTGCTGATAACTGGTCTGGCAGGTGAGATATATGCCTACTAGCGAGCAAGGAGGTCAAATCTACATGAGCCCCCAAAGGAAACCATCAATTAATATGCTACGAGCATGCATGCACTAGGCGACATCAGATGCATTAGCGTGGCGACGTGTCGACAGGCAATTGGAACTTGGGGGAGAGAAACAGAGCAACACTTGGCAGTCGTGCTGCTCTGTAGAACGTAGGCCATCTTTTTTTGGGCAATCACTAGGGTATATTACTCAAAATAGTAGATTAACCGGTAAGACCTAATAGTGAGATTAGATACAAAGTTTTAAATGGTGATATGGGGAGGTTCATCCTACCGTCGAAAGACTTTAGCATTTGCGGGCTACCCAAACCTTTCAAAGAATCATGAGAGCGATGGACGGCCATACAGGGTCATGGACCATGGTAGGGCTTTGGATGTTCCAAATGTCATCGAACTCAAGGGAGGGGGGCACATTTCCCAGATGTGCTAAGACCCTTGCACTGAAAGAGCATATGAAGAAGAGGTGGGGACGGTTTTCAGGTCGAGTTCTCATCGATTGTCGTGTGGTATAGGTTGATTTTGGTGTTGAGGCAATCTTGGCATGAAAGCCATGCGAAAACTTTTATTTTGTTTGGCACTCTGGAGCTCTAAATTAGGGCTCCATTCGGATCTTCTTGTGCTTGCACGGAGAGGGAGCAGTAAGCAGCTTTGGAGGAGAGGCCCGTTGAAGCTGATGTTTGGTTCATAAATGTGGTATTTCATAAATGTATACTTCCTTTTGTTTGTAAATAGATAAAGTTTTAGATATAGGCATAGTCTTGAACATGCAACTTGACGATTATTTTTCGCATGAATTATCTTATGAAAATGATTTATTGGTGGTAGAGTGACATTGATTAATGCTAGTATGAGTAATGGTCCCCAATATATGACGTCGTACTATAGACTGCCAATTGGAGTGAGGGAAAAGATTGATATTAATTCTAGGTAAAGGATATTGTAGCAGGAAGATCAAAGGATTAGAAAATACCACCTGGTTAATTGGCCAATGGTGTGTATGCCCAAAGATCTGGGAGGCTTGGCGATTGCTGATTTGGAAATGAGCAATATTTCTTTGTTGGCTAAAGGGTTATGGAAGTTAGAAAATGAGCAGGGCGTTGTGCCAAGAACTACGGAGGAAGAAGTATCTGAATCATACAACAGTGATCCAATTTAAATTTTTTTAAAAAAGGAGGTTAACGCTCCGGCATCTGCATCATTGCGATGCACACATCCATATTATTAAAGAGCAAGTAGTATCATTCGGTACAAAGAGAACACAGCAAGGAGATGAAAGCCATAACCAGCGTCTAACAGGAATACATGCCTACACATAGCCTATTAGTGGACCGCCAATTTAAATTTAGAGGTGGGGAATCTCACTTTCGGTCCGGGCTTATGGAAGTCAAAGACCCCTTTTACTCTGTGGATGTAAAAGGCAAGTTGACAATGGTGGTAATATCATCCTAAATCAGGGCATATCAATTAGCAATCCATATTATTTAGTTTTAGGGCTAGTATTTTTGCTGCAAGCAGCATCAACATCCAGGCTTCCAGCTACATATTTTTATATATAAAAGCTAACCCCAAAAGGAGGGAAGCAATAATAACGGATAAGTTGCCCTATCTTCTGATCATATATATGATGGGTCAACAACTTAGCATTAGCAATTCAGCAGGAAGAAACCAAGCATAAGTGTATAACAAATACTACTATGATGACAATATGAAGAATCAAATCATTGACCTAGCTAGGAATATTGAGTAGTTAAGAAAAAGCTTTCGATTAAGATGTACGATGAGGCAAAAGAAATCTATCCGGAAAATGAGCCAATGCATTCTGATCCGCCCCTGATTTTGTAGATCAACGTAGGATGATACGACGAATGATCTAAGGCTTGAAAGAGAGGCCAGGCCATGTTCAGAATATAAGTGAAACATTTAGAGAGCATAAAGCTTTTAGTCTCAAAGGCACAGCCGAAGTGCTGCATGAAAGAATATATCAAAGCTTTTCAATCAAAGGGACAGAGCAGTGAGAAAAAATGTTCAGGGACAAGTAGGTAGAGATCACTAGCTGCAGTGCAGCCTGCACGAGAGCTAGCATTCGCCTTAATTGGATGCTTGCTGAGTAAAGGTCTTATTAAGCAGCAGTTCTGCAGCTGTCACAAGGTATCACACACACGTTCACATCGTCTGCCACTAATGATGGCCTTGAAGGAAAGAGAGAGCCCGACCTTGCAGTTGTTAATCGCTTTGATTTGGCACAAGCTAGCATCGAATAATTGGAATCATCTGTTAATCAAGTGGAGGCGTAGGTTAGATGCTACAGGTCTAGGCATGCACCCTTGCTAGCCCGACTGCCCATGCCTATGCTTCACGGAAAGGTGTCCATCATGTGGGTGTGAAACTTTTGCTAACATGCAGAGATACGATGAGATCAGGATGCATCTAGCATTGAAAAACAAAATTATATTTATTAATGCCTGAATAAACTCAAATATATTATGGGTATTGAATTGCATTAATGTTGTTAGATATGTGATAGAAACTGGTGAGCATATAATGTGATCCATGTGGTAAGACTGGACGAAAATTATACTTGATGAGTTTTATTCATTTTTAAAGATGATTTATTCTTTGTTTTTAAGTAATGCCTGCATTTCATGTTTGAAGCACCGGAGGATTTCTAAAGGAATCCGAAAGGATCCATATACTAGTTTAAACAAAATTTCTTCTTTCAAAATGGTCAGAATTTTTTTCTCTTTGTAAGAGTACAATGTAGGCATACACAATTAACACTATACTCACATCATTAAACACACATACACACATTGTCTCACTTAACACGTACACACATGTACTTTGAATAAGTGCATGCATGGCCAAGCCACGGAGCCCAGCTTCTAAGGAGAGGCCAGAGCCGCCCGCTCAAACGCTTGGACTTTAGAGCTCGGCTTCTTTGGAGCCTAATTTACACTAGGCAATAAAAGCCACCTTGGACTAGCTTAACCGGCTCAAATATCCTGTTTGGGAATAAACTACATCCTTAACCTCCACAAAGACTAAACGAAACAAATATTCTTCAGAATAGGGAATATATCTAGGGCGTGTTTGGGACAGCTCCAGCTCCTAGCTCCACATCAGATTTGAAGATTAAAAACTAAAATAAACTAGTTTATATAACCACTTTTAGTATACAATGTCAATAAAATATGACTTCTAACCATCTCCGATGTACCCCCAGCTCCAGCTCCACAAATCTGTGGAGCTACTAAAACCTAGCTCCACCAAATCGGTGGAGCTGGAGCTGTCCTAAACACGCCCCTAAGGTCATAAATGTCCAGGTAAAGCGAGAGCTGGAATTTGGGCCAAACATCCTGAGTTTTTTTTTGGCTCCTAGCTTCTCTAAAACTTACTTCTTCCAAATTAGGCTCTAGCTAGAGCAAAATAATTAGAGTTAGAGCTTCGCCAAATAGGGCCTAAATACATAAGCGTCAAGTATTCTCTCAAGTTTTTTCTTTGGGAAAAGTCCTTTTTATTCCCCTGAAGTATTACTGTTGTTTAGATACTCCCAATCTATTTTTTTTGTCCACTTTACTCCCTCTATGTTTCAATACCGTTTATTTAACCCCCATCCCGGTTTTTAGACTTTGGTTTTGGTACATGGACAATCATTTAGGTGATTTTGTCCACGTGGCCATCCACATCACCATCTTGATGCCATGTGGCACACTCTCTTCTCCTCTCTGCTCCAAACATCACTCTTGACGTGAACTAATGCTCTTACCACGGATTGCTCCCATGGCCCTGGCGATGCCGTGAAGTAATTTGTGGTTGTCATATTGGTATTACTAATAGGATCTTGTATGATTTAGTGATGACTTGGCAAAAACTGGTGACATGGCTACCACATAGATACTATCATGGTCCACGACAGCAAAACTGAAGGTTAAAAATCGGGATAGGGGATTAAGTAAACGGTATTGAAACTTGACGGAGTGAAGTGAACACAAGATAGATCCGAATTATCCGAACAACTGCAATAATTGGAGTAAAATGACGTTTTATGTTTTTCTTTTTTTAAAGATTTCTTTCCTTCTTCTTTTCGAGAGGAAGTATTTTCACAAGTGGGCTGATACATTAACGAGTTTTTCTGGGCTAGGCCGCCGCTGTTAGTTTTGTAGCAGCTCAGCAACATCGATAAATCAGCCCAGCAATAGGCCTAAGGAGCCCAGCCGGTTCTTACCATCATGCTATGCAGAGTTAAATAGGCTGAGTTGTGCTCTTTTCTTGTGGGCCTAGTTATAATATCTCAGCCTTGGGCCGAGCAAAATGACCGCACCTGAAAAACCCCGTCCTTCACCTAAAAGAAAAAAAGGAAAAAGAAAAGAAAACCCCCGTACTCGACGAAGTAAGAAGGGAACCGGAAAACAATGGCGGGCGAGGCGATTATCCATTTCTCAATCTCTCCTCTCCACTCCAAGACGGCAAACGGAAGCCCTAGGAACGGGCGGCCGAGGGTGGAGGCTTGTGTTAATTTCTTTCAATACGGTTGTGTGCAGTAGTATTACTACTTTGGATTCTTTCCATATGAACTGCTTTTTTTTCTCCTTTTTTTTTGTCGAGGATATGAACCGTTATTGGACATACGTTCAATTGCGAGTTACATCGACTTGTGATGATTTTTCTGCGATGAGTTAGGAATTTAGGTTATTGGCTCAGTGCTGCGCAATGGCGCAAAGAGTGTTCTCTTGGTAGCGGGGCCAGGAAGCTTTCTGTGTTGTCTAGGACATTATGCCTTGTGTAATTTTTTGGGGGTACATTCCATGGTTATTTCTTGTGCGTAAAGGACATGAGCTGCCTAGGGCAACAATCTGTGCTCGTTCTTGTTGTCACACAAAGCACAAGAAGGGGGGAAATGATTTTTTCTCTCTCTCTTCTTGTTGCAATGTTACTAGTCTTTCTTGAAACCACATGCATAATGCTCCAGAATAGATGGAATAATTCATCATTTAGAACCCAAGCATGTGATATTCTGAAACTAACCTTTGAATTTGATAGATTGCACAAGCTACATGGCTATCTTTATTTTTCGAAACAGACGGGCAGGAGCTCTGCCTTACTCATAGCTTGGATAGAATTAAAAAATAAGGTTACTGAGTACATCATAAGGAATGCCGAAGGAGAAAAAAAGATCAAGGGTTAGGGGATGAAGAAAGAGGGAGGAGGAGGAGAAGAAGAGGAAGAGGAAAAACTAAATGACAAAAGGGGGGTCTCCTGTGTCGCTGGATGTCTGAGCGAACGCCATCCTCCGAGCTGCGATATCTTCCTGCGCCTTAAGAGCTACTTTGTCGACGTCTGTGAACACGTTGTTGAAGACCCTAGCATTCCGCTCTTTCCAGATGCTCCAGAGCGCGTAGATGACCAAACCATAGATCTTGCTTCTCTCCTTTCGTTCCTTCCCTATGCCACAGCATTGCCACCATTTCATTATGTCATCTTGTCCTGGTTGAAGGAATGCATCATGGGGTAGGCCATTCATCATGGAGACTTTGCGCAAGATTTGTCTGGCAAATGAGCATTCTATTGAGATGTGTAGGGCCGTTTCTGAGTCTGCTCCGCAAAGAATGCATATGGTTCCGCTTTCCCATCCTCGTTGATCAAGCTTATCTGCTGTGAGTATTTTCTGTTGGATCAGTAGCCAGGCATGTATTTTACATTTTTCTTCTGTATCGGCCTTCCAAATTGTTGAGGCGTCGAAATTGGGGAAGGATCCTGTATATTGCAACCTGTAAGCTGACTTTGCAGAGTATTGTGCGTTGCTTGTCCATCGCCAGGTAATAGTGTCTGCCACCTGATGAAGATGGGTTTGCTGGATTAGGTTCCAAAGAGAGATGAACTGATGAATCTGCCCCGTCGTGTGGATATGTCGTCTAAGCGGTCTTAACCACCTGTTTCCCTCTAGCTCATAAGCCACAGATATGTTCTTTCTTTTGACTAGCAAGAAGAGGTCTGGGGCGATCTCATATGGGGCAGTCTGCTGGAGCCACTTGGATGTCCAAAATTTAGCTGTATGCCCATTCCCAATCTGCATTGTCGTTGATGCTTTAAAGAGAGCCACATCAACCTCGTCGCATGGTATCTGTTGGCCGAGCGAAGGCTTTTTTGCCATGCTCCACTCACCCCAAAGCCATCTCTGTCGCAGGGCAATGCCGAACCGCTGAACGTCCTTGATACCTAAACCTCCTAATTCTTTTGGTCTGCAGACCTTTTTCCAGCCAACTAGGCAATGTCCTCCTGAGCAAGATTCTTCGCCTCTCCAGAAGAAGGATCTTATCGTCTTTTCAATCCTTTTTAACGCCCATTTCTCCAACTTGAAGGCTGAAAGGAAGTAGACTAGGCATGGTGAGAGGACCGAGTTTATGAGCGTCAGCCTCCCTGCTCTGGATAGGAGCCTGCCCTTCCAGCCTGCTAGCCTGGAGGAGAGCTTGTCAAACAGGGGTTGCATATCTGTTCTGCGTAACTTGGAGATGTGCAGCGGAAGGCCCAGGTAAGAGCATGGGAACTGGCCGACTTGTGCTTGAACGCTCTGTGTGATGCTATGGAGGTTAACCTGCGAGCACCTGATGGGATACATGCAGCTTTTTTGGATGTTTGTTACCAAGCCTGTCATCTGTCCAAAGATCTCGAGGCAGCTTTGGATTGCCGATAATTCTCGCCTATCTGGGTTTGCGAAGATTGCCGCGTCGTCTGCGTAGAGGGATATTCTGAGCTCATTGTCTAGACCTGTGATTGGTTTGATGAGGTTGGTCTGTATGGCTCGTAGCAGCAGCTTCTGTAAGGGGTCTATCGCAAGGATGAACAGCAACGGTGAAAGTGGATCTCCCTGCCGAAGTCCTCTGCGGTGCTGGATGTTCTCGGTGTGCTCTCCGTTGATGATGAATCGGCTCGATGAAGATGCTAATATGTAAGCAATCCAGTCTCTCCACTTTGGACCGAACCCAAGATGTTCAAGAATCTCAATGAGGTATTCCCAGCTTACCGAGTCAAACGCTTTTTGAATATCTATTTTCAGAAATATCCCTGGAATCCCTCTTCTGAGTAGCATTTTGATGACGTTCTGGGTGAAGATGAAGTTATCCTGTATACTTCGCTTTTTAATGTAGGCGCTTTGTGCTGTCGAGATGATTCTATCGAGCTCTGGTCCTAGTCTGTTGGCCATGATCTTTGTGATTATTTTGCCGAACGCATGAATCAAACTGATGGGGCGATAGTCTTGGACTGCCATAGCCTGCTGCTTCTTTGCAAGTAGCACAACGTCTGCATTGTTCAGGAGGTGTAGCCTGTTGTTACGGAGATCACAAAATTGATTTGCTGCCTGGATTATGTCCTCTTTAATAATACCCCAAAAACTTTTGTAGAATCTGTTAGTGAATCCATCCGGTCCTGGGGATTTATCGCTTGGAAGCATTCTGATGACCGAACCGATCTCTTCTTCTGTGAAGTTGCTTTCCAGGTGTGCCAGATTATGCCGCTGTATCCCCAACTGCTCCCAGTCCAAGGTGTGAGCTCTCTGCTTTTTCGTGCCTAATGCAGCTCTGAAGTGTTGGGCGAGGAAGGTTTTCTTCTCATTCTGGTTGTAGACATCTTGCCCATTAATCCGGAGGCTGGCTATAGCATTTCTCCTTTTGCGCGAATTGATCTTGAGGTGGAAGAATTTAGAGTTCGCATCGCCCTGCTTAATCCATTGGGCCCTCGATCTCTGCTTGAGCCGCAATTTCTGAATGGCAGCTAAACCCAGGAGCCGAGCCTTCAATTTATCCCTGAGAGCTAATTCAATGTCAGCTAGAATCCTTTCTTCTTGAGCTTTGTCTAGCTGCATGATGACTTCTGTTGCTACCGCGAACTGCATTCTAATATCTCTAATAAGGTTAGCACTCCATTTTTTGAGCGTTCTGGCAAGCCTTGCAAGCTTGGCATGCAAGCGGATCAAAGCATCGATGGGTGCTAATGTTCTGTGCCAGCAGCCATGAACCACCTGGTGGATACCTGGAACATCACACCACCAGTCTTCAAACTTGAACGACCTGTTTGTTGCTGATTTGAGGGAGCCGATTAGAAGCAACGGACAGTGGTCCGATATCATTGTCGAGAGTGCCTGTAGATGCGAGCTGCTGAACTCGATGTCCCACTCCGGGGTGCACAGCATTTTGTCAATGCTGGTGAAGGTTGGATTGCGCTGCCCATTTGACCAGGTGAAACTGCGGCCATGGAGGTGGAGCTCACGGAGTTGTAGTGAATCAACTGCCGCCCTGAACATTCTCAGCATTCTAGTGTTGATTAGGCTGTTACTTTTATCCGCGGCCCGGAGGATGAGGTTGAAGTCGCCGACGATAAGCCACCTAGACAAGGTCCTTGATTGCAGACTCTTTAGCTCTTGGATGAAAGCTAACTTGTCCTGTTCGGACTGTGGTCCATAAACAGCTGTACACGTCCATTGGAGGTCATTATCTATATGCCTAACATCTGCTGTGATCGAGTAAGCTGCTGGGGAGATGTTAGTTATGGAAAAGACTCTGCTGGAGCCTGCTAGAATTATTCCTCCTCTGGTCCCATTCGCCGGAAGCATGCAGTAATTATCTGTGAATTCTGCCCCTAGCGTTTGCCGAATTAATGCATCGTCGACAGAGCTCAATTTCGTTTCCTGTAGGCATATCAAAGTGGCTCTGTTCTGCTTAATCACTTCTCTCACTACATTCCTTCTCGCGATGCTGTTGAGACCCCTAACGTTCCAGGATAGAAGATGGAGCTTACGTTGCGTCATTCACTTATTTGAAGCAACCCTACTGTGGTGTACCTGTGCGCTCGCTTGAGCCGAGGGGACTGCGCGGTGATCGTGGAATTGAACGACGGGCTGGAGAACCTGATATGCATTAAACTAACAACCACGGGGGTGAAGATCCTGCAATGCATCATCCCAGCACAGCAGCAGACGACCAGGGAGCTGCAGGACCATGCCAACAAACTGGCAGAGAAACAGCGAGAGCAACAAAAGCAGGAAGCATAGCTTCCGCAGACCTTGACCCAAACACCTAAACCTGGGTGGTAGCTTGAGGCACAGCCTCGCATAGGTTCGAAATTACAAAGTACTGAAGGCATGGGAAATAGAACAACTACTAGGCTACTTAAGCTAACATCTGTGTTCAGGCCGCGGCCCTGAGCACGGAGTTGATGTCGATCTTTATTGACTTCGAAGAAATGGATCTAATGTTTTTGGCTTATTCATCAATTCTTTAGTTGTCTCGAGACGATGATTTTACAAATGTTATATTCAACTTGACTTACCAGGACAAGTAAAATTCTGCTAACTGCTCGTAGTTGAGGAGTCAAAGAAGGTCTCATGGAGGTTGGGAAGTGCTTTTGGTGGCTCAAGACATTTCTTGAGGTATCAGGTACATGGCCCTTTTTAATTCCCTCTAATCCTCACCTAACTTTTTTTCAGACAATATAAGCACATACTTCCAAGCATAGAAGTTTTGGAAAGCTTCATATAATTGTGCAAGGACACTATTGCCATGGCCTTTTCCAAGCCATCTCTAGCATTATGTTCTATTCTTACTTTCCTAAGCCTAAATTGCAGTCCGTCTCATGTATTTGCCAAGGTTTATATGGTGGTGATGGAGGATGACCCAGTAATTTCCTACAGGGCAAGCCGGAAGAATGTAATGTACGTGCTCTCCATGCAGGAATCTTCTTACTTATGTTCTCTTTGAAAAATAGCACTTATTAATGGAATTCCATTCAGGAGAGGTGAGGAAGCTCAGAAGTATAAGGAAATCGCCACAACAAAGAATGATATCTTCCTGGAATCGTTTCTCCCTATAGGATCTTATAAGAAACTATACAGTTACACTCACCTGCTTAATGGCTTTGCTCTTCATGCGGAATCTGAAGAGGTACTCTTTTTAAAGACTATAGTGCATAACATTGTTTTGATACTTTTATCTGTTACTTGAACATATAAACTAGTAAATAAGGGACAAAGCTGTGATTCTCGTGCCTTGCATAGTAGTATTTCCAGGACTAGGAATAGCCATTAAACGCACACACAAGGAATGATGCTGGATTTGTTATTGTCGAATATACCAAAAAGATAAAATAGTCAGGAAGGATGGGGCATATTTTTAAGCAAACATGGGCAAATTCGAGGAGAATTTGTTATTGTCGAATATTATCAGAAGTTATTTTCCAGACAAACCAGAGAATCTGCTCCGGTTTGAGTTTTAAGCAATGAGCAGCATTTAACTTGTTCAAATTTTTTCTATAATCCTGTGTATTTTCAAACATGAAACCCAATAGTTTACAGACTATCAAATGTAAGCACCTTTGTTCTCAATCTGGCTTGCTAACTTCCTAAATGCTCTATTTGTTTGCAAGTTTTCTTTCTGAGTTGGTGATCTGGTTTAAAAAAAATAGGAATAGGTTATTTGCCTCTGTTCAGATTGAAAACTCAGTGCTTCTATTTTTGTTGTATGTGTAACAGACAGTTAGAATTCTTAGTGGTGCAAAAGGAGTTAGACTCGTCCAAGAAGACATCAAAATGGCCAAGATGACCACATACACTCCAAGGTACATTGGAGCTAGTGGAGTCTGGCCACTCCTTGGTGGCGCTGAGAATTCTGGTGATGGAGTGGTCATTGGCATGATTGACACTGGCATTGACCCCAAGAACCCAAGCTTTGTTAGCGCGCCGGACCAAGCAAAGCCACCGCCGGCCAGTTTCAAAGGGATGTGCCGCTCGGGGGATAGATTCCCTCCGGATTCATGCAACGGTAAGATAGTGGGAGCTAGGTGGTTTGCACATGCTGGTCAAGCATCTGGAGAATTCAATGCTACAATTCACTATGCATCTCCTTAATGACCCTGATGGCCATGGCAGGTTCGTGCTCCTTAGCTGCTGATTACTATTTGAAGCATTTCTTTTTATCTCAGAAGAGCTACTAACTGATCATAACAATGTCTACACAGCCACACAGCGTCGACCGCAGCTGGCAATTTCCGTACACTGGCAATTTCCAGAGGCTACAACTAAGGATACGCAAGCGGTATGGCTCCTGGAGCTTGGTGAGCGAACAATCCCGATTCCATTATTCAGATGTTGAAAGCAAATCCAAAGAGGAAAAAGAAAACAGTTTTCATGTAATCTTACAAATTGTTGTCTCTTCTGATTTCCCTGACAGTCTTGCCATCTACAAAGCTGCCTATCCTTTTGGTGGATACATGTCAGATGTGATAGCTGCAGTTGACCAGGTTTGCAGATCATATTTTTTGTAGAAAGCTACTACCGTTCAACTCTGTAAAACTCCCTGTGATACTTGTATGTAGGCTGTAGAAGATCGTGTCGATGTTATCAGTCTTTCCATGGCACCTTCTTCGGTTTCATCTGGGCCAGCATCTTTCCTCAATTTGCTCGAGTCACAACTGCTCCTTGCCACCAAGGCTGGAGTCTCAGTTGTTCAAGCAGTTGGCAATGGAGGCCCTGACTCGAGCTCAATAGTCTCGTTCAGCCCATGGATAACAAGTGTTGCGGCTTCGACAACAGACAGGAAGTATAATAAGTCAATCATAGCTGGAAATGGGCAAGTCTTCTCTTGCGGCGGCCTTTCCTGTAATTCATTTCAACCTACTTGGTAGACTTGTACCTTTTTCAAATTTTACTGGGAAGGCTAATTGTCACCATCCGGTCCAGTTTTTTTTTCCTTTTGGTCTTGAAACTGTAGTTGATCTTGCATAGAATAAGTTCATTCTGTCCTAGTTTACAACAAAAGTCTGTTTTCTGTACTGCCGCACTCTGGTACATTAAACAGTTGTTTTTCTGATGTAGTACATTAAACAGTTGAGTACTGTATATCTGTTTCAAATCTTCCCAAATTTTGTTTTAACTCTCTTGGTTCTGTCCAGCATCGACACCAGGCGAAACAATGTACCCACTAGCATTGGCTGATGATGTGAGCGTCGCAAATTCGACTGACGGGTCTAACAATTGCCTAGATCCAAAGGTCTTCATAAGATCTCTTGTCCAGGGAAAGGTGATTATTTGCATGATTGTGTCGTCAAACTACTATGAAGGCGACAGCCTTGCTGGCATCGTCGACACAGTTCAGAAAATTGGAGCTGCTGGAGTTGTCGTCACTGATCGTTATTCGGGTGACGTCGACATTGAATATCAGCCCACATTTCCTACTCCAGTCCCTTCAGCCATAGTTCTGAAAGGAGTAGACACGATGGTGGGTGTAGACACAAATTTTCTGATTCCTAATTCAGTTATAACTAAGTTAGTGTCTTTCAAAAGTGAGAAGCTTCTGACTCCTGATTCGGTTATAGCAAGTGATTGTTAGCCAGACTATAAGATTCTCTTTTCAGTAACTCTGAATATTTGGGTGGCTCGGCATAGCTAGTGTTTTGCCATTGCCATAGTGTGTTTTGATACTTTGATTGTTATCCGAGATTATAATATTCTCTTTTCAGTACCTCTGAATGTTTGGGTGGCTCTGCATAACGGCGTCTTCTGCAACTGGGTGCAGACTCTGCTGGAGTACTACGACAACAACACGGCTCGCGAGGACGACGGAGGTGTCATCACGTCCGGAGCAACCGTCCGAATTCTGGAGGGACGACGTGCAAGCTACACCAGGGATCCACCCGTCGTCGCCGACTACTCGGCGAGGGGACCGGACGTGGACAAGGCGCAGATGCAGGCGGCGGACGTGCTGAAGCCGAACGTCATGGCGCCGGGCCATCACATATGGGGAGCCTGGAGCCCAACGAGCGACGCCATGCCAGAAGTCTGGGGCGAGAGCTTCGCGTTGCTGTCCGGTACAAGCATGTCCACTCCGCACGTCGTCGGGGTCGTGCACTAGTACACAAATAACCATTCTAAACGGTTCTATAAACCGTCACCAATTGTCTGTTACGGGTGAGGGTGTCATATCCCAAACGGTTCTACGGTCGTTTGGGAAGAGAGGTACATCCCAAACGGTTAATACAGAAGAACCGTGTGGGATGTTCTCGACATCTCAAACAGTTAATAAAACAGAAGCGTGTGGGATGTCATCCACATCCGAAACGGTTAATAAAGTAGAAGCGTGTGGGATGTTATCCACATCCGAAACGGTTAATAAAGTAGAAACGTGTGGGATGTCTACCAAACGGTTTTCATATATTAACTGTTTCGGATGTGAATTTACAGCAGGAAGAAATAATTTATTTTTGGCCAGCAATCTGCATATGCATCAGAATTTGAGCAGCATTCATATATATGATAATATTTCATCATAATATCCAGCACATAACAGAACTGCACATTTTATTCACATAACCATCCATCCAAACATTAATCCATTACAAAAATGCATCCACACTTAAATCAATTACGAAATCCATTACAAGTACCAAAATACATTACAAAATCCATTACAAAGTATGAATTAACATCAGCTAAGGACTGTGAAACTGTCCTTTTGGAGATAAGACTTTCACTTGAAATAAGTAGGCGAATTACCCTCGAATCTCTGCGAGGTCGAGCTCCTTCATCGACTTTGATCCCATTGGAGAAAAAAGCTACAGCTATTAAGTTAAATATCGTGGCTACAGCTAAAATGGCAAGAAATACTAATAACTTAAGAGAAATTAACCTGCATTATCCCCTTAACGTCTTTGATCTTCTTCGAAATAGCGATGAGTTTCATCATGAAGTGGCAAACATAATAGGCACAAAGGTTGGTTCCTGCGGGTTGTTGGGCAACCTGGAAAAATTAAAGCTCAGGCATATTAGTAATGGATAGAATTTTTTGGGAACTTAGATGATATCAGACAGTTATATACTTAATCAGGAAATACGTTAATTTCAAAATCGTGACGCCAAGTCTAGGCATCTCCTAGCGCTGATCTCCCTCCACGAGCAACGGCGTCGAGTGTTCTAAGTGATTACAAAATTTAAGCAAATAGCAGAAGGAAGAAAGAATAGAACTAATTACGGACGAAACGAAATGTGGTCTACCACCTGTTGATGAATCCGCAAATTGACGAGTAGTCATGAGGCTTATAGGGATCAAGTTATACTACCCTTTTATCTTTCGGCATGAAGACAATCAAGATCCAATGAAAGCTGCCAACGTTTTTCTCCACGGTCACAACTCATGCAGCCCATGTTGTATAAAGTATAAATATGTGAAGTATAGTGTATAACTTACAACTCATTGTATGGAAACATTATGAAGTGTTTGTCCTGATGAATCGTCAATACGTGTACCAGGTAATTGTGGACGAGCTCAGGGTTACTAGCGATGCTTTGTGCAGAAACCAACTGTGGGTCGATGAAACCCACCGGTTCTTTTCTTACTTTGCATTCATCGATCATGTGCCTAAGTATTGAAAGTAAGAGTTAATATGTATGCATTTAGCGGCAAAATGCTTGAATGGACACAATGATCGTGAAATAGTTACAATGTAAAGCATCTCATAAGGGAGGCGTCGATTTCTCGAAGGTTGAAGAGGAGGAACAAGTCCTCGAAACCTACTGTGCAATCACCCGCTTGGTGGAGGAAGTGCTCCGGCTTGAAATACACAGGTATACTAGCTTATCTTGCTGTGTCCTCCCTGTTGGAGACGTCCATGTAGTACGCATGGAGTTTCTGGCAAATCAAACCTGCACGCGCGAGTTCTTGTTGTCCCAGCAATGGTTGGCCACGTATTTCGGGGCTACGTCCAGGGGAGGAAACATTTTGTTGAACTCCTCATCGGTTAGCATGTTCAGATCCTTGGTAAGTGATTTTGCTTTGCCCTTTCCTTTGCCCTTCGTCGAGGCCTTTGTGCCGGTCTTTTTGGCTGTAACCCTCACCGGGAGGGGGGGGGGTGGTGCCGGTAGATCAAACTCGCGAGCGAACTGGGAAGATAGCACCGGTGGTGCCGATAGCTGCAGCAGCTCTTTGATGTTGGCATGTGGCTCTATATGCACAAAAGAGGATTCATCAGGCCTCGGTGGCGGTGCTGATAGCTGCAGCTGATCTTGGATGTTGACAGGTGGCTCGACATGCATACTACAGGGTTCATCAGGCCTCGCTAGAGGTGCTGATAGCTGCAGCTGATTTTGGATGTTGGCAGGTGGCTTGACATGCAGCCTCGGTGACGCCGGTACTGCGTCCTTCAAGACTATGTCCTTCTTCGGCCACTGGATGAATGACCCAATTGCGTCTCCCAAAGTCTGCATATCATTGTCCGCGCGTGCATGGAATAGCGGGACTCGCACGAATTTAGGGTCAACACTGTCGACGGTGCACCTAGCAAAACCTGCCGCTATCGCCACACCGTGTATTGTACCCCCTTGACCGGGCGGATACACCAACCCGGAAGCAGCCTCCAAGGGAAAACCCAATTGGGTTATAATCGCTTGGAGCTTGCACTTCTTCGGCTCGCTGATGCCATCGACTGCATACGTTGCGTTGGTATCATCGAGACATTCAGGTCCGGCTGATGCACAGCTACTTCGACGGGCACCAGGGCTGGGGTGTCCAAGACCTTCTTGTTGTGATCTGAATCTTTCCTCCATGGCATCTCTCTCTTTTGTCAACCTAGCCTCAAGCATCTATTCAAACTCAGGCATAAGTATTTGATGGAGTTCGGATTTCACCTGCTCACTTTTGCGATCCGCTTTGGCTCTTTTCCATTCTTGTCTCGACTGTTTATCGAGTGGGAATGCCTTGCTATGTCTGACTAGGAGCCCTTGACCACGAGTACGGCCCGGGTGCTCCTTCGTTCCCAAACTGGCTGTGAGAATGTCGTCAGCCCTAACGGACTGGAAAGAGCCTTGGGAAGCTTGAACATTCAGCTCCTTCTGCAGAGGGCAACAAATGGTGCGTAAGTAATCATTATGTTATTAATTTACATACTAATAACTCGGATGACCAGGTCATCTAACGTTATCGATCGTACCAGGTGTTGGTAAACTTTTTGGTCGGCAGGGTTTTGGATGGTTGTTTGACTGAAGAGCTAGTAATAGACCTCCCTCTACACCAGTATCGAGCGCGCTCCGTCTCGACATCAGCAAATGGTGGATCGGTGCCCCAAAGGTGTGCTTCTTTATCCTCCTTCTCCCATTGTCTCTTTTTACCGTAGTATCCTTTCGTGCCCATTCTATGTGGGTGTTTCTTCTTTGCCACTAAAGCCTTGTGTTCTTCACTTTTCCAATGAAATTCGGATGTCGTCTTCATCTTCACAAATTTATCCCAGTCTTCAGGTGTAATCATCGGGTAAGGGCCAAAGGGCTCCTTTTGTTCCTGGACATATTTCTTGTTCAACACATGTTTCCAATTCTTCCACGAACCGCAAGCTTTCAGCTCCGCGGCTTGTCGCACACCCTTGACCCATCTTTCAGGCACCATGAAAGATTCCATTATCTCGTTCACTAATAATTTGCATTTCTTCTTTGCCACTAAAGCCTTGTGTTCTTCACTTTTCCAATGAAATTTGGATGTCGTCTTCATCTCCACAAATTTATCCCAGTCTTCAGGTGTAATCATCGGGTAAGGGCCAAAGGGCTCCTTTTGTTCCTGGACATATTTCTTGTTCAACACATGTTTCCAATTCTTCCACGAACCGCAAGCTTTCAGCTCCGCGGCTCGTCGCACACCCTTGACCCATCTTTCAGGCACCATGAAAGATTCCATTATCTCGTTCACTAATAATTTGCATTCGTCCTTGGTTACTTGCTTCCAGTCACTTAACAGGATGCTGACCCGACCCCTCGCGACCACCCCGCATATGGTCCTAAATTTTTTCATAGTTTTTTCTGGTTCTATAGGAGCCCCAGATTCCTCGTGGATGGCCTGCACTTCGAAGCGTCCTTTCTGCTTCATTGAGGGTTTTCTAGGACGACGCACTGATTTTGCCGAGGAGTCAGACGGTGCTCTCGGAGACGTCCGTTCAACAGAACCTTTAGCCGATGTCTGCTCATCGGACCTCCTCGGAGAGGCATTATCAGACGACATCTATTGAATCAGGTTATGTTAAAAGGGCACTGTACCAAGATATCCATAAGCACATATTCTAATACTGCTAGAACCAAACAATTAGGAATCCACATGTTGAAATGCTGTAAGAAAAATAAATGCTCTCTGAAAGACCAACTTAATAAAATAGAACATGGCTATAGTGCAGAATGTGCTCCGACTAGAGCTCCAAATCAAACTAACAGCAATTCTAGTTCGAGTTATACTGAAAACTACTATGCAGTTTAGGAAACCTAAGTAACCATATTAACACTGCTCTGATTCCAATGAGTCATATAATACCTAATAACCGAGATTAACTATTCCAATAGTACCACCGGCAGATTTTTTTTTCCTTGCTATAGTAGTAGAGCTGTTCATGAGCCCACATTGACCAGCTTACCGGGACAGTGGGCGATGCCGTGGAGGGCAACCGACCAGCGAGGAGGGCGTTGACGTGGGCGCTCGGGGCGGGGGAGGCGGTCCTCGGCAAGGGAGACGATGACGACGGCTCTCGGTCCTCAGGGCGGGCGATCGACGACGACGAGGGCGCTTGATCCTTGGGACAGGCGACGGGAAGGAGCTCCAAGGGGGCCGGCGGCTTGAGCCCGGGGCAGATGTTGAAGACGTCGACGTTGGGGGTGGGAAGCGGCAGCGGGGTGCGTCAGGTTCGAGAGGCGGCGGCAGTTGGGGTGGCGGCGAGGGCAATGCCGCCGATTAGGGCTCGGGCTCGGGAGGCGGCGGCGGGGTGCGTCGGGCTCGGGAGGTGGGGCCAGCGTCGGTCCGGGTCGGGAGGCGGCCATGGCGCTAGGGCTCGGGACGGGAATAAGATCACTGAGAATATGAGGGAGGGCCGTGCGCTACGGAATTTTAAGGGACACACATCCCAAGCGGTTTTGGTGTCTAAACCGTTTGGGATATGTCCCGCATCCGAAACGGTTTTGGTTTCTTAACCGTTTGGGATATGTCCCGCATCCGAAACTGTTTTAGTGTCTTAGCCGTTTGGGATATGGTGACCCCCACATCATATAGCCGCGTTCTCTTCGTTAACGGTTCATCTCCCCCGAGCCCCCTCGATCGTCTCCTTCACCCGGAGTGCACGCACCACCCCCGAGCCCTATATAGCCCTTCGTCGCCGGCCTCCTCTCCTCCTCCACCGTCGTCACTGGCCTCCGATCTACTCCGCCTCCGTACCGTTGCCGCTGGCCTCTCCTCTTCCTCCACCGAGTACGGTACATACGTCGCGCGATGTCTCGCTGCCGCACGCCTCCACTAGATCAATTTCCTGCCCGGTCAATCTCTCCCTCGCCACGGAGGTTATAAGCCACCCTTGCCCTCACCCTCTCCCTAGATCGATCTTCTATATATGCTGAATGTATATATGTACATATTACAAGTTGCCCTTGATCGTCCTCTCCCTAGATCTTTCATGCATGTATGTGATCAATATATGATCTTGCCTTAATTAAGATCTTTAGGGTTTATTTATGTTGTATGAGAAGTGTATCATTGCAGTAACTAAAATTCACGCTTTTGATCTATTGAAGCTAGTTTCAAAAGAATTATTTTATTGTACTAGTCTCTCATATAATTTATACAATATCATTGCATATATATATTTTAGATGGACAAGTCATTTGATCAATCGAAGAAACGTAAGATGGACTCCGAAGCTACAGGCGGCTCTTCTTCGGCCAAGAAGGTTAACATTTTTTGAACCAAATAGTATTGTGTGATGAGTAATGATTTGTTTTTCCAAAACTGAATTAATATGGTGAATGCAAAGTTAATTCAATTCTAATATGGTGTTTCATTCGAATATTGTAGAGTTTTGCTGACGATGTAGAAAAGCAAAAAGGGATGATTTTTAAAATCTCTCAAGTTACACGCAATGCTCTGAAAGTACAATTTGGAGCTACTAACAATGTTGTGCATGCTACCGTTGTGGATAGAAATTTCACGTCATCTTTCATTGTTGCCTCAACGTTTGAGGACATTTTTGGCCATTTAAAATTCAGGGTTGCTGACCACTACGTCCATGGTGCTGTTCTAGTTGCATTTGAAGAAGACGAAGATGTTGATAAGGTCACTGTGCAAAACTTCAAATGGGGTGGTAGCTTGATCGGATTCACCAAGATTGATGCTCTGGCTCAAGCAAGTCCAGATGTTGGTCGTGAATTCAAGGCGGTCAGCTTTCCACTTGACGATAAAGAGTAGCTGTTTTTATCTTCTTATATTATGGGTTGGCACTTTTAGTTGTGAACAACTTTAATTTCGTTGTTTCTTAAAATCGAACTATGTGCTTAATTTGTTGGTGGTTCATATATATATATATATATATATATATATATATATATATATAATATTATCTGTGATATGATCTGCATGTGAGGTTTATGTGAATGTGATATGATCTGTGAAATGATGTTCGTGTTAAATAACATCACATACGCTTCAATATGAAAACTGTGTAAGAAATGGGTATCATCTCCATTTCCGAATTGTGGTAGTATATAAGAGAACAAACATCATCTCCTATTTTGGATGTAACGACTTCATAGAAAATGTACAAATCTGATAAGAAAAGGTCCAATTTTAAGAGAAATTAAAACTTGACTCGTTCTGGCAAATTAGAACCGTTTGGGATGTGCGGCAAACGTGACGGCTATGGTTAACCGTTTAGAATGAGCCGTCGTTTATGTACCGTCCTGTACTAGTGGTGGCCCTGATCAAGCAGCGGCACCCGACGTGGAGCCCCGCCATGATCATGTCGGCGATCATGACGACTGCAGACGTGATCGACCACGCCGGGAGGCCCCTGATGGCGCGGCGGGACGTGGGCGCCGTGGAGCCCGCGACGCCGTTCGACATGGGCGCGGGGGCCATCAGCGCGGCGCGCGCCGTGGACCCGGGCCTGGCGTTCGACGCCGGGTACAGGGACTACCTACAGTTCCTGTGTGCGGTGCCGGGCTTGGACGAGGCCGCCGTGAGGCGCACGGTGGGCGCGTCGTGCCCGTCGTCGCGGGCGCGGTGGTGCTCGGACCTGAACACGCCGAGCGTGACGGTGGCGAGCCTGGTGGGGTTCAGGCGGGTGGACGAGAGGGTGTGGAGCGTGGGCGAGGAGAACGAGATGTACATGGCGTACGTGCGGGCCCCTGACGGCGTGGCGGTGCGGGTGTCGCCGGACGAGTTCACCATCGCACCCGGCGCGACGGCAGCGCTGAGGATCGTGCTCAACACCACCGTGCCGGGGAACGTATTCAGCTTCGGCGAGGTGGTGCTCAGGGGCAATAAGAAGCACAGCGTTAGGATCCCGCTCGCGGTCTACCCCGCCGCTGCGTTGGGCCCATGAAGTCGGGCACTCCACGTGTATACCTGATGTATACATACATATAGATGTGTATGGAACTGTATGATGGTCCAGACGTATATACAGGCCTTCATACGACGTACGATACGAGCAAGACTTTTGAGAAAGTAAATTAAAAGCACTAATACTAACCGTTATAACTAGTGCAACCCGTGTTGATCTTGTGGCTTAAATAAAAAATTCTAAAATAAATATGATATATCACCAAATTTAATAAGTATGATTTATCACCTAAATCATTTTTCTATTAATAATATGGGCACTAAAAAGATTCTAGAACAGGCAATCAATCACGTCTAATATGTGTATCACTAATGTTTGCATTTATAAGTGAAATATATGACATTTAGGATATAAGTCATGCATAATCAAGTAGAAATCGGTAGAAGCAAATCAGAGTTCCGATGAAACAAGAAACGGGATTCTACCATTGACTTCAGCTCTCCAAGGGTTATTTTCCTTATCTTGCTCCTGCAATCGTGATTAGTTAGACTTAGACCTGGTTTAATTGTAGTACCATACGTGGTAACGCCGACCTAGAATAGCATATTATCCATCATATATATATTGATTGATTTCCATAGACACGATCGAGGAGGATGATCATGTGACGCCGGCGCGACGCGGCGAGCCGGCCGCGCTTATCCTCGTTCCATTCCACCTCAGCGCGCTCGTGTGTGGCGCCGGGTCAGTGGCCCCATCCATCTAATTAAACTTGAAAATTCGGTGGCAGATTAGCCTTGACCTGAGATCGACCAAAACTTGACGCCACCGTGTGCACGAGCTCTCCGTGAGCGAGCGAGCGCGCGGCCATGTCGCCTCGTCGTCGAGGCCTTGATTAGCTAGGCAGGATGAGAACTACAACACCTGCACACGAGTTGTAATTTTGGAAAAGGACACCTAATCGAGTTGACTCCTAAAACCGTCCTTGTTATAATTCTGTCCCTAATGGAGTATTGGATGTGTTCATTCGTTGCCGAGATACGGCGGAGACATATATACACCTTTTATTCATAAGTCTATTCTATGCTATAGGGTACTTCCTTCATCGTAAAATGAAAGGTATACATTATCCAATGACGAGGCCACATTATGGTTGTGGGGTCAGCCGATCTTACAGATTTCTCGTCACCTACTTAACTCGAGCTATGAGCACTTCCTCTGACCCCCACTGGTAACAACAGCTGATCCACTGTCATTCACTTGTTGAGAGAATTTTTTTTGTGTAATTGTAAATCTTGACACCACAGAGTTTAAATCCTGGCCTCGCTATTATCGTCTAAAATTGTTCTTTGACTGTAGTCTTTTCGCACAATACTTCACCAATGTCTACAAGATTACAATTATAGAAAAATATTTTTGAATATAAATCTAATAATTTAGTGTTACACAACCTACGTGTTATTTAAACTAATTATATTTAAAAAGTAAGTATTTACTAGCTAACAACGAACAAAAAATTAAATTGTAGCACTCAACTCCAAAAATCGAGGGCATTTTCTCAAGAACACGGATGTTGGCCCACTGGTCCCATCAAAGGGGTTGCACCCCCTACTCAAATAGCTCGAAACCCACCTACGCCTACCTGATGATTGCAGTTTATGCATATCCAATAAAGCGATAAAGCCTCGAGATTAGATTTTCAGCTCCCGGGCACTGATGCACTTTTTATTTAAAATTTCAGAAAAGTGTATTTTGAAGTGTAAAATATTTTCAGAGAAAATCCACGAGTACATGTGGTAATACGCTATGAACACACAAAATTCCGTGAACAAATATTTTTTTTCTTATGGTCTGCACAAAAAAGACAAGGTTGAGAGGCTTAAATAGCAACTATTTGTATATTGATTTTTTTTCATAGATCGTAGATATTTTGTCACGAAAATTTATAAGTGAACATAGTATTGCAACATATGTATATGTGATTGTTTTCAGAATTTATAAAAAAAAAGAAAAATTTCTATTGAGATCTGGTGAGCTCGAGCACCTTATTGAGTTTCCCTAAAACCCCAACCAATACAACGAGAGCAAAGAAAACACACAAGCAACTTATACTAAAAATAAAGAGACCTAGAAGAGATAAATACACTTGCGCACAAATACAATAATTTGGAAAACTTGTATAATAAAAATCATAGAACAGCGCAACAAAAAAGTTGAACATCCCAACAAATGGAACAACCTATTGGAGCAACCTAAAGAGGTGTGCAACAAAAATCTTCTCTAAATGCAACTATAAAAAACTACGATTGCAACAAAAGTATCCATTCCACGGCAACGACGGTATCCTTCCCTACTAGATTCGAAGATGGTGACTGTTTCCTCCACGGTGATGGGGACAACATAGTGGTACACTTGTTGCTGCACCTAGATCTTGAGCAACACGTCTCTGACTCCAGCTACAGCTTAGGGCTCCCATGCTACCATAGGCTCCTGAGGGGCATCATGGTTCATTGACCCGCACGTCCACTAGAATTTCTACCTAGGTTTCCTACTGTACTCGTTAAAGGAGGTTTTTAGCTAGGAAGCATCGGTGGGGTTGGTAGCGAGCGAAGGTTTGTGAGTTTGAGAGGAGGAAGGCAACGTGGTGTGATTGGTGTTGAAGCAGGTGGCGCGAAATAAAGGGAGCCGATCTTTTATTAGGGAATTTTCTTCTTCTCTCGGTTACAAACACATCAAGAAGAGTAGTAACGCTCTAACATAAGAGACCAGTACTAACATCAACATTATCTTCCTCCAAAAAAGAAATAAAATAAGATTATCTGTCGCCAGTTTCATTCTCCATAAAAAAACGGCCATTACGGATTTAGTCGACTCATTTATCTGTTTTTTCGAAGACTAACAATACACGGTTGGACAATCACAGATTTGATATAATCTCAATATTTTGGTACGATGGTCAAATTTTGCTACACCCACAATTCTTGTTACAAATGCGTTTCTTTTAATCCGGGACGTCACATCCAAAACGCATCCTTACCATACCACCGGCGCACGTACGGAGGCACAACCTGGCAAAGGAAGAGATTTGACACGTGATTTGTTCCACCAACTCAGGAGAAGCTGCGCAGATGTCCGTCCACGGACTCCATCTCCATCCATGCGCCAGTTTCTCTTGGAAAGGGTTTCGAGCAGAGCTTTTCCTGGGGAGGCACTTTGCTCAAGCGTCCTGGCTCAGATGCTGTCCCCTTCTCTCTCTTCCTCTCTCTCTCTCCCGGTCTCTCCCCAGGTCCGTTCATCCATCCTCTCGAGGAGAGGAGAGGAAGTTCGCTATTGCTACTCGAACAGCAGGGGCCAAAATGCCAAGATCACATGACATTGTATGCTCAAACTTAGGCGTTGGGGTGATGCCCTGCCGAGCCCTGTCTGTTGCGGCTGCAGAGTGCGGAGAATCCGGACGGAGATGCAAAACAGAATCATGGAAGAAAACGCAAACCTTTCAGTGCAGGAGATGGGTCTCCGGAAAAACAGAAAACAAAAAGGGGCACGGAAAAGTCAATCATAGGATGCATATATGTCCTGACAGATGGACCACGAAGTAACTGCCCAGTGGGGCCCACAGAGGAACAGAAGAAGGAAAAACGCAGACTTTTGAGAAAAGAGGGAGAAAGAAGTGGAGAGGGACATCTGCCCCAAACCATGGAGGAAGAGAGAAGAGACCTGCTGCATCAGTGTTGCCCCGTCCCGGAAATTTCCTCGCCTTTGACCCCCTCAATCTCTCTTCCTTATCTAGCTGTAATCTGCAATCGATCTCCTGTTTGATTACGCTCCGAACCCCGAAGACGTGCTACTGAATCCAATCGGGGTCGAGTCACTGCCCAGACATTGCCGCAATCCCCGAACTTTTCCAGATCAAAGAAGTCCTAGTCCATGTTTAACCAGCTCTTTGATCTTATCCCTGCCTTCTCTTCCTGCTCTGCCCACCTTCGATCCCTATTAATAACCTCCGCCTTCTCCTTGTCTCCTCCGATCCATCAGAAACCCAGCTGACTCCTCCTCGATCCCCGGAGAAAAATCCGCCTTTTTCCCCTTGTTTTGGCGCGAAAGCCTCGCCGGGATCTTGCTCGCGTGCGCGCGCTGTTTCCATCAGGCTTGTCCCTTTCGCTTCGGCTGTTCCCCGCCCTGATCTTTCTTGCGGTTTCCTGGAGCGTGGAAAAAAAGGTGCCGCATTTTGGCAGCCGCCGCCGCCATGAACGCGCTCGCCGCCACCAGCCGCAACTTCCGGCAGGCCGCGAGGCTGCTCGGCCTCGACTCCAAGCTCGAGAAGAGCCTCCTCATCCCGTTCCGCGAAATCAAGGTGAGTTGCGTGCTTCTGCTGTGTTCTTCCCGGAGGGAGCTTGGCTTGTTTGCTAATCGGCGTCTGTTGCTCCTTGCAGGTGGAATGCACCATCCCCAAGGACGACGGCAGCTTGGCGTCTTTCGTTGGGTTCCGCGTGCAGCATGACAATGCCCGCGGGCCGATGAAAGGTGGTATCCGCTACCACCCTGAGGTGAAGGACTTCTGATGAGATCGTGTTGTTAATTCTGTAAATTGACTATGATCTCTCCTAAAAGGATAAAAGGACGTACACAAAAATAGCTGCGGTGACTATAAACTTGGCATGTTTTTCATAGCCATTCTCGTCAATGTTTCTTCCCAGTGATGTAGATCTGCAGGATAACAGGACGTAGCATTCTTTGGTTGTTTTTAGTTTAGGTTTTTTTTTATTTAGCTTCTCTGGGTTATCAATTTGTCGTGCAGATGATGTGAACCTAGAATCCTTTTTACGCGAGCACGCGCTGCTCCTTTTTTTACTATGTGCTTAGGTCTACTGTTTTCAGATTTATGTGCTATTTTGTTGAACTGTTGAAGCAACCGATGTATCTTTTATGTCGTTGATTGCGTAACTGTCAGCAAATAAATTGTTATCCATAAAGAAAAACGAAGCCAAAAGAATGTATGCCCAATCTTGTTGGTCTGTTAATATATTTATGTAACTTAAGTTTGTTGAACCAATATTCTAGTGTGTTTTGCAAGTGCAGAGCGTTTTACGTCCTTACATGCTAAAAATGTTTGTTCAATTATGGAATAACCAACTTAGATTAACATATAGACGGTTGTTTGACTGAATTACTTGCATGACTAAGAATGTCAAGCTTTCACATAAAGCACTGCTTTGTTAAGAAATTGTCTTGACTAGGTGTTGTTCCTCATGTTAGATTCTGAAAAACCAAGGCAGTAAGCAACTGCAGGATTGACTGCGTATCATTTTTTTTCTTGTACTTAATCTGCTTGACAGGTTGATCCAGATGAAGTAAATGCACTTGCTCAACTGATGACATGGAAGACTGCCGTTGCAGCAGTACCATATGGTGGAGCAAAGGGAGGAATTGGGTGCTCTCCTGGGAAACTAAGTGGAAGCGAGTTGGAGCGTTTGACACGTGTATTTACTCAGAAAATTCATGATTGCATTGGAACTCATACTGATATTCCAGCTCCAGACATGGGAACAAATGCACAGGTATGCTATGCAATTTCCGTATCTTGTTTATCATTCACTGCCTTCCTATGTTCGGCTACTGACCTCTATCTGGAACCATTTTTTCTCCTGATTCTTTTACAGACCATGGCATGGATTTTTGATGAGTACTCGAAATTCCATGGTCACTCCCCAGCGGTTGTCACAGGGAAGCCCATAGTAAGTACACAAATATAGCAGCACATTACTTGGTGTAAATGAACTCTTTACACATTATGATTGTAATTTGGATCTATTTGTTAGGATCTTGGTGGATCATTGGGTAGAGATGCTGCGACTGGACGAGGTGTGATGTATGCTACTGAGGCTCTCCTGGCTGAATATGGGAAGTCTATTTCTGGATCAACCGTTGTTATTCAGGTGAGTTGTAATAAAATCATTGACCTCCATATATCTTGTGAACTATTCAGATGGTAAAAGATAATAGCATGGTCCACAGAAAGAAGGGAAATAACTCATGCTCTATTACGAAAAAAGTGATATAATGCAGAAGTTGAAATACCAAAACAATTATGTTCAAACATTGTGCTATTGTCAGTAGCCATAACCTTATGTGGCTTTGTCCTTTATCTGTGAATCCTGCAGGGATTCGGTAACGTTGGTTCATGGGCCGCGCAACTCATCCATGAGAAGGGTGGTAAGATAATTGCACTTGGAGATGTAACAGGCTCAATCAGAAACAAGGCAGGGATTGACATACCTGCTCTGATGAAGCACAGAAACGAGGGTGGTGATTTGAAAGACTTTCATGGTGCGGAAGTCATGGATTCCGCAGAGTTGCTAGTGCATGAATGCGATGTCCTCATCCCATGCGCCTTAGGTGGAGTCCTTAACAGGTGATTGCTAATGTCCTTATCTGTCAACATCTGTTGTTCATTGGGGGGACTCTCAAAAAAAATTGGGCCTACATCTTTTTCGTCAGATTTCACCATAGGACATGGTTTTTTCTGGGGGTGTTCAAAACGGTTTCAACTCAACCCGTGAAAACCGGCAATGAGTGACCCAGTTCAGTTTCGTTCATTGATTACAACCTGAGCAACCAAGCTAGTGCGCAATAAAAATAAAATAAAAATTGAACTCACAGTTTCAACAGGTTGAGTTCAAACCGTTATTGAACAGCCCTAGGTTTTTTTCCCTTCGATTACATGTTTGTTAATGATTTTTGCTGCTTTAGTGTGAATAGCTAACATGATTGATTCACAAATTACTGTGATATACAGACTTGCTGCAGATATGTTAATGGATGTAATTTATTTCAATCTTTATCTGTTGAGCAACCTATTTTTGGATTGGTTCCTTTTATATAGTATATACTACGGTAATTGATGATTTGCCATCAATTAATTATCTGAAGGGAAAATGCACCTGATGTGAAGGCCAAATTTATAATTGAAGCTGCTAATCATCCAACTGATCCAGAGGCTGATGAGGTAAGAGTATAGCCAACTTAAAACAATTTACAAGAAATTTTCATCCTTGAGAAATATGGTCAATTTGCAATCTTGTTTCCTTAACGTCTGACTCTTGTTGCATACGCCGCAGATTCTTACCAAGAAGGGAGTGACTGTATTACCTGATATCTATGCTAATTCCGGTGGTGTGATTGTTAGCTATTTTGAGTGGGTTCAGGTAATTGACTACGATGATGGTCTTCGCCATCTCATTCCACATTAGTTTGTTTGCTTGAACCAGCAGCTTCCTTACGCTATTTGATGGTGCAGAACATTCAAGGCTTCATGTGGGATGAAGAGAAGGTGAACATGGAGCTCCACAAGTATATGAACAGCGCTTTCCATCACATCAAGGCCATGTGCAAATCTCAAGATTGCAACCTTAGGATGGGAGCGTTCACCTTGGGAGTCAACCGGGTTGCGCGTGCCACTCTCTTGAGGGGTTGGGAGGCATAAGTCATTCCAGATTCCTCAACCAATAATTCATATCCAGTATTATGGCGGATGATAGTTCTTACATCCGCCATTATTGATCTGTTAAGCTCATCAGAATGGAAGGAGGTCAATTGAAATAATTTTCGGGTTGCATGACATGTGTTTGTTCTTTCTTTTCGCTAATTCTGTGCCTTGGTTGTTGACTCTGGTGATCCAGTTGCGTCATGATAACATTGAGAATTGCTGTAAACCTTCAGAGGTATTCGGTGTTTTATAAAGGTTTCTGCATTTTAATATCAAAAGAGGTTACGTTGGCCTCAACTGGTTTCAACAATTCAGGTCTGAGATTTGATGACCCCAAATGGAAATGATAGGAAAAACCGGAAGAATTGCATACCTTATTCACATGAATTATTCAGTCTCAAAGCTATCTCTAAAAAAAGAGTAAAGCATAATAGTTGCTGTAAATTTCTCATATGCGGAGAAAACACAAAAGCTTATCATCCTGTGCATTGCATTTAGCAAATCAAAAGGTTGTGTTCTTCGAACTATGAGCCTATGAGAGACGCTTCATGAGCTGCCATGCCCGGGTTGAGAGCTGCTACGCCTTTGTTGCCGCGGGCATCTGGGCAGACAGCGCGAGCACACAGAACATCTGATTATCTGGTACCTCGTCGGCAGTCAGCAGGAACAGCTTGCGAGGCTGGCCCCGCGGCTTGACCGGCACGGATCGAGCCACATTGCCGTCCTTCTTGCCAGCCACTAATGTGGGTGTAGAGCCGATGGCAGCGGCGGCGTCGGCCACCAGTGCCGGTTTGCGCTGCCGGCCACGGCCCTTGGGTGTAGTGGGTACAGCCTTGCCACTGTCCTTTTCTGCAGTTAATGTTGGCGCTGACTTGCAAGGCCGACGACGGCGCTTGTACTTTGCAGATGGAGCCTCGGTGCCATCCGTCTTGTCGGCGACTGACGCTGGAGCAGAGCCTTCGTCAGGAGGCACGGGTGCCAGGTTGCAAGGCTGAATGCTGCGCTTTGGCGTAGGGACTGCGGCAGCGCCGTCTTCCTCGACCACGAGCGCCAGCTTGGCGGATGGTGCCTCGCCGCCGTCACTCTCCGTGAAGGATGGCGTGGTATAGCCGTCGTTCGCGATCACAAGTACCAGCTCGCGCGGTTGCCCATGGTTATTGTCAGTGGTGGACGGAGCCTCGCCGCCGTCCTTCTTGTCCGTGACGAGCGCTTCGCCAGACACGTCGGTGGTCTTGACCAGCGGCAGAACGCGAGGCCGCCCACGGCGTTTGGGCGTCGCGGACAGCGACTGGCTCCCGCGACCCTTCTTGCCAACAGCCGATGCCGGCGATGAACCATCCTTCCGAGGCCTGCCGCGGCCTCGCTTGGCCTCGGTAGGCGGGGACCTAGCACCCACCGCCGCGGCCGGCTTCACCGCCGGAACATCCTCGAGCGCGAGCGCGGGCTCATCGGGGCGGAGCGAGTACCGCCCCGGCGCGGCGCACACGAAGAGGCCCTCGGCGACGTGCTTGGTGAGGTAGTGCCGGAGGAACCTGTCGTGCGCGGTGCCGGCGGGCACGCTGGGGTGCCTGGCGCGGATCAAGCCCGAGATCGCGGCCTCCGCCGAGCCGCCGTCCTCGCTCAGCGCCTCGATCGCCTCGCCGATCATCTGCCAACCAACGAGGCCGCAACGTCAAGCATTGCCCGCTTAAACAAACCACGGACACAATTGAATCGCCTCCAAACTCCATTGCCGTGCGCGCGCACCAGAGCATTCTTTCGCCCATCAATAACATAACCACAAGCTAATCCGGATTAAGCGTAAGCGATTCATCCTCAGTAATTAATCCCCTATTTGGCTCGGGTTTAGCAGAGATGAACAGAACAGATAAAGCTTCGTCTAAACAAAATTATTTAGCCTTCTAAAACCAACACTAAATAAGGGGAGAGGAAGAAGCAGAATCATTAGAAGTCGCGATTAATCCGAGCAAGGAGTGGTACCCAGGAATAAGGTGGGTGATCCGGCGTGGGCTCCCGACGCTTCGGCACGGCGGCCGCCGCCGCGGCCGCCGGCGACTCCCGCTCCGTCGCTTGCACCGGCCCCGCCGCCGCGGTGGCCAGCATTGCTTCGACGAGATGGATTGGATTGGGTTCCTCCCTTTCTTCGGGTGGGAGGAGACGAAGGGAAGAGGAAGAGGAGGAGGAGGGGCTTTGACGGGCGCAAATCTAGAAGAGGGCGGGTTTAAGGGGGGAGAAGGGAAAGAGTGCGTCTGGTGCTCTGGGCTCCGGGGAAACTCAACTTTGTGTTTCGACCATATTGCCCTTGATTTCTTCCTTGTCTGTTCTCAAAAAAAGAACCTCTGTTTTTGCTTGCTCTCTGAACAATTTTTTTTTGCTTTTGTGTGGAGATCTTTTTTGCAGCGAAACTTGAGCAAGAATTTACTCTGGGTTGGGAACATTGTACCTTAACATTTATGTTTGGGGGCCACAGACTACCACTGTCCGTTGGCATTCTGAAGTAAAAGATCTAGTGTAAATTTTACAAGATCACAACTATTGGAAATTTTTTTACCTGATCACAACTTTTGAGGCAATGGCTACCACCCTACCAAAATTTGTTTATTTCCCTTGCTAATGACCAAATATGGCCCGCATGTCGGTGACACATGGCAAAAAAGCTCTGCCAGGTCCCCATCCACGTGGCCCCTCTCTCTCTCTCTCTCTCTCTCTCTCTCTCTCATTCTTCCACGGGCTTCTTCCACACGAGTCTACTCTGCTGCTCATTCAAACAGAAACAGAGCAGCCATGGATGCTACCTTGGAGCCCGATGCCGGTGGCAAAGGAAACAACAGCTACTGCCGCTAGGGATGGGGGAAATGGAACCACCGTATTGGTGCGGCTCCGAGGGAGGTAGTGGTGCAAACAGACTCGCTCGGAGACGGACGGCCGTGGTGGCGGCCGGCGGCAAGGTAAAACGCAGCTGCATTGGGGAAGCCAGATAGAGAAGCAATTAGGAGAGCATGTGAAATGCCTAGGCACCGACAACTCATCCATGTGGATGCTGAGGTCGGAGGAGCTCCATGGCGACCTGGTGGCGTGATCCTGATGGCGATGGCATGGGTCACCGGCGGTGGCGAGCTGGGATTCATGGCCGCACAAATTGAGACTCGAGGAAAATAGAGGAGGTCGACGAGATGCCCCAACACGAAGGAACCGAGTCCAAGCTGACTGAATAACGGATGGCGTCGGTGGCGAGCTCGGCGGCCGGCACGAATATTGTTGGGGAACTGTGGAAGAAGGCCGGTTCCGGCGTCTCTACCCACTAAAACGCAAATCCACTTGGATGAAAACGAGTGGGGCGACATGGAACATAATGCAAAGCGGTCAAATATAGGAGGAGATTACCGAAGAGGGAGATCAGGGTTAATTTGTCCCCGTCAGACTTATTAGGGATGACAATGTTGTCATCCCAAGAGAGTCGTGGTTAAGTGAGAAATCTTCTGAAGGTTGTGGTTGTTTGTTTCCTCTGCCTTAAATATTGTGGTTCGTGAAAAAGATCTAATCTAGCACTGCACAGCAAGTGCGCAGGATTGGATAAGCTTCCGTCCGTACAGTTTCTGTCACGTCGACTTGATTCTCCATGATTGCATGATCGCTGCCTACTGGGCCTTGAGGCCGAGGAGCGAGCTGGGCCCGTATCAGATGCGACTTCTTCGTATCCAACCCGAACAGGGGGGAACCGCCACGGCCGAACAGTCCGCGCGCGCCCACGCCCCACGGCCGTTGCCGCCTCAGAACCTAGCTCCCCTCCTCTCTATATATGCACGCCTCCACCACACCGCCGAAAACTCGTCGTCGCCGTCGTCAAAACAGAAGTCTTACTACCAGGTCCTCTATCTCGCTCTCTCGAATTTTCTGTTTCTTGGGCGCTGGCTGTGACGACTCGGTAAAATTCAAGCTCAACAGCCAAATCACAGCTCTCTCTCCGGGTCTTTCTTTTCTCGGAGATCGATCTGTATGCCGAATCTCCGCTGAACCGAGCCATCTCCAGTACTGATTATCCGTACTTCCCCAAATCGATTTTGATTTTGAGTTCGTCTTCTTTTTCAATAATTCTTTTGAAGGTTGATCGTTGCATGATTTCTTTGGTATTAGTTATCCGTAATTTCACAGTTCGTGCAGTTTTGATTTATCTTTGGTATCGGTGCTGCTAATTGTGCATGTTCTGCGTGTGTAATGCCACGTCAGTGTTAGCCAAGAGCAATGAGTAGTGGTGCTGTGATTAGGCCGAAACCGAGTTAATTCATGGCGTTTCACAAGTTGATAGGAACCTGGGGACTGCTTTTCTGTTGGTCCCCGGAGCCATTTTCTTTGGTAATCCTCATATGGCGATGATGATAAATTTTAAGGCTAGTTTCTCATGACATTCGCAGTAGCCGCCTAAGAGCTTTCGCCTAGCCGGGCTTGAGAGCTATTTCTGCTAATACCTTCCTTGGATGTTTGAGACATATGTATTTAGTGTCTATTACTTTGCTTCTTGATCCATGTTTAAGTAGTAAGTTTATGTCAAGAAAGAATGCAGTGTTCTATTCTTTTTTGTCATAACAAACAAGAATTTCTTGTCCAAGTTTTAGAATTTTTTTATGTTAAACAAGTAGTGTTGTTTGATTTTACACGTAATTCAGGATTCCATTATTGTCTGTATGACCGTGATGATCAGTTTAAGGTTTGTTTCTCGTAACATTTGCAGTAGCCGCCTAAGAGCTTTCGCCTCGCCAGGCTTGAGAGCTGGTGCTGCTATATCCTTCCTTGGATGTCTGAGACAATTTGGTGTCTCTGTTACTAGTGCTGCTTTTTGGTTGTCCACGATTGTTTGTAAGATTTAGTTTGCTTTGTTTGCTGGCAAATGATGATAAAATCAAGGCTTGTTTCTCAACATTCGCAGTGGCCGCCTAAGAGCTTTCGCCTCGCCTGGCTTGAGAGCTAATGCTGCTCGATCCTTCCTTGGATGTCTGAGGCCATACTTGAATCTTGCTATCATGTATACACAAGGAAATTGCTTTGTTGTCTTATATCTAGAGTTTAGTGCAATGAGGTTTAAAGCCTAATGAGGTGTTTTGTTGTTGTTATTAGAGTATTATTGTTGTTGTTGTCTAAAGGCTGATCATTTGATGTAGAAAAGATGCAGATTGTCAACAGAATCTTCGGCCGTTCTGGGACATGGTTGATACATCCGGAGTTGAAAAGCAGCGGAATGAGCAAGGCTTGTTTCTCCTGACATTCGCAATTGCAGCCTAAGAGCTTTGGCCTTGCCGGGCCCTGAGAGTAGATGCTTCTCAATCCTTCCTTATGTCTTTTTTGTTGCTGTTTCAGTCTTCAGTTTGGTCTTTTGTTGTGGAAGATGCAGCTTACCTTCAGGTTTGTGATAACCATAGTATTGTGATAATCTTTGGCATGGCTGATACATCTGGAGGTGTCTTCAAGAGCTTTGGCAGCAGTTGTAGCCGTGTACCCGCAATTTCTTTGCCAATGTACCGAGTTCTGGTGAATCAGCTGTACAATGTTTGTTGTAGCACGGTTGTGCTTCTATATCAAAACAGTTAGTGCTTTATTCGAGGGCCATGGATAGGATTGTAAAATGCGTTGTCAAGCATGGTTTTTTTGCTGGTGTAACTGTCGTGCTTTATTTGGTGCGATTTGTGTTCGGGTCAATGATTACAGGCCTCAATTCTGAATACTTGTGCAGACGGAGTCATCTCCCGTCGGTGTATTTTGATTACTTGGCCACAGAGGCTAGCCAATGGTTTAGATAGAAAGCTAAATCAAGTATGCGCTGATGATAAAATTATCTTCCTGGCGATGATACAATCGTTCGTTAGTCAGAACATCACCAACACCAAGAAGCGTCAAAGATTTACGACTTTAACTGCTGGGACTAGTAGTCTAGTAGAATAGTAGTCCCATCTTTCCTTTTCGCGATTCCACTTCTGCAGTGCGCAGGCGCCGTCGACCACATCGGCATGGACGGACCGAGGGGCCCCCCACCGGGGCGTGCACGGGCGCCGCCTCCCGGATGGAAGGGCGATTCCGGGTCCGGGCAGGGCTCCGGCCCCGATGGTCCCTGGAGGTACGGCTGGGAGTGGGCCTCGGGGCCTGGAGGCGGCTGGGGCTACGGCCACAGCTCAGCGCAGAGCCCCGGCGGCGCTACGGAAGGTTCCGCTTTCGGGTTTGGCTACGGCAGCGGCGGTGGAGGAGGCGGTGGCGGCGGCGGAGGGGGAAGCGGGCGTGGAGGCTTCGGATTTGGCGGGCGCGGCGGAGGGGGAAGCGGGCGTGGAGGCTTCGGATTTGGCGGGCGCGGCGGACATACTGGCGCTTTCGGCTGGGGCGGCATAGATGGCGGGCATGGCGGCTGGGGAGCCGGCGGTGGGGCATTCGGAGGCGATCACGGAAGCTGGAGCGCGCGGGGAGAGTTCGGCGGCGGGAGGCAACGGCCACCGCGCGGAGGACGCGGCGGCGGCGGCGGCTATTGAATGGTTAGACTTCGGGCGGTCGGGCCTGTATGGTATGGCGCGGTGTCACTACCACTGTAGTAGCAGTATGATCTGGGTCTTCAGGTCTTGAATAATTTGGTCATCTTTGGTTCAACTTTGTCATCTTTATATGTTGTACTTCAGTGTGAGCAGAAATGATTATGTACATATAATCAAGATGTGGATGTTCTAATTCTAGATCACGACTGGACATGAGTACATGACGGCATGACGCAGTGTCAGGTTACTTCACTGCAAAATTGGAACGAGAAAACAGAAGAACGAACGGGCTGTTCTTTCTTTTAGGGGTAAATGCATCACAACTCAGGTTACATAGACAAGGATAATACAGGATCAAGTTTTACAATACAAAGAGAAACAATTACTAAAACCCAGAGTTGCTCATAGTACCCCATCGTACAGAGCTACTCTCCTCCGGAACAACCATAAGAGAGAAGCTTGCATACACTTGAGAAATAAAACGACTTAGATTCTGCAGAACCGGGAAGACACGACCACATCACCCTAATTCCAAGCCTTCACATGAGAGTTCACAACCTTGGTGGAAGTAGAATGCAGAATTATCACACTTAGCCAAATTCTCAATCAACACCTGACTTTTGCCTTACACACACCTGACTTTTGCCTTGAGAACACCGAGTCTGAAACACAATCATCCAGCGCGAACTTCCCAAACAAGCATACCCGCAATAACCCGAAGCTGCCTCCTGCGCTGAACACAACTTCCCCTTGAACTGCTGCACAAAATCTTGATCTCGGGTGGCCTTGAAGGATGTGGCTTCCAGCCTTCAATCGTTGCTTTAGGAAGTACAATAACTTCATAGAATCATAATTGCTTCATTTCGTACCGGAACTTTGCTTTTCAAAATATACGCTTTCTACGAGAGGCCTGGAGGATCTAAGATTCCAGGTCCCATTGTAAAGCCAAACATGGATAATTCCTGAGTAAAATATTAAAAGTGAATTGCACTTTGAACCAGTGTTGTTACTAGAGTTGCACTTGGTGCTAGCTTTTGCAATAGTTAGCACTTCAGACCAGGGTGGCCCATAATAATTTTACAAGTTGGATCAGGCTAATAAAAAACCGGTCTAGTTCAGTTAATGTAGCCCACATGTTAGCTTGCTTCACGTTAGTTTGTGCGGAATTCCTTGTCCTACTATTCGAAATTAGGGATTTAGGGTTTGTGTATAATTTTGGAAGGGTGTGCAAACCAAGATTTTAAATAATTTTAGTTGGGGGAGTTGAGTAGGTGTCTCTCGTAGTGTTGTGTGGCATTGTATTTTTGACCATTCTCTTTTGGTTGTTTTCATTTGAAAGATGGAGGAAGTGTTGTGGACGTTGCGGGTTTTCAATCATGATGTGAGAGTTTGGCTGGAGATTTTGTGGTGGTTAAGACGGTGGAAGAGAAGATGTTTAGTCACCAGACAGTGATAGCGATGATGGTAGAGTATGGGTACAATCGCCATGACGATGTGTATTATGCCAGCGTTAACTCCTACTTATCGGGCACTATGCACAAAATTTAGGGAGAGGTGCACGTGTGGAACATGATTAGGGAGTACAACAGCACAAGAAATATTGATCTGGAAGAGCGATGAGGTGGACAATCATCGTGGCAATATGGACTACACTAACTGAACTAGACCGGTTTCTTGTTACCCTGTCCAACTTATAAAATTATTATGGGTCACCATGATCTAAAGTGCTAATTATTGTAAAAACTGGTGTAAAATTTAACTGTGGTAACAATACTTGGTCCAAAGTGCAATTCACTTAAATATTAAAGAAACTAGGATACCCGGAGAAACACTCTTTAACACAGATGATATTCATTCCAGTGCAGCACATTTCTAATAAAATTTAACAACATGCAAGCCGTAGGAGAAATCATGGATGACATGACCCGCAATTTTCTTCCCAACAAGCTTTGCAACCACAAAGATCTTCTAACTGTTTCTTTTTATTATGTGCATAGAGAATTGCTTTCTTTGGATCAGAGTATATGAAAGTTTTGATTTTCAAGGGTACTCTTTGGTATCCAGTCATATAAATATTCTAGATTTTATAGAAGGATTTAGGAACAAATATCTAGAAAATCATACTTGCCATTAATCTGAAGCCTTGCCACACTTTCGTTAGTGGACATTATGCATACGCCAATCCACTTCCGTCCAGTCAACGTCCATTGACACCTTTTCATCAAGCCCACCTACCCCACCCCACCTTCCTTGCTCTAGGCTTGCGTGATGGCATTCCCTCTCCGGTTCTCCCCACCTTGCTGCGATGAGGAGACGCCCCACCTCACTTACTGCAGGCCCACTCGGGAACGAGAATGCCTGAAGAATTAAGCCCCAAATTAATGATCACCATGGGACGAAATCGAAAACTCCTAATCTGCACATGAACCACATATTCAATTTGCACGTACAAGTCATCTAGTAATCATAGACCATGAAATCGATCTGCATACAAGCTAGAGATCGATTTGCACAAGCAAGCAATAAATTAATTATCTCACAGGGGATCCCATCCATGCATGAGAGCAATAACACCATTGACGCCGACGCCATGGATGCTCCTTGCCCGCGCAGGGCCAAACCAGCCAAACTGGGCCCACGACGCCTCCGGTTTGCTTGCCTAGGCCGTGGTCGAGGACATGCTGTCGCGAGCAGTGCAATAGGCCGTCCATGGTGTAGGTACATGAGGGCATCCGTGGTTACAATGCACCCACGAGCTCTAGGCAGATCCATGGTGGGGAGGCATGTGTCTGGAGGGAGCTCGGCTTGGGTGCGCGTTCCAGATCAACGCAGCAGTCCTGGTTCTAAAACCTTTTCTGGACATAGCAGAAGCTGATTTTGAGTGTTCCTAACTGCATGTATCTAAAATTCTGGAATGGTGATTCTCCATTCTTTTTTTAAAAAGGTAAATAGTGCCACAGTGGTTCTTCATTCATGTGAGTTCTTAGACAACATAATGGAAAATCAATGTATCCTTCTTTATTTGCTTAAAAATTATGATGATAATGTAAATGTTTTCTTATTTCTTGAAATAAATTTGCAAAAATAATTAAATGTAGGAACCACGAGTAATTTTCTGAAATGTAATACGGTGATATCAAATTCTATTCTTACGATGTAGGAAATTTGCATAAAAGAAAGGCGCTTCAGGAATTTCCGCTAAACAAACATGTCCTAGATTTCCCATCAAGAAAATATGTTCTAGGAATTGCAGGACCCACAGATTTTCCTCAAATATAACTTCATATTAGTTTTCTTAGAACAAACTCATATTAGTTAAGCATAGGACCAAATGAGGAATGGAGGTTGTCCGAAATAAAATCCACATAAAAATATTAGTCTTGCATTATGCCCAAGAAATTATCTTCGTGTTGAAAGCTAGAAGTACATAAAGGCCCTCGAAACAGATAAATTTGTTAATTTGCCAATGGTGACCAGGAAAGAAGGAAAACCTTGCCCTTGTTCAAAACCTAAATAATGATGTTCATCTTTTTTTTTAAAGGCATGATAGAATAAGGTTGAAGCAGACTCAATGACAATGAAACAAGTCTAATTAGCCCTCAAGAAATTATACACTCCAAACCTAATACAACCAGCCATCACACTCAATAGAGCCACAAAGGCATTTCTTCTTCTTGATGTTACCATTGACATCATGAACCTGATCTATTGAATAGTTGTAGTGGTATGCGAGCTCTTGACAGGGTGGAATATCCTCACTAGCAAAGAACATGATATGAGGCACACTCTTGTCGTCATGATCATAGAGGAGATTTTGTGCATAAAGGTTGGGGGTGCAACTATGGTTGATAAATTTTGCAAAGTTGCCCATCTTTGAAGCATCAACAGCAAAACCAGCTTCCTCATCTTTACCAGGACCGTTCTGAAGTGAGGGTATAGATCTTGATAGGCCCTCCCAAAGGGCTTCATCGTAATAATTATGCCCTATAGCAAATAAGTACTCATCGGTCGTCCTTTTCTGTGCCTCTTCATCATCCAACACTTCGCCTATATACTCACATACAAAGCTTCCAGACGGTATAAAGTCGAGAGTCTTTACTCCCCAACCCATCGATGTTGTTTTGAAGACTTGCAGCCGAAATTTGATGCCTTTTTGGCCAACTCTGTTATGACATGTAGGAGGACACTTGCAAGAAGGTCCACACTCATAAACAAGAGGTTTTGCTACTATGATACGACCTTTATCATTGAAAGGGATCTCCCCACCATTTTTCACTGCACATGCACACCTTTTAGAGTCCGAGCATCCACCAACGCAAGCACAACCAGCTGGAGGAGCTGGCTGGTAGTTACGAGGGTATTGCAGGCGTGAAATGTAGTGATAGGGCATTGGGTACTCATCAGATATTGAGTTCACAACAGATATCGGGATCCTCTCCAAACCTTGGGATATATCTTTCATGATAATACCATCATATGATTCAGCCTGTCCTGATTTCAGAGTTTCTTTGATGTCAATGTGTTTTTGTCCTGCCATTCTTCTCAGTCGGAACATATAAACATAACGATCTTCGCTCTCTTTCTCCCTCCAGTATTTCTCAACTAGATATAAACCCCCGTATATATAAGCACGGCTTTTCTTCTGTTGGGAGTTTCCACTAGTGCTGAACCCATGGATAACACGAACCAGTGTTTTAGTGTCCATGCTCTTCTTTAGTGCAAGGTTTGTACCCTCTATCTTCTGATTGACTGTAGCTGCCATTGATCCAGAATACACCAAGACATCCAAATTATTCTTGATATCAGAAGATTGTGCATATGACACAACGCTAACAGCTATACAAGTCCCATCTTCTTCCTTGATATGATCAACCCCTACCCGGTGTGGGCGATGGAGACCAACAACACAAAGCTCAACCCTCATATGGAAGATATCACCGACATGGATTCCAGGCACACTGCCAACATATTTCTTATCATCACATTCCGCAAAGAACCGCTCCCTGAAGATTTTGTAAGCTTGTAGATCACGAGCTACTTCCCTTGACCTGTGTTCTTTTTCATCTAAAAGCTCCCTGTAAATTAACCGAAAATCCCGCAAAGATCTCACCACGTCTTCCCTAGCGAGGGAACCTCCATTATTTGGCATTCCTTGATTATGATCATCCTTGTCAGTTTTCCTCTTCTTATATGCAGTTCTGATTTCCTTCTCATCTTTCACAGAGGAGCAATCACGCATAGCTGAAACTCTAACACTGGAATGAGCACTTGCATAGCACTTCACAGTACTTCTAGTTGCTGGAATGCACTGTGTCGAACTGCCTTGAACCCTGTACTCTGGAGTTTGAAGAGACCCAATATTGGAGCAGAAAGCTTTTGAGAATGACCGCTTGTACCCAATCTGGAATCTCCATGGCGCTACCACTTTCCGCCCCTTGCGGCGATTTGTGTCTTTACTATTGCTTCCAGGATCTGCCAACCTGCACCCTTTGGCTGCTACACCACTCTCCTTGGCAGCCCCATTTCCCTCTGGCTTCTCCCACATGCAATCTGCAGCAGAAAAACCATTGCTCTTTAACCCATTCCCACTCAGACGAGACTTATTCGAACCCTCGGAAATGGACTTCTCAGCACCTACATTGCTCCCAATCCTAGGGTTGCAAGCTGTCCCATCACCAGCGCCGATGCTGTGGCTTCTCCCCAAATTCTGCACATGAGTATCTATCACAATACCATTGGACCCCTCCAAACCGCAACCTTCTGCAGCTACGGTGCCAACACCACCACACTTGACATTCCCCAAACCCTCCAATCCAGGACCTTCCGCACCCCCGTTGCTGCCAGACTTGCCCAAATCGCAATCCTTCCCGGCACCATCGTGACAGCCGTTCTCCATTTTCTCCGCTTCGGAGCCCTTCACGCTCGCACTGCGAGTGCATCTCTTCAATTGGCAATCCCCCAGACCTCCCCCGCGATTGCTGCCGCTCCCGCCCGCCCCCAATCCGCAACCCTTCGCACCAGAATCGCCCACGGGCACTCCGCCACTGCCTCTAGGCGCGGCGGCGACGGCGGCGTGCTTGACCTGCTGCCTGACGAAGCCGCGCTTGAATCGCCACGGCGCGAGCGCCTTGTACCTCTGCGGGCCGCACGCCCTGGGTGGCATCACCACTCCCCCCATCTCCATCCAGAGCCCGCCACGCCCTCCCGCCGCCACGCGCGTCTTCTTGGACCAGACCACAACAGCCTCTGCAAGAAAACAAATCGCACAAGGCCTCAGCATGAGTCGAACGGAAGGGTTCGAGCACGAGAGAGAGAGAGAGAAGGTCTCAGCTAAGGTCACGCGCGACTCACGCCTACGCATACCTGGCGGTGCGGCGGCGGGGGAGGCGGCAGCGTGCGCGCGTCGCCTCGGGGATTCCGAGGAGGAGCGGTGGGCTTGACGCGACGCGAGGAGGAGGGCTTTCCTGTGACGGCGGAGCAGAGGGGGAGGGGGGTCGGACGCGCGGATCCGTGGTGGAGAGGAGCGGTGAGCAAACCGCGCCTCTGGACGGGCGGGTAGGTAGTTTGTTGCTTGGCCAAGTCGAACGGCGGCGGTACGGTTACCGCAGCGATGGGAGGTGAAGGGGGAGAGCGGGCCCACACGTATGTAGTTCCCTCTCCCGTTTGGCCCGAGATGAACTAGTCAGATCATCGGACTATCTTGAAAACATGAAACATGAACTATGATAAAATATTAGAATTTTACGCATCTTAAAATAAACATTGGATTTTTACGAACGTAATATAAAAACTTTACTACCGTAATATTAGTTTGTAAGATATTTTGAAAATATGTTTTTTATATGATGAAAAAAATATTTTTTTGTGTAATAAAAACTCATATTACTAAAAATAAAAATCAAACTACCTATGTACAACATTTCCCATTTGATTTTAAGTAGTCTGGTTCAATGTACGACCGGTGTGCAAATTTATGGAAGCGTAATTCCAGTCGGGTTCGGGTTCAGATTGGGCCTACCCTCTGCATGTCATAAAAAGAGAGTGAATCTCACCTTTCATTTTTGGCAAGAAGTAAATCATTACTAGTTAATTCATTATTTCCGACCTCAAATTTGGATTTGCATAGATCATGAAAATTTGGATTTGCATATACCATGGGGATAGCGTTTCAATTCTCACCCGAAATCTACGAAGAACCTCAGTTGCAAGGATCTCTTCGCCCTCACGCATTGATGTAAATTTTGATGATTTTGACCCTTTTTTAGGGTTTTCTAAAAATAGATCTATTTCAAAGCTTAAGCACATTTGACCCCTGGGTCGGCACTGCGAGGACCCTAGTTTTGGGTTAGTCGTTAAAGACGTGAGGTGGGAATTGGATCAACTCGCGTTGCTGAGTTGACCCGAATCTACTGAGGAACGTCGAGAGTTAGAGAGAAATGGGGAATTTGTTGTGCATTCGCATTGCAATCGCATTATTCATGGCATACATATGAATCACCGCATTTGTCATTCATACACATTCGAATACAATAAACATCGAAACTTTATTAATTAAATGAATATTACAATGTATTAAAACAACATTGTTACGAATGTCATCATACAATGATTAAAATTGTTATAAATGAATAAATAAAGAAGAAAATAAAAATTACATAACGAAATATTTCTACCTATACATCATCTAAACCCTAATCTTCGAAATCTTGAGCTAAAGTGGAACACGGAGAATCGGAGGGGGGAAGATCTTCGGAAATGTGGGCGACATCCAAGGTCATCGAGTACGGGCACTCGAGACCGTTGGAATTATGTCGTTGCTGTAGGAGGCAAAGGTTTCCGAAAACGGTTTTGAAATACAAGTGGTTTCACCGGCACAGTTCCACCGACATCCGCAGAGTTAGCTGGGGGGGGCAAAATAGTGCCGATGACCTAAATAGTTTTTACTTTTAAAAGTAGTTTTTAAAAATGTTTTTGTTTTCAAAATTGTCCGAGGGCCACGGCTAAGACCCTCATCAGATGAATCTAATATATAGAGGAAGAAACAGAGGTGAGAGAGTAGTAAAAATAATTTTATTTCTACCTATTCTACATTGCCTCCAATGGTTTTGTTTTAAAAAGATTTTTTGAAAAAGGTTAAAAATCTAAAGAAAAGGCAGCCATCCATTCATGTTTATCCATCAGCCCATATATTTGACCAAAGTCAATTCCTTACCAAATAAGGCAACATGTTTAGATAAGGCAAAAATCCCACGAAGGACTTCATCCAGTAGCTAATGTATTTAGCCCAAGGAGGCTTAGTCAGCAAGTTGAAACTCGAGCAAGCAGCCACGTAGCAAACAAGGCAGGTAGGAGGTGGCAACACTAGTCCAAAGGAGACCTAGGAAATCTCGGTAGAAACAATAGTGCTCAGGCAGCTAAGTAAAATAGCAGCACTAGTAGCCATCCGAAACTAGCACCCCAGCATCAATAGCAGCAGCCACTTAGGAGGAGTTCCAGAGGAGAAGCCGAAGCAAGGGAGGAGACCATCAAGAGCAGGAGGAGGAGGACCTTCAGCAAGCTGAGGAACAGAACCAATGGAGCAAAGGAGCACTAGGAGCAAGCCACCAGCAGGCCGAGGAGCAAGATCAATAGCTTAGCCAAGTCTTAGCCTTGTTCCAACAAACACAAGGTAAAGATCATCGGCGGCATACAACCCTATATATATTCACACATGTCTTTTTGCATGTTAATAGGGACCCTCAGTTTAGTTTTCTTCATTGGGTTTTCAGTTAGGCAGCAATGGGTAGTATCTGTTCTTATCTTAGTGATACCCATTTCTCAAGTTCTTCTCAGAAAATCATCATAATAATCAAGACAACCAAATAGGCAACATAAGTAGTATATCTGTTCCTATCTTAGTTACCACCATTCCCCAACCTTTCTCAGTTTAACCAATTCAAGCTAAGCATCAAATAGGCAACAGTAATATCTGCTCCCATCAGTTCGACCAACCAATGTTCAAATGCAAACCTCAGCATAAGCTAGTTAAAGAAACAAGAGATAGTAATCTGTTCTCATTCCAATTCTGAAAATGCTAATATCAAGTAAAGCATCCATTCTTTCAGTTCTTTAAACTGACGAGGATATGTAGGTACACATCTAGAAACAGAAACATGCTAAGTGCAAGGATAACCTCTGTTCTGTCAGTTCAAGTGGGGCTGATACACATGAAGAATTTTCTTAATAGGCAAATGGACTAAAGCTCTAGAACCACCAATAAATCATTATAATACCACTCATGTCATATCACCAAATTGTCTAGATTAAGGGTACAATAATGTCAGCATACAGACATATCAGATTAGTGCCCAACCAGTATACCTAAATCATCAACTTAGTGAATTCAGTATTCCAAACAATGTTATAAGCATATTCATCTAAGAATAATTTATTAATGATTCATGAGCAAGAGGTAGCAAGATATAGATGGTCGTCAATATCTTTGTTAGTAGCTAAACCAAAGCTAACTTAGCATTCCTATAACATACCCATGTCAGTGAGTTATGATTCTGAAAGCTCAACCAACAACATAGCCTTAACCATTTCAGTAGCAAAAATGTCATTAGTACCACTGATAGAGGACTAGTTGTCACACCCTAATTTTCATCGTCCGGATTTCCCGAAAAAACCTAAACCCTAAGACGCGTATATGCGTATATGTCTTAATCTTGCCATGCATTTGGATTTTAGTTTTTCTCGAGCATGTCATTTCATGGGGAGCACTTGAGTTAGATTGCACCATCATGCGACGAGCCCAAGTCGCAACCCTATCCTCGCATGTGCATAAAACCCTAAGACCCTAAATCGGACACACGCACTGTATATGCACAAGCTGTCCGAACCCAAACCCTAAGTGGCAACCTGCTCATCTTTCCTCCTGACTCTCCAAATATAAACCCTAACCTCCCCCATACCCCTGCCTCAGTCGTGCCGTCGCCCGAAACCCTAAAACCTAATCTGTCGCTCTAATTCTAATAATTCTTTTATCGGGAAGAAACCCTAAAATCTGTATCACATGTGTTTTCTTCCACCAAAAATTCCAGAAAAATTCCATAAACTTCTTAAAGCTAATTTTCACCTATTTATGAATAATATCTGTGGGTCTAGTAAAAAATATTGGATTACATTCAAAATGGGAATTAGGTCAAACCTCACTCTTGAACTACAACTCATATATTTAAAGATCAGAAAAATCCCATCAAATTCTACAATGCTTATCAAAGTACCAATGACTCAAATATGTAAAAATATGAATATGTCCAGTTCAAAAATTTGGCACAATTCCTATTGAGCACCTTATCCCATTTTTCCTCTCCCATGAAATCAAGCTCAATTCTCAACCACCTTGCTCCAAACTCTTACCAGCATCCCTACTTCAATCAAGAGCCATGCCCCACCCCTTCTTCCCTCAGTGAAAAGTCTTAATCCACGGTCTTCAACCTCCATGTCCACCTCATGCCAACATTGGCAAGCTTCAGCTAACCCTACTCTCCACGATTCCATGTCAACCCTCCACTTCCATTTTCTCTCCCTCTGGACACATCAGCCTCACAGACTTGCTCAGACACACCCCAACACACCAAGGCACGCCTAAGCATACGCATGCCACTCGGGTGCGCGCTCTGGCGTGCTCTGGACATGCTCCCTGGCATGGCTAGGTCAACTAGCAGCAGCTCCGCTCCATCTCCTGTCCCGTCGCCAGCTAGTCAGTGTCTACACGCCAAAGCAACGCCATGGTCGCCAGCAAGCCCTTCACGCCACGGCATGGTCTTTCGCATTCTCCCAGCGCAGTGCACAACCGAGTCCAGCGGCCCTCTATTACTCCTCCCTCGCTCGCGGCTATAAGAAGGCATCCCGAGTTCTCTCCTTCCTCGCAACTCCTATCTCCTACGAACCTCTAGCTCTGCCAAACCCCGCTCAAGCTCAAGTCCACCCATCCCTCGCCCACGAGCACAGCCGCCAACTCTCTCTGGTCATCGTCTCCCTCCAGACCCGGCAACCGCGCGAGCTTCCCGACCACAGAAATGGAATCGCGCTGATCTCCTGAAGCTAGAGGTGTCGCCCGATCTCTCTCTCCCTCTCTGAATCAACCGGAATTCCTCGCCGTAGTTTCCACCGGAGCATCGCCGGAGCCAAGCAACCCCTCGCCGGAACCCTCGCTCGTGCGCCCCCTTCCCTGCCTCTAACCGGTGGGACCAGCACTCCTGAAGCGGTAAGTGGAGGAGCGCCGGTACCAGGTGGGCCTGACCTCCCGCCAGGCCCACAGCCGAGTAAGTGGCCGCGCCCGGCGTCCGTCCGCCTTCGCAGCCCAGAAGGCGTGATTCCATTCCCCGCCTCGATGTCACCTCTTAAATCCAGCACCCGGCTGGTTTTCTTTATTTCTAGAACCGGTTATAAACCTTGCTTCGGCGGTTCACCTTTAAATAGCCCGGTTCTTGAAAAACTTCCAAAATAAACTTTGATCCTAAGAATGTTTCCATCTTTGGTTCAAACAAATTTTCAAAAACTCAAACATCTCATGATGTGCAGAGAGTAAATCAAATACCCTATTTAAATCAAACTCTTTCAAATTTCCTTTTTAACTTTTAGTCCAATCCAAATATTTCTCTCATGATAAAACCTTATCTTCTGAACTTAGCCTAAAATCACACATGCATGCACTGTTGCATAATTCAAAAGGAGAAGGAGGCGTCGTGAAACCTAAAACCCTAATATCAATCTCATGCATGTATATATCTACATGTTTTCTTTAACACCCAAACATGTTGGACCTTAACCAAAAATATTCTCCAGCACCTTTTAAACCACCAAGCCCTGGACACTTCCTCCACCATATTAGAACTAGGGTTTCGGAGCAAAGAAAACCCTAATTCCGATAATCTCGATGTGCATAAAATATAAAGACTCCCAATCTTCCTCTCCCGAATCATTCCTGCAATCCAAAGCATGGCATATGTTCTGCATTGAGTTGCCCTCTTTGATTTTTATCGCGTTTGGATTCTTATTGGTGTTATTTTGAAAGGTGTAGTTGACGGTGTAAGGTATGTTCGTCAGGAGGAACTCGAGGCGTCCCCGCATCCGGATCAAGACAGGAACTGCCAGGCAAGCTCTCCACCATTGATCATGTTGTAACCTAAGTTACGAAATGCTATTTTGTTTACAAAACATGCATGCTACGTTCTACAACCCGTTATTTTATGTAGTGAAGCTATAACCAAAACTTAGCAAGCCCTAGTCCGACCCTGCATACCTTGCCGCCCTAGGTACTAAGTATCACAGAAAAGATACCGGGAACTTAGGGTTAGACTATATATTCTTATGCTTAGCCCTGCAGTAGAAAAAACTAGGTTTGCAAAAAGGAAGAAATACCCCATATTTCATGTGGTGACAATTTGAAAACGGACCGTCATGTCCGGAGGTGTATGAAGGTAGTATATCCATGGGATGAGATATTTACCGAAAAGAGGTTTTGTTAAAACCTAAAAACAAAAATGGAGAAGATTTTGATCCGGGTCGGAAGTGAAGGCGAAAGCAGGAAGCTTGTTAAAGAGCGAGGTAAGGCCCGGCGTGGTTCTCGCTGCCCGTTACGGGAGTGGTGTGAAGTCGCTCTCAGATTACATAAAGACTGAGTTTAAGTGCCGTTTGGCCAAGTCTTACCGTACGTCCACATGTCCTTTATGGGAAGGACTTGACCTAGTACCCAATCTGAAACTAGCATGAACCCGTAGGCAGTGTGCGGTGTGCAGATGAGGTTGTAGCCTCGGTAGAGAAAAGTTTCCGCGGGAAAGCGATGGCTTGTTCGCCACAAAGTTGGAACACCAACCTCCTTGCAAGCGATGAAACTGACTCAAGCTAGGTTTGGGGACATGTCCTTCTGACGAGTTCATGGCTAGGTTTACTCTGGTGAAGAGTGTCGTTGTACTAGCTCTGGTAGTATGCGGTGCACAGTATGCCCAGGGCGACCTACATCGTGTGGGTAAAGCCGTACAACCTCTACAGAGTGTTAAAAACTATTCGAATAGCCGTGTCCACGGTCAAGGACGAACTTGGTTAGGCCACACTAAGTGGACTGACTTTCAAAGTCAAAATGGTTATGGGTTTAAGGGCGCGATCCGCCGAGTTTACAGGGTGACATGCAAGATCCCCACAGTAGCGAGGGAGTGGAGAAAAGGGTTCCTGTCATAGCGGGCAACCGTTGATATCCCCGTAGGTACCAGGTGTGGCGCACCCGGCTTTAGGGCTGGATACGCTCCTGTGATTACTGTACTGGTCCCTGGATCAGTAGCCGGCACATACAAGAACTTGATAACATCGTCATATATTACCGAATATTTTACAATACAAGCCACTAGAGTCTTAACGTGACATGGCCTATTGGCCGAATCAAAGTCTTGTAGCGGAAACACATAAGAATTACGTAGATAGACCCATCAATATGCCAAACCCTCAGGCAACTGACTGGGGAAATGCCCTAGCCCTCGACATCGGTGTCCTCCTCGTCAAAGCAAAACTCTTCTTCTTCATCTGGCCATATCAACAAGTTAGGTGAGTACTTTGAATGTACTCGCAAGCTATTCCCACGGGAGAAATTATACGGCAATATTTCATGCAGGGAATAAATCAAGGAATAGCTCTATCCTAAGTTGGTTATTGTGCAGAAAAGTAAGTTCTCAATTTAAATACAGGAATAGTAGGTTCAAACGCAGTTGGTAAAACTGATTAAATCAAAGCGAAAAGGAACTTCTCTTGAGGTAGACCCGGGCTACCTCCTTTTCTCAATCCTCGAGACAGCTCAGACCATACCTCCCCGGGCAGTATGTCTAGCTTCTCTACCTAACGCTCAGCTTGCACCATCCCGGATAGTACAGTGAGCCTCCTCAGCTCCATGTCCAGCCCGTGTTATCCCGGATAGCACGGCTAGCGTCCTCCTCCAACAATTCCTTGCTACTAGCCGTGTAGCATAAATTGCACTCTGTGGACACGTCATGCCCACGTCCTTAGTCCTTTTTCCCAGCTTTTCATAAACCAAACCTAGTCTAACCAGTGTGTGGCCTTGCCAGTTCATGTCCATGACCGAGGACGCGGCTATTCGAATAGTTTTTAACACTCTGCAGAGGTTGTACGGCTTTACCCACAAGATGTAGTTCGCCCTGGATACACTGTGCACCGTATACTGACAGGGCTAGTACAACGAGACCTTTCGCCCGCTTCCATACTAGAGCTGGACCCGCTAGGTGGGTAACCCAACTTTTACGTCCCGGACCAAAAATGGGACTCTCTACCTTTGTGCCGCATCAACACCCAAATGCCCAGCGGTGGAGGATCTCTAGGACTTTAAACACCTAGTCAAATACTTCCTACTTCCCACGGGTCCATACCCTAATACTTGCCAGGGTACCAAGCCAAGTCCTTCCCATAAAGGACATGTGGACGTATGGTGAGGGAACTGGTTTAGCGGCACTTAGGCTCGGTCCTTAATTGATTCGAGCAAGACTCCATTTCTCGACCCATGTTTGTCCCGGACGATCATGCCTTCATCAGGTACTCTATAGCCCCAGGCTGCCCTTACCATTCTCACCCAAATCAAAATCATCTCCAGTTTTGTTTGGGGTTTTGACAAACATTTCATTCAAATGCCACCTCGGATAACACATGCTACCCGAGGGTTTTATTTCCCATGTCCCAGGGTTTTTGTAAACACCGATCAAATGTTTAGTTTTGAACTAAAGCGGGTCTAAGCATGGCTAAGGCCTATAGCCCTAATACTTTTGTCAGTCGTGGAACAACCGACTAATACTTCTAGGGTTACAAGGATCGGATATTCGGATCTAAGTCATATGCAGCTATAGGGTATAACTAGGTCTACATAAAATACCGTTGATATCTACATAGCATGCAAGTTTCGCAAATAAAATAATTAAATTTCACACATATGGGATTCAACATGATCAAGGTGGGAATGCTTGCCTGGCAGTTCTGATTCTTGCTCTGAAGGTAGGTGTCGGCGGTACGGGAACTAGGGTTCCCTAAGCCGTTGGCAAAAGGGCCAAACTTGATGCCACGTCGCCAAGGGCGTGAGAATCGAGAATATGCGCTCGGGGGCTTGCCCCCCCGAGCATTGTGTCCGCTTGGCCCCTCTTGGTTTGGTCAAGTGGCCCACGTGCAACGAGCTGGCGAAGTTGTGGGTTCGGGGGTCCCTGAGCTCGGGGACCCCGAGCACCTCTTGTTCCTCCCATGGTGCCACGTGGCAAGGCGCCCCGAGCACCCCTCGGGGGCCCTTCCCCGAGCAGTCCTCGTGGGACCTTCGGCCGTTACACGTGGCGGGAGTTCCGCCACGTGCCCTTCATAGGGCCCAGGCGGGCCCTTTCCACGTGTCCCATCGGACGAATTTAAGACCTGTCCGGCGCAGTTAATGCCTGTCAGCAGGCGTGCCTACTCCGGGCCCAAAGCGGGCGTCCCCCGGCGTGATAAGGCCTGTCAGTTATCATCTGACATGCTTTATGACTTTCGGGCGGGGTACAGCGCGCCCAGGTGCATCCCTTGGGTCCGTGGGACCCGGATGGTTGGTGCCGTGGCAGGGAGCTTGCCCGTTAAGTCTTCTCCAGCGCGTTTCAACCCATCATGAAGACCTATTTCCCAAGGGACGGCTTGTCAGCAAAACATCCCTTCCGCAGCAGCCTTCGGCGGCCGGCGTGGCGTGCCCACGCCCCCTACGTAAGCAGCATGCCTGCTGCATTTAATGCCCTTGGGTCATTGTGGTAAACCCCCGGGTATATAAGGGGAGAACCGAGGCCATGCAAAGTGTTGGATCTTTTTTAGACTAAACTCCTCTCGAGCTAGCAACAAGAAGAAGAAGATCAGGTGTGGACTACCCGGTTTTAAGGCCGGATAAACCCTTGTGTTTACTGTATCGATCCCTGGATCAGTAGTCGATACACACAAGCACTTGATAACATAACCATACCATACATCGTTTATTACAGACATTGACCATACTTGGTCTTTAGATCTTACAAACCGGGCCTATTGGCCGAATTAAAGTAGCAGCGGAAAATAAATACGGTGGATAGCCCATCAGTATGCCGATCCACAGGCAACAGACTGGGGAGAAAACCCTACGCATCGAAGTCGCTATCGCTATCGCCAGACTGGTATTCCTCCTCATCGTCTGGCCACATAACAAGCCAGGTGAGTACATTGAATGTACTCGCAAGCACTCCGCCGGGGAGTTTAATACGGATATGAACATGCTCGGGATTTAACAGTAACATAGCTCTATCCTATGTTTCATGTTGTGCGAGAAAGTAAGTTTGCATTGGAAATAAGTACATAGATATTAAAGCAGTTTTCGCAAACCTCGTGGCATCTGACTTCCCTACAACAACGGGAAACCAAATCCGCCATCCCTACAACAACGGGATTCATAACTATGCTCTTCCTTTTCACCGGAAGGCCTGGTGGTCACCGGTTCCTCAGGGAGACAACGCTCACCCCGTACTTACGGTGACACTGGGTTTGCCCTACTGGTACGGGTCAATACCTCAGTCCAGGGCTGCCCTACTGGTACGGGTCAGTCCCTCATTCCAGGGTTGCCCTACTGGTACGGGTCAATCCCTCCTTCTCCTCCATTCCCGACAAGACCGAGAATGCACGGAACCCTGCGAACACGGCGGTTCGCGTCCTTAAACCCATAACCCAGAAACAGTTTTGGGGCTTAGAGAGCCAAAACTACTTTAGTGTGGCCCGACCAAGTTCGTCCATGACCGCGGACGCGGCTATTCGAATAGTTTTAAACACTCTGCAGAGGTTGTACGACTTTACCCACACGATGTAGTTCACCCTGGGCATACCGTGCACTGCATACTACCAGAGCTAGTACAACGAGACTCTTCGCCGGTGTGAACCCAGCCATGAACCCGTCAGAAGGACATATCCCACACCTAGCTTGAGTCAGTATCATCGCTACAAGGAGGTTGGTGTTCCAACTCTGTGGCGAATAATACCTCGTTAAACCACGGGTTTATCCTCTACAGGGGTTAAACCCACCCCATCCGCACTCTACTAACTGCCCACGGGTTCATGCTAGTCCAGGACGGTTACTAGATCAAGTCCTTCCCACAAAGGACATGTGGTCGTACTGTAAGACTTGGCCAAACGGCACTTAAGACAGGTCCTTAGGTGATCCGAGAAGGACTCCACACCACTCCCGATAACGGGCAGCGAGAACCACGACGGGCCTTACCTCGCTCTTTAACATCTCCCTTCCAACACCCTTCATTACCAACCCGGATCAAAATCTTCTCCCTTTTTAGCTCGGTTCCACAGAACCATTTCACGGTAGAATATCCCAACCCATGCATATCCTACCTTCCATGCACCTCTACAACCGGACGCGACGGTCCGTTTCGATATTCCATCACATGAAATATAGGGTGTTGCTTTCCTTTTCCTTTTCGAAAACCTAATTCATCTACTGCGGGGCTAAGCATATACATATATGTATATCTACACTACCCTAAGTTTCCGATAAATCTTCGGAACATAATAGTCCTAAGGCGACAAGGTTTACGGGGTCGGACTAGGGTTTCCTAACATCGGTGATATCTACTCTATATAAAATAACCGGGATAAAATATAGCATGCATGATTCGAAAACAAAATAATATTTCGTAAAACTGGGATTCAACATGATCAAAGGTGGAGGGCTTGCCTGGCAGGTCTTGGCTCGGTTCCGGACGCGGAGATGCTTCGGGTTCGTCTTGGCGCACGTACCTCACACCGTCAACTACACGTTCGGAAAACTTTGGATAAGAACCGAGCATCACGAGAAACAAATACTAAAGTTCAGTATGCATGCATGCTAGGCTCTAATATTTCCTCGAAGATCCTAACATGATGGTGCTAATACTAGGAAGAATAAAAATGCATGAAATGCCGATTAGGGTTTCTTGGGTTTTGAGGGTAAGCACATGCTTTCTTTGGCTCTTGGACTCATGCATCTCATGAACTAATGGGCTACTGAAATGCTTGACAAAGTTTGGGTTTTAAACCTACTGGATCCCTGGAATGCATCATCTATTCAAACTAAAATCGAAAAGGTTTAAGGATGCATATGGGTGTTTAGCTTAGGGTTTCATCGCTCATCTATTTCCTTTTAATCTTGGGACTAGGCAACATGGATGCATGTGTATGCAACTGGAGTTAGGTTCTAAAATGCTCATGATCACATGCTGGAACAACCTAGAACTGAGTACATATTCAAAAGGAATTTTAAAAACAGATTTTGAATTGAACTGGCTACTGGACTGGGCTGTACAGGAGGGTACATTGGGATTTTCGAAAAATGTCCTATATGAAAAAGATGGGGAATGAAATTTGGGACATCTTTTATTTGGGGACTTTTCTGAGAATCGGCCTGGTTCAAGGTGAACCGGGCAGACCAGAGAGAGTAGAACACTGAACCAGAGAGAAAACGGCCGGTTTATTTGAACCGAAGGGGGGGGGGTGACGTGGCGGAAGTCGGCGCCAGCTTCACTTAAACTGACAGTGGGCTGAGGCTGCTGCTCGGGCCCGCGGTCAGTGGCTTGGGGCGGCTTACCGCTTCGGGAAGGTGGCCCACCAGTCAGCACAGAGAGGAGGGAGAGGAGGCGCGCGCAGGGGAGATGTCCGGCGAGAAATTAGGGATCCGGCGGAGCTCCGGTGAGAAGAACGACGAGAGATTGCGGTGGCTCTAAGGGAAATTGGAGGAAATGGTTTGCACTGCTGGGTTCAGGAGCTTATGAGGATTCCATTTTTGCTATTGGGGGGCAGGCGCGGTTGCTGGTGTGGAGAGGGGGTGAGGTCCAGCGGAGGTTGGTGGTGTTGTTCGGTGTTGGAGAAGAAGGAGGTAGCTCGTGTTGAATTAGTGCTTGGCTAGGGTGGAGTTAGGGATGAAGAAGCTGGTGTGGAGGGGGAACGAGCTCGGGTATCCTTTATATAGGCAAGGAGTGGGGGAGGCCGAGTAATGGCCGCGGGCCATGGTGTTCCCGGTGGTGAGCTGAGGTGGGGGCCGTGCCAATGCTGCGCAGTGCTCTGGAAGGGACGGCGAGTGACCGCGGCGTGGACTTGGCTCGGGCGAGGTAGTGGCCGGCGGGGGGCAGAGCTCAGGCGAGCGGCTCGTGTCCGGCACCGGCATGGGCGCGTCCAGAGTGCGCGCGCTGGCTTGCCACAAGTGCCCTGGTGCCTCTGGGGCTGGCCAGTGTGTCACACCTTGTCAAATTGAGTCACTGCTTGGCGTTGAAGACTGTGGAGCTCAGCAGGGTGAGTGACTTCGAGTAGATAGATGGGAAATAGAGAATGGAAGCTGAGCTCACTGGCATGGTTGGTGTTAGGGTTTTAAATCCCATGGCTGGTGGTTTGGCACTGCGAGATAAGAGAGAAGACAAGCTCAGAGCTGAAGTGATGTTGCTAGACAGTAAAGTGGTTGGCAGCTGGTTGAGTTTAAGAGGGGAGAAACAATAGAGATGAAAGTGTTCGATGGATGCCCTGGTGAAATTTTGTACTGGAGGTGGAAATATTTTCACAGAAATGGAGTGAGATTACAAAGATGAGTGCTGTGTAATTTTTGTAGAATTTTCTGGGTGGGGAAAAGAGGGGTTGTAGTTCAAAGGGGAGATTTGGACAAAATTGGATTTTGAATGTAATTCAAAATTTTGAATTGGACTTACCAATTTTATTTTATACGTTGGCGAAGAACATACTCAGGGAGTTACTGGTAAATTTCTAGACCTTTTGGAGAAATAAAAGTGCATGTGATAACACTTTCTCCATTTCTGGGGGAAGGAAAACCTAATTAGGGTTTGGGCGACGAAAGGGGTTTTTAGGGTTTTTGGAGGTCGGGAACAAGGATGGACGAGTTGCCGCTAGGGTTAGGGTTTGAGCGGGGCTCGAGCACGTATGGCGCATGAGCTCCGATTAGGGTTTGGATTTTTATGCATGCGATGACGAGGCAACCTCGGAGGCTGACATGAATTGCTATGCATGAAAAGATGTTGAAGATCCAAGCAAACCGGCAAATAAGTCGGAAACATATACGCATATACGCGCTTAGGGTTTTGGGTTTCGGGCAAACCCGATTAGGAAAAACAGGGTGTGACATCAGGGCTCCCTGCAATCGAGCTAGGGGCTACCTCTATAATCTCTAAAACTTTAATACACACACCAAAGCAGGACTAGGGTTTTACACCTCAATGGTGGCCTGAACCTGGGTAAATCACCGTCTCTTGTTCTACCATCCAGACCCGGCCTAGGACGACCGTAGCTCCTGTTCCAGCACCTCCCCGGTCGAATCCCAAAGGGGGTCCTTCCGGACCACCGACGCCGGCGTTTGTACGTCGACAGTAGGGGTGAATCTGGTTCCTCCTGGCGTACGTATGTCACTCCATTAACTACACATCGGGGAAAACCAGTGAATAAGAAGCAAATAAACAATTCCAACAAAATTCAAACAATGTGCATGCTCAAGAGAGAATAACGGTATTAAGGTTGAGTTAGGGTCGATTGCCATTTCATCCGAGGAGTTGTTAAATCAAACGGTAGTTAAGTGCGGGAACCGGGGAGAGTGTATATATATGGGTTTAAAATAGTGGTAGAGTTCCGAGGTTTTGGAGCTTGAGTTTACGAGCACAAGGAATGCCCTGGGAATTGGGTATATGCCTATATGCCACATGAAATGACGGTGCCTTTGATCATATGAACTTATGCCATTAGAGTTGTATTTTCAAAACCATTTGCCCCAAAGGAATATTGAGCACTAGAGACATGTGAGCACTCTGGGTAGGGTGGAAAACTTGTTTTGGGACTGTTCAAAAACAACCTATACATAGTATATGCTGATTTAAATAAAAGAATGGTTCTAAATAAAAGCCTTATCGATTAAGCTATAAAATGTCTTCAAACTTCAGAACTCTGTGAAGATAAAAGCTTGGATTTGCTCTACTGGCCTGACAAAACTACGGGTATTTAGATTTACTGAAGAGTAGGAGTGCCTAGGTTTTGGGGCCTACTCTGGAGAATGCATATATATCTATATGTTGCCTTTAAAGAGTTAATTTCCCTAGAGCTAATCTTTGTTGATTACAAATTGAATTCCTCCAACATCTTAAATTTCTTTTGAACCAACAGCTTGGATTTATTCTAATAATCTCAGAACTGGTTTCAGATGTTAAAGAAAACGGTCGATATTGAGTTGAACCGGCTGAACCGAAAGATTAACGGTTTAATTAATTCAGAGAACCGGGGCTCAAGGAATAACTGCGCTTTCTTCAGACGGGTTTACGCTTTCCTCGAGTGGAGACGGGAATGAGTACAGGCGTCATCAAACTTAACCTGGCGATGGGCCTATTGGGCCGAGGAGTCCGCGGCTTACCGAGCAGCAGCGCGCGGCCGTTACCTTGGCAGTTGTTTCGACAGGCGCAGAGGAGTTAGCGTCGGCGGCGGCGGTTAGGGCGGTCGGCGGTTTAGGGTTTCGGTGAGCTCTTGACCGCGAGCTTGGTGTTGAGGTTTTGGTTTGGGCGAGCTCCGGCTACAGCTACGGTCAGGACTGGAGGAAACTGGGAAGTTGGCCGACGGAGGAAACGCCGGCGCCGGGGCAAGAACTCAGGAAAATTCTCAGGAGGTCTGGCGGCGGGTTATGCTCAGGGGATTAGGGAGGCGGTGGGTTCCGGAGGCTGGCGCGGGTTAAGGGCGTTGGGACTTCAAGCGGTTTTGAGCGTCCACGGTTGGATTGGCAGGGAATTGAGCTCGGTTAGGGCGGGGACAACTTGGTAACGAGCCTCGGCGAAAATGGAGACAGGGAAAATCTTGACTACCGGCTGCTTTAGAGATGGGGAAAAGGCTTGGTGAAGGAACGCACTCGGGAGTGGCTTTTATAGCCTGGCGACGAGGTTGCCTGGCCATGGCTACTGCACGCAATGACGGGGCATGACCGGAGCTGCTCGGGGTGGTGCTGGTGAGGCCGCTGTTCGTCCTCGTGTGCGACGATGGGACGTGGTCGGGGTGGAATGGGACGGCGCTGTGGCCACAGGGGAGAGGATAGAACGGCCGCGATGGTGGCGTGCGGCGTGTAGAAGACGGCGAGCGGCGTGGTACGGCTGCCGGGGCTGGCACTAGGGGGATGTCCAGAGCACGCACGCGATCGGCAGGGGCATGCCATGGGGTTTGTGATGTGGCCGAAGTGTCAACCCATGTCCCTGGAACTAGAGAGGACATGTCAAAGCAAATAGGAAAGTTTGGCACCGAAAAAGTCGGTTTCCTCTGCAATACTTAAATGCCAACGCTCGACATGATTTGAAATCCTACTGGAGATGATTGTGTACGAGCTGCCAGGGAAAGTTTATGGGTTTAGATATGCCGGGAATACCGAGGAGAGACTCCACGGGTCGGTTGATAGGGTTTGGTTGAGGATCATTTATGATTTGATGCAATGGTAGATTTTTGCCCTAGGTGTTCGATATGGTTCATTCCAGATTTTTGAACTAGGCATGCCCATGTCTTTGTACATTTGGACTCCTGGGAATATCAGGATCATTGTGGAAAATTTTTTTTTGGAAATTTTTGGAGGCTTAATTCTACAGGTTGCAGTTGAATGCTCATTTTAATCCTAAGGTTTATCAATTTTGTATACCAACCTTTTTACTGGATATTACTATTTTTTGTTATAAACGAGTTATGAATATTGTTAGGTTGCCTCACAGTTTATCTGGGAATTTTTAGAAAGGCCGGAAAGTGGTGGACCTCGCGATTAGAGTTTTGGGAAGAACTGGGTTAAATAGGTCGGAGGGAAAATCAGGAGCTGGAACTAGGGTTCTGGGTGCGGCAAGGGGTGAAGAAGATATGGAAACTTGAGATAATTCATTTATCTTGACTTTGGACTACTTGGTTGAAGGGTGCCGTCGACGTGGTGGCGTATACGGCGCATGTGTTGCGTTAGGGTTTATGCATGTATACGGTGCGTGTGTGTGGATTTTGGTGCATTGAGTCTATGACTATTGAAAATGTTTTAGCTACATGCGATAATAAGCTGGTAAACAAGTTTGGAAAATGTCAGGGTGTGACACTGGGTGAGCTATGTCTCCCTGAGGAATCGGGTGATTACCATGCTTTGCCGTTATAGCGGGAAGCACAGAGATGATCTCCCCGTTGTAACGGGAAGAATGATAAAAGCAGGTACCTTATCTCGCTGTGTCGAGATACTTTGCTAAAACTGATTTAATATCTATTTACATATTTCAAATGCAAACTTACTTTCCCGCACAATATGAAACCTAGAATAGAGCCAATTTCTTGGTAATTCCCCTGCATGCTCATATCCGTGATAAACTCCCTGGCGGAGTGCTTGCGAGTACATTCAATGTACTCACCTGGCTTGTTATGTGGCCAGACGATGAGGAGGAGTACCAGACCGGAGATGGCGACAGCGATTTCGAGGCGCACAGCGAGATGGGGGGCGGCGCACATAGGAGGTGGCGATGGAGGCATTCCGAGTGAGGGGCAGCCAAGGATGAGGCGGCCTCCGAGCAGGGGCCAGCGGAGCCAAGCCCGGACTAGCAACCGAGGCGGCAACAGCTGGCCGAGGCGGCGGCGGCGTGAGCCAAGGAGCGAGGGAAGGCTCAGGAGAAACCAGGCGGTGAAGTGATGAGGTGCCGAGCGGTGAAGACCGAGCAAGACCGGAGGCCGGCGGCGTCCAAGGCGTAGGGCGCAGGTGACGGCGAGGCAAGAAAGGAGGAGAAAAGGAAAGCCGGGTCGGGCGGTGCACGGGTGAAGAAAGAGGGAGAGTTGCGGGTAGTATTAGGGTAGAATAGGGTAAGGTTGGGCCAGGTGGGCCGATGTGAGGGTAGAAGCTATTTTCTTTTGGCTTTTGTTGTTTTTCTTATTTCTTAGAACAAAAGTAAGAGAAGAAATAAATACCAAAATAAAAATAAAAATAGGAAACTCAATTAATCTAATGCTTTAAAAGAAAAGTTTATCTATATACATGAATTTGTTAAAGAGCAATAAAATTCAAAAGAATTTTTGATTATCACTTAAGTTAATTATTCCTCCCTTTTGTTTAGAAGAAAGATGAAATCGACTAAATACCTAGATCGCATGTTCAATTGAAAATTCTAAAGTAATAACTTAAGCAAGTTTAAGTATGGTTAGTAGTAGGTTTAACCCCTAGCTAAAATAGGGATCAAATAAATTAGTGTTTCGTTTAATCGTAACTATAAACATTAAGGAAAATCAAAGTTTAATTAACAATTAGGGTTTACATATATATAACGCATCGAGGAATGGTTTACATTAGTTCATACATTTCAAAATGCGATTCTCATGCATTCAATGCCATGTCATTGCATTCACATTTGAAATTCTTCTGGATTAGTCCTTAGCGGACTATATTGCTTTTCTTCAGAAGCCAGAGTTCAGCAAGCAGAACAGTCGAACTCCACTACCTATCCGTTACCAGGCAAGTCCAGTTCTTGTTCATGTCCGTTGGAAATGTTTTACAAAATTTTTCCTCTTGTCTATAACATGCACAAAATAAAAACCTATTTTCTAAAGATGAATCAACTGTTGTTTTATTTTGATCACCAGTTTTTAGGCGTGATCATGGTAGGTGGTGAAATCCTGAAAAGGTGCTGAAGGCACATCGGAAGGCGGATTTCATCACACGGGCTTGTTTCATATAAGGTTAATGCAACAAATGATCGATTGTGCTTAAGCGTCGTAGCGATCGCGTAAACCACATACCCTGTATGGGTAGGGCTGAGCCAAAGTACCTTTGCCATAGGTCATACTCCTCCGGGAAAGGAAGACCTCAACAGTTGGATCTAGAGTATCAACTGTTGGGAATGTGGTGTTAGCCGAGGGCTATCCACAATACGTTGGATCTGTAGTATCAACGTGAGATCAGTAGGCCCTGGCTTGTTGTGCGGTTCTACGACGCGGGGTATGACTGAGCGGGCGGTGTGAAACGGCTCTGTGACCATAGAAGTGTAGATGAGGTTTGGCCACCTCAGATGCATGACTATAGTCGTTTGTGGGTACAGTTGCGCACCTCTGTAGAGTGTAAAGAATTGTGGCTGAGTCACTCCTTGTTCCTGGTTGGAACTGCGAACGCGGCAGGAAAGGGATCCATCGGGGATGCTAGCAGCCTGTAAGACATGAGATCATAGTCTCTTTAATTAAAACTTGACCTCCCTACCTTACAAAACTGCATTGCTTTTGGAGAATATTGTTGTTCTCAGTAGATAGTGCATCAAACACCTCTTTGCTATCCCTGGACTTGTTGAGTACCTTCTGTACTCATCCCTTTACTCTAATTCCTTTGATTAGACTGTGAGCCGACGTCGGAGATGGAAGTGATATACATTGAGGTCGATGAGGAAATACCCGAAGAGCAGGCACCGGCAAAGGAGGACGAAGGCGTCGACTACTACGTCGATTTTCGCGACGAGAACAAAATCGAGTAGAATAGTAGGTCGTATGAGTTGAAAGTTGTAGTTAAGACTTTTGCTGGAGCCAGATGATAACGGTTTTAAATTCCCCGTACTTTTGGGAATCAGTTGTAAGACTTTGTGTCTTTAATTCGAGTTTGTAAATTAAGTTTGTAATAAATGGACCGCTGCAATGCTTTCGATGTGCTACTCTGTACGATATATTGTGGACAAGAAGGCATTTTATCTACAATATGTCAAGACCGGCATATTATCCAAGAGTGTAGTATCACTACTACAGAAAGGCACATCCGGGACGTGTCATCTCAGTCGGGCAAACCTCAACCGCCTCTGATTCACTCATCACAAGCGGGTGGCAACAGGAACCGTCTCCGATGCTGATGCTGTGTCCCCACGACGGACACATCTGAGTCGGTTAAGAGACAAACCGCCTCAGATGAGTCATCTGAGACGGTTCACAAAGGAAACCACCTGTGATGTACACGCAGATCTCAGTCGGTTGGTATACAACCCGACTGAAATGAATCATCTGAGGCGGTTCGTCAACGAACCGCCTCAGATGTAGCATATATCACAGGCGGTTCTGGGATGAACCGCTTGTGATGAACGCTTAAGGGTTACCACAGTCGGTTTAAGTGACCTAACCGACTGTGATAAATGTCGCCTTCATAACCAGGAAGATTCGGGAAGTCTTTTAGGGTTTCCCTGATATGTTCTGTTGGGTGGCTGCTGGTTCGGGTAGGGGCGATTTTGAGGCGATTTTGAAGGGAGGGATAGTGGATACTGAGAAGTAATTGCATTGGACATTGAAGAAGGTTAGTACTATTTGCCCCTCTCTCCCTATTGTGCTTTTATTTGGTTGGATGAGATAATTAGGTTTAGTTGTTTAGAGATGATGAAGTGAAATTTAATCATATAGTTTGAATCTTTTAGTATGTGGTACGTTAATAAGTCTCTTGCATATGTATTATGTAGCAGTATGTGCGAGATGGATCGAAGTCTGCTCACTCGGATCATAATTGGAATATCTACATATGTAGATGCTAGTTATAATATCGTCCTATAATTTCTGTAGATACATGTATAACGAGGCCAAGACACTCAAGGAACCGGTTGGTTTCCTTGACCCATGCAGGGTCACGGACGAAGCCATTAGGGACAACGAAGAATTCGTGCTGCAGTATGTTATAAAGGCGTTGTTGGCTCAGAAGGATAAGGAATACTTCATGTTTGCATACAAACCTGGGTATGTGTTCCGCTATTTGGTTATTTTCAAACCAGATCAACATTTTGTAGTACCCATGACAACACATCTATATATGCAGCTTCCATTGGGTTTTGATAGTCCTCGTATCAAGACGTAACAAGGTGATATACCTTGATTCTTCGATAAATCCCACTCGCGACTTCAAGCCCATTAGGCAAATACTTGACAAGGCATTCTTGGAATTCCGTGCTCGGGGAGGGAAGGGCAAAGGATCCAAGTTATCGCACAGATTTAACTTTCCGGTAATATATATGTTATTATATCACATCTCCGCTAAGTACCGTTTCAATGTATATAACAATACATTCCTTTCTAATTGCAGTGCAGACAACAAGTTAAAAGAACTAACACTTGTGGATTCTACGTTTGCCTCCACATGGAGAAGGTGATGAGTTTCATCACAAGGAAACAAGATATCAAGGTTCGGTATTTTTCAATATATATTCATATATGTATTTGCATATCAAATAATTTCTCCTCTCCGTCGTTTACGAAAGATTTGGAAGGTAGAAGATGAGGGAGGCCCACTTGATGATCAAGCATTGCTAGCGCGAATCAGAGGAATTTTTGCATTCTTCATCAACACTCAAGTCCTAAACCCTCAAGGCGATTTCTATGGTGGAGGTGTAGCGGAGTAGCTTTGTTTCAAAACTTGTGATAATTTTAGAACTTTGTGATTATTTTAGAACTTGTGATTATTTCAAAGCTTGCGATTATTTGAGAACTTGTGATTGTTGGTTGTGAACTGTGATGTGATTATTTGCTTTATTGTGATGTGATTATTGGCTGTCAGTTGCTCTATTCGATGAATCTGTCATTATATATATGCATCTGTCAATTTTTCAGAGGGCATGGCTAGCAAAACCTAAGGCTAGCCCAAAATACAAGGAAATCATGCCCTCTGGACAAAGACATTAGAGGCGGGTGGTATAAAGGCCTGACTCTGATGACAATCATCATAGCCGGTTGGTATAAAAGCCCGACTCTGATGTCAGTCATCACAGCCGGTTGGCATAAGGGACCGACTCTGATGACTTAGTCATCACAGCTGGTTGGTATAAGGGACCGACTCTGATGACTTAGTCATCACAGCCGGTTGGCCTAGAGGCCCGACTCTGATGACTTAGTCATCACAGCCGGTTGGCATAAGGGACCGACTCTGATGACTTAGTCATCACAGCCGGTTGGACTAAAGGCTCGACTCTGATGACTGAGTCATCACGGGCGGTTTTTTGGCAACCGACTGTGAACTTAGGATTCATCAGAGACCATATCGCACAGTCGATTGGGCGAACCGCCTCCAATGATCATTTTCACCCGCCTCTAAAGGCATGTTTCGTAGTAGTGTATGTGGCAAGTCGCCGCAGGCACCGCTCCCGACGACGCCGAACAAGTGCACGTCGGTGCCCTATGCTATGGCACTAAGGGTCTTTCCACGCTGGCCACCTCCTGGATTCTAGGCGATGTGGTGCTTATGTGGCAACAAGTCGAGACCAAGATCGATGGCATCGAATCCTGCACTTAGCGGTTTTTGACGTGCAAGGCGCAAACTCTATGGTATGCAGAAATGAGGGGTGAGCGCCACTATTTAAGACGTCGAGGTGAGTAATGTCGGTGCCAGGCCGCCAGTAGAGATGACATCGACCCCTTTAACATATATACTTTTATGGAGATATTTTTACTGCAGATGTTGAATTTGTCTAACTAGAGAAAAAGAGTTTGTTCTATTTGATGGTTTATGACAACTGTCCGTTACAAATATGTAACCACGTTGTTGTTTAATCGATCAGATGATGTTCCTCCACATGAAATTCTGCCAATCAAACAAGCCTTTAAGGAATCATTTCTCACTCCCCGTTGTCAAACAGAGACCAGTCAGCCAAAGCAGTCCCCGGTTGGTTAGCACCAGGTTATTGGTAAGCTATCTAACAAGAATGTGCTCTCTTCTATTCCATCTTGGTTTGTTTATACTTAAGTTATTCAGCAAGTTATTCTTTGTCCCCGAATAGCATCTGATTTTTGGTGTAGTGCTCTTGTTTTTTCTCCAGTGGGTTAACCTTTTAGAGTCAACTTTTGGTTTGATATATAAAAGGTTTTGGCGCCAGCCGTATTTTTCTAGACTAACATTGGCCGTATTTGGTGTATCTCTTGCTATGTATATACATATATTAGATAATTCCTTTTGGGAGTCCACGTGGCTCGGTGGCCAGCGCCCAAAAGACATTGCTCCTTCTATCCATGAAATTTCAAAGAAGAAAAAATGGTATATCCAAAAGGCTCTGCATAATGATGCTTGGATCACTCAAATTGTTTCTAGTGAGGGCTTAAACATTTAGCACCTTCATGAGTTCTCCACCCTTTGGGCGCTTCTCCCTCAAATGCAGCTTTCTCCTGGCATGGCCAACTCCATCACTTGGAATCTCTCGGCCTTGGGGCTCTATTCGGCGGCTTCGGCTTATAAGGCCCAATTTATTGGTGCCACCAGTACCTATATGCGACCGGTTATCTAGAAGTCATGAGCGCCTCTGAAGTGTAAGCTCTTCGCATGGCTAATCATTCAAAACTGAGTTTAGACGGTTGACAGGCTTGAGCGCAGAGGATGGCCCAACTGTGGTGTCTGCCCCCTATGCCAGCAAACTCGAGAATCAGTAGCGCACCTCATGTTCACTTGCCGCTACACTGTCCAGGTATGGAGTATGGTTTAAGTATTTTTCAGGCTCAACAACTTAGATACTAACACCTAGACAAACGCTACATCTGTCAAAGAGTGGTGGCTCCTCCTCACCAACACCAACAGCCCGGGAAGTCATAGGAAGGCGCTCACTTCCTTTATAATGCTTATTCATGGGAAATCTGGAAGGAGTGTAACGCGCGGGTGTTTCGTAATGTGCAAACGAGACCAGTGGTCATCTTCTCCAACATTAAGTCTGAAGCTGCAAAGGGAACATTATGCCAAGAGTATAATTCATTTCTTGTTTAATCCATTTAATCCGTCCCATCAGAGTGTAGCCTCCTCTTTTGCACTATGTTCTAAACTTCTCTTTTATTAATGAATTGAGGTAAATCTTTTATTCGAGGTGTTATTTTGTTTGTGGGAAGTGGATTGACTTTATTTATTTTTCCCTTCATGGGCTCATGGGCTGTGCGCTTAGCTTAGAAGAAAGTCGAGTGATCCATATTTTGCACCTATTAAATAAATCTTCAAATGTTATTTGGCGATACTTGAAGGTAGCAATTTAAGGTGAATAGGATTAATGTTTTTTTCTGAAGCAGTAGAACACATACTGATTGAAGTATTTTAATGAAATTATTTCAGTTTACTCGGATTCTCTTGGAAGAAATAGTCAAAAGTTATTCCCCAAGTCAAAAGATTCCAGATTTGGTAATTCCTCACTTGGAGTTCTATCTACATATGTTTTGTCAAAAGAAAATAAATCTAGCTTGGAGCATTTATATTATATATTTGCTGAAATCAGGAGACTTGAGACTTCCCGTTTTACACATTTGGTTATCCAGAGTTCTCTTGTTGATCTCAACCTGCTAAGTTTGTTTCGTATTTTTTTTTAAAAGCACTTGTATAACGATCTTTGTTTGAACACTTTGAAGCAAAGGATGATATGCCGGAGGATGGATGAGAGCTTGATTCGACCCTACTGTCTTCCAAAAATTTGATTAAATGATATTTATATTATAGACACTTGAGCCTCTTTTAGGAGTTAGTAATGTGCATTTGTTTTGCCTCACAGTTAAACTAGACCAACGCTGTAGAAGTTGAGCCAGTTAGCAATGTTTACTTGTTGCCTATCTTTTTTTGATCCCTACTTGTTGCCTATCTATTGATGTGACGTAGTTATTTTTCTTTTTAAACATGATGCGATGCAGTTAATCCCACACGATCCTCGCAACTAAAGAAGCGGCACTACATTTATTATAAGTTTATATGTCAAGAAAGCATGTCACAGGTGGATCACCCTAACTGTTCAGCGGTTTTTTTCAGCGAAGCGCGCGATTCACTCTAGTCTTATACATGCGGGATCAATCACAACGTGGACACAATTTAGTAGCGTCATTTTTCAACATTCCATTCGAAAACAGGAAAACCTGTAACTTTACATGTGAAGAAACAACAAGTACAAGGGAATTTTAGAACTGTTGGGGAAAGAGAAAAATCAGATCGTTCATCTTCTTATGATGTAATCACGTCAACCTACTGTTTGATATGCTTACTGATCAACAAGATTACCCAATTACTTTATGTAAGGAAAAGGGTCAAAATTTAAGCTCTTGTCACATTCCAACTTACCTACATCGCCACGACAGAAACAATGCAAAAAGAAATGATCCAACATGTCACTGTAGACTAGAGTACCTACACCTACCTTGCATTGCAGTTTGCATTCCACACGGCCGGTCTGCACTGTGAAGTGTCACCTAACAAGCTATAAAACCAAGCAGCAAAAAGCACATCACGCCGAGACGCCTGCGCACTCTCCTCGCTCAAGCAACGCATGTCTCTGTAGTCTGTACGTGTATGCACACACATATGTGCTTGCTTGGACGCAACCTCTCTACCACCTACGCAGCTAGCTGATGCTGAGTACTACTGCTGCTCCTACTGTTTGTGCCGTCGTCTTCAGAGAGGCAGCAATGCAGCAGCCTGCTGCTCGGAGCAGCAGCGGGAGGAGGGGGGAGGGGTTCAGGCTCCAGCTCCAGGCAGAGCATCTCGGACTGCAGGACGGCGCAGTAGTGGGCGAACGTCTCCGGCGACACGTTCAGGTCGAAGCCGACGCCGAACAGGAAGTCCACCTCCAGGTAGTTCATCTCCGGCAGGCTGATCCCGCCGACCTTGGCGAAGTAGGCGTTGTTGTAGCATCTGCATGCAAGAGCAGCAAGGCATTGGATCAGGTGCTGTAGCAAGCCATTTTTTCAGAAACAAGATTGTAGTGGTAATAGGCTACCAAACATGCGTGCAGTGCACAGCAAACCAGATGGGCCAGAGAGGCACACCAAATCAAATTAATCAAATTATTTACCTTATAAAATTAATCAAATTATTTGGAATGTCAATTGGCCAACTGAGAGTAGCGTGATGATTGTTTCAGAGAAGGAAGATAGATAACATCAAATGGGCAATTGGGTAAAAAAAAATGCAGAAGAAGAAAGATGAGTTATTAGATGATGAGATGATCTTGGCAGGAAGGAATTGGGATAGCGGTGAGCATCAGCAAGGGGCCAGTTGCCACTGTCCCATTCCGTGATCCATTACACCATGAAAATGAATTAAATTCCGGAAAACAAGAGAAATGGTGGTGAGAGGGGAAACTCTATCCATGTCTATGGTCCCCAAACCCCCCAGTGCATACGTGGTTGGAACTTGGATGGAAGCAACAGTGGAGCCACCTTCTTTGCTGGGCAGGCATAATTTTTGCCCACACCACACACATCACCTCAGAAGCAGATAATACTCTACTTGGTGTGCTCAGTATGACCCCTACCTGAGATAATATAACAGAATTCTCCAATGCAATTAATGTGTTCTTTTCATAGTTGATTTAGGGAGGGGGTTGTTGGGTTCTGCTCCTTAAAGAATGTAAGCTGCAATGCATCCTACATGACACTGGATTCCAGAATTGGATGTCTATCTTACCTCATCAGAGGCTTCTATGTTCAGAATGCACCAGTATTATCTACTATGGCTCAAAAAACATGTAAAATCTTTTTTTTTAAAGCAAGATCAGAAGTCTGCAATAATGATTGGTCTAAAAAAATCGAGTACGTAAAGTTTTCCAACTTAAGCACAAAAGGACAAGATTCATGTGAGGATCAAGCTATCTGTGCACCACAATTTGCATATTCCTAAATGGAGTCTCTGAATTCCTCTCACGGTCTATCCAATGCTTGACATTTGAACCTCTTGATTCAAGGAAATGTGCAAAGAACAGTGCCCACACACCATACCATTCTGAATCTTCCTAAATAGTAGCTTGATCTAGAGAATTCACTTGTTTATGTTCCAATTCTCTCATGCATTAGTAGCCCGAGCACCAGCTGGACCCAAGAACAGCATATCATCCCCCCAAAACAATTTCAAGAACGCGATCATACTCGTGTTATATCCGTTATAGCAATTTAATCGCGATCAGCGTGTAGTGCAGGCAGACACTCACATGTCATCCATGAACTTGACCGCGGTGAGCACGGCGGTGATGAGGAGGCGGTGCACGCTGTACGAGTCCACGGTGAGCGCGCGGCGGCGGCCGCCGCGGCGCAGGAGGCGGTCGAGGTAGATGTAGGCCACCACGTAGCACGCGGGGCTGCAGCACGCGAACCGCGTGATGCGCGCCATGTACGCGCGCACCGAGATGTCGGGCTTCGTCGTCGCCCGGAACGCCGCCGCCGACGACGACGACTCCGCCGGCGCGGCCGCCAGCTCCGGCCCCGACCCGGCCGCCGCCGCCGCGTCGTTGCGCTCCGTGACGCGCTCCAGGAGCGCGGAGAGGACGCCCACCACCCGCGGCATGTCCGCTGGATCCTCCTCGTCAGCCATGATGGTTTTTTGCCCCTTTGGATGCTGTGCGCGTCTGTATATGCGAGTTCTTGAGCGGGCGGAGAGGGTGGACTTGATGGAGAGTTGAAGAGTTCGTTATATAGAACGTCGGGAGAGGGGAGTAAATTAAAATCATAATATCAGAAAATATATAATTTTAATAAAACATTACTGTTATTTTTAATCTATATTTTATATGGAATAAGATGATGATGAAAATGATCGAAATGTTAAATCACGAACAACTCAGAAATAGGTAACTTTTTTTTTCGTAAAATACGAACTCTTTTCTTTATAATGACCCGTGAAATATAGAAAGTCCCACAAGGTTCTAGTCAAATATTTGCGTCCCAAATATATCCTTGCTGATACGAAGAATTTCCAAGTTGGTACAATATTTGTAAAAGCAAAATATGCTTTTGCAATACGTAGCTTATGGACATCTTAGAACAGTAATTTCACGTGTTTTTTCGTGCGAATTTCACACAAATCATGCCATATGGAAATTATGGAGAGAGAAAACTCACTTTACAAACGGGGACCTAATTATTGACATTATCTCTTGCAATCAAGCATGTTTTGGATCTAGGAATCTTGCAGAAATGTTATTATTATTTGAGTTTATTATAGTTTGAACCGTATTTGTGATATAGTGATACTTTAAACCGCATTTTAATTTCTGTGACATTTTAAGCCATATTTTGTATCTATAATTTTATTTTGAACCATATTTTAGCAATTGAGGTGATTCTGACAGGTCGATCCCACTCGTTAGGACAACATAGCGCTCAAACATAGACACATCACTTGCCACATGGAATGCTCCCTTCTCCAATGCCTCTGGCGTGACATATGCAACTTGTCCTGGTCCAGCCTAACCATACCCGCCTTGTTATCCGATGGTTCTTTGGTAACAAACGCCGTCAGGTCACGCTCTAACCCGTCATCTTTCCGCTGCTCTCGCACTGCTGCTGTTCTGATGTTGAGACCAAGCGGGCGCCGTTAGGCTCGACCAAGATGGGTCGCCTATGCCACGTTGGAATCGGAGGCGTACTGGAGAAAGACGCTTCCCATGTGGCAAGTAACATGTTCAGATCTGACCACCGGCTCTAATGTGTGGAACCAGAGTCACCTCAGTTGCTAAATTGTGGTTCAAAGTGAAATTATACGTGTAAAATATGGTTCAAAGTGTCACAAAAATTAAAATATCATCATATCACAGATATATGGTTCAAACTAAAATAAACCTTTATAATTTTGTCACTACAACTCCCGTCGAATCCTACAAAATTGCCGAAATATGACCTAAACATACCCCTTGTCACTTTTCCCTTTTGCCTTTAGACTTTTACTATGCATGGAATATTCATTGCATTTTGACATGATTGATACCGGTACGTGGCTGGTCGTCGATTCGTTTGGTAGTAGCTTGGTGAAGTGAATAGATCAGAACGCATCCTTTACTACGAGAGTTGCATGCTTGGAGCTTGGTTGTTCTTGCTCCCTAACTCGCGCTTGGCTTATTATTGGTGTCGAAAACGTGTTGTAGAGATGTGACGTCGAAAGAGTGCTGAAGTCTAAATGGACAAGTCACACAAGTTGGCTCCGAGCGGGAAGAAAAAATATGTGTAGAATCGATAATCATTCTAAGAGTTAATCAGCCGGACGTGTCAATCACCAATTTACAACTCTCTTTCTCTTCCCAAATTCCTCGGACGAAAATGCTGATTACATCTGCTCAGGGGTCAAACAGCCAATAATTCCATAGATAATTACCAGAAAGAGGGTCTCGGTCATGTTCCGACGTCCTAATCGTATTGTTGTCCACGACAGAATTTGAGTAACTGAACTATAGTTTGTAGCCTAAACTGAAGCTTCATTCAGAAATTAAAGCGAGCACTGGATTCTTTACTTTTACCTTTTGAGCTCATTGTTTGCTCATCACATAGCTGCGAAGGAATCTGGCCATTAGTTTCATGCTGAGATCTAAATTTGGATGCAACAGGGGCATCAAGCGACTGCAACTACCCTTGTGCAGTCCCTGTAGTGAACCCAACATGCTTTAACTCACATTATTATTACGAGCAATCTGCAATCAAATGAGCTGCTTTTCTGAAGGAAAGAGATCGATCGGCAAAAGTAGCATCATCGGCGAAGAGAGAGTTCCGGTAGTCCTCGTTAAATTTCCACCCAGTTCATCTGCCGTTGTCATGGTTTCAAGATCTGCAGAACAGGATGAACAATCAGAAATAATATGTCAATGATCCAGGAGGTTGGAGAACGCAATTAAAAAACTTGAGCTGTACTCCATAGTTTGCAACCCGTAGGCAAGGACATTAGTGTGAAGCAAAGGGCCAAAGTGGAATTAAATAGTGTCAAAGATGGACAACGTGCAAGCATTGAAGTAACCCCTCAATCCCAAGAACAAGAAAAATGGACGAGAAGATGAAATTCGCTGTCATGCGTAGTCTGATTGACTTGCCCGGTAATCAAGCAAAGCAACCACATGTAATAGATGCAGTGCAATTTAAGAGATAAACTGATTTCTACCAAAGAAAGTAGACACACCAAAAAGTTACTGATAAAGGAACTCTTCCATCGAGAAGGCACACTTAAATCCTCAATGGTAGTGTCAATATACATGTTGAAAGTACAAAGGAGCGCCGTAAATGCCTCCTCTTGATGATTTTAGAATTTCTAACTGAACCAAGTGATCAGAAAGAAGGTAGATATGTACCTCGTTGTCTGATTTTGTCTAGGGAAACAACTGACGAAATGCATCTAACCACTCTGGAATAAACAGGACTATACCACATGAACTCGCGATCGCAGGGGTTCTCATGAGATTTAGATTACAAGCAAGTATTTCAAGTGTCCCAGGCATACTCATCATATCGCTGATGTCCATTCACCATTATGCGTCCGCAAAAGCATAGGTGTTAATCAGTGACTTGTACTCCTCGTTCTCAGCACACCCTCTACTTCTAAGTACATTCACTAACCTGTCTGCACTCTCTGTGTCATTTTTCTCCTTGAAATTTGCCAGGAGACTCTCAACATTAGTTGGTCTTGGTCTCCATTTACTTGCACTTGTAACTGCTGCAGCTTTCTCCAAACTTGACAGAGCTTCAGATATTTGATTATCCTTCAGGTATGCTGTGGCAAGGATTTCCCAGGTGTTCGGTTTGGGGTTCCCACCTTTCTCAACAAATCTGTTCAGAGTTTGCTCAGCCTTGGCAACAAAACCTTCTCTAGAATACCATGCTAATAAAATGTTCATAGTCTTAGGATCAAAACTAGAACTTTTGGATGCCCATTCTTCGTAGAGAAGTTCAGCTCCCTCAATATCTCCTAGCCTAACAAGGGCAGACAGTACCTCCTGGTAACCCAGGTTATGAATTGTGCGGAAAGTTGCTTTATACCAATTCCAAATGCGGTAGACTTCTTCCTTCTTCTGAAGGTGGCTATAGAGTGTGATGAGAAAATGGAAACATTTTTTATCCCGACCTGTTGTTCTCTTTTCAGCTTCTTTCAGGCATTCTTCTGCCTTCTCAAAGTTCCCTAGCTTAATATGCATGCTAGCAAGTGTGGTATACGTGGTCCAATTGGCAATAACAGACTCATCAGCAATCATCTGGTTAAAGACTCGTTCCATCTCATCAGCATCTTTCATAGCTGCACAACTCTTTATCCAAATGTTGTAAGTGCAGACATCAAAAGCAACGTTTCTTTCCTTCATCTCAGTAGTAACTGTAGACACTTTCTCAGGCTCTTCAACATCTACGTAAAAATTCATCAACACATTAAAAGGTAATGTGTCAGTTGCAAATCCCTTTTTCCTCATCTGCGCAAACGTGTCTTCTGTTTTCTCTTTCATCCTAGCTTTGGCATAAACATTGAGAAGAGACCCATATGTTCGCTTGTCCTTCAGTGGATCAGGAAGTTTCTCGAAGTATTCTTCAGCATGTGGAACACCACGTACTTTTGCAACCAGATCCATCTGTATTGCCATATCACTAGATGAGAGTGAAAATCTATCCCTCCGCTCAGTCATCCAATCATAAACCTGCACATGCAACAGAAAATATTTGATGAGAACCAATACGACTATAAGTAGGATTAGCCATCGAATGGAACCAAAACATCACATAATAGCAAAAAAAGAAGTCCTAACACTTCCATAAACAATCATTATCAAAGGTGAGCATTGAAAAAGATTTGCAAGGTCGTCAAGGGTATGGAACTACTGTTTCCTCACACCTAGTTATTAATCTCACATTGGATAAACAGTGGCCACCTTTCCAATTTAGCTCCAAGTTCACGATAAACTGGTGCATTGTCTGAAATGGAGTAAGTACAATCATCTATATCTCTATCTTTATGTGGTTATATATTTGCTAGATCATCCTGTGAGCACTGAATTGCTGATGATACGGTGGTAAATCTGCTCAAAGTATAACCACAATAAGTCCGACTTCAATCCAACCTTCACCATTAGCCTTGCCTCCTAACTTTCATTTTTCGCAAAGAATTTACTGGCATACTTAACGACACTAAACTTCAGCCTAGCTAGTGCTCCAACTACCAGTAAGAATTTCAACACTATCTGACGCACACACCACATAAAAGATTCCTAAAGTTTGCAACGCTGAAGCCAATCAAGAAACTATAATACATCCCATCTTGAGTAAATTTTTGTGGTTGGAATACGTATAATCTTACCAAAATTAGCCTCTTAATTCGAACTACACTAACACAACAGTTCCCAACATCGCCGGATCACCACTTATCAAGCAGCAACAAATTAAAAATCAAATAGATTGCCGAGAGATGCGCTCACCTGGAGCGCGAGGTTGAACCGGCGGAACTTACGGAGCTCCCTGGCGATGCGGCAGAGCTCCCACTTGTCGAGGCGGCGCTCGCCCTCGTCCCAGTCGGCGAGCGTCCGCCCCACCGGCCGGTCGCCGTGGCCCACCGCTACGCGCCGGTACAGGCTGCTCCACCGCATCGCCGGCCGCCGCTCGAAGTCCACCGTCCCGTAGCTGTGCACATTGGCCACCTGCTGCCCCGCCGCCGCAGCCGGTGACGACGAAGACGGTGACGGCGACGGGGCCGAGGAGGATGCGCACCGCACCGTGACCGCCCTCTCGGCCGCGGCGTCGCACGGCCGCCGCGGAGAGGAGCGGGCGGGGGCCATGGAGGAGGGGGGGAGGAGGTGGAGCAGCATGGCGGCACTAGCAGCGGGGAAGTGCGGGTTGGGGAGAGCGGCGAGAGAAGAGATGAGATGAAGTGGGAGAAGGGGGCGTGGGGTTCCGGGCCGCGCTGTAAGATTCGTGCGTGCGGATCTGGAGGAGCCGGGCCCACTGTTCTCTGCCTTCGCATCTTCCCGCGCGGATTTGTATTAGTGGGCCGTAGCTGGTGGCCCATCGGCACTCCACGGCCGCTCAAGTCCCTGAACTATACAATCCACGCTGTTGCAAAAACCTGGTTTTTACTCCCAACAGCACTAGTTTTTGCTCTTCCCCCTAAACTCTCAGCCGGATTTCTTTTACCTGCGGTGGAATTTTTTTGCGCCGTCTAACCTAGGCAACGATGCAACGCCTACGCTAAAGAACAGCACCGAGATGAGTTTGGTGCAATTGCGAATAACACCACTACCATCGACTTAAGGACTTGATGGTATTGTTGTTCATCTAGAATCCTAAACCTAAAAGCCATATATTTACGTACTTTAATTTGTAAGTTGGTAAAATGAATCAAATGATCCTTCTAGGCAATACACCGGGGGCTTTAGTTTATAAAAAATCCCAATGCGTTAGTAATTTTCATAGGGTGTTGCTTCCCCCCTACCGGTAGAGATAACACAGAGACGGAGCTAGTGCCAGCAGTGAAGTTAGTGTTAGTTCTAGGGCGAGGGTTAGAGAGAGACTCAGTAGAAGGGTAGGAAACTTTTTGTGTATGACATCAGCTTGATGCAAGTTTAAAGAAATAAAACTCTTTCATTATCTAAACAAAATATAGCAAGGCCATGGTGGCGCTGTCAGGTGAGGGTTTGGATGAGGAGTGGCCGACGACAATACAAAGGTCAGCCACGGCGAGAGGCAGTTTGCCGAGCTAGGGCGGAGGTGGTGGGGACGGGCAGAGTTGTCAAGGAGACAGGCTCTCCAGTTACAAAGAAGAGGCAGACACAGCGAAAGGAGGAAGACGTGGTGCTGTATGTTAGTGGTCAAAGTTTAAAGTGATAATTGCCAAAATACCACTTCTCAGACGCCGCTTCATTTATGGGGTTAGCCATCCTTGCTCCGTAGCGTATTGGTGCTTGCTTGAAAGTGCGTTCAAAGGCAGAGTACTAACAAATTGTTTGAAGTTAGAACATCAGTAGTAGACATTAAAGAACCGTAACCTGTCTTCAAGAATTGCATTGCAAACCTTCCCCTAATAATTGGAAGACAGTGTCGCCTGGAGGCAATGTCACTGTGATCCCCGGCAACGTTGCTAGGTCACCCCTAAAGATCATGTACAACTGTACACATCATCCATTAATGATACCATCAATCATACTGCCTTGTTCAAGATGACCTGCCATGAAGAAACCACCATGCTCAACTGGGAAAACAAGTGAGCAAAGATAAAAGGAACTCCCTGATATCTTCCTTTTTTTCATTTTCCCTATAATGAGATTATCTTTTTCTCCATACAGTGATATAAGTTATAATTTCTCCAAAAACCATATGCTACAGAAACCAGCACAAGCCCCAAATCAAAAGCACTGCTACAAATGTTAGCTGAACGGACAATTTTGCCGAGTTGGCAGATGGGCATTGTTAATGTAAATCAGGGCGAAGACGATGGCACAAGCATGAACAAACCGCAGAACGCCCCATCGGTGATCGGTAAATAAAGGCACCAGAATGATCCAGGAAGCTAAACGAAACTACCGCTACCGCTTGTTCCTAAGATGGTTGCTAGTGGAACTGGGACTACGGTTGCTTGAGGCGCCCCTCGCCGTCAGCAACCCCGCCCCCGGAGGTGGAGCTGTGGGTTACTGACCTCAGCTGAGATGGTTGGCAAAGAAGTTCTGCCTCTGGGTGCCGTGCATTAAGAGGAACCTCCAGCAGCAAGTCTTGATCAGAATCATCGTTGATGTACTGCAGAGGGGCCAGCATGGATAATTTATCTGGGGGTAACATGAATAAGTTAAGTGCTGCTCCTCCAGATTTCAGCAAGAATGAACTGTTGAGCTGAGGAGTCATAGCCCCAGATGTAGAAACTCTTTTAGGACACCTCATGGTTCCTTTTACTTCTGCATGTTCACAAGGAAAACATATCAGAAGGTTTATCCATGTTACTTGCAATAAGCTAAGGAAATGATGAGGTATGAATTGAATATCCAATATATTTTTCAGATGTACGCATCTAGAAACACTATGCAAGTCAGAATCAGAGGAACTATGATTGCTGACCTGGGCAGCTTTGCAACTGGCTTTCATGAGGTCTTTTGAGAGGCTTCATGGTGGACTTGGTAACACCTTTCAAAGCACTGGTCTTTTCATTCCCTCCTGTTTCCTTACTGTCTTTTCCCTAAAATAGGAGAAACAGACACTCAGCAGGTACAATACAAAGCTTGGAACTCCAATTACTCCATACATGCAGTAAAGAGAAAACCACAAAGGCAGATGGGGTAATAGGGATTAATTCAGAAGGAAAAATGGAGGGAAAGAGAGGGGTTTGGGGTCAACGTAAGCATGCACAAGGATACCTCTAAATCTACTGAAACTAAAGCTGAATCTACATTCTGTGGGATATGCTGCTTTGAATAATGAAGTTTATCCCTGCAAAAGAGACATATCAACCAAAAAATTCATTAGATTGATTCACACCATAATAGCTTCTTTGAACCAACGTTGAATGTGGAATTGTGGATAGAGGCGGAAAAACAATGCTCAATACAAACTTTTTATGCTAACAAAGGTTATTGTACCTTCTAGCATTGTCTTGTGTCTGCACTGGCAACCACTTTGGCTTCTCAGACACAGCATTTGAGTTGCTTGCTCCCTTGCTTTCACTATGCATGACAAATGAGGCAATCCCTGAATAGGATTCACTTGTAATGTATGATTTATTATCTGCAGGAACAGAGTTTGCTTCTGAATCTTCCTCAACTGATTTTGAGTTTGGATGTCTAAGAAGCACACTTCCATAGCCGATCTCAAATGAACCCACAGGAGTTTCACTATGATAAAGTAGGTCTTCCTCCGAGGATCCAGAAAGGTAATACAAATGTTCTTCATGCATTATGGAGTTAAGATCCTTTACAAGCTTTTCCACAGGTGAAGGCTTAGGACGAGTGACACAGCTCCTCTTTCTTGATGGTATCAGCGACTCCCAAGCATGAGATTGCGCTGAACCTGAATTCGAAAGATATCAGAAAACCATCATTAACATATCAATCTAACAATAGTTGTAAAAAGCACATTTTTTTTGTAATAAAGAAAGAAATTCTGGGTTATACATATGGGATCTTGATAGTGTAAATTGATGCTTATGTGTCGTAAAGTAATATCCCTTTCTCGAGGCTCTTCATTGTGTTTGATGTTGTTAATATGTGGTAAAGGAAGACACTGCTACTATAACCAATGTTTAAGCATGATCTTTACTGAAATGTGATTTTCAAATAATTTTAGGCTTGATGTCATTTGAAAACAATATGTGGACAAGATGGCTACAGGCTAATCCCTTTGATCATAAGTAATTTAGTCAAAATTAGCCAATGATTTATCGATCGCCATAAGTTCTTACGAAAATGCTGGATCACAAATTAAGCAGTAGTGTAGTGCAGTTGCTGAAATATGTTTAATAGTTTCAGCAAGTTCAATGAAAAGAAGAACCAGCTCTGCATTATAAAACAATTACTAGTATACACTCTGCAAGGCTAGCACTACAAGAACTACCTAAAGATGTTTACAAGAAATATTGCGGTAGATTATTGCAGAAAAACATTCAAGCGTATATTTCTGATCATCCATCTCAAGCCTCGAGTTCAATGCCTTCTGTATTATTTGTTTGAACTGAACCTAATAATATACGGCGTGGAATTCATCAAGAATGAAGAACATACAAGTTATCTGATTTAACAGCAACAGATTAGAGATAACTGACCAGTCATTTCACTTGCATCAGCAGAACCATATGGGGCACAACTCTCTGAATATGACACTGCTGATCCAGAACTAGACCGACTTGGATCAGCATCCCCCATCTTCCAGAAGTTTTGATCAGAAAATGGTTCATTCTCCATTATGCTGTGGCTTGGCTTTTTCTTTAGTTGCTTCTGCTCCTTCAGTCTCAATGTCGGTGGCTTCAGCTTACTAACTCTAGGTTCCTCAGCATCAATATCGTCCCGAGAATGCATTGGTGTGTAATTAGCCAATGAACCCTTTGTTCTCCATCTTGATCCACATGCATTGCAAAGCACTGGCTTATCTGGTGGCCCATTTCGCCAAAGAGGAGTACCTGTTCCAGCATTTGACATGAGCAACAAGAAATACAATACATAAATTGATATGCAAGAATGTGTGCAGCATACAAGTATAATCTTTATTGGTAGCCTGTCCATCAGGAGTTTGTCTCACAAATTTACAAAGAGCATGCCTGTGATGGTGCTATCAAGGAAGGGAACACAGAAGAGCGCTCAGAAACTATGCATTTTCAAGAATGTATCTTTGAGGCAATAAGTAACTAGCCAAATACACAGTCAAACTGCATAATTCAGATATTGCTTTCAATTGTTAGTGCAAGGATGTAATCCTTTTTATGCTGTCCTACAATATGAGGCATACTAAATGTAGATGATCAGTGCAATTGAGCAGCTTGCTTCAGTAATAGATAAAGAACTCCTGAACGCGTAATGCCGCTGAGATTCAAGCAAAAGAGAGGACCAATCTGTGTAAATTACATAACACAGCAAAGATTCCGATTGATTGCCGCCCTAAAATTAAGCATTTCTGTAGTTGCAGCAGCTACGAACTCTAAAATTCTGATTGGCAAGGGCAGATGGTTAATTTCTTCTTGTATAATAGTAGTGTGAGCTGCATCTAATTGCTCATTATCTGCACAAATTATCTAACAAGTATATATCCACCATAGTCAAACAAAAGTCTAAATGTGTCTGTGAGAATGAGATAATTTGTTCCTCGTGTTTAGAATTTTGCATCCATAGACCTCTGAGACCTTAACCATATCCACAGAGGCAGAGTTCTCTTCAACACTTCTGATAGTTCGACGGATTGAGCTAATATCTACCAAACAACAAACCAACTTAACCCACAAAGAACAAGCAAGATTAGGAATCCAAGTCCAAGGGACTCGAAAGATTTCATCTAAGACCCGCTTCTCAGATGCATAATTTGAAGAAATCATCACCCAAAATATACAACTCGCCGAGGAACAAAGGGGAAATAGAACTAAATAAGCAAACAAACAACAATACGAAAAAAAAAGCTTTATTCAAGAACAAGAGCTCACTTGTGACTCCGCAATGACGGCAAGGCCCTTCCTTTACCATGACTCTCTCTTCTCCTCACCCCACAAGCGAAGAAGGAAGAACCCGAGAAAATTCCAACCAAACAGACAAGGAAAAACAAAGCGGAAACAAGAAAGGAGCAGTTCTTCTCTAATAGTAATTCTTGAAAAAAAAAGAGGGGAAATTCAAGAAGTGTTCTTGGTATGAATCTTTTCAGACCCAGAAGGGATTCCTGGGAACGATTCCACAGCCCATGAACTGAAAAACCAAGACTTGCTTGGTAGGTGTTCTTCTTTCTTTCTTCTTCTATTCCTTTTTTTGCTTTTCCTTCTGTTCTGTATCCAGTCTTTTGGAGAGAGGGTAGAGGAGAGAGAAGGAGAGGGGAAAGGGATGGAGAAATAATGGAGGAAGGAATGCAGCCGGAAGGGGAGATTTACAAAGGCCGGGTGAGTCTTTGGGTGAAAGACATTGGGGGAGGAATCCAAAAGAACTATAGTTTAAAAAGTTGGAAATTTTTACTAATGAGACAGATAAGCAATTAGGAATTGCAAAGTAGGAAAAGGAGAGCTGGTAGAGATAGAGGCCAAAGCTTCCTTGCTATTGTGTGTTTCAGCCTTTGGGTTTTCTATGTTGTGATTTAATTTCATTTCAGTATTAATGATGTGTGTGTGTGACTAAGTAGAAGTAGAGGATATTTCTTGCACTAATGAGTCAATTTCCTTACCTTTAAGCCCTCCATTTCTGGTGCCATTGGAAGAATCTTTTCCTTAGCTCCTTTGCATTTTGCCCCCTTAAGAAAGGACCCATGTTCTGTTCAACGATATATATGTAGAGCAATGCATACGCCACACAAGCTCAGCCGAAGGGTCATTGTAAGTTAAAGCCAACACACACGCATGAAAAAAAAAGTCATTTTTGATTTATTAAACTGATGCTTCTAAGCACAATACAAGTACCTCTTTTAAAAAAGGAAAAATATAAGTTGGCGCATAGTTTAGGTATGTTGTACTCCCTCCGTTCCACCATACTTGTCATTCTGACTTTTTAATTTTATTTCACAATACATGTCATCTTACTATCCCAAGGTGAGTTTTTATCTTTTTTCCTTTTATACCCCTCCCCATTATTAATATCATGCTATTATGATTTACTTTTCCCAAGCATAATTAGGCACGGCATTGGTTGCATATAGCATGCATGCATGATTCTAGAAAATGCAATAGTATATTGATTAGACTAATTAATAGATTAATTAAGGATAGTTTAGTCCTTTTAATAAGTCTTTGGTATAAATGTAAAATGTCAAGATGACAAATATTGTTAAATAGAGAGAGTAGTTATCTATAGGTTAAAGATAACCCTCTGTTAATTAAAAGAAAAACTGTATTGAATGAAAAGCACTAGACACGCGCCGAAATTACGTAACCACCAAAAAACGCGGGAAATTAGAGTTTATGTTGTCTTTTGTAGCATGAACAAAGTGATTTCAAGCGCCATAAGAACAATAATGATAGACCCATATCATGTGTACATATACGTTTCTTTTCTACCCTTGTCGAAAGTTTATTTTTGCTTTTTGGTGTTACTAGGAGATATTAATGCCTATAGAGTTGCCGGAACAGAGTTCGAGGGAAGGCCAACACACATACATGAAAAAAACCACATATTTGCAAAGGCTAGAAAACCACAAAAAAAAAGGCCCTGCTTAAGGCGCACCGGTGACCGAGGCCAAGAAAAGCGTCAAGCCAGACGTGTCCGCCTTCTGCCATAAGCTGATCTCGTTTTTGATGATCTCAACAGAGGAAGGTACTTGTGTTCATGTTCCTGTACTTCTAAATTTCCCGAGATATGAGCACGATAAGGGAATCAAGAGTGTCTTTTACCTCATTGGTCTTTGTCAAATCTCTCTTCCCACCAGTCGACAATTTTCTCGATCATATTGAAACACATCAAGCCCCTAATCTGCGCCCAGATCAGATGCCAAACCTGGCAAGCAAACGGACAGTTAATGATGAGGTGGCAAGCAGGATGCAAGAACTAAAAGTTTAGAGACCGGGCATAGTATGTCTTGCATGTAAATGACTAAAGATATGTCCATTCTCCAGCAATGTGACTAGGATATATAACCACGGTTTCCTAAGTAAAAAAAGGATGAAGTTACAAGGTATGACTCTATCTATTAGGGTTTTTATCATGATACTCATATTTACACATATAGGTGTGTTTAGTAAGAATTTTGCGAGATTCATGAATTTATTCCTTAATCTCTGTCTTTTCTAACATGTGATTAGGGAATGCGCTCGTGTGAATATGCTCTTTGTAATAAAAAAAAGATGAAAGATAAGAGGACGAACCCACAATTTTATAATTACTATTCCAAGGACAAAATGGTCAAAGGACAAAAAACAGTTTCTTCCTGGCCGTAGCATCATTTTCCATTGAAGAAAGCTCTTCCATTACATATATATTGACATTCTTTTTCAACGGCTTAGCGTTGATCTGGTGGGCATGCAACTAGGATATAGATGGTGGAACTGCTCTAAATCCCTAACCTGCACATGTCTTAAAACATGTTTAGTTTCATTTTGTAAGAGATAAGTACACGGAATGCCCGTATATCTTACCAAGAAATTCCCGTATTACATGGCCAATCTGATAATATATATTTTTAGATTGAAAGTCATGCAGTAAAACCTTGTCCATTTATTCTTCTTATGGTAAGTTTGAAAATCGTAACACCAACATGACCTTCCCTTTGGTCAAACTAGCTACTAGTACAATGTATGCCAAAAATTCATTAAATTGCTCCGTATTTTAGATTTTGAATTCACACAAATATCAGTACTTTCAACATTTATCTGATCTGCAATATTAAGTGTAGACGGAGCTAAATTATTATACTATATCACCCAGTCAATTAATAACCACATCATCATCGCTAACAGGGTTCCGTTTCGAAAAGAAAAAAAAAGCCATCGCTAACAGGGTTCCGTGAGTACTAATGAACTCGTATGACGTATTCTCACACCATAACAGGCAGGCAATACTTAAATCCAATGATGACTCAATCGAGACAAACGTTTGCATTAGAAATTTGACAATCTACCTGGCAAACAGAACTAGACAATTTTACGTCTCAAGAAAACTAGGAAGTGTTAAAGTGATCATCTCTTGGGGGCACTATTTTACTCTTGATCCCCTGGCCCCACAGAAAAGGTCCGTGCTCGTGCCCAGTTAACACGATGGCCAAGCTAGTTGCTACAGGCCAGACCAACAGACCGCTCACCGTTGCAAGTTTTACGAAACAAAATTAGCTGGAAATCAAACGCACCTAAGCCACTCTTAGAGCAGCACCGCATTAAGTAAATTGCTGAATCAAAGTATCGAACTTCAGGGCCTGTTTATACCACCAGGAGTTCCTTCACGATACTGCAAGAAAAATTGAACATTTCATTTACAACTGTTGCAGAATTCTTGCGTTCCTTGATTAGGTTTTTAAAATGAACTTATTCATTTCTCTTTCTAGATGTTATAGTTAGTTAAAATAACCTTGTATTTGTATGTAATAGTAAGATTTTACTAGAATTAGTAAATATTCTCGTATCTAATTTGATTATACGGTTCAACATCTCATAGTTGAGCCACAAACGAATACAACTAAGTAGTAGTACTAAAGACTAAAGAGCACAAAGATTTGGGCCCATGTCACTGTACCAAATCTCTTTTCCGGGTGTGTGAGGTAGCTTAGCTCGGTAGATGGAGCGGAAGGGACGGTGACAGACAGCAAAAGAGGACGGGAGAATGAGATATAATATATATATATATATATATATACATATACACACACACAGAGAGAGAGAGAGAGAGAGAGAGGAGGAGGAGGAGAAGGAGGAGGAGGAAGGGGGGAATATTTGGTGTGTGTTGCATAAATATTCGTGTGTTGACCTAAGCCAAGCCAGGCCGATCCTTTCTTTCCCTGGCGATAGGCTTTGGGTTGGGTGTGCAGCTGTTTGTTTTTCTCCTCTGTGGAGGGGATAAGAAACGGAGGCATCAAACCGGAAGGTAGTGGTGCCAGCGCAACCCCGTCATCCCATCCGGAAACGCACGCGATCGATGCGAGATCGCGAGCAAAATACCACCAAATTCCCACTTTGCTTTCCCTCGACTGCCCCGTCTCCAATCCTACCCAGCGCAGCCCAGGCCTTCCGCATAATTAAATTAAATTCTGCGCGACAGTTTCTTTGTTTGGAACGTGAAGCAGGAGCACCGCTCCATTCGTCAAATCAGGGTAACACATTCTGCGCAAATAATATTCTCACTAGATCTCTCTCATTTATGTCTTTGTACCATGGGAGCCCTAATAGATTGTGGGTAAATTAATAAAGGCAAAATGAAGAGACATGCATAAAAAAACATGTAGCAGTAAGTGATTGTGAACAGATAAAATAGTCTAAGGTTGCTGACCGTACCTGTTGTGGTTCAGAGTTACGATACTAGGTGGCTGATTGACTAGACGTGAGATAGTTAGTGACTAGTTTTTTATTACTTGACATGTCTTTTACTACTATTTTATAATAACCATAATGAATTTATGACTGTGTCCAGGGAAAATAAAGTTTTTTATTATTTAAAGAAACTATAAGTATTTATGAAAAAATAAAATAGTTAAGCATTGCCCGGTAGGGTAGGGTTGACGAAGACCTTACTAGCAGAGTTACGGTGATGTCAAACCGTAAAACGAGTTTGCACGTCGCTTTTATGGTTAAAAAGAAAATTTTGCACGGCATTTCTGATTAAGTGTATAAAGCCTAATACTAACTCCCCAACCACAGAAAGCAAAAACATCATTGCCTTGCGTATAAGGAAGGATCTCCGAGTCTCATTTGACAGGATCGAAATGACATAAGTTCTCTCCGTGTGCCAGAAAATCGGTCTTGCTTTGAAGTGGTAGCTTCCCATGTACTTCTAGTGTGCTACTTGTTACTAGTACTACGTACTATTCTTCCCCATTTCAGCACGAAATGGCATGCATTAATTTTGGAAAAGCAGATCTAAATGCAAGATGTATTTCACCTTCAAAGGAATTCTCCGGTACGTTAGAACGGTGAAGTACAGTACTAGTATACGAGTATCTGGTCAAAACTTGCTGCATTAATCTGCTTGGGTTTGGAAGTTAATAGTAACCAGAATTGAGTTGTTCCAAGTGATTTAGGTATCGGTTGTGCTCACATCATGACCGCATTCTTCGTGGCTTTCCAATCTAGATAAACCGATTGGAATCACCGGATCAGTATGCATCAAACCAGCAATTTACTAGGCGTTATTTCACAACCTAGCAGCTTAACTCCAATCACTGTTCAGCCACATGCAAGTGCCTTTGCATAATGATAGTTGGCTTGCATAAAACTAAGTAGCCAACTACCCTTAGTTCAGTTAGTAGTAAGAAATTGGCTGTTACTATTAGCTTCCAAGTAGATGGCCATTAGTCATTAGTCAAAGTGTGGTTCCTTGACATACAAGCACATGTTCTTGTGATGTTCGTGGTCAGGTCAGACGGGTTGTTCAACCTTGCCGACTGGATCTATCCCATGTCGGACAAATTACACAACACCCCTTGTCAACCGGCTAATTAATTCAAAGCACAAGGCTCAACTAAGCTAGCATGTAGGAGTACATTGGCCGAAGAGAAAAACATGGTTAGATGCATGAATGATCACAAATTTCTTTTCTTTTTCAAAAGTGTGGCAAACTGAAAAAAAAAGCAAGGAAAAAGTTTTGCTCCGTGAAAGTCGGTGGCCCACTTGTGGGCCCCAAGAACGATAGGGCCCACTGTGAGATGTGAGATGTTGCTGATTAGATTTTCTAGATTAGATTATGCCCCCTCTCTCTCTCTCTCTCTCTCTCTCTCTCTCTCTCTCTCTCTCTCAGCTGCTTGGGTTGGCTTCGCTTCACGGGTAACTCCATGTGACGCGGCGTCCTTTTGGTGGTGCCACCTCTCGGATCTGAGCCAACGGACCGTGCATTCTTCTCCTCCTCCCCTGTTTCTGTTCTCTCTTTGTGCGTCGAGTTTCGTTGCGTTTGCATCGTTGGTTCCGCGTCAGGTCCTCGATACATGATGCCGTGGCCCGGAAGTGTGGCGTACCCGGTTTTAGGGCCGGATACGTCTCCCGTGTTTACTGTACCGATCCCTGGATCAGTAGTCGGTACACACAAGAACTTGATAACATCCTCATACAATACCGAATATATTACATAATTATGCCATTATGGTCTTTATTCAACAACATGGCCGACTGGCCGAATAAAAGCAGCAGCGGAAAAATAACAAAAGCGCAGTTATTAACCCATCAATATGCCCATCCACAGGCAACTGACTGGGGAGAACGCCCTAGCCCTCGTGGTCGCTGACCTCGTCCTCAGAGCACCACTCTTCTTCTTCATCTGGCCAAATCAACAAGCCAGGTGAGTACATTGAATGTACTCGCAAGCTCTTCCCTCGGGGAAATAATACGGCATAGTTCATGCAAAGGGGTATCTCAAAGGAGAGCTCTATCCTAGGTTTCATGTTGTGCGGAAATGTAAGTTTGTATTGTAAATAACAGTAATAGATTGAAAGCGAACTTTGTAAAACAACGATCCCAACGTATCACATCGTCCTCCGTGGTAGCCCTTGCTACCTCTCCTTTATTTCCTCCGCGGGATAGCCGCGCTCATCACCGCTTACCCTTTCGGCCTCCGCTCACACCACCCCGGCAGTGTAGCTAGCCTTTTCTTCAGCAATTCCTAGCCACCAATCCGGGTAGCGTAAATTGCCCCCTGTGGGCACATCATGCCCACGTCCTTAATCCCTTTTCCCAGCTTTCACAAACAAGACTCAGTCTAACCAGTGTGTGGCCTTACCAGTTCATGTCCATGACCGAGGACGCGGCTATTCGAATAGATTTTAACACTCTGCAGAGGTTGTACGGCTTTACCCACAAGATGTAGTTCACCCTTAATGCCGAGCGCTAACGATACACCGCATGAGGTGTATTGGCAGGGCTAGTACAACGAGACCCTTCTCCCGTGTTCATGCCAGAGCCGGACTCGCTAGGAGGACTACCCGATCCTCTGCATCACGGATGACAGGGGTGGGACTCTCCCCCTTTGTGTCGGACCATGTTCCACGTACCTTGTAAGACTCTACTGAGCTTTGCCCCCACAATACGGTGAGACCCATGAAGAGCTTTCCCCCTACGCAGTTCCGTGGAGATCCTCTAGGGATCTACCGGACCCACTAGCACTTCAACCTAACTTCCCACGATTCCGGGCTCCGGCATTAGACGAGGTACCAGGTCCAGTCCTTCCCATAAAGGACATGTGGACGTACGGTGGGGAAACTGATTCAGCGGCACTTAGGTTCGGTCCTTAACTGATTCGAGCGGGACTCCATAACCAACCAGCTCCACGGGTAGCAACCGGCTACCCGACCATTCCTTCCGCAAGCAGCATCCGGCTACTCTACATCCTCATAACACCCTTAGCATTCCCGCCCGAATCCAAAATCCTTCATCCTTTCGTGCGGGGTTTTCACAAACATTTCTTTAAAAGATTTCCTCGGCATGTATAAACAAGCCGAGGTTTTGATCCCATATCCCTCCCGTACTTTGTAAAACTTATTTTACTAGAGCAGGTCTAAGCACAGCTACTGCTTATATTCCTACTACCTTGCCGGTCGATCTCGACCGACTAACTAATCCTAGGGTTACAAAGGACGGGTTCCAAACCTAGGGCTTATGCATCTATTCGGCATAACTTAGCTAACGTAAAGTATCGGTGATAATAAAATAGCATGCAGGATTTTGTAAACAAAATAATTAAACGTTGCAAATATGGGATTCGACATGTTCAAGGAGGGAAAGCTTGCCTGGCAGCTCCGGGTCCTGTTCCTGATCTTGGGGTGGAGGTGACGTCGGATCCTCTCGCGGCACGTACGGCACTCCGTTAACTATACGTCGGAAAAGATCGGCGAATAAGAACAAGCGATGGAACTCCAAATAAAATCCGGAAATCATGCACGGAAATCACATGAAATAACGATGTTCTTTAATCAGGTATAGGGACTAGCGTTATCAGGGTTACTTGTTCGAAGTCCTTGTTCTTATGAAATCACGGACATTAGAGTTATCTTTAATGCACTGGTAGTATTAAACGTTCCTCTGGAATTCTACTCGCATGAAGTATGTGGGGATTCAAAGGAATTGGAATAATGCCCTAAACCAGATTCCTATTTGTTTATGACTTTACTACTTTAGGTTTTGAAGATATGATTGAGGCACAAGTTGCTACATGCGTTTACTCTTCTGGACCCAAGTTAACTTCTCATAGAAACTGGTCATTAGCACCATGATTCAATTGAATAAGCTGCACTGGCTCTAAAAGAACAAACTACCGAACTAAATATGCTTCTGGTTTTACACGTTTGGGCAGAGGAAACGTAAAAAGGGAGTGCGCCTTCACTGGAGTAAACAACCGGATCCTTACCGATTGGGGAATGAGCTCCCACTTACCTGAGCTACTCGGTTCAGACAGGGCGGCGGCGGCGCTTCAGCTGGAGTGGTCGGCGGTGCCTGGGATAAGGGCGGTCGGCAACGAGCTGCACACCGGATGGGGGTGGAAGTGCAAGGGAAAGGGCGGGGCTCCGGCCTCGGTTGCCTTCGGTTCTGGGGCTTGGAAGGCTCGGGTTGATGCGGACCAGAGGGGAAACGCGGCTCGGCTTGGGGAAGGACTTGGCGAGTTCGGATATGGTGGATGGGAAGGGAGAGGGCGCTGGAGCTAGAGGAGGGGATGCTCGGTGGTGGCCTGCTTGAGGGAGGCGCTCAGGTGGCCTATTTATAGATGGAGCGGCGAGTGAGCTGGCGAGCTCTGCAGCTCGGCGATGGGACAAGTCCGTGGCGTGGCCGGGGTCTCTGGCAAGGGAAAAAGGAGCCTGGGGCGTGGCAGCAGCTCGGGACAAGACTCGGCGGCGTGCGGCGCGCTGAGACGACGGCTTGGGTGGCGCCGGAACGACGTGCGGCGCGCTGAGGCAGGCGAGCGGCGCGGCGAGGGAAACTCCCGAGGCGCTGCTGGTCGTTGAGCTGGACGACGGTGATGGAATGGGTCGGGGCAGAGCACGGCGAGCTCCGGTGAGCTGGACGACGCACTGAGCGGTGGTCAGAGCAGCCGTGCATCCAATGGCATGCCGATGCCAGCCCCGGGGCGCGGCCAGCTCACGCCATCGGCGGCATTCGCGTGTCCGGGCCTGATTGAGCAATTGTGTGCGTGTCCGAATTGCCAGGGTTGACGGCCTAGGTGTTCGACGACTACAGGTGTGTTGAATCCTGTCCTAATGTGGCCAAGAGGGGATCCTAGTGGGTGTCAGTGTTTGATTTGTCAAGTCATGAACTAGGGTCAAGGAGTACAAGACAAGAGGGAGTTGCTGGAGCACTCGGGCAGGTTGGAATTATCATGGGAAAGCTCCATGTGGGTTTTGGTACCTTTTGGGGTATAGGTTTCCCGTGATTTCGTGCGTGAAGCCAACTTATGCAAAGGTGTTTGGTGCTGGCTGTGCGGGATTTTTGTACTGGGCGTGCTCATGTTATTGCCTATTTGGAGTTTTGAATATGAGGGGATCGCCGTGTAAATTCATTGGGATTTTCTGGACTCTACTTTTATGGGTTGCAGAACAACTCATAATTTCGTCCTAGGGTTTGTCATTTTCGATGCTGCTATATATGATCTGGACATTATTATTTTATTTTATATTTGTGTTGTATATGTCGCTAGGTTGTCGCATGAATTTATTCGCAATTTCCGGAGAGGTCGAGGAGTGATTGGCTTCACGGTTAGGGTTTTGGGTAATACAACTTATATAGGCGAGAAAGATAGGGGGTTAGGGTTAAGGCTTTCCGAGTGCGGTAGAGGGAGGCAGGGGTATAGGATTTGAGATAATTCTCTTATCTTAGTTCTGGACGGGTCGGTGGTGAGGTACCGTCGACACGGTGACGGATACGGTGCGTGCATTGTTTTAGGGTTTTAGGTGCCTATATAGTGCGTGTGTGAGGGTTCGTGTGTGTATTGGTTGCGTGAAAGGTTTAAACATGTTTAGTTTATATGCAAATAAGCGGATAAGCGGGTTTACGAAGATCGGGGTGTTACAAACCTACCCCCCTTAAAGAGAATCTCGTCCTCGAGATTCCCCAGACTGGAATAGATGGGGAAACTTGTCCTTCAGGAAGTCCTCTCGTTCCCATGTGGCTTCTTCTTCGGTGTGGTTCTTCCATTGGACCTTGTGGAATTTGATGCTTTTATTCCTGGTACGACGTTCTGCACTTTCCAAAACCTTGATGGGTTGCTCTCTATAAGTGAGATCCTTGTCAATGTCCAAATCCTGGTACTGAACCTGCTTCGTGGGCTGCTTCAAACATTTCCTTAACTGCGACACATGGAATACATTGTGCACTTCGGATAGCTCTGGTGGTAGTTCCAACTGATACGCTACTTCACCTCTTCGTCCTTCAATCTTGAATGGTCCAACGTATCGAGGTGCTAGTTTGCCCTTGACATTGAATCTCTGAGTTCCTTTAAGAGGCGTCACTCGCAGATACACGAAATCTCCTAGTTTAAAAGTGACGTCTTTCCGTTTAGGGTCAGCATAGCTTTTCTGTCGTGACTGAGCTGCCTTTAATCGATCCTGGATGAATCTCACTCTTTCTTCCGCGTCTTGAAGAATATCGGGACCGAAGATTTTTCCTTCGCCGGTCTCGGACCAATTTAAAGGGGTTCTACACTTCCTTCCATATAATGCCTCAAACGGGGACATTTGCAGACTGGCCTGATAACTATTGTTATAGGAGAATTCTGCGTATGGTAAACTGTCTTCCCAGCTATCGCCGTAGGTCAATGCACATGCTCTCAGCATGTCCTCCAAGATCTGGTTCACTCGTTCCGTTTGTCCGTCGGTCTGCGGATGATAAGCTGTGCTGAAATTTAACCGGGTTCCCAGGGCTTCGTGCAGTTGTTCCCAAAATCTAGAGGTGAACTGAGTGCCTCGATCTGATATAATCCGTTTGGGTACTCCGTGCAAACTGACTATTCGAGCTAGGTATAATTTGGCCAATTGATCTGCTCTGAATGTGGTTTTGACCGGCAGGAAGTGAGCTACTTTGGTTAATCTATCTACTATGACCCAAATGGAATCATTTCCCTTTCTCGTTCTTGGAAGTCCTACGATGAAGTCCATGCCAACTTCGTCCCATTTCCATTCGGGAACTTTAATGGGTTGTAGCAGTCCGGCGGGTTTCTGATGTTCGGCCTTAACACGCTGACATATGTCACACTGGGCTATAAAACTTGCTATTTCTCTTTTCATTCCATGCCACCAAAACTTTTCCTTCAAGTCCTGGTACATCTTCGTACCTCCGGGGTGGATGGAATATCTGGATTCATGGGCTTCCTTCAAAATAAGTCCCTTAAGTTCCTCACAGTCGGGTACGCATAGTCTATCTTCGAACCACAGGGTTCCTTCATCATCTTCTCTAAATCCATTTGCTTTACCAATCTTTATCTTTTCCTTGATACCTTCTATGCTCTTATGTCCCCTTTGAGCTTCTATGATCCTTGCCGTGAGAGATGGGGTCACTTCCAAATTGGCCACAAAACCTCTTTCGACTAAACCAAGGTTAAGCTTTTCAAATTCCTCGTGTAGCTCGGGTCGGGTTTCTTGAAGTATGGTGTTCAGGGTAGCTGGTTTCCGGCTGAGGGCATCAGCCACTACATTAGCCTTTCCGGGATGGTAGTGTACTCCGAGGTCATAATCCTTTATTAGCTCCAACCATCTTCTCTGTCTCATGTTGAGATCGGACTGGGTGAATATATATTTCAAGCTTTTGTGATCGGTGTATATTTCACAGCGGTTACCAATGAGGTAATGCCGCCAAAGTTTCAGGGCATGCACTACTGCTGCTAATTCCAGGTCATGAGTTGGGTAATTCATTTCGTGGGGTCGTAGCTGCCTGGAAGCATAAGCGACTACTTTCCCGTCTTGCATTAGCACGCATCCAAGTCCATGTCGGGATGCATCGCAGTAGATGTCGAAACTCTTCTGGAGATCGGGTAATGTTAATACAGGTGCTGATGTCAATCTCTTCTTCATTTCCTGGAAACTATCCTCGCACTTCTGCGTCCATTGAAACTTCTGATCTTTCTTCAATAACTGGGTCATGGGTCTAGCCAGCTTCGAGAATCCTTCTATGAAGCGGCGATAATACCCTGCTAGACCTAGGAAGCTTCGGATTTCGGTCACAGTTTTGGGTGGCTTCCAATCAAGAACATCCTTAACCTTACTTGGGTCTACGGCTATACCTCCTGCGGACACTATATGTCCGAGGAATCCAACTTCTCTGAGCCAGAATTCACACTTGCTGAATTTGGCATACAGTCGATGTTCTCTCAGCTTTTCCAATACTATCCTCAAGTGCTGTTTGTGTTCTTCGTCTGACTTGGAGTAGATTAGAATATCATCGATGAATACCACTACAAATTTATCTAGGTATTCCATGAACACTTTATTCATCAAGTTCATAAAATAGGCTGGGGCATTGGTCAAACCGAAGGGCATGACTGTATACTCATATAATCCGTACCGGGTGGTAAAAGCAGTCTTTGGTATATCCTGTTCCCAGATCTTTAATTGATGATAGCCGGATCTTAAGTCTATCTTGGAAAATACTTGGGCTCCATTTAGTTGGTCAAATAGGTCATCGATCCGTGGGAGGGGATATTTATTTTTAATAGTCACTTCATTCAAGGCTCTATAGTCTACACACATGCGAAGTGTTTTATCCTTCTTTTCCACAAACAATACAGGTGATCCCCATGGTGACGAGCTTGGTCGAATAAATCTTTTGCCCTCAAGCTCTTCTAACTGCTTCTTTAATTCCTCTAAGTAGTTGGCAGACATCCGGTAGGGTCTCTTTGCTATTGGTGCCGTACCAGGTATCAACTCAATCACAAATTCCAATTCTCGGTCTGGTGGCATTCCTGGCAATTCTTCCGGAAACACATCGGGGTATTCTTGCACTACTGGAACTTGATTTAACTCTGGTGTGGTTAAACGGTTGAGGGTGCTAGAACTGTTTCGGGGTGGGTTAGGAGAGAAACTAACCGTTTGGCCCTGAGCATTGGTGAGGGTGACGGTTTTGGTTTCGAAATTGATGATTCCCTTGAACTTGGGTAACCAGTTCACTCCTAAGATCACATCTATATCCTCTGATCCTAAGACAATCAGATTGGCTGGAAACTCTACCCCCCTTATGCGGATGCTTACGTTCTTGCAACAATGCCTAGTTTTAACCACCGATCCTGGTGTTCTTACTTGCATGGGGGTTTTCATAAGATGGACTTCTAATCGGTTCTTGTCCACGAATCTCTTTGAGACAAATGAATGCGATGCGCCTGAATCAAATAATACGGTTGCAAGCACTGAATTAACAGGGAACGTACCCATCACCACGTCGCTTGCGTCCTGAGCTTCCTCTGCGTCGACATGGTTCACACGTCCTTTGCTGAAATTCTGGGTTCCCTTGGATCCTTGGCTTCTGGTCGGCATGGGATGTCCTTGACGTGGGCGTTGATCGGAGTGTTCTGGGGCTTTCTTAGGGCATTCTCGGGCAAAATGCCCGCTTTCACCACACGAGAAGCAGTTGCGGTTCCCCTGGTTCTTGTTTGAACCTTCGGCAGGGTAGCTACTGATATTGCTCCTTGGAGCAGTCTGGAAGTGGCGGGTACTGTGCTGGGGAACATATGGGATAGTCCTCTGTTGTTGCGGGGCAGCAGTCCGATGGACGGTCTTCTTCTCATAACGCGGGCGTTGGCGGGGCTCTCCTGAGACAAAGTGCTTGTCGCTCTTGCGCTTGCGGGTATCAATCAAGCCTCGACGTTTCTCTTCCACGTTCAGAGCAGCGTTAACCAGTTGCTGCAAATCCGTAAAGGTCTGCGAGGATAATTGATACTGAAGGATCTGCTGCAGGCCGTTCATAAACTTGTCCGTTAAAGCCTGCTCTGAGGTCAAGTCATCACCCGCGTACCGGGCTAGCTGGGTAAACTTATGGAGGTATTCTGTGACTGTCATTGTTCCTTGCTTCAGTCCGTAAAATTCCTGTTTCTTAATCCCCATTAGACTAGCGGGAATATGGTGTTTGCGAAACATTTCCTTGAACATCGCCTAGGTGATCTCTGTGTCCTTAGGCTGTGTGCTTCGAATTCTCTTCCACCATGCAGCCGCGGGTCCTTGCAGGTACTGGGTAGCATAGAGCACCTTTTCTTGCTCATTACAGCGGGCTACTTCTAATTTTTCTTCAATCACCAATAGCCAGTCATCGGCGTCAAGTGGTTCGGTTGATTGGGTAAACACAGGCGGTGATGTTCTCTGAAATTCCGATAGTTTATTGGCTCTATTGGGAGGGTTTCCAAGTAACAGTGCGTGTTGCACCGCAGTCTGGGTGGCTTCGCAGCTTCGTCCTATGATTCTCAGTATATCTAACAGGGTTGGTTCTTCGGGTTGGGAATTCTGTGGTTGGTGGACGGATTCAGCACACTGGGACATTGGGTCCTCCTTCCGGCTGGGGTTGACTGGAGGCACTTCTTGTCCCTTCGGTACGGACTCTGCGTGAGATTTGGATTGTGACTTCTTGGCATTAGATCTCGCCTTCTGGGGATCAACGGGTGTCTTTGAGTGTGTTGGTTCAGCAGGTTTCGGGAGCTTGCCCTGAGCATCTGCTCCTGTTTTGCGGGCCTGGGAATTGTTGTTGGTGTTGTGACTCATTGTCGATCTGCATAGGTGGTAAATGGGTTGGTCAGGTGTTTGAACTCTTTCAGCAGGAGGTAAGAGGGAAGAGGGGATTTACGGTGTAGCACAAACTCAAGGTCAAACACATTGCACAGATTGTCAGTGGTTGGGGCAACCAACCAAGAAGCGAATGAAAAACCAAGGAAACATTTTGCAGCATAAAAGGGAAAATACATAGAGGCACTTACACATACATTGCGCCTAAGGGCGCGGGCTAAGCCCTATTACAATATTACCAAAATAGGGGCTTAAGATCATTGCTAGGCGGGGGCGACTACTCTACTCCCTACTTATCTAATCTACCTGGTCTAGGTCCAGGTTGGTGGGCTGGGTCAGGGGTATCTCCCCGTGAACATCTCCATTCTCGGAGGGCATCGGGGTGTTTCTGGGGGTGACCGTGTTCCTGTGGCGGTGCGCGGCTCGAGTGGTGGCCGCATATGTAGAAAACAACCGAAGATAATCGGCGGGCATGGTTGGCAAAAAGCTACCTCCCATCATCACAGGTACTCCTAGCAGAGGTGGGTCTTCCGGTGCCGGTGCTTGAACGGGTGCCGGGTTGGAATCTCGAGAATGGGGGCGGGGCGGTACAAGAGGGACGGAATGCTGTGCTCGGGTAAGGGTGTCGATGAGCTGGATGAAGACTTCCGTCATGGCGACGAGGTACTGGGTGAGGTGGACGACGGCGACGTCCTGCTCGGCCTGGGTGCTGGCGTAGATGACTTCTCCTCCTGGTGCGCGGCTGGGGTAGAATCTGAAGGCTCGGCGACGCATACTTGGGACTACGGGGTGAAGTTGAAGGGTGGCCTCCCAAGCTGCTAGCTGAATAGCTAGGTCGGGGTTGGGCATCGGATGCCCGGCGATGTGGAAAGTGGCGACGTGGTTGGCGCCGGCTTGGTAAATGTGTACGTCTGCCCAGTACACATGGTTGGGGTTGGAGGCTTCCTCCTGGTAGACGTCGTACTCGGGCCTCTGAGTGGCACCGAGGGCTCTCTGCGCGACGGTCCATAGGACATCTACAAAACCTGCTAGTCCTGCCGCGGTGTGGCGCCCCCGGTTTTAAGGCCGGAAACGCTCCTGTGTTTACTGTACCGGTCCCTGGAACAGTAGCCGGTACGCACAAGAACTTGGTAATGTCGTCGTACATTACCGATTATTACAATACAATACTGTTTTAGAGTCATTACACAATATGGCCTATTGGCCGAATTCAAAGTCTTGCAGCGGAAATATAAGAAATACGTAGATAAACCCATCAATATGCCAACCTCACAGGCAACTGACTGGGGAAACGCCCTAGACCTCAAAGTCGGAATCTTCCTCGTCGGAGCAGTACTCCCCTTCTTCTTCTGGCCAAATCAACAAGCCAGGTGAGTACATTGAATGTACTCGCAAGCTATTCCCACAGGAAGGAGTATACGGAAAATAATTCATGCAGAGGATAAACAAGGAATAGCTCTACTCTAAGCTGATTAATGTGCGGAAAAATAAGTGCATAATTGAAATACTTGAATAGTAGATTCAAAAGCAATTTAATAAAACTGTTTAAAGTAAAAAGAACAGAATCCTCCCGAGGTAGGCCCGGCTACCTCCTTACAATCGTCGAGACAGCTCAGACCATATTACCCTAGGCAACATGTCTAGCTTCTCGGTACCACACTCGACTGACACTATCCTGGATAGCTCAGCGAGTGCCCCTGGCTCAGCCCGTGTATCCCGAATCACACGGCTAGCCTACTCCTCCGGCAATTCCTTGCTACCAGCCTGTAGCGTAAATTGCCCTCTGTGGACACATCATGCCCACGTCCTTAATCCCTTTCCCAAGCTTTCGCAAACAACACTTAGTCTAACCAGTGTGTGGCCTTGCCAGTTCATGTCCATAACCGAGGACGCGGCTATTCGAATAGTTTTTAACACTCTGCAGAGGTTGTACGGCTTTACCCACAAGATGTAATTACACCCCTTATGCCGAGCGCTAACAGATACACTGCACAGGGTGTATTGGCAGGGTGGTTACAACGAGACCTTCGCCCGCTTCCATACCAGAGTTGGACCCGCTAGGTGAATACCCAAGTTTGCGTGTCCTGGACACCAAATTGGGGCTCTCCACCTTTGTGTCGTATCAGCACCTCCCGCCTGGCGTAGGTGGATCCTCTAGGACTTAAAACACCTAGCACTAACTCCCTACTTCCCACGGGTCCAAACCCTAATACTTGCCGGGGTACTAAGCCAAGTCCTTCCCATAAAGGACATGTGGACGTACGGTAATGGAACCGGTTTAGCGGCACTTAGGCTCGGTCCTTAACTGATTCGAGTAGGACTCCATTCCCGACCCCATGACGTCCCGGACAATCATGGCTCCAACCAATGTTCTACATCCCCGAACACCACTTAACATTCCTACCCGAATCCAAATCATCTCCTCTTTTCTTTTGATTTGTGATAAACCTTTATTTGTGAAAGTCACCTCGGACAGCATATGCCATCCGAGGGTTTGTTTCCCCATATCCCAACGGAATGTTTAAAACTTGGTTTTTGACTATAGCAGGGCTAAGCATGGTTAACACCTATAACCTTAATTATTCGACGGTCGAGAGTCGATCGCTGAATATACCTAGGGTTACAAGGAAGGATATTCGGACCTAGGTATTTTGCAACTAATGGGTATAACTACCTCTACATAAAATATCGATATTAAACACATAGCATGCAGAGTTCGTAAACAAGATATTCATAACTTTGCATATATGGGATTTCGACATGATCGAGGTGGGAATGCTTGCCTGGCAGTTCCTGCTCTTGTTCCGGACGCAGGGGTGAAGTCGGATCTTCCTGACGCACGTACGTCGCCCCGTCAACTACGCGCCGAAAAACATCGAATAAGGGGAAAATCCAAATAACTCCAATAAAACCAAGTGTCATGCATGTTTGAAAGAAATCGTGATCAAAGAGTTGAATTAGGGTTTACGACTCTGAATGGTCGATTCCCATTTAATCCCAGAGATGGGTATATGCAAGATCAACACATAAAATAATAGGACTTTTATGGAGATAAAATGTTCATATCTAAGTATGCATGAGTAGAGAAAGATAAAATATAATTTAATCTTTACCTCTATTGCTAACATACTCAAATCCTAACCAGGAATTGATATTTTTATTCTAACTTGTACTGGTTCCAGATTGATAAGATTAAATATGGAAATGCATTAAAGCTAAAGGTTTGGGATCAATCCAATGCTTTCAGGATTAGCTTCTTTTTGTGTTGGGGGATTGGTCGGATCATCCGAATGGATTTAATCGGTGGTATCCGATTTTGGGATAAAAAAAGGCTAGCTGAGAGCTACTTTCGGACAGTGCAAAATGCACAAACATTAAGCTAAAACAGTTACGGCTGTTGGTTTGGTTTCCACGAGCTGGACACGGGGACTCGTATTGAGTGACTTAAATGCGCTTTGGTAGAGGGAAAACGGCAAAAGTGCTGGCGCCGTTATATTACCTGCCTGGCCGAAATACTCCTTAGCTACTCAGACTAAAAGCAGAGGGGGCGGCGGGGCTTCGGACAGGGCGGCGGCGCTTCGGACAGGAGGCAGCTGGCGGCGGTTGGAAAAGTATGAGGTGGAGTTGCCGGCGGTTGCTCCGGTCGGGGCGGTTAGGGTTGTCTGGTTGAGGGTTCGGTTCAAGCTCGGTTGCTACGAGCTCGGGACGAGCTAGCGGGGAACTCGGCGCTTGGTTGAGCTATCGGACAAGTGAGCAGGGATGCCGGCGGCGGTGGCTGGGACTTTGGTGAGTTCTCGGTCCCTTGCCAATTTGGGGAAAAAGGGTTTCGGTCTTGGATGAATTGGATGGGATTTGAGCTTGAGCTAGTGGTGGTGACCTGAGCTTGCTGACATTGAAGCTTAGGGAGCTCCCGGGTGGTTTGGATCGGTATGGGTCAGAGGGACATTGGAGGTTGAAACAGAGCTCGGTGGTAGCTGGAGCTGGAGAAGGAAGAAAATGGAAAGGTGCTCGGGTAGTGGTCTGGATGTTGAGTGAAGCTCGGGCACTCCCTCTTATAGGCGGCGGCAGGCGATGCGCGGGGGTCATGGCCGCTGTGGAGCTACAAGGCCGGCGAGGGGGCATGTCGGGTCACAGCTACTGCTGGTGAGCAGCTCGGCGAGGCGTGCTCCCGTGGTCTGCTCGGTCGGCGGGAAGCTCGAGGGGAGGCCGGAACAAGGTGGTGGCAAGGTGAGCTGAAGTGCACGAGGTGTACTGCTCTTGTACATTGCCGGCGATGAGACCGAAAGTCCAAGGGATGGCTGCCATTTGCTAACAACGAAACTTGACTAAGGTGTTCGGGAGGGTGCTGCTCAGCTACAAGGCAAAGGAGAGACAGCTGACAAGCCGGTGGCGTGCTGGAGGTGGTGAATGGTCTGGGCAAAGTGGCCGGCTGGCAATGGGGCATGCATGCCTGGGCATACAGCGAATGGTTGGCACCGACTGGTACTTTGCAAACTATGCATTCGTGAGTATCAGAGCTTTGCAACTATGCATTCGTGAGTATCAGAGCTTTGCAACTATGCATTCGTGAGTATCAGTGCCTGCATGCAAATGAATTCTTATGCAGAAAATGAAGTGAGCTGGCCAGAGGGAAGTGTGTGGTTCTTGCCACTGATTCTGAGAAAATTCATTCGAGCGACAGAGAAAGTTAGGCACCGATGCGAATCGGATTCCTCTCGGGACTTGCATGCCACTGCTATGGTTTAGGAATTTAACTGAGAGATGTTAAGGCATGAGCTGCCCGGGAAGAATAAAAGAGATGAATAAGCTTGAAGGATGGTAAAGAAAATATTTTTCCAAGCCTTAGACGGGGTCGATTGGAAAACTATTATTTTACGACATAACTGAGGAAATTATAATGTCGGTTACCCCAATAATCTATTTCGGGATTTTTCGAGAAACCGAGAGGTGGTAGGTTTCCCGATTAGGGTTTTCTGACTGGAGTGCGTGTGTGCGAGTGTTTATTGTATTGAATCTGCGATTAATGCAAATGACCTAATTTACATGCGATGACATGCTCGAAATCAGGATTAGAAAAACTGGGCGTGACAAACCTACCCCCCTTAAGACGAATCTCGTCCTCGAGATTCATCAGATTGGAATAGATGAGGAAATTTGTCCCGTAGAAAATCTTCTCTTTCCCAGGTGGCTTCTTCCTCAGTGTGGTGATTCCATTGGACTTTGTAGAACTTGATATTCTTGTTCCTGGTCCTTCGTTCAGTGCTTTCCAAAATCTCAATTGGCTGCTCTTTGTATGTAAGGTCTTTTTCAATATCCAATTCTTGATATTGCACTTGCTTTGTCGGTGGTTCAATGCACTTCCTCAGCTGAGATACATGAAATACATTGTGGACTTCTGATAGTTCCGGAGGTAGTTCTAACTGATATGCTACCTGTCCCCTTCTTCCCTCTATCTTGAAGGGTCCGACGAATCGGGGTGCTAATTTCCCTTTTACGCTAAACCTCTGGGTTCCTTTAAGAGGTGTCACTCGTAGGTAGACATAGTCTCCAGTCTTAAAGACAATGTCTCGCCTTTTGGAATCGGCATAGCTCTTTTGTCTTGATTGCGCTGTCTTAAGCCGTTCTTGAATAAACCTCACTCTTTCTTCAGCGTCTTGGAGAATGTCTGGACCAAAGATTTTTCCTTCTCCGGTTTCTGACCAATTCAGGGGTGTTCGGCATTTCCGTCCATACAATGCCTCAAATGGTGACATTTGCAGGCTTGCTTGGTAACTATTATTGTATGAGAACTCGGCATATGGTAGGCTATCTTCCCAACTATCACCGTATGTTAGGGCACATGCTCTCAACATATCTTCCAAAATCTGGTTTACCCGTTCCGTTTGTCCATCTGTTTGTGGGTGATAGGCGGTGCTGAAATTCAATCGAGTTCCCATGGCTTCATGCAGCTGTTCCCAAAATCTGGAGGTGAACTGAGTGCCTCGATCTGAGATTATTCGTTTGGGTACTCCGTGTAAGCTGACTATGCGGGCTAGGTATAGCTTTGCCAATTGGTCTCCTCTGAACGTGGTTTTAACCGGTATGAAATGTGCTACCTTGGTTAACCGATCTACAATGACCCATATAGAGTCGTTCCCTTTTCTTGTTCTTGGGAGTCCTACGATGAAATCCATACCAACTTCATCCCATTTCCATTCGGGTACCTGGATAGGTTGCAGTAATCCTGCAGGTTTCTGGTGTTCGGCTTTGACACGTTGGCATATGTCGCATCGGGCTGTGAAACTTGCTACTTCACGTTTCATTCCATGCCACCAAAATTTCTCTTTTAAATCTTGATACATCTTTGTGCCTCCGGGATGTATAGAGTATCGGGACTCATGGGCTTCTCTTAAAATTAGCTCCTTGAGCTCTTCACAAGCGGGCACACATAACCTATTTCCAAACCACAGGGTGCCTTCTTCATCTTCCCTGAATTCTTTTGCTTTTCCAAGCCTTATTTTCTCCTTGATGCCTTCTATACTCTTATGTCCTTTTTGGGCATCCTTGATCTGTGTTGTGAGGGATGGGGTCACTTCTAGGTTAGCTACATATCCCTCATTGACCATTCCAAGATTAAGCTTCTCTAATTCCTTGCACAACTGGGGTTGGGTTGTTGGACTTAAGGTATTTAGTGTGGCTGGCTTCCGGCTAAGGGCATCGGCCACAACATTGGCTTTACCTGGGTGGTAGTGAACTCCAAGGTCGTAATCTTTGATTAACTCCAACCATCTTCTTTGTCTCATATTGAGGTCTGACTGGGTGAAGATATACTTTAAGCTTTTATGGTCGGTGTATATCTCACATCGGTTTCCAATGAGGTAATGCCGCCAAATTTTTAGGGCATGAACTACGGCAGCTAGTTCCAAATCATGGGTTGGGTAGTTCACCTCATGGGGTCGCAACTGTCTGGAGGCATACGCTACTACCTTTCCACCTTGCATAAGCACGCATCCAAGTCCGTGTCGGGATGCATCACAGTATATGTCAAAGTTCTTTTGGATGTCGGGTAGTGTTAATACTGGGGCTGACGTTAACCTTCGCTTCATTTCTTGGAAGCTATCTTCACATTTTTGGGTCCATTCAAACTTCTGATCCTTCTTCAACAACTGTGTCATGGGTCGGGCCAATTTTGAGAATCCTTCGATAAAACGGCGGTAGTATCCCGCCAAACCTAGGAAACTTCGAACTTCTGTTACGGTTCTTGGTGGCTTCCAGTCGAGAACATCGTTTACCTTACTCGGGTCTACAGCTATTCCTCCGGCGGATACTATGTGTCCGAGGAATCCAATCTCTTTCAGCCAAAATTCACACTTGCTGAACTTGGCGTATAGCTGGTGTTTCTTGAGGGTCTCCAATACCGTTTGTAGGTGCTGCTGATGTTCTTCATCGGATTTGGAATATATCAGGATGTCATCTATGAATACCACTACAAACTTATCCAAATGTTCCATGAATACTTTATTCATTAAGTTCATGAAGTATGCCGGGGCATTGGTTAATCCAAAGGGCATGACGGTGTACTCGTACAGCCCATATCGAGTTGTGAAGGCAGTCTTGGGTATATCTTGCTCCCGGATCTTAAGCTGGTGATATCCTGATCTCAAATCTATTTTAGAGAATACTTGGGCTCCGTTCATCTGATCAAACAAATCATCTATTCGTGGCAGTGGATATTTATTCTTGATGGTGACCTCATTCAGAGCTCTATAATCCACACACATGCGGAGGGTTTTGTCCTTCTTCTCAACGAATAGCACGGGTGATCCCCATGGTGATGCACTTGGTCGAATGAAACCTTTTTCTTCTAACTCTTCGAGTTGTTTCCTCAATTCCGTCAACATATCTACTGACATCCGATAAGGTCTCTTTGCTAGGGGTGCCGTCCCAGGTACTAATTCGATGACAAATTCTACATCTCGATCCGGTGGCATTCCGGGCAATTCTTCAGGGAATACTTCAGGGTATTCTTGTGCCACTGGGACTTGGGCTAATTCGGGTGCGGTTATGCTATTCAAAGTGCTGAGTTGATGAGAGGGTGACTGCGGAGTAAACTCAACTGTTTCTCCTTGGGTGTTGGTAAGGGTAACGGTTTTGGTTTCAAAATTTATATTGGCCTTGTGTTTAGGTAACCAATCCACTCCTAAAATCACATCTATATCCTCTGATCTTAGGACGATTAGGTTAGCCAAAAACTCTACCCCCCTTATGATAATGCTTACATTCTTGCAACAGAATTTAGCTTTTACCACTGATCCTGGGGTTCGGACTTTCATGGGTGTCTTCATTAGATGAACCTCAACTTGGTTTTTATCAACGAACCGCTTTGATATGAATGAATGCGAAGCTCCAGAATCAAATAAAACGGTTGCTTGAACTGAGTTAACAGGAAACATACCCATTACTACGTCGTGGGCGTCCTGGGCTTCTTCGGCGTCAACATGGTTCACACGCCCTTTGCTGTAGTTCGGCGCTCCCTTGGATCCTTGGCTTCTGGTGGACACAGTGTATTCCTGACGCGGGCGCTGGTCGGCGTGTTCCTTTGCCTTCTTGGGACACTCACGGGCGAAGTGTCCAGGTTCTCCACATGAGTAACAATTGGTCCTTCCTGAGCTCTGGTTCGCACTTCCGGTGTGGTGGTTCCCAGTGTTTCCCCTTGAGTGGTTCTGGAAGTTACGGGTACTGAATTGGGGTATGGTAGGAACGGCCTTGTACTGCGGAGGGGTTGAATACCTAGGCTTTGACTTCTTCTCGAAACGGGGTCGCTTATGTGGTTCTCCCGTCTCAATGGTCTTGACATTTTTGCGCTTCCGATTGTCCATTAGTCCGCGACGCTTGTCTTCTACATTCAGAGCAGTGTTGACCAAGTCTTGCAGTTCTGTGAATTTTTGGGAGGCCAGCTGGTACTGAAGAATTTGTTGTAGCCCATTCATAAATTTTTCCACCTGGGCACCTTCAGAAATCATCTCTTCCCCTGCATATCGGGCTAACTGGGTGAATTTATGCAGGTATTCCGTCACCGTCATTGTTCCTTGTTTAAGGTCAAGGAATTCTTTCTTCTTGATTCCCATTAAGCTCGCTGGGATGTGGTGTTTGCGAAACATGTCTCTGAACATATTCCAGGTAACTTCTTGGTTTCTCGGCTGGGTGCTACGGACTCTTTTCCACCAGGCTGCGGCGGGTCCTTGGAGATATTGGGGAGCAAAGAGTACTTTCTCCCGGTCCTCACACTTGGCTACCTCTAACTTTTCCTCCATGACCAGTAACCAGTCGTCCGCATCTAAAGGTTCTGTTGAATAGGCGAAAACGGGTGGAGAGGTTCTCTGAAATTCTGCAAGCTTGTTCCCTTTACCAGATGAGTTGCCGCCTTGCATCATCTGTTGTAAGGCCGCGTTGGTGGCCAGACAGTTCTGTCCCAGCATTCTAAACATCTCGGCTGGGGTTGGTTCAGCTTGCGGGGGTTTTGGTAGAGAATGGACAGATTCAGAGCAGTTCGGTTCTGGGTTTTCTCCATTTCCTGGGGCAGGCGGGTGTCCTCCTTGTCCTGGGGCAGAAGGTTCTTTACGGTTACTTGCTTGGGGTTTACCTTTGCGTGCCCCGTGGTTCCGGGAGTTGACTGTCTCTTGGGAACGTGTTGGGAGCACGGGTGGTGGGGCATTTTCTCCTGCGTTTTCTCCTTTCTTCTGTGCGGCAGAGTTAACAGGTTTGTGGCTCATCTTCACGTATTAAACTGCATTAACACCAGTTGATTATCAGGTGATGGGATTTTATTAGCAAGGGGGTAAGAGGGAAAAACGGGGTTCGGTGTGACGTCAGAACTGAAGACTAGAAGCTTCAATAAGATTTCAACAGTTGGGATGAACCAACCAAAAAGCAACTGGAAACAACGATAAAACTCACAATGATTTAACCATAAATGTGCCTAAGGGCACTGGTACAACACACATTCCTCAAGCTTAGGACACAGGGCTAAGCCCAATTACATTATCATGGCAACGGGCGTCTAACTTCTTGACTGCGCGGGAGCGACTACTCCACTCCCTACTCCTCTACTCCACTTGGTTCATGTCTAGGTTGGGTGGCTGAGTCAGGGGAATATCTCCATGGGCTTCCCCATCTTCGGAGGTCGTCGGGGTGTTCCGCGGGGTGTTGTGGTTCCCGTGGGGGTGCGAAACTCGGGTGGCAGCCGCATAGGCTGAAAACAGCCTGAAGTATTCAGCGGGCAGGGCAGACATGTTGTTGCCCCCTATCCGCATAGGTATCCCGGGGAATGGTGGGTTTTCCGGCACCGGCGCGTACGCGGGTGCCGAGGCAGAGTCTCTGGAGCGGGGACGCGGCTGAGCGAACGCGGCAGTTCGCTGCGTCTGGACGAGGGTGTCAGCGAGCTGGATGAGGACTTCAGTCAGGGCGACGAGGTACTGGGTGAGATGCACCACGGCGACGTCCTGCTCTGACTGGGTGCTGGGGTAGATTATCTCTTCTCCCCAGGCACGGCTGGGAAAGAACCGAAAAGCTCTGCGGTTCATGTTCGGAATCATGTGGCGGAGTCGGAGAACAGCTTCCCACGCCGCCATCTGGACTGCTAAGTCGGGGTTGGGCATCGCCTTCCCAGCGAAGTTGAAGGATGCGACCTCCTGGTTGCCGGCTTGATACACGTGTACGTCAGCCCAGTACACGCTGGCTGCATTGGGTCCTTCTTCTTGATAAATATCGTACTCGGGTCTTTGGGTGGCTCTAAGGGCTTTCTGGGCTACTGCCCATAGAATGTCCGTAATTCCAGACATCCCTGCGGCAGTGGTCTCGTCGAAGAGCACTCCGCGAGGCATTTCTATTTGGTGGAGCTCAACAAGAAGAGAGGATATCTAGGGTTTGAGGTAAGCAAGAAGTGGCTCTTGGGGTGTGCGAATGAGGGTAAGGGGTTTTTATAGCCGGGTGGAGCGGCTTTGGTCACAAGGGAAACAGGGTTCTTTGCTGTTGACGGGGACGGTTATCGGCCTTCATAAATGCGGGTCAACTAACATGTCACTTCCCTACTTTGGAACTCGGGGTTTTGAATGACAGATAAGAGGGATTCGCGGGATAAGGGTAGAATGGTAAATGCTTGTGTACATAACAGGCCGACAGGCCATTTTATTTAAATAGTAGTGAGTCACGGTGTATCACCTACTGGTGAGGCGTGGCACACAGAATACACAGCAGTACAATACATTACACATACATCCATGATGGTCTACTACTAGCATACTTAGCGTCTACCTTATTTATTACAGGGTTCCTGGCTCATGGTGTTATGCGACTACGAGCCTCAACGCCTAGGACACTAGCTGGACCTCTACCTCTTCTCCAGCCGGGATCACTTCTTCCGGGTCTTCCTCCTCTGAGTCTGATACGGCGGTCTGAGCTGGGGGAGGACCGGGTATGATGGAGTGGGCATGGGAGGTTCCGGCGCTCGGAATGAACCGGCTGATGTAGGCCTGAGTGTTGCCGCAGCGACGTCTCTTCGGTGGAGGTGGCGGTGCAGTCTCGCCCACGACATGAATGTCGCGAGGTTCCGAAGGTGCTCCATGGGTGCTGGTGGTTGCCGGTGCAGTGGCTTGGTCCAGCAGCTCCTGTACACGCTGCAGCTCATCTCGTACTTGCTCCATCTCGACGAGTAGGCAGTGCAGAACGGAATCCTGAACCTCCACAAAGTTGGCCAGTCCCACTACTGCGGGGTCGTCCTCATTGTCCGGTGGAGTGTAGTGGCGATGGGTCCCGTCCAGTGGATACTGTGGGTAGTACATCATCGTCCTGAAATAGCCTATCTCCGGGATCTCGTAACGGAGGTGCACCAACGCCTTGTATGCGGCTAGCTGGATGGCCTGACCATAGGACCAGCTGCGAGGTCCGGTGATGACGTAGACTCGGGGGTCATCGGGGCTCGTCTTGAATATGAAGGCTCTGGCCCAATACTCTGTGATGGTATCCGATATCTTCTCCCGGTACATGTGGTACTCCGGTACGGCCATGCCTCCGACGATGCGTCCAAGTGCCTCTCGAAGAAGCTGCGAAAATCCTCCGCCGGTGGCAGCACAAGTCTCTCCATAGCGCTCGATCGTCATCTGTGTAAAATTTTAAAATCAAGACAGGGTGAGTTTAGATTTGTTCAGAAATTCCTACCAAGATGAGATAAGTATTGGAGGAGAAGAAAAATACCAGAATGTCAGTCTAATAAGCTTTAATTTTTGGAAACTAGTTTTTATCCTACTTTTTGTCTAACGGCCATGCTAGGGTTTTCTACAGTCAGTATGGCTCTGATACCAAGCTGTGGCGCCCCCGGTTTTAAGGCCGGAAACGCTCCTGTGTTTACTGTACCGGTCCCTGGAACAGTAGCCGGTACGCACAAGAACTTGGTAATGTCGTCGTACATTACCGATTATTACATACAATACTGTTTTAGAGTCATTACACAATATGGCCTATTGGCCGAATTCAAAGTCTTGCAGCGGAAATATAAGAAATACGTAGATAAACCCATCAATATGCCAACCTCACAGGCAACTGACTGGGGAAACGCCCTAGACCTCAAAGTCGGAATCTTCCTCGTCGGAGCAGTACTCCCCTTCTTCTTCTGGCCAAATCAACAAGCCAGGTGAGTACATTGAATGTACTCGCAAGCTATTCCCACAGGAAGGAGTATACGGAAAATAATTCATGCAGAGGATAAACAAGGAATAGCTCTACTCTAAGCTGATTAATGTGCGGAAAAATAAGTGCATAATTGAAATACTTGAATAGTAGATTCAAAAGCAATTTAATAAAACTGTTTAAAGTAAAAAGAACAGAATCCTCCCGAGGTAGGCCCGGCTACCTCCTTACAATCGTCGAGACAGCTCAGACCATATTACCCTAGGCAACATGTCTAGCTTCTCGGTACCACACTCGACTGACACTATCCTGGATAGCTCAGCGAGTGCCCCTGGCTCAGCCCGTGTATCCCGAATCACACGGCTAGCCTACTCCTCCGGCAATTCCTTGCTACCAGCCTGTAGCGTAAATTGCCCTCTGTGGACACATCATGCCCACGTCCTTAATCCCTTTCCCAAGCTTTCGCAAACAACACTTAGTCTAACCAGTGTGTGGCCTTGCCAGTTCATGTCCATAACCGAGGACGCGGCTATTCGAATAGTTTTTAACACTCTGCAGAGGTTGTACGGCTTTACCCACAAGATGTAATTACACCCCTTATGCCGAGCGCTAACAGATACACTGCACAGGGTGTATTGGCAGGGTGGTTACAACGAGACCTTCGCCCGCTTCCATACCAGAGTTGGACCCGCTAGGTGAATACCCAAGTTTGCGTGTCCTGGACACCAAATTGGGGCTCTCCACCTTTGTGTCGTATCAGCACCTCCCGCCTGGCGTAGGTGGATCCTCTAGGACTTAAAACACCTAGCACTAACTCCCTACTTCCCACGGGTCCAAACCCTAATACTTGCCGGGGTACTAAGCCAAGTCCTTCCCATAAAGGACATGTGGACGTACGGTAATGGAACCGGTTTAGCGGCACTTAGGCTCGGTCCTTAACTGATTCGAGTAGGACTCCATTCCCGACCCCATGACGTCCCGGACAATCATGGCTCCAACCAATGTTCTACATCCCCGAACACCACTTAACATTCCTACCCGAATCCAAATCATCTCCTCTTTTCTTTTGATTTGTGATAAACCTTTATTTGTGAAAGTCACCTCGGACAGCATATGCCATCCGAGGGTTTGTTTCCCCATATCCCAACGGAATGTTTAAAACTTGGTTTTTGACTATAGCAGGGCTAAGCATGGTTAACACCTATAACCTTAATTATTCGACGGTCGAGAGTCGATCGCTGAATATACCTAGGGTTACAAGGAAGGATATTCGGACCTAGGTATTTTGCAACTAATGGGTATAACTACCTCTACATAAAATATCGATATTAAACACATAGCATGCAGAGTTCGTAAACAAGATATTCATAACTTTGCATATATGGGATTTCGACATGATCGAGGTGGGAATGCTTGCCTGGCAGTTCCTGCTCTTGTTCCGGACGCAGGGGTGAAGTCGGATCTTCCTGACGCACGTACGTCGCCCCGTCAACTACGCGCCGAAAAAACATCGAATAAGGGGAAAATCCAAATAACTCCAATAAAACCAAGTGTCATGCATGTTTGAAAGAAATCGTGATCAAAGAGTTGAATTAGGGTTTACGACTCTGAATGGTCGATTCCCATTTAATCCCAGAGATGGGTATATGCAAGATCAACACATAAAATAATAGGACTTTTATGGAGATAAAATGTTCATATCTAAGTATGCATGAGTAGAGAAAGATAAAATATAATTTAATCTTTACCTCTATTGCTAACATACTCAAATCCTAACCAGGAATTGATATTCTTATTCTAACTTGTACTGGTTCCAGATTGATAAGATTAAATATGGAAATGCATTAAAGCTAAAGGTTTGGGATCAATCCAATGCTTTCAGGATTAGCTTCTTTTTGTGTTGGGGGATTGGTCGGATCATCCGAATGGATTTAATCGGTGGTATCGATTTTGGGATAAAAAAAGGCTAGCTGAGAGCTACTTTCGGACAGTGCAAAATGCACAAACATTAAGCTAAAACAGTTACGGCTGTTGGTTTGGTTTCCACGAGCTGGACACGGGGACTCGTATTGAGTGACTTAAATGCGCTTTGGTAGAGGGAAAACGGCAAAAGTGCTGGCGCCGTTATATTACCTGCCTGGCCGAAATACTCCTTAGCTACTCAGACTAAAAGCAGAGGGGGCGGCGGGGCTTCGGACAGGGCGGCGGCGCTTCGGACAGGAGGCAGCTGGCGGCGGTTGGAAAAGTATGAGGTGGAGTTGCCGGCGGTTGCTCCGGTCGGGGCGGTTAGGGTTGTCTGGTTGAGGGTTCGGTTCAAGCTCGGTTGCTACGAGCTCGGGACGAGCTAGCGGGGAACTCGGCGCTTGGTTGAGCTATCGGACAAGTGAGCAGGGATGCCGGCGGCGGTGGCTGGGACTTTGGTGAGTTCTCGGTCCCTTGCCAATTTGGGGAAAAAGGGTTTCGGTCTTGGATGAATTGGATGGGATTTGAGCTTGAGCTAGTGGTGGTGACCTGAGCTTGCTGACATTGAAGCTTAGGGAGCTCCCGGGTGGTTTGGATCGGTATGGGTCAGAGGGACATTGGAGGTTGAAACAGAGCTCGGTGGTAGCTGGAGCTGGAGAAGGAAGAAAATGGAAAGGTGCTCGGGTAGTGGTCTGGATGTTGAGTGAAGCTCGGGCACTCCCTCTTATAGGCGGCGGCAGGCGATGCGCGGGGGTCATGGCCGCTGTGGAGCTACAAGGCCGGCGAGGGGGCATGTCGGGTCACAGCTACTGCTGGTGAGCAGCTCGGCGAGGCGTGCTCCCGTGGTCTGCTCGGTCGGCGGGAAGCTCGAGGGGAGGCCGGAACAAGGTGGTGGCAAGGTGAGCTGAAGTGCACGAGGTGTACTGCTCTTGTACATTGCCGGCGATGAGACCGAAAGTCCAAGGGATGGCTGCCATTTGCTAACAACGAAACTTGACTAAGGTGTTCGGGAGGGTGCTGCTCAGCTACAAGGCAAAGGAGAGACAGCTGACAAGCCGGTGGCGTGCTGGAGGTGGTGAATGGTCTGGGCAAAGTGGCCGGCTGGCAATGGGGCATGCATGCCTGGGCATACAGCGAATGGTTGGCACCGACTGGTACTTTGCAAACTATGCATTCGTGAGTATCAGAGCTTTGCAACTATGCATTCGTGAGTATCAGAGCTTTGCAACTATGCATTCGTGAGTATCAGTGCCTGCATGCAAATGAATTCTTATGCAGAAAATGAAGTGAGCTGGCCAGAGGGAAGTGTGTGGTTCTTGCCACTGATTCTGAGAAAATTCATTCGAGCGACAGAGAAAGTTAGGCACCGATGCGAATCGGATTCCTCTCGGGACTTGCATGCCACTGCTATGGTTTAGGAATTTAACTGAGAGATGTTAAGGCATGAGCTGCCCGGGAAGAATAAAAGAGATGAATAAGCTTGAAGGATGGTAAAGAAAATATTTTTCCAAGCCTTAGACGGGGTCGATTGGAAAACTATTATTTTACGACATAACTGAGGAAATTATAATGTCGGTTACCCCAATAATCTATTTCGGGATTTTTCGAGAAACCGAGAGGTGGTAGGTTTCCCGATTAGGGTTTTCTGACTGGAGTGCGTGTGTGCGAGTGTTTATTGTATTGAATCTGCGATTAATGCAAATGACCTAATTTACATGCGATGACATGCTCGAAATCAGGATTAGAAAAACTGGGCGTGACACGCGGTGGTTTCATCATAAAGCACACCGCGAGGCATTGCTTTAGATGGTATAGAGAAGAAGAGGTACTAGGGTTTCTTACTCTTTAGGGTAGCGGAGAGGAATGAGTTAAGAGGGGAAAGGTTGGGGGTATTTATAGGGCAAGAAGGTGATGGCTTTGGTCGTAAGGAAGACAGATGTCCCTTACGATGTGACGGCTACCTACCTTCATAAATGGGTTGTGTCGAGGTGTCCTGCCGTACCCGAGATTCGCGTTTTGAATGACAGGTAAGAGGGATTCACGGAGAAGAGTAGACCAGAAAACATTCTTTCACAACTGCTGACCGGATAGGTCATTTTATTTATATTAGTAGTGTGAGTACGAAACAACACCTACGGTGTGGCGTACTTCACACGGTATACATAGTAGTAGTACATCATACAGGAGCATACCAACGTCTACATTATTTGGTGCACACCAGCCTAAACTAACAACTTAAGGGAGATCCTACAAGCTTAAGGCATGATCTGCACTTCATCGTCTTCGGCGGGAATAATCTCCTCCGGGTCTTCTTCTTCTTCTGAATCCGATGCGGCGGTCTGCACGGGGGTGGGACTGGGTATGATAGGATTGGCACGGGAGGGTCCGGCTCCTGGAGTGAACCGACGAATATAAGCTTGGGTGTTGCCACAGTGCCTTTTGGGTGGAGGTGGCTGTGCGGTCTCACTCACAACATGGATATCATGGGGCTCTGGAGGCACTGCATTGGCGTTCACTTGAGTGGTGGCTTGGCTTAACAGCTCCCGCGCATGTTGTAGCTCATCTTGTACTTGATCCAGTTCGACAAGCATACAGTGCAGTAAGGAGTCCTGTGTTTCCACAAAGTGAGCTAGACTCACTACTGCGGGGTCGTCTTCGCCGTCAGGGGAAGTGTAGTGGCGAATGTTTTCTTCTAGTGGGCTCTGTGGGAAATATCTTGTGGCTCTGAAGCTTCTCAACTCAGGCATCTCATAACAAAGGTGCACCAGGGCCTTGTATGCGGCCAACTGGATGGCCAGAACGTGGGACCAGCTGCGAGTTCCGGTGATGGCATACACTCGGCTGTCTTCAGGATTTGTTTTGAATATAAATACTTTGGCCCAATAATCCGTTATTGTCTCTGATTTCTTCTCCTGATAAATGTGGTATTCCGGTATGGCCATGCCTCCATATCGTCCTAATGCTTCTCGCAGCAGCTGAGGAAATCCTCCGGCAGTGGCGGCACATGTTTCTCCAAACCTTTCAATTGCCATCTGCGAAAAATTTTAAAAATTAAGATGAGGTGAGTTTAGATGTTCAGAGATTGGTCAGGATAAGGGGAATACTAGAAGAGGTGAGAATACTAGAAGTTTATCTTTAACAATTTTATCTTGACTTAAGAAAATACTTTTTATTTGAATTCCTATCTAACGGCCGTGCTAGCTAGGGTTTCATACAGTCAGTATGGCTCTGATACCAAGCTGTGGCGTACCCGGTTTTAGGGCCGGATACGTCTCCCGTGTTTACTGTACCGATCCCTGGATCAGTAGTCGGTACACACAAGAACTTGATAACATCCTCATACAATACCGAATATATTACATAATTATGCCATTATGGTCTTTATTCAACAACATGGCCGACTGGCCGAATAAAAGCAGCAGCGGAAAAATAACAAAAGCGCAGTTATTAACCCATCAATATGCCCATCCACAGGCAACTGACTGGGGAGAACGCCCTAGCCCTCGTGGTCGCTGACCTCGTCCTCAGAGCACCACTCTTCTTCTTCATCTGGCCAAATCAACAAGCCAGGTGAGTACATTGAATGTACTCGCAAGCTCTTCCCTCGGGGAAATAATACGGCATAGTTCATGCAAAGGGGTATCTCAAAGGAGAGCTCTATCCTAGGTTTCATGTTGTGCGGAAATGTAAGTTTGTATTGTAAATAACAGTAATAGATTGAAAGCGAACTTTGTAAAACAACGATCCCAACGTATCACATCGTCCTCCGTGGTAGCCCTTGCTACCTCTCCTTTATTTCCTCCGCGGGATAGCCGCGCTCATCACCGCTTACCCTTTCGGCCTCCGCTCACACCACCCCGGCAGTGTAGCTAGCCTTTTCTTCAGCAATTCCTAGCCACCAATCCGGGTAGCGTAAATTGCCCCCTGTGGGCACATCATGCCCACGTCCTTAATCCCTTTTCCCAGCTTTCACAAACAAGACTCAGTCTAACCAGTGTGTGGCCTTACCAGTTCATGTCCATGACCGAGGACGCGGCTATTCGAATAGATTTTAACACTCTGCAGAGGTTGTACGGCTTTACCCACAAGATGTAGTTCACCCTTAATGCCGAGCGCTAACGATACACCGCATGAGGTGTATTGGCAGGGCTAGTACAACGAGACCCTTCTCCCGTGTTCATGCCAGAGCCGGACTCGCTAGGAGGACTACCCGATCCTCTGCATCACGGATGACAGGGGTGGGACTCTCCCCCTTTGTGTCGGACCATGTTCCACGTACCTTGTAAGACTCTACTGAGCTTTGCCCCCACAATACGGTGAGACCCATGAAGAGCTTTCCCCCTACGCAGTTCCGTGGAGATCCTCTAGGGATCTACCGGACCCACTAGCACTTCAACCTAACTTCCCACGATTCCGGGCTCCGGCATTAGACGAGGTACCAGGTCCAGTCCTTCCCATAAAGGACATGTGGACGTACGGTGGGGAAACTGATTCAGCGGCACTTAGGTTCGGTCCTTAACTGATTCGAGCGGGACTCCATAACCAACCAGCTCCACGGGTAGCAACCGGCTACCCGACCATTCCTTCCGCAAGCAGCATCCGGCTACTCTACATCCTCATAACACCCTTAGCATTCCCGCCCGAATCCAAAATCCTTCATCCTTTCGTGCGGGGTTTTCACAAACATTTCTTTAAAAGATTTCCTCGGCATGTATAAACAAGCCGAGGTTTTGATCCCATATCCCTCCCGTACTTTGTAAAACTTATTTTACTAGAGCAGGTCTAAGCACAGCTACTGCTTATATTCCTACTACCTTGCCGGTCGATCTCGACCGACTAACTAATCCTAGGGTTACAAAGGACGGGTTCCAAACCTAGGGCTTATGCATCTATTCGGCATAACTTAGCTAACGTAAAGTATCGGTGATAATAAAATAGCATGCAGGATTTTGTAAACAAAATAATTAAACGTTGCAAATATGGGATTCGACATGTTCAAGGAGGGAAAGCTTGCCTGGCAGCTCCGGGTCCTGTTCCTGATCTTGGGGTGGAGGTGACGTCGGATCCTCTCGCGGCACGTACGGCACTCCGTTAACTATACGTCGGAAAAGATCGGCGAATAAGAACAAGCGATGGAACTCCAAATAAAATCCGGAAATCATGCACGGAAATCACATGAAATAACGATGTTCTTTAATCAGGTATAGGGACTAGCGTTATCAGGGTTACTTGTTCGAAGTCCTTGTTCTTATGAAATCACGGACATTAGAGTTATCTTTAATGCACTGGTAGTATTAAACGTTCCTCTGGAATTCTACTCGCATGAAGTATGTGGGGATTCAAAGGAATTGGAATAATGCCCTAAACCAGATTCCTATTTGTTTATGACTTTACTACTTTAGGTTTTGAAGATATGATTGAGGCACAAGTTGCTACATGCGTTTACTCTTCTGGACCCAAGTTAACTTCTCATAGAAACTGGTCATTAGCACCATGATTCAATTGAATAAGCTGCACTGGCTCTAAAAGAACAAACTACCGAACTAAATATGCTTCTAGTTTTACACGTTTGGGCAGAGGAAACGTAAAAAGGGAGTGCGCCTTCACTGGAGTAAACAACCGGATCCTTACCGATTGGGGAATGAGCTCCCACTTACCTGAGCTACTCGGTTCAGACAGGGCGGCGGCGGCGCTTCAGCTGGAGTGGTCGGCGGTGCCTGGGATAAGGGCGGTCGGCAACGAGCTGCACACCGGATGGGGGTGGAAGTGCAAGGGAAAGGGCGGGGCTCCGGCCTCGGTTGCCTTCGGTTCTGGGGCTTGGAAGGCTCGGGTTGATGCGGACCAGAGGGGAAACGCGGCTCGGCTTGGGGAAGGACTTGGCGAGTTCGGATATGGTGGATGGGAAGGGAGAGGGCGCTGGAGCTAGAGGAGGGGATGCTCGGTGGTGGCCTGCTTGAGGGAGGCGCTCGGGTGGCCTATTTATAGATGGAGCGGCGAGTGAGCTGGCGAGCTCTGCAGCTCGGCGATGGGACAAGTCCGTGGCGTGGCCGGGGTCTCTGGCAAGGGAAAAAGGAGCCTGGGGCGTGGCAGCAGCTCGGGACAAGACTCGGCGGCGTGCGGCGCGCTGAGACGACGGCTTGGGTGGCGCCGGAACGACGTGCGGCGCGCTGAGGCAGGCGAGCGGCGCGGCGAGGGAAACTCCCGAGGCGCTGCTGGTCGTTGAGCTGGACGACGGTGATGGAATGGGTCGGGGCAGAGCACGGCGAGCTCCGATGAGCTGGACGACGCACTGAGCGGTGGTCAGAGCAGCCGTGCATCCAATGGCATGCCGATGCCAGCCCCGGGGCGCGGCCAGCTCACGCCATCGGCGGCATTCGCGTGTCCGGGCCTGATTGAGCAATTGTGTGCGTGTCCGAATTGCCAGGGTTGACGGCCTAGGTGTTCGACGACTACAGGTGTGTTGAATCCTGTCCTAATGTGGCCAAGAGGGGATCCTAGTGGGTGTCAGTGTTTGATTTGTCAAGTCATGAACTAGGGTCAAGGAGTACAAGACAAGAGGGAGTTGCTGGAGCACTCGGGCAGGTTGGAATTATCATGGGAAAGCTCCATGTGGGTTTTGGTACCTTTTGGGGTATAGGTTTCCCGTGATTTCGTGCGTGAAGCCAACTTATGCAAAGGTGTTTGGTGCTGGCTGTGCGGGATTTTTGTACTGGGCGTGCTCATGTTATTGCCTATTTGGAGTTTTGAATATGAGGGGATCGCCGTGTAAATTCATTGGGATTTTCTGGACTCTACTTTTATGGGTTGCAGAACAACTCATAATTTCGTCCTAGGGTTTGTCATTTTCGATGCTGCTATATATGATCTGGACATTATTATTTTATTTTATATTTGTGTTGTATATGTCGCTAGGTTGTCGCATGAATTTATTCGCAATTTCCGGAGAGGTCGAGGAGTGATTGGCTTCACGGTTAGGGTTTTGGGTAATACAACTTATATAGGCGAGAAAGATAGGGGGTTAGGGTTAAGGCTTTCCGAGTGCGGTAGAGGGAGGCAGGGGTATAGGATTTGAGATAATTCTCTTATCTTAGTTCTGGACGGGTCGGTGGTGAGGTACCGTCGACACGGTGACGGATACGGTGCGTGCATTGTTTTAGGGTTTTAGGTGCCTATATAGTGCGTGTGTGAGGGTTCGTGTGTGTATTGGTTGCGTGAAAGGTTTAAACATGTTTAGTTTATATGCAAATAAGCGGATAAGCGGGTTTACGAAGATCGGGGTGTTACAGGAAGTGGAGAAGCGTGGGAGTGTGTAGCTCTCTTCCGAACCTAAATTTCTAAGTAGCAGGGAATTTTTGGCATGTGGCTACATATAAACCTGAAATTAAAAATATAAAAAAAATTCATACCTAGAAATATTTTAAAAATATTTTCAAAGTTATACATGTATATTATAGGATGAAGTATGTACCTATATATGTTTGTTAAGAAGTATCACTATTTGCGATCTATGCAGAAAAAACAAAATATGCTACTCCCTCCGTCCAAGAATTTTAGGCATATTTCAATTGGTTAAGACAAGACTTTGACCAACAAGTACTCTATTCATATGCGATTTACATGACATAAAATTGATATCATTATATTTCTCTTCAAAAGTACTTCCTTATGATTATGATTTTGTATCACATAAACTACATATTAATAGAGTAATTATTGGTCAAAGGCTTGTCTTAACGAATCAAAATATGCCTTACATTTTTAGACAGAGGGAGTATTGTACAGTAGTGAACAAGAACATATAAAAAAGCAGCCAAATTTGTTTTTTCACACAGATCGTAAATAGACATATGTTTTAATAAAATTTTCAAATATATACTTCATAACATAATCTATGTGCATGAATTTTTTCAGATTTTTTAAAAACTTATATGTGTGATTTTTCAAAAAAAAAGTTTTATATATACCCATGTTTAAAATAGTATGTTCCTACCTAACAAGCCCTACTAACAAGTGGAGTTACCGTATATGCCATGCTCATAGAAAGCAACCTAAATAAACAAGTGAAATCACCTTTTGGTGTACCAATCAGTGGTGGTTAGGGTAGGACTCGGATATCACTCTCACAGATGTGCACGTTGGTTCGTTCACCCCGGCCGGCAGCGATCGGAGGCGCTGAACTCACTAGAAAAATATTTAGGGGGAGACGTGCCCAAAGAATTGAAGGGGCTGGAACGCAACAAGTAGGGCCGGACCCTGGCAACTGGCAGGTACTTGTGCTATAACTCGGTGCTTCTTTTACTTTCGGTTGTCCCATGGCCATGACCATGGGTGCCATAACCCGCTGGCCCTGTCGTGATCTCGTAGACGACGATTTCCATCCTGACGATGGCAAGTGCAGGATCAGGATGGCTTCTACGGCCGTCCATTAGCCGCCTCCCGTTCGGATTTCCACGGGCGATTCGAGTGCCTACCTAGTCGATCCGGTGGTAGTGCACGCTCGGGCGACGCAACTACGCATCGTTGGAACAGACTCGTGAGGTTTCGCTTTAGGCACCCGAATTCTGGTCTGGTATCGTCGTGTTGCCGTTGGCTCGTAGCTCCTGAAGGCAGCAGCGGTGACAGGGGGAGCAGCGGCGTTTTGTAGCGCGGCTAAACAGAGATCGTTCCCGGTGGCCGAGCACAGGCAGGCAGGCCGCCGCAGCGTTTGGTTCCTCCGGACAGTCGCGGGCTCGGCGTGCTCCTGAGGTGTTTAACCCGGGCGCCGGGGCGGCGCTCTGGCTTGGCTTCTTCCGTTCTTCGTGCCGTGCCTAGGCAAACGCTGTGGAGCCTCCCTCTTTGTTCTGACTTCTGATCTGCCCCGGTCTCGCGTCAACTCGCCAGCATGCAGAATCAGCGAGGTTTGCATTCCCTGGTTTGACGTTACAAGTTTGCAGGAACATGGAACTTTACACAGCAGGACGTGTCATCGACTATGAGTTATACACAGCAAGCGCACTGACGTACTGTAGATATGATAGAATAGAATACTATTCAGAAATGAGGCCAATTGGTGTTACACAAAGGCTGTCATGGTGTCTCTCTTGTTTTCTTTTTTGTCTATCAGATAACGACAGCGAGGTTAAAGATGCCCAAACTCATACTTTCAAGAAAACGTACGATTTTCCTTTCTTCAGATTGTGGTGTTTTATCCTTAAATGGCAGGCCTCGAAGGCTGCACCATCCAGAGTTGGGATTGGAGGAGCTCCACCTGGATTTACACATGTTCAGCACCTTTACCGTTGGTACTTGTGGTCCTGCGACAGAGATCTGAGCGTCCTCACCTCAAGGGCAACCGGGCCAATCTAGCGAAAGAATATCAGGATCTCTCATGTTCCCATGTGCAAAGACTTTCGGCTCTTTCACCTGTAGTAAATGCTGAGGTTAGCGAGCGGAGCTAATATTCAAGCAGAGAGACAGATGGAGTGAATGCTTGACAGACAACCAATGTGGTAAAAAATGTTGTCAGGCGAGTGCTGAGATGTAGCTGTGTGTTAGTGATAAGATCGAAACCGTACCAGAGAAAGTGGTGGAATTCGGGGTTGAATTTTTGCTCTAGAGAATCCATCCACGGCAAACAAGCACTTGTAGCCACTAATGTAGCGGTGCTCACTGTTTGATATGTCCAGAAAAGAGACAAAAAAAGCATCACGATGTGAAATTCATGTTAATTGACCCAAAGTCAAAACGGGAAATAAGTTGTTTGGTGCTTTGTCTCTACTCAGATATTCAAAATGAAGGTAATTCACACATACTTTTCATAAAATATTTTGTAGAACAAGTGAGCCCCATGAGCTTCCCATGCTTGCTCAAAAATGAGCTTCCCGTGTATAATTTTAGTGTCAATGTCAACCAAGAGATGGTGACAAAAATGAGCACATTACAGTTTTAGCAAACTACTAATACTCACTTCAGTAGATAGGTGAAATTTCTTTTCTGATATTCTTCCATGGAAATGTCTTCCTCCTTCGAGTATCTGCCATTGAACATAATGTATGATTAATAACATAAGCGCAGAAATTTAGATATAAAGCAATGGAAGGTCATTAACGGTGTAATTTTTTTTAACAAAGATCAGAACAATAGATGGCACTCTTAATCTTTGGCAATGCCAAAATACACCCTACATTGATAAACAGATGGGGTATTGATTTCTACACTGTTCTCCAATGGCAGTATTTGCCATATGGCCTATGCTGGGACAGAACGACTAACATATGTTGTCTGTGTATGGCACTTTATGTGCCTCAGAGTTCAGAACATAATTATAACTGGAGTCCAGCCAGGATCTACCAGCAATGTACATACAGGATTACTGGCACGAAGCATCGGAGCATACCAGCTACTAGCATCTGTCCTAGGATATATGGTGGCACTCACAAGTATACTTTGCTAAAAAGAGTGAAAGAATAGCTGGTAAAAGAGAGGGTAACTGGGTAAGAGTATGTCAGTTAGGAGTAGGAAAGAGACAAGCACGATTCAACATTCCACAACAAACGTTATGATTTAGTAGCATACCTCCAAGGATATTCTCGAACATATAAAAAAGAATCTAGAACACATACCTCCAAGGATATTCATTTTCGCAGAAACGAGAAACTCCACTCATTGCGGTGAAGGTATCAATGTGAGCCACCTTTTCCTTCACTGAAGAATCTGGTAACAGAGGAAGCAAGATAAATGGGAAGTGGGGCGTCACGAAAGGTCACCAATTGCCAACATACCCATTGCTGATAAAACAGTAGAGAATACTAAGAGTAGATAGCTGCTCAATTTGTTGCTTGGTGCTTGTGATTCAGGCAAGCTTATGTTGCTTCGTAAAATACAGGTAACCTATGTCTTGTAGTTTCTGTATGTAGAATGGGATTGTTGTAGAATCACATATTTCACTTTATTTGTGTAGAGCTCACCTGCTTCATGTAGAGCCTTTAGAGCATAGCCACCAGGATAATTGTTGTAAGAGGCCATAAAAGTCACAGCAGAGTATCCTAGACTAAAAGTTATATGTAAGTTTTCAATAGCAACATATATTATGCTATTTCAAAATAGTAACACGCTATAATCATAAAGGCTGAATAAAATTTTACCTGGCAAGAAAGGCACCAAACATGAGAACATAAAGGAAATTCCACCCAGCTTTCTTTCTGTTATTATATCTGGAAAGGATGAACAGAAACAAAAAATCACCAATCAAAATCATGGAGCCAACAAAGGAGCAATATAACATGAAGGAAGAAAAAAGGAGCTATACAAATGGCGTCATCATTCCTAGCTTGTATTTGTCACACTGTTAAAATGGTAGGAAGTAGATAAGAATAAGATAGTCAATCAGATACACTCACATTCTGCTTGCTGCCAGAGAAGCGGATACATTAAGCATGGGAATTGAAGCAATTATGAAACGAAGCTCCTGAAACATAAAGAATAGCAGCCATTATGTGCATGATTGGCTTTATGTTCTTCAGATATAAGAATCAAACTAGTGCCCAGACATGTAAAATAACCTTATGTGGGAGTTTCGAATATAGTACAACAAATAAGGTGACTGGAACCACGTATGGCACTATCCTCCTATCAAGAAGAGCACCAACCTGACATTGAAAAAAAGGCTTGATGAGATACATCTCCAATTTTTAATCAATCACACACCTAACCAGTTAACCAGTAATGCCTTAACTACTCAATCAGAAACAGTGCATCACCAAAATGGCATTAGCTGATTCAGTCAAATGGTATATTTTAGGGAATCCATCTAAAGGTGGCAGGTTAAATACAAACTGTTACTATGTGGATCTAATTGGAACTTCACTGTTAAACTTACTGCATACATGATGAAATGGGCATGAAGTAAGCTGAAACCACTAGAACCCAGGTCATTTAAAATTCAACCGAGAGGTGATATATTTGTTCTGGCCAAGTAAAATTCACATCATAAATTTGTGATACAAATCTCTTATCTTACCAAGCAAAGAGGATATGCTACAAGCATGGAGCGTGGAAGCGCCGAGGTGAAGTACCAATGGAATGAATGTGTCTTAAGTTCATAATAGTCATGGAGAGCAGAGGTACGTGTTTCACACCAGTGTCAGTCAGACAATACAGAGGTTCTCACATATGAATATAAAAAACATGAAGATGATAACACTTGCAATCCGACAAGCTATGTATACCATGTTTCCTCCTTTTGCGCATGCATCCGTAAATAGATTAACAGGAAGGTTCAGTGCACATGAAAAGTTAATGAGAAAGGACAACCGATGTGAAAGAGGACAATGTATTAACTCAAATTATTATTTCCAGACATTCTTAGCTTGTATTTTTTTAGTTAAAAAATAAACAAAGTGCAGTTTCACAAAAATATAAAGGATACACCCCATTCTGAACTCCGGTTCAGAACTGAATTAAACCAGAAAACTTCAAATTCTGGCCACATGAATCTCCGCCACATTGTTGAGTCAACTAGTACCGTGAAGCCTGAGAAAATTATTCGAAGTGAAACAAAGGTTTCTTACAGATTTGCGTAAAGTTACAATACACAAAAACTCAGTGTAGTATAGAGAAACATACCGATGCACATAAGGGCTGTGCTTATGCAACATTTTACTGCTTCCAATATAGAAAAGGACCTGCTCTGTCATAGCATTGTCAATGTAAAATTCAAATATTAGTTCACCTCAGTCCTCAGCTCCAACTGTACAAGATAATTAGCACAACAAGCATGCATACAGAGCCCAAATGGGTATAACTTGACTATGATTGATTCTTATAGCTTTTTAAGAGTGTCATTTTATGATAGTCTAGTGAGCCACACTACCCGCACCTCACATTTTATCATCCTTGCAACAAGTTTCACTAATTCACTACAGAAACACAAAAATTGATGTGCCGAAACCTCAACTAGACTGAACCTTGGAGAGAATATGTTCTATAACTACAAGTGAAGTTACTTTGGTACTCTCACAAAAAAGAAGTTACTTTGGAACTGCACTCAAACAAGCCACCAAGTAATACAGAGTTTTAAAAATCAGTATGTACATAGCTGGCATAATAAACACACAGAGAGAGGATGAGAGAGAGAGAGAGAGTATAAAAAAGGATACAACCATTGACAGGAATTAGTGTGTGATAAGCCAGTCTCACCAGCAAAAGTGCAATCCCTATTGTACCAAGAAGCAGAATCATATCACATCTAAAAACAACGGACGCAACAATCTGCAAGCAAATGGAGAATCACATGTAGTTTGGTAGAAATATAGCATGTAAGTTTTACTGATCTGGAAGTGAAGAAGTAAGAATTATTTTTCAGTTTAGTAAAGCAACAACAGGTTTACTGAACCGAGAGTGATGAACTAAGGATTTTATCACAATGTTCAGAACTCCACATTCGTGGTACTTCTTATTTCATGCGCATTATGCAGTAACTAAAATTTTGAAACAAACTATATATATGATTAAAACTGGTAATAGCTATTGCTTTCGCTCCCTGTAATCTGTACAAAAATGTCAGCACGTAGATAATGAGGAATGAAGCTAAGACAAAGGTACTGAAAAATGCATACCAGGGCCTGTAATGTACATAGGTAATTTCCCTTGAACCAGAAAGAGTATGCCAAGTTAACTGCATGACAGAAAGCACAGATGAACTGCATGATTGGTCTACAAACTCCTAAATAGATTGATACTATTGCCAATAATTTTTTTAAAAAAATTAACTGTCAGACAGACTTTGTGTTTATCTATACAGTGTGCTCACCTAAAGCTAAAGCTAAGATATTTGGAAGGGGCCGAGTTGAGTAGAACAAAAATGAAACTGGATAGCAGTTAGAATCACAAAGAATGCTTCAACATGACGACCATACTTCCTTTTTACCTGCTTGTCAAAAATGAACCAAGCAAATCATGATGATGTCCAACGATAGAGTGACAGACTTATGCTTATCAGTACAAAAAGAAGTCACAAAGACGTCAAATACAAATTATGAAATAAATAGTTACTCGTGATGTAGACAGAACAGTCTAGACAAAGCAATACAAGCCAAAAGAGATATCATGATGATACTTAGCACTTAGAAGTTTCTGCAAAAGTTTTGAACAAAAGCTAAGTTCTTCTCTTCTGTTTGGTTACAAGAAACTTACTCTATGGAATTTAAACTGGTTCAGAAGTACAGTTTGCAAGTGTATCTTCTCTAAGCCAAGCAAGTAAAGCTAGGATTTCAAGCAAGACCAGCATACTGCAGCACATATGCTCGCTCTACACAAGATTACAAGAGAACCATGCATCTTAGGTACTCATCCACTAATGCCAATCTTCAATTTGGATCTGGTTACTATAGGTCCACTAACGTCATGATCCAAAATCCCAAATTAGTTCTTATTCGTTTTCAGGGGCACCACAATATTTTCATTACCAACGGAAAACAACAAACTGTGCCAATAAACTCACATGGACAACATCCAATGAAACAGAAAGAGAAATGAAAAGAAAAGAAAAATACCTCAACTCGGAAAAGCCTCAAAGTTATCAGGATAACGCAACCCAACACCAATCGAGCTAAAAAGCAAACAGAAAACATCAGGCTTCCAAAACTACATTAACCAGGAAGCTATACATCAAACAACATAAACTTGTAATGAAGCATGTTTTAAGCTTTTGATAGTCACCTGCTAGAAGACTATAAACCTTTGGAACATGAAATAAACGCATTATGAAGACTGCAGGGGATGAGAGAACAGATATTACCAACGCTCCTGAAAAACAGACCGTACATGATATTAGGGCCCCTTTGGAACGCAGGGTTCTCAAAACATAGGAATAGGAAAAACGTAAGATTTGAATGTCATGGCTTGTGAAATCCTACAGGAAACAAAAACATAGGAATATACAAAACTAGCTCTGTAGATGCTCCACAGGAATTTTGCAGAAATCTGAAGAGAGAGAAGGTTCATGCAAGACATTAAGGAAATTTTCCATGAAGTCCAAACTCATATTAGAATTTCTCCAAAATTTATATGGATTGAGCCATTCCATAGGAATTTCATAGGATTCCTACGACCTCATTCCTACGATCCAAAGGGTCTCTATAGGAAAAATTCCTATGGATTCGAATCCTACAAAATTCCTTTGAAAATCCTTCAATCCAAAGAAGCCCTTAATGTCTCACATTATATCTAAACTACAATGACTGCAACCTGATACACCATGGAATTAGTATCATATATATCAATCTGAAACACCATGGAATTAATATCATATATTGACACTACAAGCATAAACAGTATATTATGTTAATGCTATCCGAGTTTGATCGATTACTTGTCACTTATTAGGATTGAACCCGGCAATGGTTGGTTGCTCAAGGAAATATTGTATCACGCGGCACAAATCAAGGCTTTCACGGCAACATGATTGTTACCTATAAATGTCCGAGGAACAACACCAGGGAATTCTAAATGGTCATACTGCAAAACCAAAAAATATATTATAGTAATCGATTAACAAACATCAAGCATATTATATTGACGTAAAACTGGAGAGAAACTAGAAGCTAAGGTTACCTTCTCAATGTGATGATTGTGATACAGAATATCATGCATGGCCTAGAGAATACACGAATGAAGCGTTAGCTCAAGCACTTGAACTGCATGGCAGTAAAAGTGCAAGCACACGAAAAATAGTATATTAAAAAAATTCAAACAAATGAAGGGGGGAAATTCAAGAATTACGACTAAACTTAACACCGGCAACGGAAAGCTCATTATATAGCACAATCAAAAGCACTGAATGAAACAGATTCTAAAAAGCAAAATGCCTGCAAATTAACTATCATGCCTAAGGGAAATGTTGCCCAAACATAAACCCGTAGCTAGTCACACATACAGAGTAGCGAAGCGCATAATTGTGATGAAAAAACACCTTTTCATCTTGTAAATTGCATAAGTAACACCTATCATGAAATAGAAAGGTGTTCGATGACATCAAGATCACTCCTCAAAACACAGCTTCAAACATCAAAGATATGCTGCACCTTTGGACCCGAAGAACCAGAAAGCAGGACCACAAAAGCAACATTATAGCTTGGATACACACCTTCAACTCCAACGCTACAGTTTTCTAACATAGATGTGGCTTCAACTTCCTTCTTTGTGTTCTTTTCAGTCTCTATTTCTCTATGCATGATGATGCATATTTTCTCAGTATCACTTGTTGTTCAGTAATTCCTTTGATTTAATAAAATCAGGTAGGGGTTCCCCCCTCCCGTTTCATTCAAAAAAAAAGAAGCTGGGCAATTTCAGCAATTCAAGCAGGGAGGAAGTCCAAACCGGAACCTGCACATTGAAGCTCTCCTCCACCTTAGTGTACGGTACCATGATGGCATAAAACGCGGCGATCGATCCGAGCATCAGGTCCCACCCTGCAAGCGAGCTCCCGACGCTTCAGATCCCCCAAAACCCTCGCCGCAGCAGAACCGCTCCAGAAGCTTCGCGAGCCCGGAAGCAAGCACAGGAGTGGAGAGCGAGGAAGCGAAGGGACTCACCGTACTCTCTCAGGATCCTTGCCGCCGGCGGCGCCATCTCGGTGGCCAGCAAGGTGGTTCGCGCGGTTCCGGTCGAGACAAACCGCTCGGCTGAGCTGTGGTTTGAGCTCGACTCCGGTCTGGTGAAGTAGCGGTTAGGTGGGTTCGGGACTTCGGGTTAGGCCCGGCCCAATATACGCGAACAGCCCAGAAAGGTCACCGAATTGGGCTGATTTTGTAGCACAGGGATGCACTGCTACTGTCTAGCACTACGTTGCAGCCCGGAGGCATTGGATGCAGCTACTTGGGCCCCCAAAGCCCAATCATGACAAGCCAAGGTGCTGCTACTACACATGAAACATCTATCCAAAATTCCAAATGTTTTCTGTAAAATTTATGAGTTTTAGGTACTCTGTAAGGTCATTTTAACACTTACGTTCAAAGAAAAAGGTCATTTTAACACTGGGGTCCCTAACATCTACACACCACCAGAAGGACTGATGTAGCCTTAGTGCTTCACCTTGAATTAATCTCATGGGGTTTTTCAGGGTTTCATTTTTCCCATCTGGGCGAAAGTTTTTCAGTTTTTATCTCCCCGATGAAGTCAGATAGTAACATGTCAAGGTGAGTTTGTCCGAGTTCGTTTAGAAGTATTCTGCAACGTGAGTTCTGGTGATTGGCGAGTTGCAGTTTCACAATCAGTAGCAGGCCAGTAGCCGCATGCATGATGAGCGAGTACACAGGCAAGGACCGTTGCCTTCTGGATTGAAGTCAGTGTGCTCGTACTACTGCAAGCTCCAACTCGCTAATGCATTTATGCATATAGATATGGCCGACAGCAAGAAAGATCGCGACCTCTCTTTCGGTGCTTTGCATGCATTGCAGCCATGCCCAAGGCTTTAAGCTAGCGGCAGGCACATGCGATCCATCAGCCCGGTACTATTTACTAGTAGTAGTACACAGTACTCCATCAGATACATATGCGCTATATATTCATGCACAGAATAGTTAGGATCGATGGAGCAGCTTGCTTAATCTTTTACTTATATATACCATCGATCAGATGCATCAGAACATTACAACACCATCCGCCCATTGCATGTACGCATGCTAATAATGAATGGTGGCTATCTAACCAGAGCATGATCAATCCAGCCAATTTCTGATTTCTCTTTCGAGGGATCTGTCTTGTCGGTCAGAAGGAAGTGAAGGCGCAGCTGCCGGTGTGCTCGCCGGCGGCGTCGTCGCTGCAGGGGGTGTGGGTGTGGCGGCCCTCGTAGGTGGTGATCACCATGCGGCAGTCCTCCGACAGCCGCTCCACCCGCTTCTTCACGCGGCAGTTGCTGTGGGTGCACCGGTAGTAGCTCCTGCACGCACACACAAAAATGACAGGTACAGGGCCGGGGCCCCCGTTATTTATAGAAAACCGCACAATTTGGCTCTCGCAAGATGGTCCCTAGCTTATTAGAAGGAACCGGTACTGTAAACTGAATTCATGAAGCCAGCTGTCTGTCACTGCTTATTTATTTTGTCAGATCTTTCTCTGCGTGCTGGTCTTAAGAGAACCACATGCATCTAGGTGGGAATAGTTTATATAGCTTCTTCAATTCTTGTGTTCATTTCTCATTTCTTTAGATAAACATTGGTAATGAGATGCTTAATCCGTGTAATGATATTCTAAATCAGTAGGAAAAGCTAATAAAAAAAATCAATGAAACTGTCTCAAATCGCTGTAACTCCCTGTGTAAGCTAGGCCTCTAACTGCCTCACAAGCGCCCTTATGCATGAATCGTTTGTCTTATTGAGAGTTTTAGACCCGGCGGCCATCAGGAATTCACCATGTTGGGTGCATGCATGCATGCAGTGGATGGCAGTTAAATCGTGTAGCATCTTTCTGGAATCCTACATATGGGACTAGGTCATATTTCAAGAATGCGTGTGATAGCATGTCAGTCTCTCAATACAGAGTTTATTTTCATACTACTACTGAAATTGGGACAAATATTCAAAGTAGTTAATATAAGGAAGAACGTACAGATGCATATCTATAAACTAGACTACGCGGTTCCATTGAATGCCCAGTAATTTCTGTACTACTTGTGGTGCTTGGAGATCAGCTAGTATTTGAAAAATACTCTGAAAACAGAATACGACTAGGTAAAAATTTAGGCTGTGAATCCTACATGCTCTCTAGGATAAGAAACATAACCAATACAAAGTAAATGTCGAGTCTGGCATTCAGTATCTGACGAAACAACACCGGGAGTACTTGATATGTTCTCCGTGTCATTATTAGAAAGAGAGTTTGCTGGGTTTGGGAGCGCCGGGAGTATACAAGCTCGCGACTACATGATAGGCTCTATATATTCCTATATATTCAAACCAAATGAACAGAGAGCTTCACTGACATCAACATTTCACTAACTACATATCTTTCAGAGATCAACAAAACGTCTTCAAGGTCATGCATATTGAGAGTATAAAATGGTGAACAAGCTGATCATTTGGGGGAATACACACTATTGCATATACATTATAGTTTTGACGAGTGTAAAAATGGAAATAGTTGGCTACCCAGGGTTAGCTACCAACACAGATTTGAAACATTTTGTTTTGAAACTTCATCGAAACTTAGCAAAAATACGTACGAGACAATTCTAAACTTTCTTGGACCTTCATGAACCTCTTGAACTTGTTGAAACCCACTTAAGGGCCTGTTTGGTTGAGCTGTGGCTATTGACAAATCTGCTGTCGACTGGCTGTTTGGAAAAACTGTTGTAGCTGTGGGAAAGTGAACATATGGCTTTTGGTTTATCCAAATCATCTATAGCATTTTGTAAAATAAGCGTAGAAGCTTCAACACATTGCAAAAAGCTGGCAGAAGACAACTTTTTCCAAATAGTTGAATTTACACTGCAAAGCCCACAGCTACCATTGGCAAAAGCTGCTGAAAAGCTGGCCGTTTGGTTGGGCTGCAGCTTTTTCCAGTGAAAAACTGCTGAAAAGTCCAACCAAACACCCCCTAAACTTATATGGAACTCTTGAAACATGCAAAAATAACACGACACAAATCTTTTTTGAAACCTGCTTGAAACTTTGAATATGAAAATTTGAAACCTTCATATATGAAACTTATGTACTTTTCAAACTAAATGAAATGCGCAAAACATGTATCAAACTTGCTTTTGAGACTTCAACCTCGAAATCTGAAACCTCCATGAAACTTGTCAGCTACTTGCTTGAATGTGTTGGTAGCTATCACTTTTTTTTTGGCAAAAGCTGAAGTTTTCAAGTTAAAAGTAAGAAATTGAAATCTCTCGATCTGAGAGTTGAGAATTTTCCAATTGAAAGTTTGAGAAGGGAACCGTCGGGATAAGGGGAAGATGCTGATGACGTGACAAAAGAAGAAGTGTGTCCGTTAGATGCCGGATGCCCTTGAATTAGCAAGCCCCTTTTTCTTTACTGATTAATTTAATCATAAACAACGATTCTTCATGTGAAAATGTCATCTACTTGATCAATCAAGCTCCATCTAATTCTCCATATGTCAGTAAAATCCAGTTTTAGCAATCATGGTTCATCAAACAGTAGGTTTTGCAAAGAACATATCTTTGTCAACAATATAACAAGATTAAAATTAAATAGGCACTAATTGATGCTAGATTTTTACTAAATTGTGGCAATTTATTATACATGATCTGATTATTAACAAGATCACATTGAAAAAGACAATTAGCTCCCCTGTACTCCCTCCAATCGAAAATAGATGAAATCTAGAATACTTAAAGTCAAACTTATACACAAATGAATTATTTATATTGGTCAAGTGAAAATAATATCACTAGATTCATCATGAAAAATGTTTTCATAACACCATAATTCTATAGATTTTTACTAACACATTCATATGAAAAATAATGGTCAAAGTTGCACAGTAAAAATCATGTCAAAACCTAAAATAACATCTATTGCTGAACATAGGGAATATAAATATTAACGTGGTTTCTATATATAATCCAACTATATTAGTCAATGAAACAATTGTAACAACACTACCACATCGAAACATAATTAGTTCCTAAAACTCGAACAGCACGATCAAAGGACTTGTACGAATACCCTCTAACCTGACTCTATCCATTCGGATGGATAGGGAGCTTGAACTAAAATTCCTTTGGACCCAAAGGGATTGAGTCGGAATCGTAGTGTATCCAAACGAAGGATCTAAAGCAATTCAGAATTCGTGCGCATCCTTGGATTAGATTTGGGTGGCATATGTAGAAGAAGAAGAAGAATTAGGGTTAGTGTATGCGTATGTATACCTTGGATGGAGGCTGTTCTTGACAACCTTCTGGCCGTACTTCCTCCACTTGTAGCCGTCGTCCAGCACATCCACGTCGCTCCTGGTCTGGAAGCAGAACCGCGGCTCCCTCATCTTCCTCCTCACCTTCATCTTCCCCTTCTCCGCCGCCGCCGTCCCCTTCCACCTGCATGCCCGCCGGCCCCCATCACCATACCCATCAGCCTCTACCTCAGGAAACCCTAGCTAGTTGCTCTCATTAACCACACCACACTAATCTAGTTCATGTGTACAAGTACCAATGAATCCATGTACTTGTACTAAGCAAGACGTGATCATACCATGAGCTTGTGCCATGGCAAGTGGTGGTGGTGGTGGTGGTAGCAGCAATCTCGCTGCTGTCTTTCGCCGCCGATTTGCCCGCCTGAGAAAAACCATGATTAAATTCCAAGGAGTAAGCATAATCAACAGTGAAGCTATAGACGACTCAGATTAACAAGGGTCGAATTGGCAATCCAACCATACACGTCGATTTACCTCGCCGGCGCCCACGGGAGCGAAGCCCGTGGGCTTGTCGGAGGCGGCCGCGGCAGAGTGGCAGAATGGGATCCCGGGGAGCAGTGGGTACAGGCAGCCACCCTGGTCCGAAGAGAACATCACGCCATGGTTCCCAGACTGTTCTTGGACCAACGGCATCTGGAGAATAAGCTTGTGCTGGTTCGGCAATGGAGCAAGAAGGGGAGGAGGAAGAGGGGCCGTGTACGGATCGAGCGCGTAGAGGCTAGTCCCTTCCATGCAAAGATCATGCAAGTGTGGTAGCAGCAAACTAGCTATCAATTAATCAAGTGGCTTTGGTTGGAGGCATGAGATGCCAAGGAGAGAGTGAGAGAGATGAATTCTTGCTTAGGTTAGAGAGAGAGAGAGAGAGAGAGAGAGAGAGAGAACAAAGCGGTGGGCAAGCTATTGTTGGGAGGGGGACTGGACAGGCCCTTTAAAGAGCCTTTTGCTCAAATTGTGGTGTGATGGCAGTACTTGTTCATGTAGCTGCTCGATCGTGCCGATTCATCAGCTAGCTAGCTCTTGCTTTTGTAGCTTGTGTCGTGATGTTTACCTGTTATAACCTAGCGTTGTCTACACATGCTTTGTCTAATGTGTACTCTAATTTTTTTAAGAGTAAAATTCACCGATGGTCACTAATTTGTACGATGCATTTACTTTGGTCACTCAAGTTTAAAACGTGCCACGCTGTCACTTTTCGCTCACATGGCATCATAATCAGCATGTATATCACCACTCTTCTCTCTCCTCCACATCCTTTCTCCTCTCAACAGCCTCTCGATTGACCTCGCCGTCATCGCCTACTCCTACTCTAGCCAACTCCACCGTCCACGGCTGCTTCTCCAGCCGCCTACCCCTTCCACTACCCCCTTTTCGTGTTGCCCTAGCCCTGCCTCTACCTACTAAGTGTTGTTGCGAGCTCCGACTGCACCGCCGACAATCCGGGAAACGCAGCTCCTATGATAGTATCTTGTACCTGAACCGGTGGCTCACTTTTTCTAAGTAATGGGGAAGAGGACTGAAACATGCCACTGAAAGACTCTACTGAGACAAAAAGATGGGCTGTCAAAAAAGTAGAGGAGGTAGGATGGACAGTTGGTCAGATCTAGTATGGATCGTACATGGACGATAGTTGGAGTCGGCGGCTCTCCTAGGCTTCCCTCATCTGGGATCATGACAAAAACAATGGCACCGACATCCGGTCCCCCTGTCCTCCTCTCCATCGGAATTTCACCATTCTTTCCCAACTCCGGCCACCACCTCCTCGCTCTGATCTCTGCACTAGATGAGCATCTCAGCAATTCCTCTCTCTCACATGATCCTCGTCATCCCCTCATTGCTTCCCCTCAATCAATTTCACAACCCCGTGACCATAGCACTCCGTCACAAGAGACCGACACCGTCACTGCCTGATGCCGCCGCTAATGAAGACAAGGGCAAGAAGGACGCAGGGAGTTGAGGGAAGGTGGTGGTGCAAGCCATGTCATCCTCCTCACTTCCTGTTTACCTCATCCTTCCTCCTATGGCGATTCCTTCTCCGTTCCGTTGGCGACTAGAGACGGTGGAGGAAGGTGGTGGCCGGTCCCAAGGAGAGAGAGAGAGAGGGAGAGAGGATCAGTAGGGTGATGGGGAGGTGGTAGCTGGCACTGGGGAGAGAGGAGGGAGGTGGTCGCCGGTGCTCGGGAGAAAGAGAGGAGAGAGCGAGAGAAAGAGATGAGAGAATAGGGGAGAGGGGAAAGTCACTAATATGTGGCCTTTGGGCTGACTAGGATGCGCGGTGTATAGATAAACATTCCACGTGGATGGAAAGTTAATAGTGGTGCGTTTGGATCATATTGGACCCGTTTACCAAGTTCAGTGGGCTAGATGGACATTTTGAGAGTTGAGTGACCAAAGTGAGTGTATCATGCAAGTTAAGTGACCTTGAGTGAATTTTACTCTTTTTAATAACTTTCCTGTACACACATTCATGTTTAGTGATGCCACAAGCGATGCTGTGAATAGGGTCTAACCTCAAATATATAGGACATGTATGCTATATGATTTTTTTCTTGACTTTGTGCGGGTTGGAGGGGGGTGGGAGTTGTAACTTTGTGTGGTGCAGTGCAACTGATTGAGTAAATTAATTATATGTTTCAAGTTTTTTTTTATAATTAAGTGTAAACTGATTTCCCAGATTAGATTGTTGCCTCAGTATAAATTAGGCAGAGTTAAAACATTTTGATCTACTCCTTTTTATACTTGCACCAATCAAACTGTGATAGGAAGAACCACATAGACATATCTAATGAAAACCATTTCCATCACAGCTTTAGTGCTGTTTTCAACAGAGGTACAGAGCTTCTCCCCCACTTTGTGCAAAAAAATTCAGGAGGGGCATATACTCGAGCGCTTGTTCGGGGTACAAGAGATTGCAGTGATTGTACCTTTTGCTCACTGCAATTGCTCAATAATTGTGGGGCATTCCACTAAAGGCTTGCACATTTTTCACTGCAACACACATCCACTCCGCTCCTTTCTTGAATCATCACCTCCCATCTGCCATGATATTAATTAGCTACCAGCTGATGTATATATACAGATGGACGATAGATGCTTATGCATGCAAATGGCAAATGCTCACTAGAGCAGAACAACAAGGCAACAGCCATGCATATAGTACATTCATGCTAGCTATAGTATACCTGAGACAACAATCTTTGCATTTGTAATGGAATCTTGCTAGGCTAGCTTCTCGTCTGAAAATCAATGTACAGTTCTCTGTTCATATAGAAGAGAGGAAATAACAACTGCAGCATTCGTGCCAATCATATATCTGCAGTGGCCAGTGCTCATGGTCGTTCTGCTCTTGCATATGGTCATAAGCATGATATACTAGTTGAAAACTAGAGAGGGATCAGATAGGTTTCGATGGGCAAGTTGGTGGGGCTAACTGCAGCTACCGTGGCCAACCAAATGCATTGCAGTAGCACAGCATGCACAGCTGCAGCTAGCACTCACACTGATGGTTTCCATGTTAACATGCAGCTAGCTGCAGGGAGAGGGAATTTTTATCATTGCAGCTGCTGCAAAAAGCCTCTTCTTCAGCGCCATCCTCCCCATCTTAGCCACTTGCTTGCTTAGCCTTTGCTTTGCCCTACGTCATGTAGTAGTTGTATCTCTCTCTATCTGTCCATTTCAAACTCTTCCGAGATCCAATGCATATTCCGCTGGATTGCACGCTGATCAGGGGGAGATCCAATCCAAGTGCAGTCTGCAATTGGTCGCGAGCCATGAGAGAGAGAGGGACAGGAAGCATGTGAAGAGCAGTGCTGTTGTGCAGTTCCGTTGCCAACTCTTTTTGCATGGTGTTCCTAGAAAGGGAGGAAACATAAAGACCGCAGAGATGAACAGTCAGTAGTACTTACTGGGAGTCTACTACTACAGATCTACAGCAGCAGCAAGAAAAGAATAGAAACCTATAGTAGTAGTAGACTAGTACTGTACGTACAAGGACAAGGGGAGAGAAGTAGAAGTAGCAAGGGCTTAGGGGACAGAGAAAGGGAGCTAGCAAGCTCGTAGCTAGACTGAGTGTCCTTGCGTGCAAGTGTGCAACTATTTTTCTTTGTCTGATCCTTGGCCCCTCTCACATTTTCATCGATCCCTGGCTAGTCGTTGCTTTCAGAGTCATAGTCATCTTGCTCTCTTGATGGCATAGGTGGACATCATTGCTCAGATAGACAGCACCGTTGTCCGTTTGCACCAGAGGGGGGCACCAAGGGGCGAGAGACAGCTCGGACACCAACTAACACATGTTCTTCAATGTTGGCCTTCCTTGGTATCTCCTCATCAAGTCATTAGGCTTATCTTATCTTCAGCTCTTATATATAGCATGTGAGATCTTCGTCTGAGTAGTTAAGTCTGTGGTTGTTCTTACAAGTTCGGTTTCTGCATGTTTGAAATGGGAGAGTTTTTTTTTGTTCGAAAAGGAGGTTTCCCCGGCAACCGGAGAATTTAGAGGAAGTGGTTCAGTTCTAGAAGCACCAGGAAAAAGTTCACAACCTAAACGGAGTTCTAATAATCTATTGGATGATTTCTCCCTACGAATCAACCAAATTCTAGGTCATTAGACCACATCATAAGAACTACGCGGATCAGGATTTTGGGGATTAACCAAGCCAGTCAAGATATGGTTTGCAAGGACTATGGACAGCGGGCGGAAATGGCTGGTCAAGGTATGGTTTGCAAGGTCTATGAGCAACGGGCGGGAATGGCTAGTCAAGGTATGGTTTGCAAGGACCATGGGCAACAGCGGCAATGGGTTTGATGATATTGTTATAATACCTGGACATGGTAGAGTGGAGGCCCATGTGGCTTAATTATATTACCCTTGTGTTCTAATCGTTCACCTCTAGGTTAATCATTTTACACGAATTGAGGATGAATGGATAAGAGAAGTGTTATGTATATGTGAGTATGTCCCATAAGTAGGTTAGGCATGAAGCGAATTTAGGCCAGAATGTTACACTTATTTGCCTACAACTTTGTCTCAAAGATATTAGGGGCCAAGGGATAGGAAGGTAGTTAGCAACGATGGGCAAGACTAGGGAAACATACATGGGTGGCACTGGTGCCAACAGCCAATGCCAAGGAAGGACACACATGTGGAGCCTAAGTGGTGGCGGGTGAGAAGAGGTAGATAAAATTTAGGTTATAATCAGACTATTATTGTTGTTGTTGTAGATGGTGATTTTTTTCACAACATACTATGCTATGATACGGAGGCAGAGATACAAAGGACCCTACAAAAGAATAAACATTCTGACACAATCTATGGGACACTCCTACATTGTCTTCATCTCCTTCCCTTGGTTGGTGGGCCGGCGTTGAAGGAAAAAGAAGGTGGACCCCTTAGAGTTGATTGCTAGGACATTTGATCGAGAAAATTATGGATCTATGATGATGATGATGAAAGGACATCACCCGTGTTGGATCAGTGGCTTCCGACAGAGGGAGGGGTGAATGTCGATTTCAATATTTTCTTCTCAAAACAAGAGCACAAATCAATGTATCCAAGTCAGAGAGTGCAACGGAAAACCATCGATAAATGCAACAAAAATCAAAGGAGCCAAAACTGAACAGATCGGAAGTTTTGGAGAATAATATCAGAAGTTTCGAAGTGACCCCGATTTTGACCTCTCTAGAAAAATCAGAATATTCAATTCTTGGGTCGGAACTTCTGATGTAAATCGGAACTTCCGAAGTAAAAAAAACCAGAATTTCTAGTAGTGGCAAAAATAGCAAATAGTAGCTCAAAGAAACATGTGCAGATTTTGATCTACTCGATGGAATTAAATGAAATTTTGTATACTGGTAGACAATGAGATTACTAAGATATTCCAATTAAAATCATGTCAAAATCTTCTCTGTGCTAAGAGTAATCCTTTATTTACTATCCATCTTTATCTAACCCAAAAAATCAGCACTAAAAGTTGGATGAGAATAAAATTATCAATTCCTAGGTGCTGGTGAGGAATTTTGATATGAAATAAATATGACATCATCTCACATATCCTAGCAATCAATTCCAAATCCCAAAACACAAGATTGAAGCCTCTAAGAGAATCAAACTTGAAAACCCCAAAAGCTTGCCTTTTTTGCAATAGAAATTCAAAATTGAGATAGGGATGAGAGATTCTTTGGGTATGTGTAACACCCTGATTTTTCCAAAACCCAAAAATTAGGCTTTATTAATAATGTCAGTTAAAAATACACCATAATAAAACTTTTATTCAAATCATGCTCCTGCAAAACCCTAAAGCGAGTCAACCCCAATCTTCCACCTCTGATCCTGTTTTCCTTAACCTCCGCTTCGTCAAAGCTCTGTCCAGCAGGGAGTACAAACCCTGCTTTACACCTTGTCTCCATACGTGGCTACTCGTCTTGCTTTCCGCCACGAACACACCTTCGGCATCCCTCCTCCTTCTATCTAGCCGATGCAACCTAAACCAACATCTACCGCTAAGTGCCCACGCGGTACTCCTGTGAAATTGGAGCATATATATGTCACGAATCTTTTCCGAGTGACGTGATTTTCTACCACTTACTCCGCCATGTTCTATCGCGAGTATGTGCAAAAATATACTGCTTTTATGTATACGCATATATGCAAACCCTAGCCCTACTTCCCGAGCTACGAATCAAAACCCTAATTCATCGCTCGGCTTCACTACCATCCTAAACATATATATATGTAAACCGGTGACATTCCTCAAACTTTAGCCCCATTGCCTTCTATATCTTCTCTGGCTGAGTCGTCATCCAATATATGCTAAAATTCCTAAGTGTATGTATGCACATACACTCCGAACTCTATTTCAATTTCCTTCAAACATAAGCGAGATTCGAAACCCTAGCTCGACCATATGGTCTTACTCCTTCCTTGTTGTTTTGAGTCCCACAACGGTCCTCCCTCAGCGTCTGGTATATCTACCACGTAATTTGTCTTTGTCGACGAGTAAACGTCTCTAGCGGTGGTCCGGATGGACCCCCTTGTTGGTTCGGCCGGGGGCGATATAGAGTTTTTCTTATGAGCCGGTGATGGCGTTTCAAGGATGAGGGTGGTTATGATGCTTGATGCCGGAGACACAGGGATTTTTCCAGGTTCGGGCCACCCGGAGGTGTAATACCCTACGTCCTGCTTGTTTTTGTATATATGTGTGTATATGGCAAGTATGATGAGTTACAGAGGTACGCACTGTTCTTCTTCTAGCTCTAGCCCGGAGGAAGAACGGTGCTTCTTTGATAAGGAGTAAACTTAGAGAGATTTGACCTAGGAAAATCAGCCGACCCTTTGCATGGACCAGGCTCTCCCCTTATATACTCGGGGGAATACCACATAGGTCGGCAAAGGAGAACATGAGCTATACTTGTGCTGTAGACGACGTGGGCGCTACTGGAAGCGCCCACACCTTCATTTAATGCCCACTAGAGACTTTCGGCCGGGCCGTCGCCTCGCGGTGTGTCGGAGCAGGGGCTCTGACACCTTTGCCTTCGGCGGGCCCCGCGGACGGAGACTTACGGGGTTTCTTCTGACTGGGTTGGTAAGACGTCCTCTCGCGGGCCCCATAGGTCAGCCTCTCATGCCGCGCAATTGATCGCGCGGCGGCGTCCCCCATGGGGTAAAAAGGGTTGACAGCGACAGGGCGTGCGAGGCGGCGCGCTTGGTCGGTCAAAGAATCTGTCAGCCCGGGCCCACCCCTCAGAGAGAGAGAGAGATAGCTCACAGAGCTTATCGCCTGCACCGGTGGGACCCGGCCTGATCGTCATCATGCCCTCACAGGGCTTTGGGTTCCCCGTCGGAATGACAGGCATTAAATGCCTCCGCCAGGGCGGAGGCTTGCTGGAGAAGCTTGGCGCCGGACGACGTGCATGGCCGAGGGCCCCACCAGAGGACACGTCATCCCCCGGGCACTCGGTCCCGAGTGACCTCCTTCGCTAGGAGGGGCGCCAGTTGTCTTCTACGCGCCCCTGAGCAACCCCGGGCGCTCGCGGAGCACCCGCTGGGGGGCCGCTCGGGGCGCCTTGAAGGGGGAGCCCGAGGGAGAGTGCTCGGGGGGCGGACCCCGAGCGCTCCTCTGGCCCCGACATCTGCCAAGATGCCGAGCGCTCGGGAGGGGACCCCGAGCGCGCCTTTCGCCTTCTGGGACGCCGAGCGCTCGGGGACGGACCCCGAGTGCTCGCTCAGCGCATGGGCCGTGGATTCCCGGAGGCCCACGATCCCTTCTGGTTTGCGGATGCAGCCTTTGGAGGAGAACCCTGGCTCCTTGGGATTGGCCGCGGGCTTCGTACGACGATCCGGGTGGGGCCCAAGGCCCCAGCGACCGGAGCGCCACGCGCCACCCTCTGCGGCATCCGGTTGGCCTCCGCCGGCGGTTAGGGGTACCCTAGGCCCCATTCCGCCGACAGTAGCCCCCGGCCTTATCTCCCAGCAATGGCCCGAAGGGCTGCGACTGGGGATAGGGCCTTTCCTTCTTGGGCCAAAAAAGATGCCGGCCCATTCTGATGCGCCCTGCGGAGGGGCGCTTTTAATGCGCCGCGCGCGGAGCGGGAGCGACGCCCAATCCGCACGCGCCACCTGGCCGCGGCGCTTCGGGTTACGCCCGCGCGGGAAAAGCGCGCTGCTCCGGACGGTTGCGTGCCCCGGATTTCGCGCGACCGCAAATTCACTGCCAACGGCAGTAAATTGACAGTCCATCATTGTCTTGGAAACCGTCTTGCGGTTGATCTTCTGCGGTTTTTTTTTGAAAAGAAAACCACTTCTCACTTTTGAACTTTTCGCCTCCTTGCGCAAACGCTCTGTCTCCCAAAGTACTTGCGCTTTCTTCGTCTTCTTCCTCCCGCCGCCGCCATTTTCGCCTCCCGAAAGCTTTCTCCGCCACCAATTCGCCACCATAATGACTCGCCGCAAGACCCGGCAGAGCGGCTCCCCGACCCCGAGCTCGCCTAGCGTGCTCCAGAAGTCCCGCCTCCTCAACGAGGAGGCGATGGACAAGGTCCGGGGCATCGTGGTGCCGGAGGGCCGCCCGAACCCGACGGTGGTGCGAGCGGCGACGTTCCCGCCGAACCCGCGGGCGAACGAAGCGGTGATCTTCACGAGCTTCCTGGGGGCGGGACTTCTGCCGCCATTCTCGGCGTTCTTCATGGAGGTCCTCAAGGATTATGGGGTCCACCTTCTCCATCTCACCCCCAACTCCGTGGTGGTGCTGGCGATCTTCGCCCACCTCTGCGAGATGTTCGTCGGGGTGATGCCGTCGGTGGCGCTCCTTCGGCATTACTTCGTCCTCCGATCGGTCGGGAGGACGCGGGGCTCCGGCCGAGCGGAGGTCACCGGCAGCGCCAACTTCCAGCTCCGGGGAGGGAAGGAGGCCGATCCTTACATTCCGTAGAAGCTGCGGAATAAATGGGACGACTGGCGCCAGCAGTGGTGCTATGTCAACACCGACCCGGCGACGGAACTGCTGATCCCGGAGGCGCCGGCGGAGCACACGAAGGCATGGGAGTACATGGACCCGAACGACAAGGAGCTGTTTCTGGCGGTGGCGCGCATCACCCAACTTCAGGAGCTGGGGCTGACGGCCACCATGGTCGTCGGTGATTTCCTCCGACGCCGGCTGGCGCCGCTACGGGAGCGCGCGCGCGACCGGCGTGGATGTACACCGGCGACGATGACTTCTGCCGGACGGAGGTCGGCGCTGGCAAAAACCTGACCCCCGCCGTGGTGGCGATGTTGCTGAAGGTGCTGCTCGGGGAGCAAGATCCTTTGCAGGCCGAGCTCGCCCGGCCGGACCTGCCACTCTGCGTGCACGCGGACCGGCAGAGTATCCTGGACATGATGCCGGTGTGCGATGCGCACGGCTTCGTGTCCGCGCCGAGAGCTGGCCCGCGCGCGCCGGCTGGGGGCATTCGAATCCTCTCAGATGAAGACGAGGCGCAGGCGCGGGCGGCCAGAGCCGCGAGCGCCCCGGCGGCAGATGTTGCTGCCGACCCCGCCGATCCGAAGGGCAAGGGGCTAGCCCTGCCACCTCCGTCTCCACCACCGCAGGCGCCGGCGGCGAAGAAGAAGAAGACGCCGAAGCCGGCCGTGGTGGGAGACGTTGGGCAGGGAAGCTCTGCCCACGCCGGCCTCAAGTTCGGGCGGTGGCCCTCTGCGCCGCCTCCGCCGCCCCCTCCGCCCGCGGGCCCTCAGGCGCCAGGGAATGGAGGCGGTGGCTCGGGGCGAGGGGCCACTGGGACCGCGCCGACTGGAAGCTCGCCGGCGGCCGGCGCGGACGCCGCCACCGGACAGAAGAGGAAAAACCCGCCGGGATCCTCCGACCCGGACTCGGTTGTCCCGAAGGGCAAGTGGCGGTAAGAATGAACCTCACCTTTGCCTTATTTTGCTTGAGTATCGTGCTCGGGAATTGACCCCGAGCCTGGCTTTGTTGGCTTTTCAGGGCGAAGAAGACCAAAGTGTCCCCGAGCCCTTCTTCGGTCCCGAGCGCTCCGGTTGCACCGAGCGCGGGTGGGGACGCGAGAGCGGGCGAGGCCCCGAGCACGCAGGCGGCCGCGCGCGAAACCTCGGACTTGAGCGGGACCTCTGTCCCGAGCGGTTCCGCGGCGCCGAGACCGAGCGCACCGCCGGCCCCGAGAGCAACTCCGACCCCGAGCGAGGAGCCAGCCCCGAGAGCCGAGGCGGTCCCGCGGGAAGAAGCTGCTCCGAGCGCGGAGACGGCCGCGCAGGGAAAAGCGCAGGCGCCGCCTGAGGTTGCGCGGGCCGACGCAGAGGCGCCGGGCGCCGATCCGGAGGAAGAGCAGGGGCCAAGTGCTGCCGGGCCCGAGGGACAGGCGGCAGCACTTGGGCAGGAGCCGAGCGCCGCCGGAGCTGAGGAGCAGGCGGCGGAGCCCGAGCAGGAGCTGGGCGCCGCCGGAGCTGAGGAACAGGCGGCGGAGCCCGAGCAGGAGACGGTTCCCGTGGAGGGAGCCGACAGCTTTCGGCCCGAGAAGGGGGCCGGCGGCTCTATTGTGGTGGAGTACCCCGAGTCTCAGGAGGAGGTGCTCGGGTGCTCCACCTTGACTTTGCTGCCGCGGGTGCAGCGCGCTGCGCGGCGCGACGAAGCATCCCGGGTGATCCCCCCCGACGCGTTCGACGCCGCGCGCGCCGCCATCAACAAGCTTCAGGAGGACTTCGCCGCCAAGGAGGCGGCTTTGGCAGACAAGGAGGCCTCGCTGGAGGAGCGGGAGGCCTTGCTTGCGGAGGCGGCGGAGTCCTTCTTGGCTCGCTCCCGCATCGCCAAGCGGGAGTACGAGGAGGGCATGGCCGAGGTCGATCGCCTGCGGGAAGCCATGCACGAGCTGAAGAGGGAGCTCATTGAGAAGGAAAACCTCCTTAATGAGCGAACCTCCCGCCTCATTCGGATCGAAGCCAAGGTAACCTCGCGCGAGCAGGGCCTGAAGCAGCGGGAGAAGGACGTCGCTGACGCGGAGGCGCGGCTAGAGAAGCGCATCGCCGACGCGGACCGACGCGACGAACAACTCACCCTTCGCAAAGGTAACATCGAAGACCGGCTGGCTTCGCGCGAGGAAAGCTTGAAAACGCGGACCGCCGACGTTCAGCAACGCGAGGAGCAGCTCGCCCTTCGCGAAAAGGAGACTGAAACGAAGGAGGCGGTGCTTGCCAAGCGCGAAGGGGACCTGGAGGAGGCGACCGACAAGCTGAACGCCGAAGTCCAGGGCCGCGTCGATGCTGCCCGTGAAGAGCTTGCCAAGGAGATGGCGGATCTCCGCACCCGCGTCCGAGATCTCGAGGGGCGGCTTGAGGACTCGCGCACTTCCGAACGCACCCTCCAAACCAAGATCCAGGAGGTGGAGGAGGCGAGGAAGCGCGAGAGCTCGGAGGCCGCCGCTGCATGGCAAAAGGTGGAGGAGGCCCGCCTCGGGCTGCTTGGCGAACGCGCGGAGCATACGCGCCTGATGAGGGACATCTTCTCTCAGGCTCGGAGGGCCGTTCGAAACGCCGGGCTCGGGGACGTCAACTTGCCGGAAGGGCTCAAAGCCGACACCCCCGGGGGCGTCGCCTTGGGCTTCCAACAGGTCGCGGAGCGGCTTGCTGGACTTGGGGACGCCATGACCCGCCGGCTTGAAGAAGAAGGCCAGGAGGTGGCGCTCGCGGTGGCGGAGCACACCTTGGCGTGCTACTGCAGCCGCGACCCGAGCTTCTCCTTGGAGCCCGCCGCGCAGGGGAACGACGAGGTCGCCGACGACGAAACTCGGAAGGAGATTCGAAAGGTGGCCGACCAGATCGCCCAGCGCTTCGTCCGCGAGGTGGATGCCGGCGACGACGACGGCGACCGCTCGGGGTAGCTCCTTCTTTGTTTTATATTTTGCCATCCTTAGTCCGGGGGATAGAAACCCCTTTGTAAGAACTTGTGCTTTATTGGCGATTTTTTGTAGTGCAAAGAACTGCTGGCCGGAAGGCCTTTTGCTCCTTGCTTTCCTTTTATTGCATTTGTACTGGACTTGGCTCCAGCAGCGTTTTGCTTTTGTCTTTGCGGGTTCTTCGCCCAGACTTGGCTCCGGGAAAGATTCCGCGCAATTTCTGATGCGGACTCGGCTCCGAGCATCTTACTTTTTACAAAGTTTATGCTCAGACTTGGCTCCGAATACTTCGCTTTAGTTGTGATTTCGGGCGTGGACTTGGCCTCCGACGCCTTACTTTCACAACTTTTTTCGTTCGAAAATAGTTCCGAACGGTTTCCACCTTCGTCTTTGGTGGCGCATCTGGCTCTTGCTCGCGGACAGCCGAGGACGGCGCTCGGGACGGACCCGAGGCCCCCAGCCCCCGAGAGCTAGACGTGCCGCTACTTGGAAGGACTCCTGCCCGAGCTCGGGATCAGCCCCCGAGCGCTCCTCTTTGGCGTGAGGCCCCCGGCCCCCGAGCGCTTGGAGGGCTGAGACTAAGGCTCGGGATGACGGGCCCTCGGGGCCGCAGGGGTCCAGAGGACGAGCTCCAACTTCGGACTTTTCCTGCAGAATTTGCCCAAGTTTTTGCGCTCGGGACAATTATCGCAACAATTAACTATTGATATGTATTGCGTTAATCATTATATCTACATGATTTTTCCTAACTTTGAGAACTTTCATTTTAACTCGGCAATGCTTCCTTATGCTTCTGGAAACGCTACTGGAAGACACCGCCGGGCGCGTGTGAAAGCGCGTAGGGTACTTGGGCGGCTTATTTACCAGGCTGATGTCCAGGGTTAAGAAACCAGGCAGGACACCAGGGCTTTGAGCGGACGACCCGAAGCACTCCCCGTGACTTTCATCGCTGCCTTCAGGTATAAACCCATCGCGAGCACAGAAGGCAGTTGGGAAAAATTGGCGAGGAAAAAACTAGTCGTTCATATATAGTGCTCGGGAGCTTTGAAAACATAGAAATGCGATTTAGAAGCTTAGCTTAGAGATCGGGCCTCAGGGTGACTTGGCGCCCTGTGACTTGGTATTGATCTGGCGGGCGGTGCCCGGGAACTTCATCATGGTGAACCTGCTCACTTTGCGAATGATTATACGGTTTTCTTAGCAAAAAGGGTGTTTTCCACAGGTCCCGAGGGGGGTTTGCCTGTTAACGCGGCCCTCGGGTTTTCGGGTCGGCCGACCTGTCCCGAGCGCGAGGAGTGAAGCTATCCGGCTGACATGAAGTTGGGTGGCGCTCGGGTCTTGCTGACCAGCGGAGCACGGTGGCCAGGGGCTTATTTGCCCTGACTCGGACGTGCTCGGGGTACAGCTAATTGCCCGAACGTCTTACGGCCCGACAACAAGTATTTGGGTAAGCTTGACTGCTCGGGCTCGGAGCGGTGGGACCTACTCGCACCGAGAGATGGGGGCTCGGGAGCCCCGCACCGCGCGGAAAGCCACGCTTTTGCTAACTATGGAGGAAGCGTTGATATTGATACTGAATTAAGGAATATAAACTTTGCATGGGGGATTCATATCAAGGAAAAAAAACATCTTTATAGACCATGATGCTATGTAAATAGCTGGGAATACAAGGGAGCCCCCGAGCGAGGGCGCGAGCGCGCGGGATACTTGGGTGACCTTTGGCCGGACCGGCGCTCGGGGTTCGGGAACCAGACCGAGCGACCGGGGCTTGGGGTGACGAACCCGACACTTCCCATGACTCGCTTTTGGCACTCGGGGAGCCGGCCCTGAAAGCAAAAACTTACCCGGGCTATTCACGGGAAAAACTTGCGCAGGTGCTCGATGTTCCAGGAGTTGGTCAGCTCCATTCCGTCTTCGGCAGCGAGCCTCACCGAGCCTGGCCGAGTGACTCGAGTCACTCGGTATGGACCTTCCCACATAGGGGAGAGCTTGTTCCTGCCTTCCCGCGTCTGCGCCCGACGAAGGACCAAGTCCCCGACTTCGAGAGACCTTGGCTTGACACGACGCTCATGGTAGCGGCGAAGGCTTTGTTGGTATCTGGCAGCGCGAAGGGCCGCTCGGCATCTATGCTCTTCGAGGAAGTTGATGTCTTCGAGTCTGCGCCGGTCTTGATCTTCCTCCGAGTATGCCGCGACCCGAGGGGAGCGGAAGGCGAGCTCGGAAGGAAGCATCGCTTCTGCCCCGTAAACGAGGAAGAAGGGGGTTTCACCGGTCGCCCGACTGGGGGACGTCCGGATGGACCAAAGGACGGCGGGGAGCTCTTCTATCCAGCCAGCGCCGCATTTCTTGAGTCTGTCGAAAGATCTTGTCTTGAGCCCCCGAAGGACTTGGGCGTTCGCACGCTCAACCTGCCCGTTGGCTCGGGGGTGTGCAACAGAGGCGAAGCAAATTTCTGTCCCGAGGGCTTGGCAGTACTCGAGGAAAGCATCGCTCGTGAATTGTGTGCCGTTGTCGGTGATGATGCGGCTGGGCACCCCGAACCGGCTCAAGACGCCTCGGATGAACTTGATCGCCGATTGTTTGTTGATCTTGACGACTGCCTCGGCTTCCGTCCATTTGGTGAATTTGTCGATGGCGACGTAGAGGTACTCGTAGCCCCCGACTGCTCGGGGGAACGGCCCCAATATATCCAGCCCCCAGACCGCGAAAGGCCATGAGAGGGGGATGGTCTGGAGTGCCTGAGCGGGCTGATGTATCTGCTTGGCGTGGAATTGGCAGGCTTCGCAGCGTCGAACCAGCTCACAGGCGTCCTCGAGGGCTGTCGGCCAGTAAAATCCTTGCCGAAAGGCTTTACCGACCATCGTGCGAGACGATGCATGGCTACCGCACTCGCCCTCGTGGATGTCCACGAGTATATCGTGGCCTTCCTCCCAAGAAATGCACTTCATAAGAATGCCATTGGTGCCGCGCCGATAGAGGTCCCCATCTACGAGCGCCTACCTTGTTGATTGCCGCGCAATTCTTTCTGCAACGGCTTCGTCTTCGGGAAGGATATTTTCTTTCAGGTATGCCCGGATCTCGGAGATCCAAGGGACGACCTGAGGACAGATGGTGAGCACGAGGTGCTCACCCGGCGGTGGCCTGACGGGAGGATTTCCCACTGAAGGTGCCGCCTGGGTAGACTCGCCTGGGCGCGAGGTTCCCCCTTCATCTTGGTCGGCGGCCTCAACGGACGGCCGAGAGAGCCTTTCTTCAAAGGTCCCAGCCGGGACCGGCTCCCGAGAGGAGGCCAGTCGCGATAGAATGTCGGCGGCGTCGTTGAAGCGGCGAGGGATGTGCTGGAGCTCCAGGCCATCGAAACGCCGTTCCAACCTCCTGACTTCGCTCAGGTACGCTGCCATTTGGGGGTCCGAACACTGGTATTCTTTTGATACTTGATTGACGACTAACTGGGAGTCGCCTTTGACGAGCAGACGGCGGATCCCGAGGGATGCGGCGGCGCGCAGCCCTGCAAGGAGGCCTTCGTACTCGGCCATGTTGTTGGTGGCGCGAAAGAGTAACTGCACGACGTACTGGAGGGTCTCACCGGTCGGAGCGGTGAGAACTACTCCAGCCCCCGCGCCTTTGAGCGTGAGGGAACCATCGAAGTGCAGCGTCCAGTGCTCGGTTCCTCCCTGACCCGGGTCGGAGGGAAGTTGCTCGCATTCGTCTTCTGGCACCGGCGTCCACTCGGCGACAAAGTCGGCCAGAGCTCGGCTCTTGATTGCATGGTTGCTGACGAAGCGGAGGTTGAACTCCCCGAGCTCGATGGCCCACTCGACGATTCGCCCAGTGGCCTCCCGGTTGCGGAGGATTCGCTCGAGGGGGAAGGCCGTAACCACCCGGACTTCGTGCGCTTGGAAATAATGCCGAAGCTTCCTCGACGCGACGAGCACCGCGTAGAGGAGCTTCTGTGCTTGAGGGTAGCGCGTCTTGGCGTCCCGCAATACTTCACTGACGAAGTACACAGGATGCTGCTGTATGCGCACCCGAGTAGAAGACTGCTCGGGCCCAACCCCCGAGCGATTGACTTTATCCCCGCGCAAGACGGGTTGCTCGGGTATGCTCGAGTGATGGGCTGAGCCTTCGGGATTGGGGGCGCTCGGGGACTTGGGTCCGAGAGCTCCGCCCGCTCCCCCGAGAGCCTTGCTCGGGAGCTCGCTCTCGGGGGTTTCTTCTGGCTGCTCGGAGTCACCACTCGGGAGCGGCGGCCCGAGCTCTTGCGCCGGGTCGAGGGGTGCCGCGAGCTCGGCCCCGACCTCCCGCTCGACGACGAGGACGGCGCTTACCACCCGGGGTGTCACCGAGAGATAGAGGAGCAAAGGCTCCTCGGGTCTCGGCGCCACCAAGACTGGAGGTGAAGTGAGGTACTTCTTGAGGCCTTCGAGGGCCTGCTCGGCCTCAGGGGTCCACTCGAAATGGCCCGACTTCTTGAGGAGCTTGAACAAGGGGAGGCCCCGCTCCCCAAGCTTGGAAATGAATCGTCCCAAGGCAGCCATGCAGCCCGTTAGGCGCTGCACGTCCTTGAGGCGAACTGGCGGGCGCATCTGGTCGATGGCCCGGATCTTCTCGGGGTTGGCTTCAATGCCTCTGCTTGAGACCAAGTAGCCGAGAAGTTTGCCGGATGGGACCCCGAAGATGCACTTCTCGGGGTTCAGCTTCATACGAGTACTGCGGAGACTATTGAAAGTCTCGGCGAGATCCTTGATGAGCGTCTCCTCGCGTCTTGACTTGACGACGAGGTCGTCGATGTAGGCCTCTACATTGCGACCCAGCTGCGACTGCAAAGTCATACGCATGGCCCGTTGATAGGTCGGGCCAGCGTTTTTTAACCCGAAAGGCATGCGGACATAGCAAAAGGTCCCCGCAGGGGTTGTAAATGAAGTTTTCTCTTCATCCTCTACCGCCATACTAATCTGATGATAACCAGAGTAGGCATCTAAAAAACAGAGAAGATCACACCCCGCGGTGGAATCTACTATCTGATCGATGCGAGGTAAAGGAAAAGGGTCTTTAGGACAAGCCTTATTGAGGTCGGTGTAGTCCACGCACATCCTCAGCTTGCCGTTCGGCTTGGGCACGACGACGGGGTTGGCGAGCCACTCGGGGTGCAGGACTTCCCGGATGAAGCCGGCCCCGAGGAGCCTGTCGACCTCCTCTCGGACGAACTCCTGCCGTTCTGGTGCTTGGCGGCGCACCTTCTGCCGGATGGGCCGAGCGTCGGGACGCACGGCAAGACGGTGCTCAGTCACTTCCCTAGGGACCCCGGGCATATCGGACGGTTGCCACGCAAACACGTCAGCGTTTGCCCGGAGGAAAGTGACGAGCGCGCCTTCCTATTTGGCGGCCAGATGGCCGCCGATCTTGACGGTCTTGGACGCGTCTTCTCCCAGGGCCACTTCCTTGACAGGGACAGAATCATCGGGGACAACTCTGACCTTGCTCGGGGGCGGACCCGGGGACTTGGGTAGCTCGGGGATGTCACCGGCGGCAGCGACTTTGGAGAAAAGCTGCTCGGCGCAGGCGACGGAGCCCCGGACATCAGCCGGCACCGTGATGGCGCCGCTGGAGCCCGGCATCTTGACTGTCAAGTAAGCATAATGGCATGCCATCATGAACTTGGCGAGCGCTGGGCGCCCCAAGATGCCGTTGTAGGGTAGCTCGAACTCGGAGACATCGAAGATGATGCGCTCGGTTCGGAAATTGTCCTTGGTGCCAAAGGTGACCATCAAGGGCACCTGGCCCAAGGGCGTGGTGTAGCCAGGGGAGATGCCGAAGAAGGGAAGCGTCGGCTGCAGCTCCGCCCGGGGAACCTGCATTTTATTGAACACCTCGGGGGACAGGAGATTGAGCCCCGCGCCCCCGTCGATGAGCATGCGGGTTACCTTGATATTGCAGATGGTGGGGGAGACCACGAGCGGGAAGCGGCCCACGCCCGAGATGCTCTCAGGGTGGTCCGAACGGTCGAAGGTGAGCGGGATCTCCGACCACTTGAGGGGTCGCGAAGCGCTGGCGCTCGGGGTTGCCGAGCACACCTCGCGCGCCAATAGCTTGAACTGGCGGCGCGAGGTGGGCGTGAAGGCGCCCCCGTTGATGCACGCGACGGCCTCGGGCTCCTGGAAGCCGAGATCGTCACCTCCTCCGCTGGGCTCTTCGCCGGCGTCGCGCTGGCGCTCCTCCCTCTGCTTCTTGTTCCTCTCGGCGAGGAACTTCACCGACCTGCACTCGGAAAGGTCGTGCCGCTCGGTCTCGTGGATGGGACACCACAGACCCGAACTCGGCTGAGGAGCTCGGGGTGGCTTCTTGCCGCCGCTGGGCCCGCCGCGCGAGGGCTTACGAGGCTTAGCCTCCGCCGCCGCGACGGGCTCGGACTTACGCTTCTTGCCCTTCTTATCCCGCTTCCCGGAGGAGCGAGAAGGGCCGGCGCCCTCGACCGTCGATTGGTCGGGGCGCGGGTCATGCCAAGCACGGGCTTCCGCCGCCTTAGCGCACTTGTCCGCGATAGCGAACAAGTCCGCGGTGGATTGGACGTCCCGGGTGCCCAGCTTCTCCAGCATCTTTTCGTCGCGGACTCCTTGTCGGAAAGCGACGATAACTGCTTGGTGAGATATCTTGGGGATGGTGTTGCGCACCTGGCTGAAACGCTGAATGAAGTGCCGCAACGTTTCCCCTTTTCGCTGCCGGAGAGCGTGGAGATCGCTCTCCGTGCCAGGACGCTCGAAAGTGCCCTGGAAGTTCGCCACGAATTGGTGACAAAGGTCCTCCCAGGATGAAATGGATCCTGAGGGGAGGTTCATGAGCCAGGACCGGGCCGAGCCCTTGAGGGCCATCGGAAACCAGTTGGCCATGACCTTCTCGTCGCCTCCAGCGGCCTCCACCGCGGTGGGGTAGATCTGGAGGAACTCCTCAGGATGGAAAGACCCATCGTACTTCTGCGGCAACTCTGGGCGAAATTTATTTGGCCAGGTGACGCGTCGAAGTTCGGGCGTGAAGGCCTGGCAACCCGCCCCATAACGGGGGTTGCCGGTCTCCTTGTCTTGCCGGGCGGTGTGATGCGCCCGGGAGCGCGCGCGGCCGGCGACAGGGCCGGAGGAGGAATCGACCTCGTCCGCCCTGTCGCGCTCGCGCTGGCGCTCGATGACGGTGCGTGCGTCCTCCACTTCGCGCCTACCGAGGCGGTGGCGAAGATCTTGAGGGTTCCCCCGTGCCGGAGAGGCGACCGAGGGTGGAGATCCGTCGCGCCGACCACCGGCAGGCGCGCGCGGCAGACGCGCTGGCACCGGCGGCGAAGCCGCTGAGGGGACGGTGCGGGCACCGGCGCGCCCGGAAGAAGCGTGGACGCTCCTGGCCGCTGCTTCGCGTCGGGCGGTGTCGACCAGGTTAGCGAGGTCCTGGAGCCACGGGCCCACGGGGGACGCCGCTGGCACCGGGACGGGAGGATGCCGGAGGAGGTATTGCGCCGCCTGCAGCGTGTTTCCTTCCCCGGTATCCGCGAAGTCCAGCCGACGGCGAGGCGGAGGCGGCCGAGAAGGCCCGGCAACATCTCCAGAGGCCCGCGCGCGTGGCCGGAACTCAAAGCGGGCAGCAGCCGATGATGCCCCGCCGGTGTCGTTGAGCAGATCGTCGAGGCCGGCGGGGTCCGACTCGTCCGATGCTTCGTTTCCGCCCAAGCTCACCTCATTTTGAGGCAGATCATCTTGGGGCAGATCGGGATTCGCCATGGGAGCAGGCTCGAAAAAACTCTAGACGCCCCCTACCTGGCGCGCCAGCTGTCGACGAGTAAACGTCTCTAGCGGTGGTCCGGATGGACCCCCTTGTTGGTTCGGCCGGGGGCGATATAGAGTTTTTCTTATGAGCCGGTGATGGCGTTTCAAGGATGAGGGTGGTTATGATGCTTGATGCCGGAGACACAGGGATTTTTCCAGGTTCGGGCCACCCGGAGGTGTAATACCCTACGTCCTGCTTGTTTTTGTATATATGTGTGTATATGGCAAGTATGATGAGTTACAGAGGTACGCACTGTTCTTCTTCTAGCTCTAGCCCGGAGGAAGAACGGTGCTTCTTTGATAAGGAGTAAACTTAGAGAGATTTGACCTAGGAAAATCAGCCGACCCTTTGCATGGACCAGGCTCTCCCCTTATATACTCGGGGGAATACCACATAGGTCGGCAAAGGAGAACATGAGCTATACTTGTGCTGTAGACGACGTGGGCGCTACTGGAAGCGCCCACACCTTCATTTAATGCCCACTAGAGACTTTCGGCCGGGCCGTCGCCTCGCGGTGTGTCGGAGCAGGGGCTCTGACACCTTTGCCTTCGGCGGGCCCCGCGGACGGAGACTTACGGGGTTTCTTCTGACTGGGTTGGTAAGACGTCCTCTCGCGGGCCCCATAGGTCAGCCTCTCATGCCGCGCAATTGATCGCGCGGCGGCGTCCCCCATGGGGTAAAAAGGGTTGACAGCGACAGGGCGTGCGAGGCGGCGCGCTTGGTCGGTCAAAGAATCTGTCAGCCCGGGCCCACCCCTCAGAGAGAGAGAGAGATAGCTCACAGAGCTTATCGCCTGCACCGGTGGGACCCGGCCTGATCGTCATCATGCCCTCACAGGGCTTTGGGTTCCCCGTCGGAATGACAGGCATTAAATGCCTCCGCCAGGGCGGAGGCTTGCTGGAGAAGCTTGGCGCCGGACGACGTGCATGGCCGAGGGCCCCACCAGAGGACACGTCATCCCCCGGGCACTCGGTCCCGAGTGACCTCCTTCGCTAGGAGGGGCGCCAGTTGTCTTCTACGCGCCCCTGAGCAACCCCGGGCGCTCGCGGAGCACCCGGGGGGGGGGCCGCTCGGGGCGCCTTGAAGGGGGAGCCCGAGGGAGAGTGCTCGGGGGGCGGACCCCGAGCGCTCCTCTGGCCCCGACATCTGCCAAGATGCCGAGCGCTCGGGAGGGGACCCCGAGCGCGCCTTTCGCCTTCTGGGACGCCGAGCGCTCGGGGACGGACCCCGAGTGCTCGCTCAGCGCATGGGCCGTGGATTCCCGGAGGCCCACGATCCCTTCTGGTTTGCGGATGCAGCCTTTGGAGGAGAACCCTGGCTCCTTGGGATTGGCCGCGGGCTTCGTACGACGATCCGGGTGGGGCCCAAGGCCCCAGCGACCGGAGCGCCACGCGCCACCCTCTGCGGCATCCGGTTGGCCTCCGCCGGCGGTTAGGGGTACCCTAGGCCCCATTCCGCCGACAGTCTTCCCCCCCAACACATGTATGCGGATGTCAATTCGCGAGCTCTGACCGCCATGCACTTCCAAACTTATTTCGTCCCTGTTGCAACCATATATATATATGCATGTTCAAGTTTCCAGGGTGCATGATTCATACACTCTGAGCTCTGGTTCAATTCTTCCGTTTGAAATGTGGCGTCTAAGACCCAATTTCTCTCTGGTTCCTTTTTGACCAGTCGAGTTATTCGAACCATATATCCGTAATTCCAAATCTGTGCGTATATATATATATACAACCACGCACAACATACACTAAAACCCTAGTTCTGCTGCCCCTCATTTTTGCATCGTCTCTATTCCTAAAATTTTCGCTACCCAAGCCTAATCTTTCTCGGCTACTTGACCAAAAATCAGGTCCAAGCATTGTATCTCTTCTCCGTTGTTGCTAGATCCTCCCTAACTTCTGAGTGCATGCGGAACGTACCAACCCGGTTAACTCTATTTTCGCTGTGGCAACAAGTCACGCCACCCCCAAATCGGAATTCGGTGCCTACTTCCATTAAGCTACAACAACTCCAACCCATTTGCCATAAATGCTTTTCGTGTACTGCTGAAATTACCACCTGAGTCAACTGTGAGCAGTGCCTAATCCCCCCTGAGCAACCCAGCTTCCAAGCCACGTTACCAGTCGCTTCTTTTCTTTTTCTCATCCTGAAGCATTGTGCCGATCCATCCTATCCAGCAGTCCTTGGGTACCTACCACTGCAGCCTGCAGTACTCACTCCTCCCCCCCCCCAACACCATTATTGCACTCAAGGAACCAAGCAAGCTTCAAGCTGAGCTACTCCATCTTTTCTCCCTACTCTTTTCCCTGGGCAGTGCTACACGCCAAAGCTTCCGTGCACCCTGCTCCAATCACGCCTACGCCAGTACCCAAGCTGCACCCAAGCAAATGCCCAGCGGCACCCTCCCGAGCTCTTAACCCGATCTTTTGCTACTTCATCAGCCACAATTCGAGTTCTCCAATCTTGCGTTGCCTTTTCCCCAACGCAGCAAGCCAGTGCACCTCATTTTTTTCCTCTCCCCAAGTCGAGCAATCCCATGACTTCCTCTCCAAATCCTAGACTGCGGCCGAGTCCCACCCTTGGAAAGAGCTCCCTCTTCTTCCCCGAGCAATCCAATTTTCCCCAGATCTTCCCTATTTCGATTCTCGCTGCCATTCTTTCTACATCCCGACTTCTCCATCTTCTCCATGGGTCCAACCCGAGCAGCAGCAGTAATCGAGCTCCTTCTCCCCGATCCTTGACTCTTCCCCTGCTAAGCTGAGCCGGGCCGCCATCGCTTGTTGCCAGAGCAGTTCCCGAGCCACCGCAGCCCTCCTCTCCCTCGGTCCTAGCTGAGAGCAACGCCGCCGCACCAAATGCCGCCGTCGGCATGCGCTACCTAGGTGAGCCCAGAGGCCGCACTTCTCCGGTCTTCTCCATGCCCAGCATCACCGGCACCCCGCCGCTTCGCCGGTGGACGGTCGTCCCTACGCCGGGTGACCTCCCTGAGCTCCTCTCCACTGCCGCGCCCTTCCTCCAGCTGCCGCCGAGCTCCACCGCTGCCGGAGAGCAGCGCTTCACCGTCGGTCGCCGGATCTCCGGGCCATCAATGTCGCTGATGAGTAGCTGCCACAGCTCCGCCTAACCTCAACCCTCTCTCTTAGCTGCCACCTCCAGCAGCCAGCCTCGCCCCCGCCGCGCAACAACCTTGGCCACCAAGTTGGGACCCGGGACGCCCCGCCGCCGTCTACCTCCTCTAACCTCCTCTGCTTACACCTCTGACCGAGCATGCAAAGCAACTGCCAGTGGCAACGCCTGCTGTCGGCCCAAGCCCATTAGGTAGTAGAGTGGAAGCGTAGCCCCTAGAGTACGTTTTCTCTACATGAAGGCATGTTTTCTCTACTCCCCATGTTAGCTACGCCTTCTTCAGTGGAAAGCGTATCAATCCTAAGGCTATGCCTGTTTTGCACCTTCCCAGCACCGAAGACGTACTCCTTGATTTCCACCTTTGACGTCACCACCCCCTCCGACTAATCCTCCCCCTTTGGTATTTTCTCTCCTGGCAAATGTTTGGAAGTCCATAACCTCTCCGTCGTAGCTCCAAATGAACCCATTCTTTTTCCTATGATCTTATAAAATCAAACCCTATTCAATAGTACTAGTTTCATAATTTTTGGAATTATTTGAATTTCAAATTTGGAATCAATTCATAAATGAGCATGTTATGTAAATACTTTTAGCATGGTTTAACTTGGTAAATTCCTTGTTGCATAAAACCAACCATGCAATGTTAGTTTCAGTATATCCTTACCCTCAAAACCTTTTATGTCATAATAGCATTAAGAACTTTGAAAATCCATTAATTGCAATTCATTTCAATACACATGTGTGTATATATATATACATGCGCACATGTCTTTTTAATCTCGTTCTAATAGTTAGATATACAGGTTTCTAAAACTTTAAAACATGAATAATGCTCTCTAGACCCAATCCTTTGCATGAAAGCTAAAAGCTTATAAAATGCTAAAGTGATCTTAATCGTGTAAACCTTAGTTTCCTTATATGCAAAAGCCTCAACTCATGTGATGAGTATTTCCATCACATCGTGTTGAGAACCCTAAATATGCTTCTAAGTTCAATGCCTAGTTTTCAACGTCTCTTGCGTGTATGTTGATTCTTAATTGGTTCTTCCTCGCGTCGTTTCTTACTCGGTGTTTTCCCAGCGTGTAGAAACGACGTTACGTGACCTACGAAAGGATCCCGGATGAGTACCGTACCCAGTTCGAGATCGGAACCCGGCCAATATTGCCAGGCAAGCTCTCTACCCTTGATCATGTTGTAACCTAGGTTTACGAAATGCTATTTTGATTTCGAAACATGCATGCTACGTTTTATACCCATTATTTTATGTAGCCTAGTTATGTCCGACAGTTAGAAAACCCTAGTCCGACCCCGTATACCTTGTCACCCTTAGGACTACGTATTTTCGAAAAAGTTATCGGAAACCTAGGGTAGAGTATGTATGTATGCTTAGCCCTACGGTAGCAAAATTAGGTTTTCAAAATAAGAAGTGAAATACCCCCATATTTCATGTGGCAAATGTTTGGAAACGGAGCGTCGGGTCCGGAGGAGTATGGAGGTAGTATATCCACGGGTTGGGATATCTTACCGCAAAGTGGTTTTGTGAAACCAAAACAAAAATGGAGAAGATTTTGATCCGGGTCGATAATGAAGGGCGAAAGCAGGAAGCTTGTTAAAGAGCGAGGTAAGGCCCGACGTGGTTCTCGCTGCCCGTTTACGGGAGAGGTGTGGAGTCCCTCTCGGATCACCTAAAGACCGATCTTGAGTGCCGTTTGGCCAAGTCTTACCGTACGTCCACATGTCCTTTATGAGAAGGACTTGATCTAGTACCCGGCCGCCCAAGTGGCTCTAAGGCAACAGCTAGTTCTCAAACGGTAAGTGCGCCTACACCAGCCGAGGGTGAGTGTGCTTGCAAGGAACCTGACACTGTGCCAAATCAGCACGTCGGTGCTGAGGCCTCGGATGATGACGAGCCTGTTGAACTGCAAGCATTCAAGAAAAACAAGAAGAAGCTCTTCTGCAAGCCATTAACCACCTCGCATGTCGCTATCCACTCCTTCGCCTTCCCAAGCCTGTAGCAACGATGGGCAAATTTGACGCAGAAGTGCTAGGGTTTTATTTCATCCTGAGCACTGCACACTCTATGGAAATCCGAGGTACAAACTTGTATTGCAAGAGTGCTAGGGGAATTAAAAATGGTTGTGCCGGTGGATAATTGGGAGTGGGAAGTGTGAGAGCATGAAACTAATGTGTATTTGGTTCCTTTCCCGTCGGCTGTTGAGTTAGAAAGGATTGCTAGGAACCGGGAGATTAATGTCAGAGCACATGGAATTGTTCTTCACTTTGCAGAGTGGATTGTTGCAGCTAATGCTAAGTATACTCAAGATAACATTTGGGTGCAGGTTTACGGTGTACCATACAAGATTCGCGATTATCTAAGTCTATGTGCAATGGATTCACTTATTAGGGACAACAGTCGACATGGTTTACACTACCAAGAAGGAAATCCTCTTGCAGGTGTTTATCCTTGATCCACCCTTCCACTTGATGAAAACTGAGATTGTTGTGGACAATAGAGGTTTTGATATTTATTTCAAAAAATAGCTACCTGATGAGCCTTTAGATAACAAGGGTGATAATGGTCCAGAAGGTGAAAGGGACAAAAGGGAAAAAGAAAATATAGATGGAGATGTTGATATGGCTGATAGAGAGCCAAAGCACTTCAAAAATTCAGATGGCCTGGAGTCAAGTGGTAGCAAGTCAGCACCAGTGGGATCGCAACATTCTACCAGATCAGCACCGGTGGCTATCGTGCCAGTTGTTGATGCAGTTGTAGCAAGAGTACCTGTTGTGGCTTCGCCAGTTCAGCCCGCGCGGGCCTTGGTGACCGGCTCGGATACCCGGGTTATGGCAGTGGTGGCTCCCGCAACACGAGAACAAGCGTCATATTCTGCCACAGCACCTAGTGCTAAGGCAAGTGTTGAAGTGTGCGGAACGACAATGATACTTCACTCTGACCTGGCAGAACAACCCCCATGTCGTGGCAGTGTTTACTTCTGTCACAATGGGGGTTCCTGTTGTACCAGTGGTGACAGTCGTAGCACGGGGAGCTGTGTCACATCCTACCACCGCACCATGGCAGGAGCCAATGCATGTGGAGCACATGCGATAACTCACCCCATCGAGGTAGTGATTCTAGCTATCGCAGTAGGATTCGCTACACTTCCTGCAACACATCAGGGTGACGCTGCAATGCTTGGTCCCGCCGTGGTGGTGACTTGTGCTGCTGATACGATGCCTGCAAAGGTAGAGAACCTGTCTACCACAGCAGCGCCTGGCGCCCCTAGCTCTACGCGGGAGGCATCGTCTGTGGCACATGCAACTGTTTTGCCAACGTCAGCGTCTCGACCTGCTCCTGATGCGGTAGGAGGAATGCAGGTTGAGAATGCTGTGACAACCCTAAAACCCCAAGAGTATGATTGTAGTGGTCAACAACAAGATGGCCGCCTTGTCCGTGCCAAAGCCACCAGTTTTGCTTTGACTCGGAGCGTTTTGCAAAAAGACGTCCACGAGGTGAACGTAGGGCAATCATGACCAAGTCCCCCACCAGAAGATGGCTGACCGATGCCAATCATCTGCACAATACCTTATCTCCAAGAGGCTACGGATCAGCAAAGAAGGACAAGCTAAAGCTTCATCATCAAGACAACCTAGGAAGCGCTGGATCTTGTATGGATGATGGCATAACATGTTCTTCGTGAGCATGCCCTAGAACAAGAAGGAAGTAAGCAATAAGCTTAGTGGTGAAGTCGATCGTAACATGGAAGTAGTGGCTGATGCACCTAGTAGATCCACCTACCCTAGTCGACCAATGTTAATCCCTGTGATATAGTGATCCATGATCTATGATATCTATGAAAACCAATGTATCCTAGAATAAAATGTGTGATTGAGAATGATCTCTTTGATATTGTGAAGATGATTGGGGAAAATTATGACTTTTAACTAGCAACCCTGATAAATTTGATTGATGCGAGTCATTGGATTAACCAAGTTGTGATGATTGGAATAACCTAACCATGATTTTGAATACCTGAGAATTAGATTGAAGTGGATTATTTAGAGATATGCGATAAGGATTTTGGAAATGTGATTTTTAGCATGGTGAATGATTCTTGCTAGTTATTGGGCTCTGATCAACAAGTGAATGACCTCGGAAGAACGAAGTGCTCAACTTGGATTAATGCATAGATCTTGAAGCTAGAGATTAAAATAGTTGATTTCAATTGAATGATACTCCATATTTGATAATTAATTTGGTAGATTAAAGGTACGGTGAATTACCTTCCTGGTGATATGATGATCCCTAGGTGTTTGTCAATTGTTGGATGACTTAGATGAACAGGATCATATGAAAAGGAATAAGACTTGGGGTCTATACGGATTTATCTTTTGGGTGAAAATGATTACTTGGTGGTGTTTCAAGGATCTTGCAGACTTGGCTAAATATGGACAAAATTTTCAATCGGTGAAAGAACAACACCTGAATTTCAAGGATCGAGTAGGCTCTTGAGAGATCTTTATCAGATCACACCCCTCTTTTGCTTGACATGGGTGCGGCATTCCTTCTGGGTAATCAATCATTGTTCAAATACGAGCTCGATTGGCTAACTCAGGATGGCTTTGTTGATATGGTCACCCGACTGTGGCGGCAAGAGAAAAGGGGTAGGTCGTCAATGGAACGTTGGCAGAATAAGATTTGCACCCTATGACAACTTGTTCGGGGTTGGGCAAAGAACACAAGTTGGATGAACTTGACCAATTTTCGGATGAGGACTGTACACTCAGAAGACTCGCTAAACTCTTGAGAGAGGAAGAATTTAAATGGTACCGACGTGCCAAAGTGAAACATCTCCTCGAGGGTGATAATAATACTAAGTACTTCCACTTGGTTGCTAGTGAAAAGCATAGAAGCAACGTGTTTTCCAGCTTGAACAAGATGAAGGAGTGATTTATGAGGAACACCATATCCGTAATTATATTACGCCGTACTAAAAAGGACTTTTTGGCCCACGTGAGCCCAATCATTTTTCTATGGTTGAGTCTATGGTGGATGACATACCTAAAGTTTCAGAGGTTGAGAATGAACTTCTCACCGATCCTTTCGCAGAAAAGGAAGTTTGTGATGTGGTGTTCTCTATGGAAAATAACAAAGCTCCAGGGCCTGATGGCTTCCCGGCTGAATTAGGAGGTGATTAAGGGGGATCTCATGGAACTATTTCTTGATTTTCATAGCGAAGCTTTTCCTTTGTTAGCCTTAACTTCAAGATTATTACCCTACCCCCCAAGAAGTTTGATGCCCGTCAAATTTAACAATACACACCCCATCTGTCTATTGAATGTCAGCTTTAAAATATTTACCAAAGTTGCCACGAATCAGACCTCTCTGGTTGCTCAAAATATTATTAGATCAACACAGATGACCTTTATGCTAGGTCGCAATATCATGGAGGAAGTACTAGTCTTACATGATACAATACACGAGCTACATAGACGTAAGCTTGACGATTGTGTTTAAGATTGACTCCGAAAAAGCTCATGGCAAAGTTAACTACACTTTCGTTCACGAAACACTCACCATAAAAGGTTTTTCAACTGAGTGACAGGCTTGGATTGAAAACTTCACAAAACGAGGAAGTGTGGCTACTAAAGTGAATGATGATATTAGCCAGTATTTCTAAACAAAGAAAGGCCTTAGACAGGGTGACCTGATGTCCCCGATATTATTTAATATCATTGTTGATATTCTAGCAATTTTCATAGAAAGAACAAAGGCTGACGGCCAAATAAGAGGGGTTTGTCCTCACCTCCTTGATGATGGCCTCTTCATTCTGCAATATTGCCGATGGTACCATCATTTTTATGGATCATGACACGCAGCCGGCCATCAACATGAAATTACTCCTAAATGTCTTCGAACAGCTTTTGGGTTTGAAGATACAATTTCATAAGAGCGAGATATATGGTTTCGATAAGGCCAAGGTGTATGAAACCCAGTATACACAACTCTTTGATTGTGAAGTAGGGTCTTTCTTGTTTCTGTACCTTGGCATTCCTATTCATTATAGGAAATTACTAAACAAATATTGGAAAGGGGTGGAGGACCGCTTTGAGAAGAGGTTTAGTAGTTGGAAGGGACGTCACCTTTCAAGTGGGGCCACTAGGTGCTTTCTTGCTTATATTTATGCTCTCCTTTTTTGAGATTCTTGTTGGGGTGTGAAAGAGGTTGGATTATTACAAGTCCGGATTTTTCTAGCAAAGTGATAACCACAAACTTAAATATAGGCTTGTGAAATGGGGCATCTTATGCAGACCAAAGGACCAGGGTAGCCTCCGGATCTAGGATCTCAACCTCAAGAATAAATTTTTATTAAGCAAATGGTTATTTAAATTGGTAAATGAAGAGGAGGATTTGGCAAGAACTTTCGCAAAGAAAATATTTAAAAGGGAGTCATCTCTTTGCAACTCAGGCCAAACCCAGTGACTCCTAGTTTTGGAGCGGGTTAATGAAATTGAAAGAACAATTCCTACAATTTGGCACCTTTTCTGCCAATTGTGGGAAAGAAGTTAGGTTCTGGGTAGACAAACAGATAGATGGTCGATCGTTGAAGGATTAGTTCCCTATCTAATATCATGTGGTACATAAGAAACAAGCTACTGTAATGGAGGTTATGGGTTCTGCCCCACTCAATGTTTCATTTAGAAGAGCCATTGTCGAGCCAAAATTAGTGGCCTCGAAGGTTTTTGTTTTCAGCCTTACTCTCGAGCGGGACACCTATAGATGGAACCCGCTCCGGTGGATTTTTTTCGGTCGAATCAATATATTCCTCCCGTGATTTCCAATTCCAGTTCTGGGCTAAATATTTTTGGCGATTGAAACTCCCCTCAAAATAAAGATTTTTCTGTGGTATCTTTGTCACGGGGTTATCTTGTCGAAGGACAATCTAGTTAAACGGAATTGGAAGAGCAATAAACTTTGCGCCTTCTATAGCCATGAGTAGATAATTTAATATTTATTCTTTGAATGAAACTTTGCATATTTCGCATGGCAAGCAATCTGCATCAGTTTTGGCATCCCTCCACCTAAAATATCCCTCACATTTTTGGGCTTTGGTTGCAGGATGTAAATAACAGTTTTAGGCCTCAACTTTTAGCGGATGTGGCTGTTTTATGTTGGTTGATCTGGTTATATAGAAATGACGTAGTCCTTGATAAAAAGAAACTAACTGACCCTTTTACAGGTTCTTTTCTTATGTATTAACTTATTGCGATTGGGGTATACTGTAATGATAATCATTGGAGTAGGAGTGAATGGCTATTGGTGTCATGAGATTAAAACTGACTGTCAAATGATTTATGTCCTAATTTAGATGACGATTTAATAACAAGTTATATAATAGTTGATTTCATGTTTAGTTATGTAGCTTATCATTTTCTTTTCAGTCTTATAGTGTGAATTTTATAATGACTTTATAATAATGGGGTATTGTACATGTACGTTCGAGGGTAGAGGCTGAAAGAATGTTCTTTACTGCATTCTAGACATGATCATACGATAACCCGTCAAATTTAGCGTTGATCCCGAAATCATACCATCGTGAATCAATCACTCTATAATGACCAAATCGGTTTCAAATTCGATCAACACGATCACATTTGCTTTCCTTTTGCTTTTCGGTTTGGTCGATGTGCGCACATTGTACTGTATCATATCTTAGCTCGGAATCATGAGCCGCTCGAATGCCTCCAAATGGACTTTCCAGATTCCATCCGGCCTGCCTCTTCACACTCGACCGGCCTAGCGATCAGACTATCATGACGCACCCCGTCTCCTCTCTCTCTCTCTCTCTCTCATGATGGTAATTTGGCCCTTTGGGTCCATGGCTTTTTCGTACGACCTGTTGTGGTGAGAAACGTGTGATGTACTAGTGTTTGCAGTCCACGAAATGCTAATCCTACAAACTCCATATATTTGAGAATCAGCTTACCACTTCAGTCGACTATCTAAAATTTCTCGCGTGTGTTTCCGTTTCTGTTTTTCTCGCGTGAGAATATCTTGATCTACGTCAAGTGTCCACGAGAGAGAAGCAAATAGACGTGTGTGCAACAGATGCGAGTGGCAATCGAGAGAGAGAGAGAGAGAGATGGAGAGAGTGTGTTGAGGGAGATGGCTGTTGAAGTGTTGATCTCCAGGGAGAAATGTGAAAGGGTAGCGACCAATCCGAAACGGAGCGAGCAGTGCAGTAGTGCAGGTGTCGCTTTTGTAGTGGCGGCGTGGGCGCCGAGTCCCCAGGCTTTCGGCGCCCCCACGTCGGTGGCTGCCGCGGCCCGGAGGAGCAGCATCATTCGGGTGGCACAGACACGAAGGCACCCCGCGCGCGCACAACAACACGCGACCTGCCCGGATCGCGTGGGCACGCACACGTACGGTCCCGGCACGACACACGCGCTGCTCTCTTTTCCCCGACCCGCGCGGCCGCTTCTCTCGCACTGGATGGTCAAATCGTGCGGGTGCGGGTGCTGCGGCGCGAGCGCCCATGCGTGCCGGTCGGCCGGTTCCGCTCCCAACAGCCTCACGTAGCGTGCGGCCGCTAGCTGGTCAGGCACGCCCGCGCGGTGCGCGCTGTTGCCGTTGTCTCGGTCGCCAATCGGAGGGTCAAACTCGTGCCGTATCCCACTATGGCGTAAATACCTCATATACGAAACCTCAACCTCACTCCATCCGTACGTACATACCCATATTCATGCGTACGTGATACAGGGGAAGTACATGCATCGAGTAGCGTGTAGACGATTTGCCACGGTGTTCACTTGGGCTGTTGGGCATGGGACACACTCGGACACTCATCCATTTGCCACACGGCAAAAGCGTGAGTCTCGATGCTATGCTATCCAAGCTTGCTGCTTGCCGTGACCCCGTGAAGACGATCCTCTTGCAGAGAAAGGCTTCCAGATGTATGTCCGCGTATTATATTAGCCTACATGTTATTCCATCAGTAGCAAGAATCACAACAGCTAACCTAGCTAGGCAGGTCGAATCATATACATAGGTCGCAGATCCTTTTCGCCGTAGCTGGCGTACGTGAACCCGCGGGGCAAAAGGAGGCGTCAGGACATAGAGAGAAAAGGGTGCCCGCCCAAGATGACGGAAGAGATCCAGCGCCCGAGATCTCTCGTCATGATATGCTTTCCGGCCTCGCATGTCGATACTACCACAACAGCTAGCTTGTAGTAGCAATATCTGATCCGATCTCCGCCTGTCAATTGCACTTGAGTTGACCCCACCCTGATGGCCTGGCCTGATGTGATCCCAGGATCCCATCCGATCTTGATGCCTGGATGCGAGCCCATCTGCTGCTGATGCCTGATGTAGCGTTTTTATCCGTTCTCGCTAGCTTTGTCGCCTCGTTACTGGTAGCGAGGCCAGAGGAAGTTGTGCTTTGTCAGGCAAGCAAAACTCCGCAAAAAGCTATATTTAGTCCTATACCGTCAATCAACTGTAAAATTAACCCCCTATTAAAAAAAATTAAAAACGACCCCTTACCGCGGGTGGGATCCGCGGCACCCCACCTATCGCGGGTGGGATCCGCGGCACGTCCGCGGCACCGTGGATCCCACCTGCGGTAGGTGGGAGTTTTTTGGATTTGTTTCGTTGAGGGGGCTATTTTTACCATTGTCCGACGATAGGGGACTAAATATGGCTTTTTGTCGCAAAACTCGGGCAGGCTAGAGTAGGCTGACCACTGATACGACGGGTTGAATGGAACAAATCTAACCCTGTGAAAATTTGACGCGGTGACGTTACGAGCTAGAGGGTATTGTTCACTGTATGCCAGTATGGGAACGATGGGTTCTGTTTTTTCGGTTCACTCTACGCTACCGTAAATTCCACAAGTAGTATGTTTATACCCCTGTTGTTTGGTCCACTATGCCACGCTTGAAACTTAGAAAAAGTGAAGGAATTTCGTACGAGTTCAATTATGGAAAAAAAATCGATATGCTATTCCGATAGGAATCTCCTTTTCCCTGTATATTTTGGAGAAAACTAAAGACATTTGTTCAAACCTCATAAAAAATTTCTTTAAAAGGTCCAAGGCAATCTATTTCTTTCTCTCTCACATCTTTTCCTTCAAGTGATGCTTACCTCAAAAAATTTATGTATTTTTTCTATCCTATGTTCCAAATGGTCTTTCTTCACCGTAAAAGAAAGGCTCCTCTTTCCTATTTTTATATTTTCAATTCCTATAAGATTTGTTGTTGTGTTTTTACTAACCTATGTTCTAAACAGGACCTTATTGGTCCTCTTAGAGTACCGTGCTTTTTCTATTTGTGTGTTTTTCATTTCTATAATCTAAAGAGTAACTTAGAGTGTTTTTCCTACGCTGATAATGAAACTATACACCATCTCTCAGTTTTTAACTCTATTGTCGTTGAATGACTTGGGGTACGATTTATGAGTTTTTCCGGAGAAGGGGAATATAGTTATGAATCTGTGGCTCGTTCTGGATCAGTAACGAAGAATGCAGTGCTTAATTATGTCTGTGCTCTTGTCATGTGCAGTCTTCAAAAAGTTATAAATTGATTTTTCTTGTTGGCAAATATATTATATAGTAAAAGTAAAATACAATTGAAAAGAGAGAATAGACTAGAAATTTCAAAATAAAATAAAATATCCGGCCATTAATCTGGTGGACCCTCTTATTATTAGTGGGCAAAAACTGATAAATCTTCATAACTGTAGTTAAACATATCACAGTTGATAGATCTTCATAACTGTATCTAAACATATCACAGCTGATAGATCTTCATAATGCACCTAAACATATCACAATATATAGATCTTCATAACTGTATCTAAACATATCACATCAGATAGGTCATAATTGTATCAAAGAGAGCACAACTGATCAATTTTTATAACTGCACATAAACTTCATACTACCATTGATCTAGTAGATCCTTATTATTATTAGACAACAAGAAATAAATCATCATAACTATACCTAAACATTATACAAATAACTTACCGGCACAGTACAATAACCGGTCAACCTACTCATGATCTGAATTTTGATTTTCTTTACTAGTATAATATCACATACAAGTCTAAAAATCAAAGATGATTAAAGACGTTTCTTGCGTAATTACACGTGACACCGTGCTAGTTTAGGTCAATAAAAAAAAACTCAACCAACCCTGTACTAGCACCAGGTGGTACTTTTTATATAGAAAGAAACAAGCTGAGAATTTAGGTAAATATGAAACACGGTGTGGTGATTGATCCTCAAAACGACAGGTAAATGAAGATTACAACACAAGGGAGCAATCTGGAGTCGGTGGACCTCTTCTGTGCCCACTTGCCGAAAATCTTCGTAGAGCCTCTCCAACTGATTTGAACGTAAAAATGCAACAGCGGAATTATGACAGTTTAACATTTGGCGAGAGAGGTGTTCAGAAGGGCCTGGGGGACTCTGCAGGGATACCGAGTTGAGCAAGATGGGTCTCTCAGTCCCTGTGGTGTATTCTTGATGAGTATGCTGCTGGAATGTTTGGGATCAGAGAAACAAGGAGGCTGACGAACTTCCATGTTGGAGTCTCTGGTCCTGATGTTGTTCAAGCGCCGAAGGCTACAAGCTATGCATCTTCACTGATCGGTTGCCTCCATCTGATGACAGTGGCAAGGGGAGCACAACGCTGGCAGCTGAGGCTGCTCATAAATCGAAGATGATGCTGAATGTCCAGGAGGGCACACTGGGACTCTGGGAGATACATTGGTGACCGGTCAGGAGATGTTATCCATGTTTTGATATGTTGTTTGATGGCTTTGGCGGCAAAAAGGAAGTATTCTTAATGCTCATTGGTGTTGTTTTCTGTTATCTAGAAAATTGGCATTGTTTTCTTACTTAACAAAAAGTGTTGGCCTGTGAGGCTGATTATGTAACAACTATGTGCTGAAACCTGCGGTTTGATCATGTTTCATTTCCATGAAATGGAGTCGGGGAAAATCTCCTTGTGGACTCGTGAATCCAAAAAAAATTCTGGAATGGGAGTCCAAGGTCGAGCTGTTTACTGATTTTTTGCTTGCATTTAAAGAGCCGATCAGTGGTTGATGTTTTAGATGCGTGCTTTGCTGTGACAACATTCACAGAAAGAGCTGGAAATTCTGAAACCTTCAGAGACAAGCTGCAACCTTCCACCGCATCTCCAAATCTTTTTGCAAAGTGTGCATTTAAAAGCCTATGGCTTCGTCTTGCCTTTATGTGTGCGCACTTGTTCGATCATTTTACTCCCCAGTGAACCAATGTATAGTGTGAGTTTAATGAGGTAGATAGTTTTTGGTTCGATGAGCCAACCAGGGAATGTCAGTGTACATTCCAAAGACGAATCACACAAAACGTAACTTTGTACTGGAAAAGAAGGATTCAGCTAAATTATCTATGCAAGTGGCTACAATGTGTTTTTGACAAGTCAGGCTTGCCATGAACTCTTGAATACAGAGAAATCCGGGAACATGCCATTCTGTAGCATGAAAGCTCCACGTTTACAACAAATCATTCCCAAGGAAACTCCCTACAGGTACTACTAGTCTACTAGCATGTCCCAGCTGCCGTTCAAGTAGCCAGTTACTCTAGGTGTCACCTTATGGCCACGAAGGCCCCAACATGCAGATCCAGGAGCCCAGGATATCAGAGTACCTAAACATGATAGCGCAAACCACAGAAACACATCCTTGATCCTATATTCCACACACATCGAGCTCACTGTACGTGGTTCGGTTCGCAGGGTGCAATTCTTGAGAAGCATGCATGACGAGCTCACCACATGTGGCGATGTTAGGCGAGTCTTCAGTTGCTAGCGGCTGAGAAACCCGTACGACGGCATGTCCTCGATTTGCTGAATATCTTCAAGTAATAGCTCTCTCTCAAGCTGGCGCCGCGTAGATTTAATAACAGTCTGCGGTGAGATTATCAGAATTTAGTTACGAAAGAAGGTACTCGGGAGTCGGTATGAAGATTGTGAGCAGGAGATTTCGTATTGCAGAAAGACATACATTGAAATCCATATAAGTGGCGTGCATTTCAAGCCATTTCTGATCCATCAGCTTAAAGGTTATGCAGTAAAGAATGTCAAAAGCTCGATCATTTTCTGAACAAAAAACAATAGTTAGATGTTGGTATCAGGAGGTAGTTTTAACAGTAGGAGCAGCCCTCCGCTTACTAAGCTGATGTGTTAATTACTACACCTATAGTGCCATCCGATATTAAGGATATACATTTCATGCTATGGAAGTAAATTGATTTATTTATTTGCCAAACTTTCGATTGCCCTAGTTAATAGCTGTGAATTGCCTTTCCAAAAAAATAGCCGTAAATTGGAACATCGAGAGCAGATAAAGTTAGGCCAGTTAGCCAAGCCCGCAAGATCAGCCATTAAGGATAATTAACAGGCACTGACTTTTCAATACAGTCGTCAATAGATCACTGCATGAAACTACTCTATCGTACAATTCTTTCGGGACAATGATCCATATATAGCAGTTCTGTAAGATTTCAATCCTGCACAAATGTGACAGTAAAATACTGACTGTACCTATAAGGAGATTTAGGAACACTGCTCCAATCAAAGACCTCGGCTTAGCTGCAGAGGAAATAAGTATCAGTCACATGTGCCACTAATCCACATTGTTAATTGCAATTGCAAAACTAGTTTCACAGTTTAGAAACTTTACCCAGGGAAACATTAGATACAAGTACATTGATCAACTAATCAAGAAGCACAGAAAAGTTTAATGAACAAACCTGCTTGAAGATCAAGCATCTGAATGAGCATGAATGTAATATTTACACCAGCTACAGCAAATGGATATTCCCACAATGCTCTGTCACCATTCTGCTTACAAAGGAGCTCCTCAAAGGATTTCTGCACAGAAAGGGTCTTCTTGAGATGAATGAAAGGTCTAACGCATAAATATTAGCTCTCTATTAGGTCTATCAGATATCTTATGGTTTCTTTTCTCCACAGTACGGTCAGGGTCTTCTTGAGATGAATGAAAGGTCTAACGCATAAATATTAGCTCTCTATTAGGTCTATCAGATATATTATGGTTTCTTTCTCCACAGTACGGTCATTTTCAAAGGATCATTAGCTATAAAATTGTCATCCGTTGCTAGCCCAACAGATGTGTATAGCTGTACATTAAATAAGGCCTTAGATTCTTTCTAGCTCTAGCTCGAAGAAAAACATTGAAGCATTAGGGACGTAGCCTAGCATAGGGAGAAGCTGAGATGAATCTGAAAAAGCACTTGAGTAAAGGGACTTGTACTCACTCGATAATTCCTGGCGAAGTATAATAAATTCTCCAAAGAGATAAAGCCACCACCCCTGTAATTCCAACACAACATATGATTGCACATTTGAAATTTAACTAACAAACTGTTTGCCAAAGTAGTATGGGAATAAAGGGGAAAACCAATACCTGAAATCTGTGGATGGATCTTTCCCTTGCCATCCCATCTCCTTCCACTGGTCTGATACTAGTCCTAGAAGTTCAATTCCAGGAAAAGAAGCATGCCAAAGGGCTTTCAGTGCTTCCTATAAAGGTGTAATGAATGGGTAAGTAACCTCTTGCATACAAACTAGTGCATGTGATGACAAATTAGATAGAAATGAGGAAATGGAGCATCAAAATATATGCTCTGAATTGCTACATCGAACAAAAAGAAGAGAGACAACTTTAGTTCTTTAGGGACCAGTTGCAGCAGAAACAATTAATAGTAACTAGGGTACAAACCACATGCAAGCATGTCCTGTTGCACCGTAGGATCAATTGGCTAATTTACTCATACCAAAAAATTATGTTTCCTAAAGGTTTTTGAATTATACCTACAGGATACGGTTAGTCTAACAAAACTGATGGATCGAATTATGCACGTCCACTGTATCCAGTTGGTTTCAGTATCCTAATACTCTCTGGAAACATCATCCCGTTCTCTAGTAATGCAAACATGAGCACATAGCTATTTTGTTAGGTATCTCATGTATACAATGTCGACCCACTGTCCAATCTTATAATCGGAGAACAAAGCTTGTCACAATATATGAAATAGCACATTACAACCCACAAACAAACATGTTGGTGGTGATACCATCCGCAGATCCTACCTGATGCTCTCCGTTTGTACTATCATAAGGCACCTCTATCCGGTTCTGTAATCTTTGCAGGCACTCTTCCTGCAACAGGAAATAAAATACTGTCATTCATGCAGGAACTCTCGAAGTTCAAAGTCCTAAATAGTACCACATGGCATGCCAAATCCATAGAATTAGACAAGAAAACAAGTATTTGTTAACCATTCTACTCAAAGCCAATAAGGTGAGAGTTGACATGGCTCAGTTTTCGTGTTCTTATAAATCAGAAACCCGGCATGCAGGGATCAATCATGCGGCAAGTCCTAAGCACAACTGCACAAGTATAATGGAACATAACAATTGCTTCGTATGCTCTGGCACTCGCTGGATTTCGGTAATCGCTTGTATTTATGCTTCAAAACAATCGCATCACGACATTATTGAATATACTCCCAAATCCCTGGATCGACGAGAAATGGATAAAGACGACAGCAGGCTTTCACCTGAACCGGGCTCAGATCGAAGGAAATGCGCGCGTCAGTGTCCCTCCTCTGCACGCAGACGCACGAGAACCCCCGCCCGATCCATGCCGTCGACCCCGCCACGACATCCGCTGGAGAGAGACATCGACGTCAGCCTCTTCCCTGGGACAAAGCAAGGGAGGTCCGAGCGGGATCACGCACCCACATACCCGGTGAGGGGTGGTGGCCGGAGAGGCGGCGGACGGTGAGGAAGGAGCCGGCATTCTGGTCCATGTGGTGCGCCGGGCGCGCTGGCGCTGCTCTCTCCGTCTCCGGCCTGCCTCGCCCCCCAACTCCTCTCTCTCTCCCCCTCCGGCTCCGGTGCCTGCCTACCTACGCGCCGCGATCAGCGCGGGAGTCCATGGCTGGGTTGGAAGAGCGTGGGGGTGGGAAGGCTGGCTGCGGCTACCAATCCTGGTGGGCGCGAGATCCACGGGCGGATCACGAGGGAAGGGGAGGATGGTGGCTGGGTGGGACGGGCTCGGGCTCGGGCTCCGGAACACGAGGCTTCGCGCCGCTAGGATCTCTTACTATCTCCCCGTCGCCTTGGCACGTTGGGTTGTTCGTTTGGTTGGCGCTTCTCTTTGGCTTTGGCTGCGGACGGGGGTGGGTTGGTGGCCTGGCGGGGATAATTGCGCTCGTGTGCTGTTACTTTCCTCTTTTATATCTCATCAACTGTAAATCCCATGCAATTGGGACATATTTTTTGAGAGAGCAGTTAACTGTTTTAAAATTTATTATCGGCCGTATTTGTTAGACAATTAGATGTGTCCAGATTCTATCCCTTTTACATATAATGCCTCTAACCTTAACTCCTCTCCCCTGTCTCTCCCAACGCTATAGCCGTTCTTATCTCCTCCTATGATTCTCGCATCTGCCGGTAACCGCCTCTGGCTTGCCACCGCCAAACAGAAAGAAGATGATTTTCGTGAGAAAATTCAACCGTTCACCAATTAAAAATCAACCAATTGACTATTAACAACTCTATATTTTTTGGAGTTTAGAAATGAAATTATATTTTAAATAGGCATTACACTGTTATATTTTCTAATGACAATAAGTCATTCATTTCGCCAAGTTGTATTTTTCTATTTTTCTAATTCTCGATTGTCTAAATTTTACTTAAATCTTAGTCATTTTAAATTGCACACCACCCAGTCTGAAAATGCAGCATAGGAAATGTGCAATTTTAGCAAAATTTTACAACAATTTTTTGTCCCTAGGTAATACATGGAGTGAAGTATATAGATCATGATGGTTGAACTTTGATCCAAGGCTTAAAAATAACTATGATATAAAAAGATCTCATAGGACTTGCAAATAGACAATCATTTTTCCTAAAACTAAAATGACAGTGCAAAACCCTAAAAAAAATGTCAGTGCAGATATCCTGAACTCCTAAATACTAATCCATTGTGGCGTGGGGCTCTCCCTGACAGAGGCGTGGGGGGACACGGGCCAACCTAGTCGTGCTCGCCTTGCACTTTTCCTGTGGCCACCTTCTCCGGCTCCTCTTCCCTTCCACGTAGGAGCTGTATGCTTACACGATTTAAATCACCTTGGTTTGCTGATTTGTTGGCCTGTTAATAGCTGCCATGTCTTCAGGTTGGAGTAATCCAGCCAGCTAGATGCTGACGGAAACCAAAGGCTACTCTCTGTTTTGCGATAGGAACCAAAGATTATTTAGCCAAAGAAAAGAAGAAAAAGTGGACACTGATCAGAAGACACGATGTTCAAAGACCGATCAATTTATCTGAACCGAGTAAAACATATCATTGTGCTGACCAAGGTCATAAATCTTGTCTCCAGGGGGCGAAGATCTAGATCAAGTGCACTTTGGGCCCCCAAAGATTGTCAGCAAAGTCCATATCAAGTGGCCTAAACAAATCGTTCTATATGAGTCGGCATAAAGTATGGCAATGCACATGGCAAGCAAATGCCTTGTCTCCTTCCATCAGCTTGTTTTAAGCTCATCTTCGTACTGATGGGACCGAAGCCTGAACATTCTACAGAGGCAAGAAATTTTACAACTGATCTATGATGTACATCAACGGGTACAGAGTTTTCTTGGAACTCAAAACTTCAGACATTATTGCTCCTATGCTCCTACCCAGAAACAGAGGTTAATAGAAACAGAAAGATGAAGTAAGTAACAGATACTTCGAATTATGGTGGAACTGGTTGATTCCACCTGCGCTTGACTTCAGTTTTCGATCGAACCTCTCTGAGCATCCCATCTGTTCCATAGTCTCTCTCCATCACCAGATTAATCCCTTCTTCCGAGTACCAACTAACTCCTATACACAGTATACCGTCCTTGTCCACGTCAACATAGGCAGTGACACCACCAGGTAACCAAAGTACAGTGACGTCTTGCATGTCGAGCATCTCCTCCTCTCCAAAGAAAACTGAGCTCTCTGGCAAGGTTCTCTTCTTCATGGTCTCCATGCACAAGTACACAAAGGGAGCTCCACCCTCTATTTCTTGCATTTCCTCACTGAAAATTGGTGTTGCACTGACTTCATACACTTTCCAGGAGCCTGTCAGTTCTGATGGTTTGGTCCGATTTCTTTGAGAGAAAGGTTTAACATCAACAGGTGTATTGCTGCATAGAACATAAGTGTTATTCAAGAAAAAGAATGCAATAAAAGTTCATTACAATACAGAAGTTCAGATGGTTCTTGTGGATGACAGGATCGATGCTGAGACATGAAGGTTATGTTTACAAAATACAAGGAGGCCAAGATCTTCTGGAAGACAGTCGGACCATCAGGAACAAAGCAAGCATAGAGCTGTACATAAGAATGTCTTCAATGCTTTTAAAGGAAAAATGATTTCTTCAAAGGATGAAATGGAGCAGAGTTAACCGAACTTTTAAATGGCATTGGTTTAATTTGTTTAAACAAAAGAGGCCGTTCTCTAACCTTTCTGGATTGGTACTACGAAGCTTGAAATATTTCATGGTTGTTGAATAGCAGTAAGTTCTATGCCATGAGCAGAAAAGCAGATAGATAAACCTGTAGCAATGGATAACAGGAATCTTACTCTTCAACATCGATATTTGCTGGACTGGCCCATTGTTCTTCATACACAGCAACTCTTACAATCTGTATATTAGCTCCTCCTTCATTGAACTCAATAGTATGCACGATACGCAGTCTCTTGTGGCATCCTTTGACCAGACACTAAAATGGAGATGGATCCCATCATCAGACAACAGTTATTGTTGCAAACCCAAAACCCATAGCAACACTAGAAGTGTTGTGAGGCAAAAGTCAAAGGCAGACACGAAATTATATTTATATATATACATAAACATTCATAATCCATACTCATAATAGTTGCAATGGACTCTCCAGCAAAAGGTTTAGAATGAAAATTATATTCTTAAAGAACAACTGATTAATTAGTAGCTACCTCGGCATATGGTTTCCAATTCTCCATAATACTAGTTGAGACAGATTTAAAATATACAGAGAAAGAAGAGTAAGTACCTAACACACCATCAGAAACATGTACATCACTGGCTATTTTTGCTATTTAGACACCTATACAATTCATAAGACCTATTCACATCCGTTATAGGTATCATATAAGTCACCCATTAGGTTTCTTCAGATGCAAAAAAATAAAAAGCCACAACATCTCGAAGGAAGACATTGGGCAAAAGATGATTGTCAATCAAGAATATTATATCAGTATGGCCTTCAATGGGATAAAGGTATTGCCTCTCATGGTACTGTGCTTGAACAGACAAAGGCCCATCTAGCAAAGCCTTAGTAAATTCATAGCATGCATCTCATCTATAATTTTCTTTAGGAATAAGTCTACTTCACCCCCTGATCTTTGGAGCAAAGTCTACATACCCCGCTGAACTTTGAAACCGGGTAACCAGTCCCCCTATCTATTCAATACCATTCAGAAAACCTCCTACACCCAGTCCAAGCAGTTTTGTTGATCAGTATTGCATACGTGGCAGGAACACATGGCGCCAAGTGCCACATAGATTTAGTGGAGCGCCAAATACCCCCTAGAAATGGCGCTAAACACCAATTAGATTCCACAAGAGATCATTGATCAACTCCACCACAGCAAACCATCAATGGCGTCTCGTCGCTTCTTCGCCTACGACCCCTACGACTACTACTACTCCACCCCATACCACTACCCCTACCCCCACCCCTACTACCGCCACCTAGCCGTCGCTCGAGCCCCCGCACGAGACGATGACATCGCCTTCTTCCCGGCGGATGTCGGAAACCCCGAGCCGGCGGTGAGAGCGGCCGCGCATCCCAGCCCCTACACCTACTACCACCAAGCAGCTCTGGCTCGAAATGATGCCACCTTCTTCTCGGACGTCGAGAGCCTCAAGGCGGTCAAGGCGACGGCTGCGCACCATCATCATCCCAGGCCCGGGTCGTCGAGGTCGGTCTCTATCCCGATCCCACTTCGTCGAGTCGGAGTCTGAGTTGGAGCCGGAGCGGGAGGCCAAGGGGTCGCACGTGCCACGGTGGCTCGGATGGCGGATGTGGTTGTCTCAATGAAGAGGGACTAGTTGGTGGAGGCAGCGGCTCGGGTGGTCCTGGCGAGGAGGATGGTGTGTGCGGTGGAGCGGGAGGCGAAGAGGGTTGCAACGAGGATGGCGGCCGAGGCGGAGGCGCTACGCGGGGACGCGAGGGGGAGGGTGGCCGTCGAGGAGGCGCTCATGCGGCTCAACGCTGTGCACGACGTCAGGAAGCACTGAAGGAGGGTGACCAAGAGGGTGCTCACGCTCTAGGACGTCGTCGACGCCCTTGAGCCCAAGTTGGCGCCGACGCCGATGATGGATGCGTCCGTGGCCGCGGTCGCCACGTCGGCTGAGACCGTCGAGATGGTAGAGGTTGAGATCGCAGAGGAGAGCAAGATGGTGTTGGAGTTGCCGCACGCCCCGGAGCACGGCGTAGAGATTGGAGCGAAGGCCGTGGTGGAGTCTCTGGCTACAGAGATGGCCGCCGAGATGGAGGTGGATGGAGGAAAGGCCATCGACGGCGAGGACAACCATGACGTAACAGAACAGTGGTGGACGGCGAGAAGGTGGAGGGGAAAAATCTGAGTGTTGGCGCCATTTCTAGGGGGTATTTGGCGCTCCAATAAACCTACGTGGCACCGTATCCCTGCCACGTGTGCAATACTGATCAACAAAACTGCTTGGATTAGGTCTAGGGAGTTTTTTGAATGGTGTTGAATAGATGGGGGGTTGGTTACCCGGTTTCATAGTTCAGGGGGGGTATGTAGACTTTGCTCCAAAGATCAAGGGGTGAAGTAGACCTATTCCTTTTCTTTAAGCTGTGCTAGCCTGAATCATTGCAAGTGAGCATATACGAAGAAGCATCCTTACCTATTACCATTGTACTAACCCAAAACAAGCACAATCTTTTTGCAGAAGACTAATAAGTAAACTTAAGGAAACATACTTGCTCAAACTTGTATGTTGGTGAAAGAAAGTATTTAGATTCATCGTATTCACCAATTGCTATATCAAGTGGACCTCTAGAGTATGATCCATCCTGAAAATGAAACATGCAGTGGATTATTCATAATTTACAACACAAGAACAAATACCTAAAATTACTGACTTAAAATATGGAAGATGATAGCCCAGTCTCCCAGAACAATAGTGACAAGATAAATAATGTGCCTGAACAAGAATGAATATGCTTAATGTCTTAATATCAATGCTATACTGATATTTAACTTAAATGGAGGAAAACAAAAAGTCAGGGGCCTGAGAGCTAGTTTGACATAGTTCAAACCTATCTCATGAGCTAGATTATTGAGCTTATAGTTATAGTTCAAACCTATCTCAGGAGCTAGATTATTGAGCTTATAGTTGTAGGCCTAGGACTAGTAGATTGTTCGGAAGCTTCCCTGTATCAGCTTCAGTTTTTCTTGCATGACTAATTTGAACACAGAAATTTAAGCTTGGTCAGTGCTGGTGCACCATAATGCACTGAAAACAAACTGCTCATAGGTCTTTCATGCAGAAGTACATTAATATCACAACTAACTGCCTTTTCTAAAATGACATATAAGTGTTGAAGGTTTAACGGAAGGAAATAGGCTGTGGTTCTCGATTAGCAACAATATAAAGGAGTGTAATCGCATTAGCAATCATATTTACGGTTCAGTTACTTAATGCTAAATCCAATAGCCAATGTAAGCAAGGTCAATCATAGAAGTTGTAACTTGTAACAGCAGAACAAGACAAGATCTTCAAGAATCATGCGGAAGTATGATGAAAAGAAAGAAGAGAAAAGAATCCCACCTCAAAAAATACGATCCCTGGTTCCATAGTAATAGTATCTTCATCAAGGACCTCGCTCCTCTTAAGATCAAAAGATTCATGGGAAGGCAAATTAACAGTTATTTTCCCACTGGAAACTGTCATGATTCCAACCATCATCTCCTGCACTCTGCTTATCAGCTTCGCCGTAAGGATTGAGCTGCACCCAGTTTGTCTTCCTCCGAATCTCAGATCCATGGCCACTATCATCAGACTTCTCAATGTGAGAAAGAGTGTAGCAATCATAAAGGTACTCCTCTTTGCTTCCCAGTCCAACAGGCTCCATCTCTGCTGTGATTGGCGAGAACACAGCTCCCACACCCTTCCATATGCCACTTAAGCTACTCGCAAATGTCTCCCAAGCAGGCCTTATAACAGGTTCCTATGATCAAAGAAGATACAGCACTATATCAGAAATTCCGCCAAATGGTCAGGAATTACCTGCTAACTCCAGTATATGATGGTAAGTATGCTTTGCCCCACGTGATTCTCCATCATCTCCCACTATTTGAAGCAAGCCTATTACAAGTGGCGTGCTTGAGGGATTTGATCAAAGAGCAAACTAAGACGGATATTTTTATCAAATCTTTCAAACTAAAATGTCTAATTTGTAGCAGGCATTGGTTAAGTCTAATAAACACATCCTCACATATCCATCTACGCGTATAACTGAAGTAGCTGACAGGATTTTGTACGAGGAATTGGAGAACCAGCTATGATTCCCCCAAATGGTAACATTAGACACGCGTATCCATGGTACAATGACAGCGAAGTTCACTACTTCTGCTCGTTCGAAAGTGGTAGTATCAATGCACCTGGGTCTGGAGCACGGTCTCGACCTCCACAAGCATGGCTCCGGAGACCAGAACCCTCGGTCCCGCATCCTCCCCCTTCCTACTCCCCGGCGGCGGGGGAGGCCGCAGGCGGCGCCCACCCGGCCGCCTGCGGCGGCGGTGCTTCTGGGACCGGGCCTTCTCCTCGGCGGCGCGTTCGTTGTCTACGCTCCAGACGTTCTCCTTCCCCCTCGACGACGCCCTGCCGCCCCCGGCGGAGCAGGAGATGGCAGCCCTAGACGCGGAGAAGGAGGAGGAGAGGCGGTGGCGGTGGACGCTAGGGCCTAGGACGGCGAGGCTGCCCCCGCACGCGCCCAGGCACGGCGGCTGCATGCTATTGCCCGGCGACGACGGCGAGTGTGCGGAAGCAGCGAGGCGGAGGCGGAATGGTTTGAGGATAGTGCCTCGGAACCGTCGTTACGTTGACGTGCGGGCCCCACGATAGAGGGGACCTTCTCCCGCTGAAAGCACCTTTCCGTTTTTCAAATATGAAAGCGAATCCTCATTATACGCTTTTCCAAAATCGAAAGCAATTTCAAGCAACGCCTTCGCAATCTTGCTGAAGGTAACGCGAGAAAACAACGCGAAAAGTGCCTGCCTAATTGCTTGCTTCAGCACACGACATCGAACTCATTCACTCAACATCAACAGCGACACCGGCCTCCATCAGTCGAGCTTCCTCCACAACGATGACGACGATCAAGAGCCACATCCACGGATCGGAGAGATGCACAGTGGCGTAGCGCAATATTGCGCGCGCCACCCGACCAAATCACAGCTACATTTCAAGTTTTCAAACCCATCGTCGATCGAAGGCCAGCGCCACCGCGCACGCATCAAGGTGTGATGATTAATGGCAACGGCGGTTGGTCCAGCCCTGTCGAACAGCTCTCGATAGCTTTTGCGAGGTCAGTGCACGGCGGTTTGGTCCGGAAAAGCGACGCCTATTCATTCCAATTATTAGGAGGAACGAAAGCTCTGCCCAGCTTACTCGTTCATTCGGAGCTACACCGCCGTCAGCATGTTCCATGCATGCCACCGACAATGTTAACCCCGGCATTAAGCAGAGATAATGGCTGCAGTTTGTCCGTCTCGCTCCTAACAGTGCACAGCGGAAGTATTGCTGATGATGCTCCACGTGCAGAAGAGGTAGTTTACCTTCATGGTTCAGACATCGGCATCGTGTCTGTTCATGATCATGTAGAAATCGATGCTAACAACAAAGAAAGCAAACTATTGATTGAAGCTGTTATATGTGTGTAATGGTTATAAGGTTTTCTTTTTGCCTCCAATGACGATGGGATAAGCCAATCAAAAGTTTGCGGCTAATGAGTAGTGACCATAGTAGTACTTGGTGGTTGGAGAGAACGCAAAGAAACAGAAGTATGTGGAGGTTAGCTTTGCTTTCCTTGCAATGCATATAAAGTCCCTCAGCCTCCAGATGTTTACATGACTCTTGCCATGCCATGCTACAGTGTAGGATCCAAAAGGAAAACGAAATCATAACCCCAACTTTGGTGGTGCTGCTGGTAGCGCTCTAATGCATGCCTAATCATTGTACACCAGCGACATGAATTCAAGTGAACCCTAGGGAGCTAGGCTAATCAAGGAGAAGCTTTTAATTAAGAGTTTGTGATCCAGGCTGTCCATGGAGACTTCCGGGCCAGGATCTTGTTTGCGAGTCGCTGTCAGGTGTAATTACAAGGACAGTAGGAGGGGTGGTTGAACACTGTGGCATTAGCATCAGGATAGCTACTTGATCTGCAGTTACTGGAGCTCAAGTGTACCTTCCCCTCCTCCTCCGGAGGTAATAGTACCATCAGAGAACAGGAAGTTAACTGGTACTAATCGTAGATGCTTTCGGTTCTAAATGACTAAATAAATTGAGTTGAGTGCTCCTAACCAAGCAGCCTAGAGCTGTCACGACGCTGAGCGAAGGGAGAACCGTACGTACGTGTCGGTCGCTGCAGAAAATTCGATCAAACCGCGGGTCGATCAGGGGTTGAACTTGCTTCAAGCTTGAGCACAATTCGTTGCCAGGCTTCGTCCTCGAGTGCAGTCATGACGCATGACTCCGAAGTGCTAATTGAGATGCTTGGATTCATAAGCCTCCATCTCTGTTAATTTTCTTCAAGCAACCCGGCTGTGCCGTTAATCCTTGAAATGACGACGTGCGTTGCTGCTTATGTAGGAGATTTCGCGAAGATGAATTGTACGAGGTTTCAGAGCGCGACCAGTACCACGGCATACGGAGATTGCATGCATGCATCAAGGAGAACATTGCGCAATTTGGGCATGAAACCAGCAGATACGCATGGGCTGATAACTACGCGCAGACCCCAGCCATCGTACTGCGCAGATACACGCGGCATACACTGAATATCTGTCCGGCCTGCATCATAATTAGGAGAGGACGACCATACTGACCTGTAAGAAGGTTCATTTCCTCGGCAAAGTAAAAGGTGATATGATCAACTGTTCACCATCAGTTCAGGTTCGCACACATGATCGTCGCGCTATATAAGACCACTCCAGACCTCTCGCTACCTCCATTGCCTAGGCAACCAGTACTCTCCAACACGAAGAGAAGCGAGAAGAGTTCACGCGGGAGCTAAACAGCAATGGCGCTTCTTTCTCTCTTCCTCTCGCTCCTCCTCGTCTCATGTGCCGCGCAGTCGCCGGCCTCGTCGCCGTCGGCGTCGAACGCTCCTCCGGTCAGTGCCTCCACGCCGCAGGCCTCCGCCGCAGCGCCGACTGTTGCCGCCTCGCCATCACAGGTGTCTGCCGCACCGCCGTCGCAGGTGTCTGCCGCCCCGACAACCGCCGCCGCCTCGGCGCCTCAGGCTGCGACGACACCTCCGCCGACCACGGCTGCCTCTCCACAGCTGGCTGCCACGTCGCCTCCGCCGACTAGTGCCGCCTCTCCGCCGCTCACTGCCACGTCACCTCCGCCATCGTCTGTTGCCTCTCCGCCACTAGCTGCCACGTCACCTCCACCTGCCACCTCCTCGCCTCCCGTCTCTGCACCCCCTCCGGCGGTGACCGCAACCCCTCCGGCCACGCCACCTCCGGCCACACAGCCCCCAGTGGCCTCACCCCTGGCCACACCACCGGCGACGCCTCCTCCGGCCACCCCGCCGTCCGCATTTGCTCCGTCGCCCCTGCTCATGGCCCCGGTCGCAACGCCCACCGTCCCGCCGGCAATGGCACCAGCTCCAGCGCCCGTGTCACCGGCTCCGAGCGTCGCTCCAACTCCGTCGCCCACGATGGCGCCAGAGCTGGCGCCCATTATGGCCCCGGAGCTGTCGCCCATTATGGCACCGGAGTTGTCGCCGCTCAGCTCAGTGAGCCCGTCGCTGTCGCCCGCGTTCGCGCCCACGGCGGAGGATGAGTCGGCGGCAGCGAGCGCGCGTGCCGTCGTCGCCACGCTTGTGGCGTTGGCGGCTGCAGGGCTCGTGGTCTTGTTTTAAGCAGAGCTGCGTTACTTCCGTGTTGTTGTTACACGACCGTGTTATCCTGTTGACGTTACGGACGTTGCATACTTGCATGTATGATTCTTGGTTTACGGTACATTGTTTATTTATTTCTTCTTATATACGGATGATGGATCGGCTGCTACTTTTCATTTGTAGAGAGAATCTTGTGTATATCTCTGATGTACTATCATGTATCATTCCGGTGGTCGCTGAATGAGTCATCATGCTACTTCTTACGCTTATTGCAATGTGATTTACTCTTGTCGATGCAAGTGAAGATGCAGAAGCTTGAACAGCTGAATATGCGTGACTTTAACCAGGCATCGGGCCACTGCAAAGTGTAAAAGTCGCTGTGCGTGTACAAACCCAGACCCAGGCATGCACCAATGCAGAAGCTGAGAAGCACGGGGCACTTCATATCAGAGACGAGATCTGTAGGGACAGAAACGTTCCCTTGCATCCACCTGCACAGGGCAGGCCATGCCATGCATTTCCGCCGGTCATGATCAAATCATTCAACTACCCACTCGCCGCTTGCGCCAATTAGCAATATGCATTTCACGGTCCACACAAACAAGTGGCATACGCGACACACCGACTCCCTAACACGCCATAAGCGAAAGAAAAGCAGGAATGGGTGCATATATCCATGCCATAAATCGGTTCAAGAACTCGGAGGGCGCAGGGGAACAGCGGATCGCCATCGCGCCGAGTGATTGCACGGTGAAGCGGGCAGGGAGAGGGCAATGCTATGAACAAACCAGGCTCCAGAGCGCAAGCAAAACGTTTCTCGAAGCCGCGCGAACCCGTGAAGCCATGGAGGGAGCAGAGAAACATGCGTCATCACTGGTTGGTGGTGGTGGCCTGGTGGGGAGAGGTCCATGGCCGTCTGCTTCGCGAATAGAACAGATTTTCCGGAGATGGACCGACGTATGTGTGAATTATGATCATTTGGAGCTGGTCCCAAAATCAGGCACCTGCGGCCGATGAGAAGGCCCGCTGGCTCGTGCGTTCCGCTCGCCGACCCCCCCGTGTGCATCTTGGCATTTTGCTGCTCTGGTACGGCCTTCTTAGATGTCGGTGGCTCTGAAGATGCCCCTTGCGAGGCGAGTATACTTCAGAGTTTTTTTTTCGGGGAGTATACTTCAGAGCTAATAGCGCCGATCAATACGTAAGTATCTCGTACCAAACTTACAGAGATGCGGTGTACCAAACTGTTGAAATATATTGCTCTCCTTTCCTCATCAGCTTAGCCTTTTGGGTGAATTGGTTCGGTGCATGCAATTCAATATGGTATCAGAGCTAAGAGGTCTCGACTTCAAGACTTAGCTAATATAGTATTTATAAAAATATTTGCGACCTATATCGATCCCACGTCTAAGGTCTGGAGGAGCCTAGACGTGAGGGGGAGTATTGAAATATATTGCCCTCCTTTCTCCATCAGCTTAAGCTTTTGGGTGAATTGGTTCGGTGCATGCAATTCAATATGGTATTAGAACCAAGAGGTCTCGAGTTCAAGACCCAGTTAACACAGCATTTATAAAAATATTTGTGACCTACATCGATCCTACGTCTAAGGCCTGGAGGAATTCGGTGCATGCACTTTCAATATGGTATCAGAGCCAAATATTTGCGACCTATATACGTGAGGGGGGGGGTGTTGAAATATATTGTCCTCCTTTCCTCATCAGTTTAGACTTTTAGGTGAACTGGTTTTAAACATAGACAGAAGTGAACAGAATTTTCGAAACAGTTTTTCCAGCTGAATGGCAAATCGAGATTTTGGAAGCTGAACGCGATACGCCAACAGCTGCTCTTGTCCGTGCTATACACGAACCCTACCGAACGAACGTACGTCCAGGACATGTGTCCATGTGGGCGCCAACTGCACGCCACTGTGCGACGAACGGCCAGATCAGCAGAAAAGGGCATCCTAAACGCGTGACGGTAATGTAACACGTCAAATTCACAGAACCACGTCAAGTAGTTAAGTTTTGGCCACCCACCAGGGCGTGTGCCCCCATTTGATGGCCCGATCGATCCGTTTGCTCATAAACAATAGGACGAAAAAAGAAAAGCACCGACTCGTAAAAACTCATGAACTTGCAGGTTACAGTTGCAAACACGACTGAAACAAAAGAATGCCCTGTTCATACGAACAGAGCTGCAGCTATGCACAGCCACGTCACCAGCACGGGCCCGACCCCCAGCCGGTGCGACCCGGCGAGCACGAGCGTGGGGATGCCCGCGTCGTCGGCGCCGGGCCCGAGGGCGGCGCCCGGGCTCGCCTGCGGGGCGCCGGCCGGTGCTCCCGCCGCTCCAGCTCCACGTGGCGAGCCGACGAGCACGTGCAGCTTCATGCCGCCGAGGCAGTGCATCTGGTTGCCGCAGATGAAGTAGCGGTCGCCGGGCGCCGTCAGGGGCACCGTGCTGTTGCCGTCGCTCCTGGAGAGGAGCGCGTTGGCGGCGCTGCAGTTCTTGAACCCCGCCTCGTCAACTTCGTCCAGGGTGTGGTACTTGGAGTACTGGAACACTGGATCATAAAGTCGTGAACATGTAATTAGACCGGTTAAATCGCACTAAGAAGTTAACTAGCCCAGTTAAACCATATTGTCAAGTTCAGAGATCGATGACTACGTGGGAAATACTACGACAAGCACACCTACAGTTTTCATCATGTTCGATCAGAAATAATCCTCCGGATTAAAACAGATGATGCCAGAAATCAAAACACAAAACGATCGTGATACAGCTGTTTGGTTTCTCAGCTGTCTTGATGATGTGCACACGATTGCTTCTATGAGGCAGTGAGGCAGAGGATGTTGCCATGATGCATACCTAGAACATCGCCAACGTTGAACGTTTTGCCGTCGACCCACGACTGGAAGTCCGCGCTGAGATCCCACCCTGCGCTGTTCCCGACGTTGTAAGACGCCGCTTGCGCTTCCCAGGCGACGCCGTGGACGAGCAGGACGCACAATGCGAGAGCAACACGAACTTGAACCATGGTCCACGGACGCTGCAATATCCTGATATGCTAGTGCAGGGATAGGAAACTCAGATATCCATGTCATAAGCTTGGATATATACGAGAACGCAAGTTCTTGTTGAGGATTGGTTAGCCTAATCTTCCAACTGCATTACCAGAAAAAATCAAGCCTTATACTATGCTTGTCTTGTTGATTTTCTTGTGTAATTGCGTGGTCTTGATTTGAATAGGTGATCCCGGGGTCCGGGGAGGAAACTGCAAGTGTTTGGTGAGGTTTGGTGATGCAACTTTCTTCTGTGTTGTTGGTACTAGGTATTGGCGGTTAAGCAGTTTTTTCCTGCTCCAGGTGCCCGTCAATGGATTCCTTGCTCCAGTAGGCAATCTCTCCCATCTTATGTTTTTTTTAGTCGATTGAAATTGGAATAGTTCATGTCATCATGTGCAGCCTGGCCCGTCGTTGCCGGAATGATTTTGCCGGCGGCAAGCTCAGCTCAAGGCCAAAAGAAAAGGAAATTTAAACTGGTGTTTCTCTTGAGAAACAAAAAAATTAATATTTTTAATGATATTTAACAATATTCGTTATTCGGAAAAATGAATTTTGGGCCTCTAATTTGAGCCTTGGTTCGGCCTTGTTGGGTCGTGCTCATGCCGGCCCAGCCTTGGCTCAGGCCTTAAACATGTCTAATGGCGATTGCTCTTCCAAAGAAATGCTTTGTTTGCACGAGTGATTACACCCACTAGCAAGTGTTTGGTTGTCTATGTGAATTTCGATCAAACCCGCTACATGTATTATTTCAGTGTTCGGTTATCTATATATCTTTTTCATCCAGGGCTCAACACTACTTGAAGCACTCCTAGACCACTCCTGTAGCAACTACTCCTATCCCACTACAACAAGGTATAAAGAGTCATCTGCTGGCTCTTAGCAATCATGGAGACACACACACATCAACTGTGCCGAAGAAAGAGAAACCACATTGCCGGTAAGGTGCACCTCCATGCTAGCAACAATAATAGCAAAGACGTGAACATCCTCATCAAACCATGACCTGTAGGCAGCAAACTAAGTAGCATAAGAAGCCATAGCATCATCATAATCAGCAATAACATGTGACAGCATCATTAATAGCTAGCTTCTTCTCGGTCGGCACACCAGGGTCAAATGGGCATAGAGGCGCAACAGGAGCAACGAGGCGAGCCAGACACGGCAACTCACCAGTAAGAAAGTCTCAAATATGCTAACCACGGATGTGAAGACGCATATGGGTAGTTGAAGTCATTGAAGATCACGGGGCAACGAGGGACGAAGACTGTGCCGGACGAAGAACCAGAAGACAAGGACATTGTACCTTCTTTTTTTTTACCGATCAATTGCTCTATTTGGAAACAGAGTAATGCTGCAGCGCACACCAAGCCAAGGGAGGAAAAGTGGCAGTCAGTGGAGGGGTCGTTGGAGGAGGCCGGTGGAGGAGTCACCGGAGTAGGCCGGCGAGCGGCCGAAGTCGCCCGAGGGAGTGCCCAGGCGGCCTCCGCTCCACGGGAAGAAGGGGCAGCCACAGTGGAGGACCAAATGGCGTGCCGGCGATGATAAATAGCGGGCAGGCGACACGGGGGTGGCGGTGCAGCGAGTTGGACAGGCGAGGTTGAGTGTTGGCTAGTCACCAGTGGGCGGAGAGCTGGCTACGCGACCTGGAGCCTTGGCTGGGGATTAGATTGGGGTGGTAGCCCTGCATGAGGGCTGGTGACCACGGCTTGCAAAGAAGAAGCAAGCGACAGCCAAAGAAGGGCAGCGACATGTGTGGTGGAGGAGGAGCATGAGTTCCCGGCGCGCGGTGAAGTTGAGCAAGCTCGGGAGCAGAGCGATCAGGAAGAAGATCGCAACGAGAATTCGAACCCTAAAAACCATGCTTTGATACCGTGTTAGAAATAACAACTTGTTCTATTCTATGAGCTATAGGTCAATATATATACATGTATAGGAGAAGAGATAAGGTAGGAAACCGAAATAAAAAAGAAATAAATGAGTCCTATTCTAATACAACTATCTCTCAAAAGGAAACAACTTTATAAATCTCCTCTGTTTGGATTAGTGATGTCTACTAAAGTGTTTTTTTTATAGCAAATTTAGACCCTGCAAGCCGAGCTCAATTGGCTTCTTTGTATCTCGGTTCTAGAAGATGTTTATGCCATCTTATTTGATTCTATTGCAGAAATATACATAAAACTATTCTAGTGTTATACACTGATTGGCTAGGGTACGCTGCATATGAGTTATTAACGTCTTGTAACACCCTGATTTTCCGAAATCTGAAAATTAGGGCTAACAAAAACTTTTTGCTAATAATGTCAGTTAAGATGCACCAGACCAACCTTTTACCCACATCATGCTTTTGCAAAACCCTAAAGTGAGTCAACCAAAAATCTCCCACCTCTGTATCTATTCCCTTAATCTCTGCTTTGTCGAAGCTCTGCCCGGCAAGGTATATAAACCTTGCTCTACACATTGTCTCCCTACGTGGCTACTCGCCCCTGCTTTCCCGCCACGAACACACCTTTGGCATCCTTTCCCATTTTGTCTAGCCGGTGCAACCTAGACCAACATCTGCCGCCAAGTGCCTACACGGTACTTTTGCGAAATTGGAACATATATACGCCACGAATCTCTTCCGAAGGCCACGATCTTCCACCATCTACTCTGCCATGTCCTATCGTGAGTATGTGCCCATATATACCGCTTTCCGGTATACGCACATATGCAAACCCTAATCCTCGGCACCCCCGGTTCTCCTCCTGTTATCGAACCTCATGCATGTATATATGCACGTATTAGTGGCAGAAATCAAAACCACAGCTTACCGTAACTTCGCATGTCCATTCCATCCACATACGAACCCCATATATGCTAAAAGTCCCATGTGTATGTGAGCACATACACTCCAAACCCTGGTTTACTCCTCTCGGTAAACCCTAACCACCATTGTTTTTCTCTCTCCCCTTACCATATGTTATACGAATATCTTGTTCACTTCTACCGTGTTACCATGCCAGGACATAAAATATCTACCCCTTTTATCCTTCTACCAAATAACCACTGATCCTTTTACTATTCTTCATGCTTATCCGAGTCTCCACAAATCCTCTCAAAATTTTAGAAATATCCTGAGACCCTCCTTAGCATATTTCTATAGAAATATCTTGAGGTCCCGTGCAAATATTTCAAACCACTTCTCGATTAAATGTTGAGCCCTAATCCTTTTCCTCTCCAATATTCGGGCAAAAATTCTAATCTTAGATTTCATATCCATCGTGGACTTGATTTGCTCCTCGTAAAGTATTGCGACATACCAAACAATCTCCAAGCCTATCGGGCGATGAAATCAAACGTTATACATGCCAGTGTGAATAAACGTTAAATGAGGCTCAACCCCATTGCACCAACCAACACATTTCCTTATCCCCGTCTTATTTTTCCCTCTGACCTATATTAATGTCTAGCATTTATTTTTCTCTCCTGCCAACACATTACCAGTCCTCTGTGTTGTCTTCTTGTCCACACGCAAATTGGTGCACCTTTGCTATGCAGTCACGTGTCAACCTCCATGAGCCGTGTTACCTTCCTCTTTCCCTGACTTCCACAGCAGACGGTGCCTTGGCCAGCTCCCCAACCTCCCTCCTGTCATCACCCGAGCTCAATTACTACCCCAAGCCGAGCCATCCTTCTTTCTCCTATTCTGCATTCTCCAACACCCAAACCACTCCTTACCTCGGTTGCCTGAGCTCAGTCATCCCCTGGACTCCCCTCATCACCTCCTCCCTGCAATAAGCCATCCAACTTCTTTACTCCTTCCCCTACTTTCTCTCTTAACTCCTTACTCTGATTTTTGGTACCTACCTCACTGTGTAGCTACACTGGAGCCATGTGCCGTGTTTCTCTTCTCTACTGTAAAACCGAGCTACTCGAGCTCATTCTTCTTCCCCCAAGCTGTTTCCACTCCAGCTCCTTATCCACCAAGCCGTCAGGCCACTCCTTCCTCCATTCCTCTTGCTTCCCAGGCGTCCTCCCTCTGCTCCTCTCCATTTCTTCAAGTTCTCCGTCCTCTGCTCCAAGCCGCCCCGCTCCTCCTCTTTCCAAGCCCGAGCTCCCCTTTGCTACATCTTCTCTTCATTTCTTTCTCGCCACGAAGTTCTCCCCAATCGCCCCTTCGTCCATGTCCCTCACAGCCTGAGCTCCTCCCGCGCAAGTATGGTGAGCCGCCCTTTTACTTCGCCCTACCCCAACCTGAGCCGAGGAGCAGCGAGCGACCTCTTCATGCCGAGTTCCTTTCCTCACCGATCGGCGTCTCCCCTCTTCCCGCCGGTCACCTGCTGCTCTACAGCCAGCGGCCGTGGCCGACAGCTCCATTCCAAGCACCTTGGTGCCGTTCTTCCCAAACTCCACCCGAGCTGGAGCTTCTCCTCTATCCTCCCTCTCTCAAGCACCAAACCGAGCAGTCGTGTCTCCCTTCTTCACGGTGATGCCTCCCTCAAGAATCTCTCTCTCACCATACTTCTCCCCAAGATCACCGCCGCCAAGCATTGAGACCCTCTGCCACTGCCGCAGCTCGCACCTGCCGCCGCCGGTTGCCTACCACCGCCGCTTCTCCTCTGTTCCGAGATTTCCGCCGCCCCCGCCACCAAGCCAATGGCCACCGACGTCCAATCGCTCCACCAGTAGGTTCGCGCTCCTCCCCTGGAGCCATCTTGGTGGTTGCCGTCGCCGTTGGCATTACCACTCACCGCTGGCAACCATGTCCAGAGTCACTGCCAGTGAGGCTCGCGAGCCCTTTTTTTTTCTCAGGCCTAAACTCCTCTCTGGACCCAAGTAATATTAAAAAAACCAAAATATTCCCAAGGTATAGAAGGTTGAAACTCTACAACCCTAACTCAAGTCCTTGCAAAGGCATTTATATACATGAACAACTTCATTTAAACATTTGTCCAGGACAACCAAGGTTTGTTAATCACCCTTGTAACATATTAGTTTAGTGAAACATTTAGTACTTAGGCTCTTTCACGTTAAAATCATAAAAATACAAAGGTTTCTATTACCATCATATGATTTCCTGAAAATTGTATTGCGTAAATTCAGTCCCGATCATATTAACCTATGCCTAATGTTTAATTCTCCGAGCATAGCCAGACTAGAAGAGTTAAGGACGTTTAGGTGCGAACAAGTTCTTAGGTCATAAAAACCCTAAAATCTCCAACATTCCTAAAAACCCTTAAGTCATAAGCTACACCCTTCGTCTTTTTAGCTTGAGACCGAATCCTTGTACAGGTCTAGAACGTATATAAACTCTTTAGATAAGTCAAATACCCTCTGAACCTAGCTAAGATAAGTGCACGAAAAACTTTTAAACATGGTAAGATCGTAGGCACATACACCTTAGTTTGCTAAAATCAAAACCTCTTTCTCGTGCGATGTTTAACACCATCTCAACGCTTCTAAGTCAGTGCACAGCTTTATGATGCTTCATGAATGTATGTTGGTTCTTATCTGGTTCTTCCTCGCCTAGTGATTTATTCGGTGTTTTCCGACATGTAGATACGATGTTACGATGTGCGCGCGAGGGGTCCTGGACCATTGTCGTATCAAGCTCGATACCGACACCCGACCAATATCGCCAAGCAAACTCTCCACCTTTGATCATGTTGAATCCCAAGTTTACGAAATATATTTTGTTTACAACATGCATGCTATGTTCTACGACTTATTATTTTATGTAGAATAGTTATAACCAATGCGTAGAAAACCCTAGTCCGACCCCGAACACCTTGTCACCCTAAGGACTACGTATTCTGGAAAAGATACCGGAAACCTAGGGTAGAGTATATATGTATGCTTAGCCCTGCAGTAGCAAAATTAGGTTTTCAAAAATAAAAAGGGGAATACTCCCATATTTCATGTGGTGAAAACTTAAAAACGGACTGTCGTGTCCGGTGGTGTATGAAGGTAGTATATCCATGGGTTGGGATATTTTACCGCAAAGTGGTTTTGTGAAACTAAAATGAAAATGGAGAAGATTTTGATCCGGGTCAGAAATGAAGGGCGAAAGCAGGAAGTTTGTTAAAGAGCGAGGTAAGGCCCGGCGTGGTTCTCACTGCCTGGTTACGGGAGTGGTGTGGAGTCCCTCTCGGATCACATAAGGACCGATCTTAAGTGCCGTTTGGCCAAGTCTTACCGTACATCCACATGTCCTTTATGGGAAGGACTTGATCTAGTACCTGGCCTGAACTAGCATGAACCCATAGACAGGGAGAAGTGTGCAGATGAGGTTGTAGCCTCTGTAGAGAAAAATTTTCGCGGAAAAGCGATGGCTTGTTCGCCACGAAGTTAGAACACCAATCTCCTTGCAAGCGATGATACTGACTCAAGCTGGGTTTGGAACATGTCCTTCTGGCGGGTTCATGGCTGGGTTCACATCGGCGAAGAGTCTCGTTGTACTAGCTCTGGTAGTATACGGGGCCCAGTGTACCCAAGGTGAACTACATCGTGTGGGTAAAGCTGTACCACCTCTGCAGAGGGTTAAAACTATTCGAATAGCTATGTCCACGGTCAAGGACGAACTTGGTTAGGCCACACTAAAGTAGACTGGGTTTCAAAACCTAAAATGTGGTTATGGGTTTAAGGACGCGATCCGCCGTGTTCGCAGGGTGATATGCAAACTTCCTGTTGTGTCGGGAAGAGTGAAGAAGGGATTTTCCCGTGAACTCGGGCAAACCCTAGTATCCCCATAGGTACCGGGTGAGCTATGTCTCCCCGAGGAATCGGGCGATTACCGTGCTTTCGTTGATATCCCCGTATGTACCGGGTGAGCTATGTCTCCTCGAGGAATCGAACGATTACTGTGCTTTCATTGATATCCCCGTATGTACCGGGTGAGCTATGTCTCCTTGAGGAATCGGTCGATTACCATGCTTTGCCGTTATAGCGGAAAGCACATAGATGATCTCCCCGTTGTGACAGGAAGAATGATAAAAGCAGGTACCTTATCTCGCTGCGTCGAGATACTTTGATAAAACTGCTTTAATATCTATTTATGTATTTCAAATGCAAACTTACTTTCCCGCACAATATGAAACCTAGGATAGAGCCAATCTCTTGATAATTCCCTTGCATGCTCATATCCGTGATAAACTCCCTGGTGGAGTGCTTGCGAGTACATTCAATGTACTCACCTGGCTTGTTGATTTGGCCAAATAGAAGGGTGACCGTTCGAAAGTGACGATGGTATCCGCGATAACTAGGGCGAACCCCCAATCAGTTGCCTGTCGGGTATGGCATACTGGTAGGCCACATCACTGCTTGATTTCCGCTGCAAGATTTTTAGCCGTTGGGTTAAAGGTATAATTTTTCGATCTTAAAGATCGGTTTTATATCATATTCTAATAAGTGCGTGTATGATCTTGATATACAGGTTAACTTATGTGTACCGGCTACTGATCATGTGATCGGTATAGTAAACACAAGGGTTTATCCGGCTTAAAAATCGGGTACGCCACACGTCTCGTCAAGAATCTATTTGAGGGGCAACTTTCATGCAATCCAAGAACATGATATCATTTTGTTTACACCCAATGTAGTTGTTCTTGGTTGGTGATATTATTCAATCCCCTAATGAATTATTTTAACAAACTCTTTCAAATTGGCAATTTTACTTGTTTGGACTGTTTGCTGTGGGTTGTGCAGTGCAACTAATTATTGGCTGGTACATCATTTGATTGAGTGGCTCTTAAGCTCTTAGGTTATACTACTAGCTATTGCCAAGACCCAAGAATGACAGCTTATGTGATTTGCATACGATCTTATGTTTCTTTTTTATCAGTCAATGACACTCAAATTCTTGTATGCGGTTGATTTTAAAAAATTACGCATTATATATGGAATAGTCTCATGGTAGTTTGGTTTTGCTTTTAAAGAATGACACTGAAATGGTAATAGGTAGCGAGTGGCAACAACATTCCTAGACCGAAACAGTGGCTGGTTGGCTATCCATTTATTTCTTACTTTCTTTTAGAAATCTTGGTCCCTAAGCATATCCATTTCACTATATTTTTTCTTCTTATTTCTGTTGCTGGCAATATTCAATTACTCAACTTTTGGTATGGTATCCTCCAAAGTGCCACATGCTTTTTCTACTTCTGCTGGCTGTAAAAATTGCATCCTCCAAAAATCCCCAAATTTACCCTTTTTCTGTAGACCTTAGCTAGCCTTCGATACCAGATACTAACATAACTAAGGAAACAAGAAGGTGAACATGCGAATCTGCATGGCAGATCTAGTGGCAACAACTTCTACCTGCCGTCCAAGGCAACCATGATGAATTATGAAGGAAAAGGAGGCAATGCCTAACCTTCTCTTGACTCGTCATAGTTGTGGTGAAGGGGAGGCCCCCACAACTTCACATTCTTTGCTTTTTTTTTAGGCTGAGAGCCTGTTTGGTTGGGCTGTGACTGTTGATAAAACTGTTGTTGGCTGACTGTTTGCATGAGAAAGTGAACATATGGTTTTTAGTTGACCCAAATCATCTACAATATTTTAGAAAATGAGCACCAAAACTTCAACACATTGTAAAAAGTTGGCAGAATGTAGCTTTTTTAATCAGCTGAATTTGCACTATAAAGCTTAAACTACTGTTGGCAAAAGTTGCTGAAAAGCTACCGTTTAGTTGAACTATATTTTTTTCAGTGGAAAACTGCTAAAAAACCCAACCAAATATAATTTAAAATACCTAAACATCATGGGAGGGACAGATCACAGATACTTGCCCCTGAAGACCAATATTAGACTTTGCAACGTTCCTGTATTCCTATGCCCCCATGGATGGACGGCCAGGGAAAAAAACGGAGGGCACTTCGTTGTTTGGATAGATATACTCCTTGCCAATTGCCAGAACTTTGTCAAAAAGAATTGGCCCTGGCGCCACTGGTTGTTGCTTGAGTAGGGGTAATCCCGATACCTCATACTAGTTTAGCTACCGGGGCCAGCTGGTATTATAATCTAAAGCTAATCAATATATCATGCTCCTCTTTGATGATGATCCATCCTTGGCATATCCACTTTTCCTTTTCCACAGTTCATGGCATATGCCTCACATTTCTTAGGAAAAGTTTAGGGGCCTCATTGATTCCAAGGAATTTATAGAAACTTTAGAGAATTCTATTTCTTAGAAAATTTTCCTACAGAGCTTGTTTAATTTATAGAATTAAACCATATGATTTTTTTTCTATAGACTACTTTGCATGTAATTTCAAAGAAAAATTTTCATTGAGTTTGGACTCAATGAAAATTTTCTTTTGAGTCTATGGCAATTATGGCAAATATCTAATCCTTCAATAAATTTTTTGTGTTTTTTCTGTGGTGCAATCAAATAACTTATACTAAATATTTATGTGACTTTAATTCCTATAAGATTTAACGTGTCATGACATCTAATTTCTGTATTTTTCATATTTCTATGTTTTCTGAATCCTGTGAATCAAATATGCTGTGCAAAAAAGAACATCATGGTGAAAGACCAAGAAGAACAATGAAGCCCTAAACTGTTTTACCCCAACTGATTAATAACACTAACCATTGTCCAAAATATGTTCACTGCTATGGCAATTCTTAAGCCTGCCGGTATGAACTTAAGTGAGGCTAGTCTAATTGATGACACTGGCATTTTGCTTCTTCTATTGTTCAGGGTCACATGAGACCCATGAGGTATCACTTATACCATGCATCTGATGATGAAACTGGAGGCGCAGGTGTGCAGGCGGTGCATGGAAGGTGCTATCGGGAATCTGTGTGCAGAATTGGGCAGTGTGGGAGCATGAGAATCCTATGGTAACTGCTATATGTGCTAATTCGCGCATAGGATGGATCGTTGTCCAGGTCCGTGATTTGTTTCAATTCAGGTCATCTTGGAGTTTTCTTCCTTCTCTTTTCTGCCTGTCCTGTTTTTGACATGTCCACTTGGCAATATGTCAGATCTCCTCTTGACTTTGGATCTCTTTTATTTTTGTATTCCAATATATACTTGTTTTACCCCTAGAATTCGATTCTTTTGTAAGGTTTTTCCATCCAACCAAACAATTCCGCACACCACAGCTCACGTGGTAGTAGATGCGCTAGCCGGTTTATTTCTTGCCAATCCAGCTGGGATGGATGAACCGTCTGGTCTTGTGCAGCTTTCGTAGGTCCGCTAGAAGAATCATATTTATGCGAATTTGAGCATGCAATTATTTACAAACTTAACACATCTTGTTTTGACATTGACATCTTTTCTGTTTGGAGAGAGCGACAAGTTGGTTAACCTGATGAATTACTCAACTCCTGAACACTTTGTCACTTCCATTTTATTTAAGGGATCCCTTTGTTTAATGGGATTATACTTCTAAAAAATCATGATTTCACTTCACTGTCCGTTGCAATTATCTGATCCTTCCCAAAGTATGCATTGTTAACGAGAAACCATACAGCGACACAAGGTGGTGGATCCAAAAGGAGTCTTTGGAAAACCAATTTTTTCGGTCAATAGACAAAACTATACAGGTCTAAAAAGCAAGACCTGTAAAGATGGCATGGTCCTCCGGGTCATCAGGATTAGGGGAGAATAAAGGATAGCAAGAGAGGACAGCCTATGTAGGGTGACTTGACGAATTGTCTTCTTGTCCTGACAACAACCGCCAGGTTGTGCGTCACGGGCAATCACGTACCTTATCGTATCCAAATCCGCCTATGTCTAGTAGATTGTTCTGAGGCTGACCATAGTGGAAGTAACTTAGCTAGTTACATAACGCACCCCAAGACAAGTTTACTTATGTGGCATGTAGTTAATGAGGAGAGAAGTGTTTAGGGTAACATAATATGGTACCGTAACATAACGCATCTCAAGGCAAAATGAGTCTATATCTAAATAAATGAAGGCTCGTATGGTACCACACATATGTTACTATCCACTATGAAGGTAGTAACATAGACTAGTAACATATGCATGTTACTAGTCTAAGTTACTTCCCACTATGACCAGCCTGACTAGTGTGCTAATTGCTCTCGCTAACACCACTGCCTGAAAGACCATGAGAAGTGATATTGCTATGCACACTTGGTACGACATACCAAAAGGAGATGCCATTAATCTTGAGGATGTGACTGTTGGACAATTAGGTAATATAATGAAACTAATCTAAAGACCTAACATGACTAGAGACAGAGAATCAAATCTAGACATTATCAATAGCACATGAAGTACATCTAAGCACATGTCTAGATCACAGACTAATACTAGAACAGCGAGCAACGTCGCCATCAATTCCATCTACGGAAACAGAGTATTACTGGAGATGTGAAGAAGGGACGCAGCCAAACTTGCCACAGCGAAGAGGTCGATGCAGCGCGACTTGATACAAGGAGGAAGTCGATGTCGAGAAGAGGTCGACGCAGTGCAGCAGACCGAACAGTAGCGAGCAGCCGCGAAGACGCTTCCCAAAAACCTTATTTGCTCTCTCCCATACAGGATCTCAAGAGCGGATGGTTCTGGAGACCTGCTCTTCCGTCCCTGGAGAGCTGTGATCTCAAGAGCGGAGGGTTACGGTGCACGATCTGAACTTGGTTTGGATCATTATCCAAAATCCTGTGACAAAACAAATGGCAAAAGAGAGCTGTGATAAGACCCAGCGAGGAGCCCGAATTCGCCGGACCATTCACGTGCATGTCATGTGCGCACGCCCACACCACGCCCGGTGAGACGAGCGAGCACGTGTGGTATTTTCCTTTCTCACCTCACATTGCTTTGGAGAGGTGTGGAGCACCAACCCTTATAAGGTGGTCTCTCTCCACTTCTACTAGTAATATGAGACTAAAACCACTAGCCCTTGCTATGTATGAGTGGGTCTTTGAGATTTATCTAAAATTAAATGCAGAACTAATTTAGGCCTAGCTCATTAATTCTAACAGTGACTTGCCCCAGCTTTGTTTGGCCTCTTTTCTGCGACTTGTCAGCTAGTATAGGTCTGTGAAACGTGTGAATATCGTAGCCGTTCTGTAAGTTTTGGACTATTTTAACGGAATTTCGACCTTAGAACAGGCCTTCAGACTTTGAGAGTAGGTGACGTATTTAATTCATAGAAGGGAAAGAAAGAAATATCGATGCACATATCGGTTTCTAACATACTTGGATTGAAATTACACTTACATGTTATTCCTAAACGGAGTTGATCAAGAAACCTTGTTGTCCTAGCTCAAATTACTTGACAGCCATGTTGAAGGAGTGAACAGGTGGAGGCGTGCGTCATAAACGGCGTCCTTCAGCGAGTCACCTATGCGTCTTCATTGTCCGCACCACTACCGAAGGGATGGTGACAGGTTAGCCCGTTGTAGTCCAAAAGAGTTACAACATGGTCCCGCAAGCGGGCCCAAGCGTGTCCTATGATCCGACCCATATCAACACAACAATCAATTCCCTTTCGGTGATTGCTGAATGAAAACAAACAATTTATCATTCCCATTTTGAAATTATTTTGATCATTGTGCCATCCTTTCTTGTACACTGCACCCAAAGTTGCCTTTCGTTCTTTTATTTATTTTATTATTAATTATCAGAAGATAGACCTTAGGATGAAATCATAATCTTTGGACAGAAAATCCCACATTTAATACATAGATTTACTATTATCATATAAATCTAAAATCCATAATTTAGTCATAAATTAATAGGAGAGAACTATTTCCCAAGAAAAATTATGAGCAGGTTATTGGCCATGCATGAATAAGATAAGACACAAAAACGAAATACTAGTTTCTCTCTTATATACTCGGAGTGATGACTGATGTGTTCGTAGTATCCAGGTTGGAGGGTTCGATCAGTAACGAAGAATAAAAGGGAAGGACCAAAGTGAACAAAGCTGTCTGATTAGGGAAAGCAAATAAAGTTGGAGATTGATTGATCGTAGGCCGTAGCAAGGCAAGCTAGCAGCAGCCCACGCGCAACCTTTTCACCCCCTTTCCTTTTCTCTAATTTTGCAAAATGAAACAAATGCACCCCCGCCCCACCACGCCACGGCTTTCGCTTTTGCTTTTGCTCCTCCATTCTCCTCGCCTTCCTCACAAGGGGCGGAGAGAGAGAGAGTGCGTGTGTGTGCGGAGTTACTCGGGGACTCGTACGAACGGTGGTAACACTGGTGGTGGGCGGTGGTGAGGCGAGAGTAGAGAAGTACGAGCCAAGAACACGGAGCATCGTCGTCCCCAAGGCTCTCTCGGGATCTCCAGCTTCCCCCATTCGAGGTGATTCTTTTATTTCTTTTTTCATAGTTTCTTGGTTTCGTTTTGGCGTTCCTCTATGGCAGCGCCGGTTTCTGCTCTTGCTCTTTGGCATGTTTTTGTGCGGGAGAGATCTGAATGCGGGTGGGTGCATTTTGAGGTAATAGTTGGGGGATTTTGGTTGCGGTTACTTGGATTTTGCTTCGGTCTGGGAATCTTGTGATTTAAGAAAAGTCAGGCGTTGTTTGGTGGATTGTTGTTTTCTTACAAAAGTAATGTCGAATTTGTGTTTCTGCAGGGTGGAGTTCTTCCTACTCCCAAGAGTTGCTTTCGCTGGGGGCCGATAATTAGCACGGGAGCAGGTTGGATTCTGGGAACCCGTTGGATTGAAAAGAAAATTTGGTTGTCTTCAGCTCCTTAATCTGTGTGTGTTCGTTGCAGGTGAAGTGCTCTCTGTGCTGAAATTTGCTTACCTGGTGCCAATAATCCTGTCGTTGGGGCCATTTCTGTAGGAGAGAATTGCGTTGAAGTGGTCGAATCTTGGTTGGTGTTTGTGCACCCATTATGCTATGTTTGAATGGAGATAGTAGATAAGATTGCCGAGCCCAAAGACCCTCTGGTGGTCACTGCTCGGAAGGCGCAGAACTTGGAGCCGCCACCAATACCGATAAAGGCGTCATGGAAAGGGAAGAACTCCCAGCAGCAGGAAGAGAAGGATTTGGCAGATGATGGCGAGGAGAGCTTCCAGAGCGTGGATTTCTCAGATGAGGGCTGCCGGAGTTCTTTCTCTGGGGCCAGTCACCCCCTGGAGCCAATTGATATGGATCTTATGAAGACGGTCTATGTTGCAATTGATGAGGATAAGCCCGAGCCACCAGTGTGTCTGGTGCGTGGACCATCAGTGAAAGGGCCGTTCGTAGAAAACCTTTCGGTCCGTGTTACAGGCATGGAGGCAAATGAGGTGGTAGGTTCAGGCAGTGCTGAAGGCTCCGCTGAAGAGAGGAAGATGTCTGGTGCTGCAGTGGTGTCATTGGCCACGGCACGCTCGTCACAGGCTATGGAAGCTGTGTCCTTGCCTCCGGATTCTGAGAAGGAATGTGTCTGGGATGCCTCGCTCCCTCCCAGCGGCAATGTCAGCCCTCACAGTAGCACTGACAGCATGGGTGTGGTCACTGCCATGAGCATCGCGAGCAGCTGCACTAACACATATAGAAGTGAAGCCATAGCTAGTGAAACTATGCTTACTGTGGAGAGGAACTGTGGAAGTGTAAAGGGTAGTGTTCAAGGCGACTACCTAGAAAGTGCAAAAACTAGCATGAGTCGAGCAAGCGACAGCAGTGGTGTTAGCGATGACAGCAGCTGGAGCCATATCACTGGAGGTACCAGCAAGCCTCATAAGGGAAATGATCCTAGAGGGAAGGCAATTCATGCTGTACGAGTTCAAGATGGGGTGCTTGGGATGAGCCATTTTAGACTGCTCAAGCGTCTAGGCTGTGGTGATATTGGCAGTGTTTACCTCTCGGAGTTAAGTGGGACTAGGTGCTACTTTGCAATGAAAGTAATGGACAAGGCATCCTTGGCCAGTAGGAAGAAGTTGAACAGGGCTCAAACTGAGAGGGAGATTCTACAGCTTCTGGACCACCCGTTCCTACCAACTCTGTATACACATTTTGAGACAGACAGATTCTCTTGTTTGGTTATGGAATTTTGTCCGGGTGGCGATCTGCACACTCTGCGACAGAGACAGCCAGGAAAATATTTCTCCGAGTATGCAGCCAGGTAATCTATTAAATCATGAATCAGTTCTTTAGAGAAACATAACTTGTTTAGAATAGAGTAGTTATTTTCGTCTGACTTGGGGTGTTACTCTGCAAAGTTTCTGAATGGAGCCTTATGGCTTTTATGAGATGATGCACAAAGAACTTGTATATGATGAAATATGTGTCCAAATGTACTCAGAGGGGTGCCCATAAATGGTGCATGCATTTCATAGACTGAAATTTAGACAGCAAGGGTCGTGCCATGGTTGACATGTTTTACCCTTCAATGCTAGATTGTTCGTATTGAGTAGCTTATCTTATACCCTAGTCGCAACTGAAAACACTGATATTGTGTTCTCTGATTCTAAGCAGGTTTTATGCTGCAGAAGTTCTTCTGGCTCTGGAGTATCTACACATGCTGGGAGTTGTTTACAGGGATCTGAAGCCAGAAAATGTTCTGGTGCGTGATGATGGCCACATAATGCTTTCAGATTTTGATCTATCCCTGAGATGTGCAGTGTCACCTACACTGATCAGAACATCAGCTTTTGATTCTGATCCCAGAAGAACGGGTGGTTCATTCTGTGTACAACCTGCTTGCATGGAACCTACTTCAGCCTGTATTCAACCTGCATGCTTCATGCCTAAATTGTTCGGTCAGAAGAGCAAGAAAAAGACTAGAAAGACAAGGTCTGAGCTGGGACAGAGTGCCGCCACCCTGCCTGAGTTCCTTGCAGAACCAACATCGGCTCGATCAATGTCATTTGTTGGGACTCATGAGTACTTGGCCCCAGAAATCATCAAAGGTGAAGGCCATGGAAGTGCCGTTGACTGGTGGACCTTTGGTATCTTCTTGCATGAGCTTCTATACGGCAAGACGCCGTTCAAGGGGTCAGACAACCGTGCCACGCTGTTCAACGTGGTTGGTCAGCAGCTAAGATTCCCAGATTCACCGTCCACAAGCTACGCTAGCAGAGACCTCATCAGCGGGCTCCTGGTCAAGGAACCGCAGCACCGCCTCGGTGTGAAGAGGGGCGCGACAGAGATAAAGCAGCACCCGTTCTTCGAGGGTGTGAACTGGGCTCTCATCCGGTGCAGCACACCTCCTGAGGTTCCAAGGCCTGTCGAGGCTAAGCTGCCCGTGAAGTACGGGGTGTCAGAGGCGATCGCCAGCAACAAGAGGGTGGTTGGTGCGGACGTGAAGTCTGGCGGGAAATACCTTGACTTTGAGTTCTTTTAGAGTTGTGTCTAGTGGGTATTAGCAGAGTTATTGTTTGCATACTGTTGGCGTTGGGTCAGTTTGTTGTTGTGATTCGATACAGTGGTGTTTGTCTCGCCGCTGTTGCAAATTTCTCGCATCTGAATTGACCAGAATCAGATAGTGTTTGCCTGCTTAAATTCCTCTCCACATCTGGCATTGTATGCTGTGTAGTGCCAAGACACTGAAGAGTGACATGTTTGGAGATACGGGCGAGCTTGTCTGAACAGGTTGATCGGAACCTTACAGGATGCGACTGACGATTTTCCCCGTTTTAGTTTGTCCCCAGCCTGTTGTCAGATAAAAGGCATCATCCCCAGCCTGTCGTCTCCTTCCTGTAGCTAAATGCATTTCCGTCTGATGGGTGGCTCATTTGGTCTGTAGGATAGATGTATCCTCACGCTGACTACGTTGAGTACGTTTCGGAAGCTATATTTCCTTAAATATGCCCCCCAAAAAAGGCTAGATTTCTGTAAGTTTTTGCTTAATCAAAAGATTCCAGTAGGTTTCCTTTTTCTGTTTTTTGAAACTCAGATTCCTGTAAGCTGATACAGGCCCTTTTCGGCTTAGGCTTGTGCAGATTCTGACTTAAGCTTCTCTGCCCACAGAAGTTTTGGTAGGGGGAAACTCTGATAAGCTCTAATTCCTTTCTTTTTAGCTTCTGAGATATGAGCTTATTTGCTGTGTTAAACTACGCAATGTCTGTAATACCCTTAGCAGTGTTTATCTATTCAGTTGTTAATATTGTTCTTAGAGGACTTCTTAGCCAACAAAACAACCACATAGGACAATATTAAGTATATGGAATTCTTCGGTGTAGATGATATGTCAAAAACATAATCCATACTCTCATATGATATGTGAAAAACAATCATACACATTCATATATTCATAGACAATTAGTGCATACACATAATGGAACAGCAATGATACATATTTCTTGGATGTATGTTTGAATTTCCAATACGACATGGCTCCCAGTAGTGTGCCAAAAAATGGATGGAGATATATGTAATTTTGCGGCTAAAGGAATAGCTAATTGGATAGAGTATAGATGTAAGGCTCTTAACACATTGTACAAGCACATTCACATATAATAGCCAGCGAGAACTGATAAGTGTGTGTAAGATGAAACCTGATGAACACAAAAAAAGCAGTCAATCAACATTGAACAAGCTTGGACTTGTGGATACAATCAATCACATTCTATATGTGCTCAACATTAGTTTGCATTGCTTTGACATATCAGCAGAAGTCACTAAAAATCACAAATTCTCAAGTATCATTTCCCTGTCCTTCTTCTTCGTGAATCCTTCAACAGCAGACGACAATGAGCAGCAAAAACAGCACAACGTTGAGGTTTCAAGCATCAGCATTGTTCCCACACGGCAGTACTTCAAAAAGAAAAGAAAAAAAGGCAACCTTGGCCACGGTTGGTGTGGTCGGCCGGATCCGGGATGAGGTCCACGGGAGGTGGCCGGATCCGGGGCGAGGTCGAGTGGAGGTCGCCGAATCCGGGACGAGCCCTCGACCGGCGGTAGGATGGGGCGGCGATGCCCGCCGGCTGTTGAGGCGGAGGAGAAGTGCAGAGGGAGGGGAGCGCTGGTGGCAGCGAGCGACGTCAGGACCGGCTGGAAGTTGAGGGAGGCGGGAGGTGGGGCGGCGGCGCGGCGACGTCAAGACCGGCGGCTAGGGGAGGAGGACGGCAGGGGGACCGGGGAGCGCCAGCTGTCGTGGAGGAGGAGGAGGAGGGCAGGGAGAGTGCGAGCGCCAGCGGCGGCGGTTGCTAGCGGGGGTGTGGGAGCGGCTCGAGCGCCTCGGGCGTGGGGAGAGGAGAGAGGACTGGGGAGGCGCTCGGGAACGGGGAGGACCGGGGGGAGGGGAGGGGGGCCTGAGGGCCACACGGTGGCAGAATCCAGCAATTCCTAGAGCAACTCAGAGGGCATCTTCAAAAGTCCGAAAGTCATAAGCTCGGAAAGCTGGTTCCTGGCAGCTTCCCGCTGCCAATGGCATTTTCAACGGGTTTCGCTCCACCGCAGGCCGAAGTCATAAGCCAGCCCAGAAGCTGAAAAAAAAAGAAACGATAAGGTGTTTCTCTCATTTTTAAATAAATAGTTGTTATTTACTGTATTTGCAATTTCGGGATGAATACCACAATGGATTGCAAAAGGAAAAAAGAGAACATAGAACTAACGCGCCCATATTAAGGGTGCATTTTGGTCTATCTCGATGGAAGGAAGGACGACTTGCGTGCAAAAACCAACAGCACCCGCGAAAGCAAAGCAAAACCCGGAAAAAACGCGACCTCTCTAAACCGCCACGCGCCGTCGCCCCTCTCCGTCGTCTCTTCCTCCGGCACCGGCAAGTCCGCCACCATGGTGAAGAGGTGGCTCCCCCTCGAGGCCAACCCCGACGTCATGAACCAGGTACCCGCGCCTCTTCTCTTCATGTACTCCTCAGGGTTTCGCCTCGGCCTCTCCCTTCCTCGCTCATGGGGCCCCTCATGCTGCGGCCGGATTTGCAGTTCATGTGGGGGCTTGGTGTCCCCGAGGACGTAGAGTTCTGCGACGTGTACGGGCTTGACGACGAGATGCTCGCCATGGTGCCCCAGCCCGTTCTCGCCGTCCTCTTGCTCTACCCACAGGTGGTTCCCGATTCCCAATTGGGCGTGGGGTTTCGTTCAGGTTGCTTGAATCGCTGGTGGGGAGGAGCTAATTTTTTTCTCTCCGGTTTTTGGTGAGCAGGATGAGAAGAAGGAATCCGATGCTTCGACCGCGTCGACGGTGGAGAGCAAGGTGAGATTGAATGAAAATGATTAATCATAGCTGTTAGCAGTGCCCAACGCCTTTTCCCTTTGAATTCGGCAGCGCCTTTTCCTGATGCAAAAGCAGTCGATTGAGACCTGGTAGATACAGTAATTGGGTTGGTTCATCTATTTTATAAAATGATCTCGTGAAACATGGTTCTCCTAGAAATAGACAATGGTGAAATATTGCCATAATTGCTTAGCTCAATTCGTTGTAGGACATCAGGACCTAATTATGATCTATCCGCTCCACGATTCACGCCTGCCACACCTTACCAGCAACGGTGGTATCCAGTGGTTGTTTTTTCACCAGTTCTTCAAACTCTACATGATACAGTGTGGGCTGATGCACCAACCTTGCTATATAGATTTTTTGAGCCCAGTTCCCAAGCATGAGAGTATTAATTGTAGTGCCCAGAGGCCAGAGTGGTTGTCATCAAATTTGCCATTCGCAAACTAACACTGTACATTTGCCTGGTGCAATGCCTTAATGCTAATGGTGTTATTGTGTTAGGTTGCAATTTTCATGGCGCTCCCTGTTATTGTGCATTTCTGAAGCGGATATACCTTTAAACAAGTAAACCAAATGCATTTCAACGATTAAAGTGATTGAATGTTGTGTTGCCAACCAAAAAGTTCCAATGCATGAAGTTAGTTTCTACTGTCGAATTCTTATTTTTGAACTGCAGACTTGACATATGAAAGTTGTTTCCCCCAAATTCATAAGAGTGAATCAACTCAGTATAACATGATGGATTTGTATACATATTGGTTAGCAGCTTATCAGGAAGCTATTCTTTCTTTTGTATGCATAATGTTATGGGTTGTATACGTATTGGGTATCAAATAGCAAGAGATATAGTTGAATATAATTTTGTATGATCTCGGCTTACTCAGATGTTGAAAGCACATGAAACTTTGTTGCCAAACCAATGACAAGTTTCTATATGTTTATTTCCTTATAATCCTAAAACTTATGGCGCAGGAGCCCAACAAGAAGGTATACTTTACAAAACAGACTGTCGGTAATGCATGCGGAACAATTGGTATTATTCATGCAATAGGGAATGCTGTGTCTGAAATCAAATTAGGTATGTGAGCATTTATGAGCATTTATTTCCTAGTGATCTACATAATCTTAAATTCTAAATGCTTTCATGCCACAAGTTAACTCTCTAGTATAGGATCGTTTATTTGATCTAGGTAAAAATTAACTGATATGGGTAGTCCCACATGCTTTTTTAATCATGCAATTCTATCAGTGTGTCCACACAATAATACCAGTCCATTGGGTTGACATGGTAATTTGCATGACCCCTCAAGAACTCCACGATCCCTTACTATGTCTTTCTTAATGAAATACCAAAGTTATTGCAAAATATGGGCTAATGGATGGTCTTTACTTGACGTCTATCATATATTCGGCAACTCCAGATTTCACAATCAATTCTAGCTTCCAAGCACATATTTCTGCATATTCTGTTTTTGTCAAATGATGTAATACTAAGGCATGCATTAGTCACTCATAATATGCAATCGTCACACTTTTAAATTTATGTTGCCTCTAATTCCAACATAAAATACTTCTAAAAAATGTTATTTGAGCACCTTCCATTTTAATGCTTGCTAACTTTGACTTGTAGCGAGATTTGATGAGTACTTTTCTTCTTTGTAGTTGATGGGTCATATTTTCATAGATTTTATAAACAAACTGCTGATATGGATCCTATCCAGGTTAGTAGTAAGTGTACACGTCCTTCTTTGTTAATCATCATGGCCTGATTTCTGTGTTGTACTAATCTATAAAATACTTGATATTATCAGCGTGCTGCTTTTCTTGAGGAGGACCAAGAAATGGAGGACGCTCATTCTGTTGCTGCTACTGCTGGTGATACAGAGGTCGTCATTGCCATGTCTTTCTTCAGTTACACCTAGTATATTAATGTTTTCACCAGACAACCAGATGATGTTCTATTTTCAAAATTCGGATTGCCAGCAGTTCTCAGAGTCACCCTGTTGCCAGTAACTAGCTGCTAACAACACTTTCTTGCTGTTTATATAGCATATCTTCCTCAGTCGAAGTATGTTTTTATCTTTGGTTGCAATCTGACATATCTATATTTTATTGTGCAGGCCAAGGATGGGGTAATTGAACATTATGTTTGTTTTTCTTGTGTTGATGGTATGTATCATATGACCATCTGCTACAATGCCATAACTGAATTTGGTACGAGACTCCACTATCCAACTGCTAGTCTGTTGTTCACTTTCTGCGTTTCCTTTTATTTTCGTTCAGGGGAACTTTATGAGCTTGATGGAGGAAAACTGCAGCCAATACGTCATGGTCGTTCCTCTCCTGATAGCTTGTTGCAGGTAAATTATTCAGCTATTTGCCTCTCACTTTCTGCACATAGCTTACCGTATGGAAAATGGTGCTTGCTACTTAAAAAGAGGGATTTTGGTTGTGATGTTGTTACTTCATAGCTCTTTGTTTCAAGGATTAATTAGATTTATGCCATGGCAAAAACCACGATTTTGAGAAATGCCATTACAAAAACCCGAGTTGGAAAAATGCCATTGCAAAGCTGCGATACACACTCAGATGCCATTACACTCAAATACATGGCAATACATCTCCCGCATTTTAATCCGTATATTCGTAGGGACAAAAATGCCCCTGTCTCCAATGACTTGTAACCCTATCCAGCCTGCGCCTCACTCCATTGCGCTGTCAGCCCTGCCTCTCACGCCATTGTTGCACCATCCCTCCCTTACTCTGCCACTGACCCGCCTCTCCCTCCCGCCTGTCCTCTATTGCTCCACCTCCAGTCTCACCTCTCACTCCATTGCTGCGCAGCCGGCCCTGCTCTCTCTCCCTTCCTGCACTTCGCCGTTGGCCCACTTCTCCCTCCAACCGAGCAGAAACCGTGGTCGAGGGAGGGAATCACAACTGCGAGCTCATTCCATGGCCGCCTGCAAGCTCGATTCCATGGCCACCCCGCCTCTAATTTTGCCTCCAATGACACTGCCCAGGTTCCAGGGTTTCGGTGGATGGGGAGAATAGCTAGGTCGGAGTGGCTGGGTTGGATTGAACTGTGTCTTTACACAGTTAGCACAGGGGCATTTTGATCTCTACAGAAATACCGAATGAATATATGGGGGTATTGCCAGCGAAAATGGTTTAAGTGGGTGTAATGGCATCTAAGTGTGTATCCCGACTTTGCAAAGGCATTTGTCCAACTCGATTTTTTGTAATGGCATTTCTCAAAATAGTGGTTTTGCAGTGGCATAAATTTAATTAACCCAATGTGGCATGCGGTAATGCTTATTGTTCTCTTTTTTTTAGTATGATACTAGTAGCTGCGTAGCGATATCTTGCTCAAACGCTGACACCAGAGCCACCACTCCTGAAGATTCTCCGCAATACACATAGTGCTCATGATTTTTGGACCCTTATTTTCTTTCTCTTTGTACACAATCTGCAGGATGCTGCAAATGTCATAAAAGCAAGGATTGCAGAGTATCCTGGTTCAATCAACTTCAATGTCATGGCTCTCTTAAAGAAATAATGATATATGGCTCCAGAGGAAAGGTTTACTGATTCACATCACTCTTGTGTTTACCATCTGCAGCAGCCTCAGTTAAGTCCCAAATGTAGAAGTGTTTAGTCGCTATGTTGATATTTGAACACAGCAAAATGAAATAAACAGAAAATGATCGAGATATAACTGCATCATGTGTCAAGCTAGTTTCACTTTGAATGCCGTTACACCGAAGGTTATAATTTAAGTTTTCTTTTAGTTGCTTGGTGACGCATCCCGTTCTACTTGATGGAGCGGCATGCCATTCCCTGACCCATCCCGAGCCTGAATGTGACTAGCCATGCTGTACGGCTTCTCACTGATATTTGGTTGGCGAATTGCAGCACCCACGACTTTAATTTTGGCGATTTCGGTGAGTTGTATTATATATTGACTTTGTTGATGAGAAGTGCTCGCAGTACCTTCCAACTGTGATAATGAAAAGCTCTTGTAGTGCCTGGGCGATTGCTTGTGCGAGAATTGAGATCGATGTATGAGATAACTGGGAGCATCCAGTACCCTCAGATCGAGATGCTCAACTGCGTACAGATTGGGCTCCTGTGTGTTCAGAGGAAACCGGGATAAGGCCCGACGCCGGCGGTCGTGCTCAGCCAGTGGACGTCGCCGCAGAACCCCTCCAGGCCAGCGTTCTACTCCGGCCGACTCCACCGGCAGCGCCTTGCGTGTTGCTAGCGGAAATGCAGTGCTACATGCACGTCGTTCTGCTGATAATAACAATCTGTCGGGCCCGCAGTTTCAGAGAATGGTGTGACGATCTCTGAGCTTGAACCGATGTAGATAGAACAGAACAAGGTTCAGACCAGTGCTGCACTTGAAACATGTCACGGGTTAGTAGGTTTGGCACATGAATCTGACTTGACACATGTACACGAGTTCATTGTTACAAAGGGAATGCATAAAGAGGTGGTGAAGTAATTACAGGAGAAGTTGCGCGGAAGGCTACAGGAACATGAGGATGAGGGAAACCATGGTACAATCGCAAGCTTGCGAATGCTGTTGTCAGACTCCTACGTACTATCAGTGAGGGGTGGTTGCGTCGTGTTGCATGACAAAGGAAAATGCGTAACAACCATGCAGCGCCCACTTCACCTTTCTAAATCGATGCAGCAGCGTTCGACGCGGGCTCGCAGCTAGCATACGTTACGTAACCGGACGATCGAGCTCGTACCTGGTACTTCTAGCGATTCCTTCCTCCCCCTCCTCGTTGCCATGCCGTAAATCCCCGGCACCTCCGAGGAGCGCGTCACCGTCGGCTACCCAGTGCCACCGTGCACCGACGGCAGCGCATTCCGCCGCAACCTGCTCTCCCCCGAAACTGCGTGCATAGGCACTCCCTCGCGGCCCAGTTGGATGGCACCCCTGGGCTTTAAGTTTTTCTGAAGGCATAGGCTTTATAACAGTAAAATGAACGTCGGGAGCTGTAACACGGTGCTTAAAAAGTACCTCAGTGCATCCAACGGCTTAAAACGGATGGTATACCATCTCGTCGATGGCGAGCAAACACGCCGAGGTACCAAGTCATAAAAGTTGTATGGTAATTTCGCCCCTTGTCTCCCACTCTCGACCGAAGTCACGGCTCGCACGACAAGCCCCGACTTTCTACCTACCTCTTGCCTCCTTGCCTCTGCCCCCTCTCCAAAATCACCGGAGTTGCCATTGGCCGCCACCACTATAGCCTGATTCACCTTGCAAGATGTCCCTGTTCCTCTCCGATTTGCCTAGTAGGCCGCCTCTTCCCGCTAAATCCGTGTAGGTTGATTAGGTTCCAATTCCAATCCGACATCCATTGCCCAGATCCAATCTCTCTTTCGTCGAACTGGCTGTGTCAATCAGAGAATCTCTAACTCGTGATGTAGCGAAGACCATCATGAGGGGAAGCTCGAGACCCGACCACGTCGGGAGCTTCCGCGAGGGCTTGCCGGTGGGCACTTCGCGGGCGCTGACGGAGCAGTATTTGCTGGCATGGTACCTCTCGTGGAGCCGCTCCCCGTCATTGACCGAAAACACCAGGAAATTACGGTGAGTGCTCAATATCACCACGGAAGCACAGCATAAATTTCATAAAAATAGAATTAACTCATAAAAATGAGCTCACCTGATATACATACTGCTAAAACTAAAACTTGAGGAACAATCAGTGTGGTCATATCTGAAGGGGTCATGTCCTCATTATATAGTTTGAACCATCAAAAGTATGGACCTCTTCCTACATATCAATTGAAAGAATTTAAGGTATTGACTAGGAGAGGGTGAATAGGAGATTAATAAAAAAATATGTCCAAGAATTACTTACTGCACAAGTATTCTAAAACACAAAGTAGTCATCAGCAAAACTTAACATGCTAGTGATCAAGACAATTAGGAAAATGAATGAATAGGAGTGCAAGGAAAACAACCAAGTGTGAGACGTAAGAATATGCCGTTGAAGTTCGAGCCTTTTTTTAGCTTTACGTCTCCGTTGAGTAAGTTTGATCTAACGATAAACTCTAGCACTGAATCGTGCTCTTTCTTCTATAAGTTTGCCGATGTGAAACTTCTATTTTCTTATGGCAGCTCTTCATCTTGCAGTACGTGAACTCTGAACCCTTGCAAACTTCTTTAGACACTTCACAATCCTTGAAGACTCTCAAACCACTCCTAGTTGTATAGGATAAGTTAATCTTCAAGAGTAACATGTTTTAATCAGTTCGGTTTGGAGATGAGCTCTTATTTGATGCTCAACTATGACTTAATCTCTCTCTTTCTCTCTCTTAGAGATTTTCTCACGAGAATCACAATTTATGTTTGAAAAAATATGAAGTAGCACTCACGAGAGCAGAGAAAATATTTGATGAAGAGGTCACTCGTATAAAGACACTTCTTATTTGGGGGTATATATAGTCAACCCCTCAAAAACTAGTTGTTTGAATAAAATGAGCAAAACTTTGAACTTCTGATATGAAACTTGGAGGTTTCGACATTTGAGAGCAATGACTATATTGCCTATCTAGAAATAGATCTCAAAACTTCTGACGAGAACTCGGAGGTTTTAATTTTCATAGCAAAGTGGACAGAAACATGTGTCAGCGATTTTGACTTGAACACAGACCCTTTGAAATTAAGAATAGTTTTTGCAAGACGTGGTCACAATAGATTCTCAGAGGTTCTGACATTGCAGTCGGATCTTTCGAGAATTTAAAGGACCTCAATTGAGATGGACTAAACTCATTCTTAGGGTGTCGACAACAGATTCGAACGTTCCAAGTTTTCCAAAAAGTAGGCCAGTATAAATCTTAGAGACTCCGGAAAAGTCCAGTATCTCCAACTTTTCTAAAAATATGTAATTTGTCAGGTACATATCTGCATATATCTGCAGTTGTATATATATTTTTTAGATCTACACGTACACAAATTTTTTATATTTGGTACGGTAGGACGGTAGAAAAGCTCGAACGGGCGGACTAGCAGTCCAGCATAGAACATATCGGTATATCGCTAATTTCAGATCCCAATTATGTTTTGAAGTAATCAAGCTTGGCGGCGTATGTCAGATCCCAATTTTTAGTTCCTTCCACGTTGAGTCTTGTACTGTGCAGAGGCAGAGCACCGCACTACGGGTTCTCGTTCATCTCGCGCTCCTGAGTGCAAACATTCGATATGGTTATCTCCATGTGGCTCCAAAAAACATGCATCCTCAGAAAGAGTAGTTTTCGCTACAACTTGTCGTGTTCGTTGCCATATGTGGCCATAAGAAACACTTGTCAGCTGAGAACCTCACTTCTCAAGAGTTTTACAATGCAGAATATTTTGCCCTGTTTCAACCTCGCTCATATGATAATGAATGAAAATTATCACGAGCATGCAACACTGGCCACATTCAACCATCGAGGCAAACTGGTACTTGCTACTCTCCAGTACAAACTGCATGTCAGTGGAAACTGGCATTTCGCTCAAACTCTTCAATTTATTCCTCATCATAAACACATGACATCCACAGTACCAGACATCCAACATGCAGATCGCAACTTCGATCACGGAAACACACTAGTACTACACAACCGAAGCCCTAAAACATGCACGCAAGCACTCGGAAATAAGCACTCGGATTTCACAACAGGTAAGGTGTCGACGACTAGCTAGCGCGGCCACGGCGACGAACATGCGTACGCCATGCATGCAGGTGATCATGACCCGTCCTCCCGTGCGCGCGCGCCCAAGCACAGCTCCCGTCCTAAGCACCCTGCGCCTGGTCGATGCGGTGCTGCGCCGCATCCTTGATGTCGCGGGCCTTGGACGCCAGCCGCGCCTTGGCGTGGTCCAGCTGGTCCGCGCCCGGCGGGTGCTTCCCCGTGATGTACTTGTACATCCACGAGAACACGGACAGCGCGGCCACGCCGAGCCCGCCGGAGGTCACGAACCCGGCCGCCATGAGCGCGAGCGCGATGGCGGCAGGCACGAGCACCGGGCTAAAGATGACCAGCACGGGGGTGGCCACCGTGAGTGCGATGACGGTGCCGGCCAGGATCAGTCCGGCCAGCACCAGCATCGACCCGCCGGCCGTCGCCGCCGTCGCGGCCTTCAGAGCCGTCATCAGCGCGGGCTGCTTCTGGTGCTCCTGGTCGCCGAAGCCGCCGCCGCCGCCGCCCAGGACACCTCTGTGGTGATCAGCCATGTGTGCGTGGAGGTGGAGCACCGGAGCTGCTACCGTCGCATGCGTGCGCTCCCTGCGAGTGAAGGGAACGTGGGGGAAAGGGTCAGGGTTATAGAGGAAGAGCGGTGCATGGAGATACGAGGAGGAGGGAGCTGGCGCGGCCGCGTGGGATGCATGCGCGTACTCGTGTCGGACGCGGCGCGACACCTGTGCTGGTGCGGCGCGGGCGGTGTTGGCTGCTTCCGTGGGGCAACACGTACGAGGTTGTGGCCGTTCGATTCGCCGCTTGTTTTTATTTTTATTTTTAGGGGGATTCGCCGCTTGTTGAACTGCTCTGTGGGGCTCCGAATCTGTGTGGTCCAGTGGGCCTTAGTCTCTCGATCACGGGCTAAAATTCGAGCCGCTTTGCCATCGTTTGCGTTGCCCATATACTGCGCCAATCTTAGCAGCACTAGGTTGCTGTGAAGCCTTGTCACTTGCCCAAGACTGCAATCTGGACAGAATTTGTGTGGCCACTGATTGTTTGGAGGTGGTGAATTGCATCGAGAAGAAAGCTAAATGCTGTGCTGAATGAATTTGAGGCACGCAGCGCTAGTCTCAGAAAGATGCAGATAAAGCACGAAGGGAGGGAGTCCAACAATGATGCTCATGTATTAGCAAAGTAGCAAGCTCTCTCGGGGAAGGGCGACATGTTTGATTGCTCAATCCTCCTGTGTACATTGTATGCCTTTATCACTGAACAATGATGATCAATAGAGCTCCCTTTTTCCTCTCTAAAAAAAAAGATGCTGCGCCAAACTGCTGGTTTTCCTCTCTGACTCGCCCGTGAATCTGATCGAGCACGCCGTCCGCGAGAGGATCATGGGCGCCGACGACGAGGCTTTCACGGTCGTCGAGATGGGGGGCAAGGATCGGGTGGCAGCTGCAGCAGTCAGAGGGCAACGTGCATGCTGCGGTGGAAGTTGCTGTGGTCCGCGTTCTCGTCGGAGTTCCTGCTGTTCCTGACGCGGGTGGGCCGGTCGCCACACACGTGACGAGGCTACGCGACAGCGACGAGTTCATCGCACAGCTTTCGACATGGTACCACTCTGGCATCGTTAAGGAGGAATCGAACGTTTTAATATTTACAATAGCGAGGTTGGGTACTGAGATTACCTAAGCTCAGGTTGCACTGTGTCAACTTGGTACAACTCCGACGCTAAGGGTCCGTTTGGTTGAGGTACTCCCGCTGGATGGGATGGGGCGGCCCGTATTTTATCCTCGTAAACGCGTTTGGTTGGGCGACTGGAGCAACGGACAGGGCCGCCCGAAAGGAATCTCGCTAGGAAAATACGGGACCGCACGAGTCGGCCAAATTCTTCGACTCGCGCGGCCCGACGGCCGCCCCGCACGCGCGCGCGCGCACCCGTGAACCCCCCGCCCCCCGCTTTCGGTTCCCCACCATCTGTGGCGTACCCGGTTTTAGGGCCGGATACGTCTCCCGTGTTTACTGTATCGATCCCTGGATCAGTAGTCGGTACACACAAGAACTTGATAACATCCTCATACAATACCGAGTATCTTACATAAATAAGCCATTATGGTCTTTATTCAACAACAGGGCCGATTGGCCGAGTAGAAAGTAGCAGCGAAAAACAACAAAGCGCAGTTATTAACCCATCAATATGCCCATCCACAGGCAACTGACTGGGGAGAACGCCCTAGCTCTCGTGGTCGCTGATATCTTCCTCGGAGCACCACTCTCCTTCTTCATCTGGCCAAATCAACAAGCCAGGTGAGTATATTGAATGTACTCGCAAGCTTTTCCCCCGGGAAAATAATACGGCATAGTTCATGCAAAGGGATATCTCAAAGGAGAGCTCTAACCTAGGTTTCATGTTGTGCGGAAATGTAAGTCTTTATTGTAAATAACAATAATAGATTAAAAGCGAATTTTGTAAAACAACGATCCCACCGTAACACATCGTCCTCCGTGGTAGCCCTTGCTACCTCTCCTTCCTTTCCTCCGCGGGATAGCCGCGCTCATCACCGCTTACCCTTTCGGCTTTCGCTCACACTACCCCGGCGGTGTAGCTAGCCTTTTCTTTAGCAATTCCTAGCTACCAATCCGGGTAGCGTAAATTGCGCCCTGTGGACACATCATGCCCACGTCCTTAATCCCTTTTCCCAGCTTTCACAACCAAAACATATTCTAACCAGTGTGTGGCCTTACCAGTTCATGTCCATGACCGAGGACGCGGCTATTCGAATAGATTTTAACACTCTGCAGAGGTTGTACGGCTTTACCCACAAGATGTAGTTCCCCCTGGGCATGCTACCGGTCGCATGTGTCCAGGGTTTGTACAACGAGACCCTTCTCCCGTGTTCACACCAGAGCCGGACTCGCTAGGAGGACTACCCGACCCTCTGCCTCTCAATTGACAGAAATGGGACTCTCCCCCTTTGTGTCGGACCATGTTCCACGTACCTTGTAGGACTCTACTGAGCTTTACCCCCACAATACGGTGAGACCCATGAAGAGCTTTTCCCCTACTCAGTCCCGTGGAGATCCTCTAGGGATTCTACGGATCCACTAGCACTTCAACCTAACTTCCCACGATTCCGGGTTCCGGTATTAGACGAGGTACCAGGTCCAGTCCTTCCCATAAAGGACTTGTGGACGTACGGTGGGGAAACTGATTCAGCGGCACTTAGGTTCGGTCCTTAACCGATTCGAGCGGGACTCCATAACTAACCAACTCCACGGGTAGCAACCGGCTACCCGACCATTCCTTCCGCAAGTAGCATCCGGCTACTCTACATCCTCATAACACCCTTAGCATTCCCGCCCGAATCCAAAATTCTCCATCATTTCATGTGGGATTTCACAAATGTTTCCTTTTTAAAAGATTTTCTCGACATGCATAAGCAAGCCGAGGGTTTTTATCCCATACCCCACGCACTTTGTAAAACTTGTTTTAACTAGAGCAGGTCTAAGCACAGCTACTGCTTATACTCCTATTACCTTGCCGGTCGTTCCCGACCGACTAACTAGACCTAGGGCTACAAAGAGGTGGTTTCCAAACCTACGGCACATGCATCTACTGGGTATAACTTTACTAACATAAAATACCAGTAATACCAAAATAGCATGCAATCTTTCGCAAACAAATTACTTAAACGTAGCAAATATGGGATTCAATATGTTCAAGGCGGGGAAAGCTTGCCTGGCAGCTCCGGGTCCTGTTCCTGTTCTTGGCGTGAAGGTGACGTCGGATCCTCTCTCGGCACGTACGGCACTCCGTTAACTATACGTCGAAGAGATTGGCGAATAAGAAGCAAGCAACGGAACTTCAAATAAAATCCAAGAACATGCATGAAAATCACATAAAATGACGTTTTTAGTCGGGTAGGAACTTGTGTTATTAGGATTACGTGCTCAAACTATTACTCTTATGGGTTCATGGTTGCTGGTGGTATTTGGTTTATTGGTGGCGTGGAATAATTGCCTTGATTAATCTGGAGATCACGCATGCATCGTATGTGTGGGTTTTGGAAAGGATTAACGATGCCCTAACTCAAACCCTACTGATAAAGCTCTAAAACTAATTCAACTTCTAAACTTTGTGAACACAAAAGATGGGACATTTAACTTGGCTATTCGGAAATTATGTGTATATATATATCGTACATGCGATTCTAAATAGGCATGAAACCTAAACTCTATTCCTATTGGTTAGTTTCAAATTACTTTAAGTTTTGAAAATATAATTGAAGTAAAAGCTCCTGCATACGTTTAATCCTCCTGGAACCAAAATAATTCCTCACATATCTGGTCATTAGCACCCTGGGTTATTTAAATGAGCTGTACTGGTTTTAACCGAAACAAATCACTGAACTAAAACACTTCCCAGCCAACTCAATGCGCTTTCATGCTGTCGGAAGCAGAATTTGGAAAAGGCGCCTTCTTCTACCGGGTATTTACCCGTTCGGGACCGAGTTCCCCAACTCACCTGGGATGCTCAGCTTAGAACAGAGCGGCGGCGGCGGTGTTTTTGGGCGAGAGACCACCGGCGGCGGGGCCTCAACCGAGTAGGGGAGTGGTTCCAGAGAGGAGAAGGTGGGCGCCGAGCTCGCTCTCTTTTGTCCTGGAAGCTCGGGGAGGGATGGGCGGCTCCGGTCTGTTCCTAAGGCTCAGTAGGCGGGTGTTGGGGCTGGGACAGAGGTGGCGGATGCCATTTCCGGCGGCGGAGCTTGGCACTGGTGGTTATGGGGAAGTGAGGGAGGGGCCTGGGATGGCTATGAGGGGAGACCCAAACTGAGGGAATGGCTGTGGGGCTTGGGTGGAAGATGGGTGTCTCGGTCGCCTTTTATAGCCGGAGCTAGGACTCGGCGGTGAAGCTCAGCTGGCATAGCCGCTGCAGAGCGGTGATGGGACCAGTCGGAGCGGCAACAGCGGCGTGGCCGAGGCTACAGGAAGGGAGGGGCCGTCGTGGCACAACCCGGTGGCTTGGGCAGTGCCAGACCGGCGTGCGGCGCGTCGAGTCGGCGCTCGGCGCGGCGACTCATCAGCGGGTGGCGCGGCTTTGTCGTCGGCTTGCGTCGGGCAGCCAGCTCGAGGGTGCGCGAAGGCAGGCCTACTGGACGGGCGACGCGACGGCTCAGGGCAGACTGCGGCGAGCTTCGGTGAGCTGGACGACGCGATTAGCGGCGAGCGGCGCGGTCTGGCTCATGAGCATGCATGCTGGTGATGAAGCAGACGGCGAGCGGTGCAGAGAACCTCAGAGATGCACATGGCGGCATGCTCATGTCAGTCCAGGGCGCGGCCACGCGCATGTCCGAGTGGTATGGGGCGTGTCTCGGCTTGCTCAGACGAGTGTGCGCATGTCCCTCACACCAGTGGGTAATGGTGAGGCGTGTCTACGTGTCTAGAGGCTCCAGGAGAGGTTTGACGGGGTTACACACTATTACAAGGAATTGACAACTCTTGCGTGCACGTTGTGTCAAAAGCTAGGGTCAACAGAAAAGGGACAACATGGTCACTGTTGGAGAAAGACATGTCTCTGGTTATGACCAGGTGACTGAGAAAAAGGCTCCATGGCTGATTTGATCTAGTGTGCTTTGGGTTCGTGCTTCATTTCCTGTGGTAATGTTGAACCAGCCTAGGTGTTCGGTAGCTGCTAATTGAGGTCTTTGTATTGGACGAGCTCGTGTTTTCGTACATTCGGGGTCCTGCATGTGAGGGGACTGCTGTGCAATTTATCCAGAGTTTTTGGACATGTGCAGCTACGGGTTACTGTGCAAAGCTCCTTTTATTCCCCGCGTTTATTAATTATGCCTACGGATATTTTTGTACTAAGCATTATCATTTTATGTTATACCTGTGTTAAGAATGCTGCTAAGGTGTCTCACGATTTCTCTCGGGATTTATGGGGAGGTCGAGGAACGATAGGCTTCATGGTTTAGGGTTTTGGGAAAATTTGGTATTAAAAAGAACAGGAAGTGCTCGGGAGTTAGGGTTAGGGTTTCTGAGCGCGGTAGGGTGCCGTGAGGGCGTGGAAACTCTTGGAAGTCCTCTACCTCAGTTTAGGAGGGGTTGGTTCCAAGTTGCCGCGGACGTGTCAACGTACGTGGCGTTAGGGTATTGAAGGGATTTGGTTTTAATTGGAAACAAGGGTCGGAGCTGGAACTAGGGTTTTGGGCGCGGCAAGGCGGAGATGGTTATGGTAGGTCTCATGGATTCACTCTCCTTCACTCAGGTATACTCCGAGATAAGATGCCGTAAGCGGTTTAAGGGTTTACTGCGTATGTGCGGGTCTAGGGTTTTCTCGGATTAGGGTTTAGACGGGAAGGAGGCATATACGTGTTATGCCGAGGGTAAGGAGAGGTCCGGACAGTTTGATCGTTTCCCCAGAGTTCGGACCCTACTGGCGGATTTTGGCGATCTACCGGGAATGAGGATGCTAGGGTTAGCGTATATGCGCGTACGACATACACGGTGTGCAAGACATGCTCATATAGGTTTCGGGTTGCTCCGGTTTAATCCCGTGCGACATCAAGTACTAGCCACACGTCGACGGCAGACCAGGATTTATAAGGGCTCGCGTATCGGCAGACTAGGGTTTGTCGGGACGGATCGTCTTTACGGTTAGTGATAACAGAAGTTACCAACCGCGGTAGAGTTACTGCCAGGTAAGGTTTTAGGTTTCCGCGGTTAGGGAAGATATTGGTGGGGCACTGGAGTTTAACTAGGGTCACCGCACCTCGGTTCGGGTCTTTTGATCGTGAGCCGGGTTTAGGGGTTTTACCAGTCGTCGAGTAGGACGATAACAGGATTTTGGGTGTATAGGGTGTATATCGGTACTAATCCCACTTAGGATGCACATGACCTCTAGTTAAATGCAAAAAGTTTTTGTAAGTCCTAATTTTTGGGTTTTTAGAAAATCGAGGTGTGACACCATCCAGCAATCCCCAACCCCACTGCTCCCCGCTCCCGCCCCGCTCCCGGCTCCAGCGCCGCCCTCTGCCATCGACCCCAGCGCCGCCGCCGCCGCCGCCCGAGCTCCTCCCCGCTCCCGCCCCGCTCCCGGCTCGCGCCTTCCCCTGGCCCCGCCCCCCCGGGACGCTCCCCAGGGCTGCCATCCACCCCGAGTTCTTCCCGCACCCAAGGCAAGCCGCCGCCGTCCGATCTCCTCCCCCCCGCTTGCCCTCGCCGCGCCGCCGCTTCCGGCTCCCCACTCCAAGCCATCAAAGCCTCTCCGTGTTCCCCATCTGACCCCGGCGGCCCCATTCAAGCGGCACGGGCGGCGGCCGCGGCAGGGGACGGCGGCAGCGGCAGTGGCAGGTGCCGCGGCAGCGGAGGCGGCATCGGCTGGTGCCGCGGCAGGCGCGGCGTCAGCTTGTTTCTCGGCAGCGGCAGGGGAGGAGAGGAGTCGGCAGCAGCAGGGGAGGAGAGGTGTCGTTCAAGGTGATCCTCACCTCCGACCCCAAGCTCCCCTTCAAAGTGTGAGCACCGCTCCTTTCCCTCAGATCAGATCTCTCTCGGGTCGCTTGTTTCTCGTCCTGATCCGGTACGGTCGGTTTGCGTCTCGCGCGCAGGTTCAGCGTCCCAGAGGCGGCGCCATTCACCGAGGTGCTCAAGTTCGCCGCCGAGGAGTTCAAGGTCCCGCCCCCAGACCAGCGCCATCGTCACCAACGGTACGGCGCCCCCGCCTCTCATGAGACATCTCTCGTTTCGTCGAAGGGAATCGTGATTTTGGTTGCTCCGTACGCGATTTGGGGATCCTGTTGAGATGGGTTGGTGCTTGGTGGGGGTATTGCGGATTATGATTTACTGGGAAATGATATTGATAAGTAGTAGCTTTTATGCGCTAATTCTTCGAAATCGAGTTAGCTGTTTGGGGTTTACTGTGTTTGTTGAAACGATTGCGTAGAAATATGGATGGTGCTGTGGGTCGAAATATGCTTATGAGTTGTGAAATGGAAAATTATGTTGTGCTATGTATGTTTTTGTAGATGTGGAATTCAGTGGGGCATTTCTATTTTTGTGTAAACGTGGAAATTTATAGCATGATACTGGTTTCAACATGTTGAATTTGGATGCCTAGAATGCATGTGTAGTTTAGTCCGGAATGGTGACTGATCTATTGGGACTGTGGCAAGATTTGGGGATTCGAATAGTTTGATGCGTTCTGGTTGCTCATTTTGTTCTGGAATGGTTCAAGAATGAATGAATTTGGACTTGAAAGTTTACACACGAATATTTGTACTAACTTGTGAAGTGGATCTAGAATATATATGTTTGGAAATGTTCATGTTAGTTTGATGATAAACCAGAGTTATGTCCATTCATATGAGATCTACATCCATCTAATTTAGATAATAGAACCTTAGATAATAGAACCTTAGCAAATGAGTTATATGAAATAGAACTCTGTTTGTTTGTATAGATGTTTGTGCTATATTCATGGTAAAATTACTTGCATTGTAGATGGACAACACCACGGATTTGTTCATTTGGGCTGCTGCTGCATATTTTTGGATGGTCATGGCTACGGTCTGTGTTGAGTCTAGAAAAAGGAAAAGAAGGGAAAGTATTAGGTATGGACCAATTGAGGAAAGGGATAGGATGAGAATTGAATATTTGGACAATAAAATTTGGAAGGATGAAATAACTTGTGTGAACATGATTAGGCTTGGTAGAGGAGCCTTCTTTCGGTTTTGTAAACTCTTTAGGGATCGTGGATTACTTCGAGACACTATACATATGTGTGTTGAGCAGCAAGTAGCCATGTTTCTGAACACAATTGGCCACAATTTGAGGAATAGGTTAGTTGCCACAAATTTTGATAGGTCAGGTGAAACTGTTAGCCGTTATTTCAACTTAGTGCTACGTGCTATTGGTGAGGTACGACACGAATTCATTAGGCCACCGTCATTGGAGATCCAAACAAAAATTGCAGGGAACCATCGATGGGACCCATACTTTAAGGTATGAGGATTAGACAAAAACAATTTCAGTTTGTTGGTCACAATAGTAAATGGTTTCTAATATGTTTTGGGTTTATTTTTTAATAAATAGGATTGCATTGGAACTATAGATGGCACACATGTTCGGGCCTCTGTTTCTAAGGACATGGAGCCATCATTTCGTGGTAGAAAATCCTTTTGTACACAAAATGTGTTGGCAGCCGTAGATTTCAATGGGAGGTTCACTTATGTCTTGGCTGGTTGGGAGGGCACAGCACATGATGCTACCATTTTAAGAGATGCTTTAGAACGACCTAATGGCCTACGTATCCCACAAGGTATCCCTCATTTAATTGTGTATACATCCATTTATCCATAACAATTATTTATAAATGGCAAAGTCAACCACATGTCCATCAAATGCTAGGTAAATACTATCTAGTTGATGCCGGCTATGGGGCTAAACCAGGTTTCCTGCCGCCCTTTCGTGGTACAAGGTACCATTTGAACGAGTGGGGGAACAATCCTGTGGCAAATGCGAAGGAATTATTCAATCTTAGGCATTCTTCTCTTCGCATGTCCGTAGAGTGTGCATTTGGGTCAGTGAAAAGAAGGTTCAAGATCCTTGATGATGCCACACCTTTGTTCCCCTTCCCTACTCAAGTAGACATTGTTCAAGCTTGCTGCATTATTCAGAACTGGGTTCTGGATGATGGTGTTGATGATTTGTTCGTACAAGAGGCTAATAATCGAACTTATCATAGTCATGCTACATCGTCAAGTGGGCAAGCAAGAGAACATGTTGAGACAGTTAATTTCAGGCAGCAAATTGCAGATCAGATGTGGGTAGACCGTCAACATTACTTTGCAAATCTTGTAAACTAAATTTAGCTCGGTACTGTAATATTGTGTTGTTGTGACCAATCGTGCTACTGAAATCATTATTTGTTTTCATCTAACAATTGTTGTACTAAAACAAATATCTTTAATGTAATATTGTCTTTCAATTCCCTTTTATGCAATGCTGTATTTCGAATCTCTTTTATGCAATGTTGTCTTGAAATCCTTTTTTATAGTGAAAATTGTTGAAATGGAGGCAAGAGAGGAGAACATGGCAGTCCAAGCTGAGGGTAGAGTTCAGGTTACATGGACATCCGCCATGTCCACGTTCATGCTCCACAACTTGGCAGATATTGTTTCAAATGGCACTAGAACTTCCACAGGCTTTAAGAGTTTGCACTACAACTCTTGCGCGAGGGCTTTGAATGAACATTTTCGCCTTAGGTTGAATGGAGCGCAGATCAATAACCATCACAGAACCTGGAAGAGGAAGTATGCAAAGATACTCCACATTAAGAACACACTCAGTGGGGCTCTTTGGGATGATATCAACTGTATTATCAGGCTGGAGCATGAGCATTACATGGGTTATATTAAGGTAAATATGATTGTCGTACCTATTTCATGATTTCGGACTCTTTTCATGTTTGCTCTCTCATATATTAAATTTCTTGATTGCAAAAGGACCACAAGGCAGATGCTGAATACCTCAACAAACCTATTGAGAACTACCGTGAGATGGCTATCATTTTTGGCAACAGTTTGGCTACTGGCAAGTATGCAAAGGGGTCAAGTGAGCCTCTTGGTACTGATGTGACTCAAACTGAGGAAGATGAAGAAGGTAATGAAAATGAACAGGATGTTGCTGATGAGCACCATTCAACAAATGCTGGTGAGTCTTCTGCCACGAAGCCACGAAAGAGAGCCAAGTCAAGTAACAACAAGGAAGATGATGGGCTCATATCAACTCTGACTCGTGTTGGTGACAGACTTGCTATGGCAATAGAAAATGCTGGTGCTAAATCTGCCCCTCCACAAGATGATATCCCAGAAAATCTTTTTGAGACCCTGCAAAGCCTTCCTGGGTTTGATGAGACTCAGATATCCCACTACTTTGCACACTTAGTAGAGAATCCTAGAAGTGCTAGAGCGTTCATGAAGCTGCCATACATAGGCCAGCTGACTTGGGTTGCTAGGTACATCAGTAAGGAATTCCATGTGTAATGCTTTTAGTTAATCTCAGTGGGGCCTCTGTAATGCTTTTGGTTATTTCGACTAGTGTGTAATGCTTTTGGTTATTTCGACTAGTGTGTAATGCTTTTGGTTAGTTGGAATGGTGTGTAATGCTTTTGGTTAATATCAATGCTACCTGTGTAATGCTTTTGGTTAATTCGAATGGTGTGTAAAGCTTTTGGTTAATTGCAATGGTACTGTGTAATGCTTTTGTTGGTGCGCCATTGGGAGAATGGAAGCAGGCTGGTGATCCAGCCCCATGCGTCAGGCACAAAGTTTTGATCCATTCTGGTGTTAGGAAGGTTGAGTTGGTGGTGCGATGATGATGGGCATGGTGTTATGTGCTTTTAAAGGCGAAAAAGACAATGGTATAGTGGATAAAATTTCGCTTACCGTATATGACTGAGTCCAATGAGGCACGACAAAGTTTATTGTAAAGTAGATTCTCGGTTAGAAACTTTGAGTGTCTAGACCCTCAGTTGGAAAATTATCTGCTACTAATTGAAACTTGAAGAATCTCCCTTTATGCTTCCCTGCAGTGCTAAAGGTAAACTGCTATAGCACATTCCAAACTCAATTTGGTGACGTGATGGCATTGCTTCGGAAAGTAGCTGTCAATTGGAAATCTGAGAAACTGAACTGAGCTGGCGTTTTTTTCGGGCGTTTTGCTGAGGAACCCAAACGCGAACTAAGCTGGCGTTTGATGAATGAGGCAAACGCCAGGGTTGCCGGCGTTTATAGTACAGAGCCAAACGCCCTCTATTCTGGGAAAACAGAACAGCTCGCAAACCTGCTTCTGTTCTCGCAAATAACACGGCGTTTGCTCGAGGAGTGCAAACGCCAGAGGTCATGGCGTTTTGTATTTGCAGTCGAACGCCGAGCGTGCTGGCGTTTCCTTTCTGGAGCAAACAAAAAAATGGTTCACTCCATCTCACCCCTCCAACCAAACAAAAAAATGGTTCACTCCATCCACTCTCACCCCTCCAACCAAACAAAAAATGGTTCACTCCATCCACTCTCACCCCTCCAACCAAACAAAAAACTGGTTCACTCCACCCACTCTCACCCATCCAACCAAACAAAAAAATGGATCACCCCACCCCTCCAACCAAACAAAAAACTGGATCGTCTCACCACGTATAAATGGATCGCCGTATCCCATCCACCCCGAGTCGCCCAACCAAACGGACCCTAAGGGGCTACTGGATTTTCAGTCTAAATTCGTCGTGTCTTAAAAGTTAGACGTGCCATGACTTTTTATTATATGTTTGATTGATCGGTCCCACTTTTATTATTTACATGATTCATATGTTATAGTCTCAATATTTTATCAGGATTTATCATAAACATAGTAATAATATTTTAGCCTCACTTTCATGACAACCTACTTCCTCCGTTTGTAAATAGGTGATGTGTTAGGCACCTATTTTTGTTCAACAATACATGACGTTCTGCGCTTTCAAGAAAAAAATTCACAGAATTTTCTACTGTAGCCCTACCCTTCTTTAAGTGTTTCACGGCTTCACAATCCATACTAAATACTACTCCCTCATTTACAAAAAAATAAGTCATTTAAGCCCTTTCGGTTTCTTCCTAAAAACAAGACGTTTAAGGTAATCCAGCATCATCTGGCTCCTCAAATCCCGCGTCACTAAATGCCCAACAAACGGATCTATGCATGGGCAAGGAATTCTAAACGGTTCGGTGCATGCGCCCAGCCATCTTCTACACCTCGCCCTAGCATCTTCTTCAAGGTTTGTGTGATTGTTTTGTGAAAGAGAGATTGATGGAGATGAAGGCCATGGCTATGCTTTTATACAAACTGGAAAGAATGGCAAGAGTTCCAGCAGAGTTTGAATCTGGGCGGCAATGAACTACTGAATTTTTTTAGTTTTGATGCTAATCTACAAATTCCTCATGAATTTTAGGCGCTAACAGAAATTCGATTTTCATTAATTATGTGCAAAACCCAGTAGCTAGACGGACGGCATGCATGACATGCGCGGCATGCAAGTCCCACCGTGTAGCGTGCGGCATGCAAATCCCAGCGCGCAGCGCGCGGCCAGCGTGGCCGTAGAGCGCGGTGATTGCGTCTAGCGTGGCCAACGGGTGCGTCATGCGTAGCAGATCGGGCTTTCAACGCAAATTTCGGAGAGCAGCACGCAGCCAATATTAATTGCGAGATTACAACCCGATTTTCTCCTTGGTATTCTACCCCTTGGTTTAAACGACTTATTTTTTGTAAAGGAGGGAGTACTCCATTGCATAATTATCCACTCAAGTAATTAATTCCCTAAGCAAATGAATAGCAGGTTTTGCTGTGCATCCGCATGCATGTAGTATCGCAGCTAGAAATTGCATTAAGCATGGCTATCCCATGGAGTTAAGAGGATCAGAGTTGTCATCTTATCTCAGTCCTTAAAACGTCACGTAAAAATGAACAGAGCGAGTATATTTTAACTAAGTTTAGTTACGGTTAAGTTTAAACCTGACAGCCTTTAAACCACTAGTGCGGAAACTCGTAAGATAGCATCAATTTAGGTCATGTGTTTAGCTGGCGTGCATGTATAAACATCGGGTGCGCTAGTCCCTGATTGGATGGCGCAGACCTAAAAGGTCTTTTCAGCTTAACGGGCCAAATTGTGATCGAATATCAGCTTAACGAGCCAATAATTCGATCCACATATCAACAAAAAGAAAAGATAAATCATTTAATGAATAGTAGCTACATTTGAATTTATACTATGATTTATATATTTTGTATTTTGATGTTTAGATCGAATTCGGATTTAAAATTTGATGGCAACGTAGATGTATGATGTGTCGATATTGTCTCCTTTCCGGATTTTATTTTCCCATGACAGTTAGAGAATCTAATTGGATCTTTAACACTATCGTAGTACACCCAAAACCCTGATATGCCCCGACAGAAACGGGCGTTGTCAATAATTTTTTCCGTCACTGGAGAGGCTGGTAGTGCGAGCTGCTTCTGGTGCTGGCTGGAAAGTCAGGACTCAGCAGGACTTGCAACTCCGAAACTGGGACCCAACCCAAGGCAAGAGCAAAGAGGAACCAACGGTCAGAATCCGCCCAAACCATGCTGGCGATGCTCCATTCTGAATGGCGTTTACTTCACTGCTTGGTCAGCAAGTTGTCGGCCGTGACATGCGGCCAAATTCGCTGCATGATTTTACTCTGCGGCACGGTTCGTTGCCGAATCAAACCATCTAGCTCGTCGAATCGACCCCCAGCCATCTGGCCGTGCCATCCATCTGGTTGCCCATATTTTGACGTGGCAACTTTTTGCACTGAACTATAACACACGTTTGTCCTGTTATCTTCTTTTGAACCGGCTGCACAGCACAGCAAAACACCTTATCTAGTGATGAAATATTCATAAGTGGTATACTTACTTTGCTGCATGAGCTGGATTCATCAATCAGGCACTACACAGATTGGTTAGCAAGCAGGAAAGTATTGAGTTCCCTTTCCACCCAAAAATCACCGAACAAGTATGCAGATTGAAAAAGGATGGAGAATGATCTCATGCATGATACGTGCTCCCTGCATGCACGGCCCAAGGCCAGCTGTTAAGCAACATAGCACTCCACTGGATTTTTTTTTAGATGAACACACACTTGCTGGATACTGCCTGGAAGCAGGGCAATTCTGCAGTGTATCACATCGATGCTTATCGCTCTTTACGTCTCGGAAAGACACGGGTTTAAGATTTTTATTGTTGTTAGTTGAAGATCGACGAGGATTGCTTGTGTTTTCTTCTTGTTCTTTACCTCTCGTTTCCAGCATAGTTGCAAAAAGCAGATGGCGACCTCCTCGCCTCCGCCCCACTTGCTCCAACGAGCTATCATCCTTGAACCCCCGCCCGATGAATTTTCCCCTTGATTTAAGGGAGGAATGATTGGTTAATCTTGGTGCTCCACCTGGGCTGGGAAGCCTCCTGTTTGTTTAATGCCGCGGGAGTTTTGGTTTCGAGGACCAGTTCGATTTGGCCTTTTTCATTATGGTCACTGTTTGTTTGACTTATGCTTCAGTTTAGCTGCTTTACGTTTATGTTGTCATACCTAAGGGCAACATTATTTGAAGACAGCTAAATGTTTATGCCTCTGTGATTAGACCATCATGCAGTCATTGATTTGTTGGTTGCTTGAACGGAATTCCAACTCTTAGCTAGCTTAAAGAACAAAGGGGATTCTTCTCCATCTCTCCTCCCTACAGGCGTTTGTACAGTTTCACTTCCATGCTCTATCACAAGGGTGTTTCACCACACTCACTCTGACAATGACGCAAATAACCTTACGAAGACACCAACGACAACTCGATAGTACAGTTTCTCTTCCACTTGGCCGAGTTGCATTGAGCAGTAGAACCCAATTGCAGCACCCAATTGCTCCGAGCTTATCACGTTCCGTCGAAATATCCGATGGAGCTGTCACTGGGTTGCTTGCTTGCTCGCTTTCCATCGCATTCCTTGCCATCATCTTGCACCGTGCAAGGCAGGCTCCTGTCCCTACGTCCATGCACTTGCTGGTCAATCCATTGCACACCTAGGCTAGCACATTGTCCCGTGCATCCGGTCGCTGGCAAGCGGGCCTAGCTGACGAGCTGTTCCACGCGTGGCGCCATGGCCACCTGCTCGACCGGCGCGGCCGGGAACCATGACTGTACTTGTCGGCTCAGCTGGGAAGGCGGCGGAACCAGGGCCATGGCCATGGACGCGGCCGCGGCCTCGCCTCTCTTCCTTCTTTTCGGGGAACCCGACGAGGAGGACGAGGACGAGGAGAAGGAAGAGTCCGAGGTCGCGGGCTCGGGCGACGGCCGCTTGTCGCCGGCGGCCGCAGCCGCGGCGGTGGCGGCGGCGATCTCCGAGCCGATGCGGAGCGGGAAGTTGAGGAGCGCGCGGGAGCCGCGCATGCGGTACGCAGCGCGGTCGTACGCCAGTGCGGCGTCCTCGGCGGTGTCGTACGTGCCAAGCCACACGCGCGCGCCGTTCTTGGCCGGGTCCCGGATCTCCGCAGCGAACTTGCCCCACGGCCGCTGCCTCACGCCCCTGTAGTGCTTCCCCCTCGCCACCGCCTCGGCCGCCTCCCTCCTCGGCATGTCCGCGGCGGCCTGATCAGCCCCCGACGCCTCCTCGCTTGGCGTCGCAGGCTCCGACTCCAGGAAACCGAAGCAGAGCCGTCGACGACGTACGTGTCCGGGGGAAGGCAGGGGCTCGGGCTTGACCGCGGCGAACGAGCCGTCGGGCAGCCAGCCGCAGGAGAAAGCATCGCGGAGCGCGCCGTACACGACCATGTCATCGGAGTCGTCGGCGCGGAACGGCAGCGACTCGCTCCACTGGTCGGCCACCAGGCTCCCGAAGCTCGTGCTCCGGCAGTACGCGGGCCTCGCCCCGCCCTTGATCCCCTCGGCCGTCGACGCGGCGGCCACAACGCCGTGCGCCTCCTCCATGAGGTGCTGCCTGATGCTGTCCAGCACCAACGCTTCCGAGGCCGGGTTCAGCAACATCCTTTGCCTGCTAGCTACGTATGCGGGTCTCTGAGTTGATCACTGTGTGTGAACTGAAGTTTTCGATTCTGATGAATGGCAGCAAGAGAGGAGCCGGGCCGGATTTATATAGTGGATGGAGAGTGGAGACGGAGATTGCAATTCGCGGTCGCGGTTCGTTGAACTTTCGTGCGGTGGATTCACGTGACGGAATGGGTTTCTCACGAGTAAAATAAACGGAGCCAGATAGGTGACGCTAGTTTAGTCAAGTGGGAGGAGTATTTTAATCACAGTGAGGCTGCTCATCTTTTCGCGCTCTGGTCTCTTCTGTTGGGTTGCCCCGTGCAGGTGGAGGCGACGTCAGTGCTGAGGTCGTCAGCTCCGGAGCCTTGGCCCGCCCGTCTCACTCCGCTGTGGGCGCCGCGCGGCAGGCAGGCAGGCAGGCCGCAGGCACGAGCGTGCAGCGGCGACGTTGTACGATATTTGATGCCTTCTAGATGGTCCGGCGACTCCAGCCTCTGCATACTTTGCGCATATTCTCGGATTAGCTGCGTTATTCACATGATGATCGCAGCGCAACTCCTTTTATATCTCTGTTTCGTCAAAGCTCTGTCGATGCACTGCATCTCTCGTAAATGTGACTCAGCTGAATATCACCTTGTTATCTGAAGATTGCTTACACTGAGCACGCATTTTGTTAGTGATAGACTAGGATATTGACGTCGTTGGGATATGCCTCCGCCTTGAATAGCTGAAGATTTCCTTATTAAAAAAACTAGCTCAAGATGACAGTCTAAGACCCCTCCTAATGTTTCAACTTGGACTGATGCTAAGATATGCCACATAGACAAGAAGATGATGTGGCAGGATAATTAAGAAGGAGAGAGATAATTTTGATGTCTCCAGTAAGAAACGATGCTAAGCGCACGGACCTATACAAAACACCAATGTGGCATCTATGTATTGAGGAGTTTAGTTGCTAAACAATTAAATGAAAGAAGTTTAGCTATAAAAATCTAAACATCTATGTATTGGGGAGTTTAGTTACTAAATTTTTTTATACATTTAGTACTTTATCTAAGTATATATGTATTGGGAGGGCCTAAGAGCCCTGACAAAAATGATGGATCGGTCTTGAATGCGTATGGCCCTCAAGTTTGCCGTCAGGAGTAGAAATAGCGTAGAAGTCATGTGGCGCATTGTTTCTGGACAGTCTGCTACTTGCACTCGCGCGCATGATGATAATGACCCGTTTCGTTCCTTGGAGTACTAGTGTTAGTGCCAAGAATTTATAATAGAAAAAATAACGGCAGCTTCTTTGGGTTCAATGGTTCACGCAGATAAAACTGGCAAGGTTAAATAAATATCCGTCGGTTCTTAACTTTTACAGCGACGTCACGTTGACGAAATTCTTGCTTGTTAATTTACATAAACATGTCATGAGATAAAATAATAATCGGTACAGCACATGTGCGAAGCGGTAGAGCACATGTTTTTCTCCGGATCTTAACTACGGAGGATGAATGAGCTTAATTTGTGGAAGTCATCAAAGTTTAATAGACAAACAGTTTGGTAACATTGGACAGCGACACGCCTTTGTCGTTTAGGAAACTGTTTAGATAAGATCACGAATTGATATTTCAAAGTTGCAATTCCACTAGTTTATGAACGGGATCATGTGACAGTGGAAAAGTTAATTGCACAGATAATGATCCCGCTAGCTTAGCCTGCTTATCGAGGTTGATCGCAATAGTTTCTTTCTTTAGGGTATAGCTACTTTCTTCAGTCACGTTTCGGCTTACCTTTCCCAATAAATTAGACATACCAGCTCTAATTTGCAGAGTAGTAGCACTAACGTTTCCCTCTTGAATTGTTTCAAAAAAATGTTTCCCTCTTGAAAGTCTGTGCAATTTTTTATTTTAGTGTAAATTTCATTTCTGAACCGGATATTTATCGCATTCTTACAACTCAAAACCAGGTTTAGAAAATTAGGCCTAATAAACTATACTGAAGCATCAAAATACTAATTTTGATTGGACACAAAATTGACAGATTGGCACACGTGTTAGGTCAACGTGGCGTTGATCAAGCGGCCACATCACCCAAGCCCCTCTCTCTCTCTCTCTCAGTATCTGGTCAAACTGGTTGAAGGCATCGAGGTGGAAACTTCCGTGGAAAGAAGTTGCATCCAAGGTGGGGGTGCCGGAGCTGCTCCATCCCCGTATTAGCGACGGAGAGGAGGGACATGTGGCAAGCGGTGAGGCGGCCCAGATCCGCATTTAGAGGAGCTAATCAGGAAGGAGCACATGAACAACATGAGTGCGAGAGGGAGGAGACAAGGTGGAGGAGATGCCCGCGAATTGTTTTACCGAAGAAGGGCCAAGGTGCAAATTTAGAGGGGTTAGTCGTAAAAAATGACACATGAGATATGACTTATCAACAGTTATTTCCTATATGGTTTCTGCATCGTCCGACAGATGTCAACTCACTAGTCACTACCATGTTATCTGGCGGGTAGAACCAAACTGCTAGGATAGGGCATAGCGTTCGATCTGATCCAAACTGGAATAGTAATACTTAAATTTGATTTAGTGTCTCGTAAATGATAAATCTGATCCAAGGTGTCGCGACATGAAAAATGTATAATTCAAAGTGGAATAAGGACTCCAACCTTATCACTTTATCAGTCGTTAGCAGGATCACACACAATCTGCACTCAAGCACATAATAACCTCGAAACCGTGCCATCAAATGAACAGTACGTTTATGCTGCCAATATGTAGTTGTAAACCCAATCTGCATGTTCGTTTTGTCTTACCATTTATGTGAATTACTCATTACTACCGTTAAGTAATGAACCACTTGCTGTTCATATATTCATATGCCATGTACTGGTAGATTGTGTTGCTTTCATACCATCCAACCTTCTCAACTACACAAAAACGTAGGGCGATCGAACCTGCTCCACAGTCACTGAATCACAAAGCACCCCTGTTTCCAACACAACGTCCTCAGTCCTCACTGGTCACCAGCCACAGGCTGCGGGCAAAAATACTGGGAGTTGGACTAGTCAAAGGTCAAGCCGGACTTTGACCATGGACTGAGAAAAACGTAGGTCCCACATCGTGGCTCAAGACAACGATATCCGTTGGATGGGTCACGGTCTCGCGGACGCAAAGGAGCAGGAAGGAAAAGTCTTTGCCTTGTCTTGCGTGCAAGATACTTCCAAGTCCACGTCTTGAGCACCTTCTCGGTTCCTTCCGTCGATCCAGAACTTCCAAGTCTCGAAAACATGCTAGGAGCCTAGGAGTAAGAACATCGTCTGTAACTTAAAGTAGTTCATGGCTAACCAATATCTGCCGTCCGATGTAAATCGAACGCATTAGTTGTCATGCACTCTGTAGGAGAAATATGTTGCTGGAGACTTCAATAATTGGCATGCATGCATGGATCATGAAGATCTGACATGTGATTACACGTGAATGAATGGGCACGAGACGACGCACAAGCGCGAGAACATGGCCAGTTTAGGCCGATGCGTGTAGGTATCTACCGCACCTCAACATACATTTTGAAGCCACCGAGTTGACTTGGTGATCAGCTTCTTTCTTTCAGAACAGGTTGCTGATTTAACTTCTGAGGCGACAGTAACAGCACTAGTGTTTAAAGACTTGGGTCTTCAACGTACTGAAGACTTCAGTCGTCGGATTTCTTTTACCAAAAGAAGCGATCCTTCTTACTGTCATCTGTCAAGCTACGGATGAATTAAGTATCTTGTTCGTGGTCTTCCCCTACACTATTGACTATACAGTGAGTTGATGTCACGCAGCATGAAAAGGGACCTTTTTTTTTGTCGGAACGAACCAAATATTCCAAGATTCCAAGTTGGAAAAAAACTGCAGGCAAAGCGGTACTGAAGATAGCGGTCACAAATTCAATAAAAGCTTCAAATGAAGCTTCATGGCGCTTTCCACCTTCCAACCTGAACGCGGCCATAAATGGTCGACGTGTAGCCGACGTAGGAAACTGAAGTGAACCAAATCGCAACGGGAAGCTTTCCTAATGGATTTAAGTTCAGGTAGCTAAGACGTTAATTTATCTCAAAAGCTAAAATGTTAATATATATCAAAGTTCGTTATGCTGCTTGTATCCTGTAAGGTAAACAGACCCAAATTTTATCATGAAAATTTCGCTTTCATTGACGACTATCTCGAATCGTGCCAGCATATATCTTGTTCTCCCTGCGAGGAGTGACATCATCTTTCTTGATTTCTCCTCCATGAATAACAAATTAGGACCAGTACTGTTCATCCACAACTTGCCAAAACATCAAATCATGAGCTAAAAGGACAGAATTTGAAGCACTGATCAGAACCACACAACCACCCCTAAACCCGGCCCTTATACGTATGGATGGCTCCCCTTTCTGCAGAGCCCTTTCCACGCACCCCCCTTCTATACCACACGCACCATCAAGGCATCAATCGTTTTTCCTCTCCTGGCAAGTGTGCAACCTGATGCAGACCGGTGCACTGACCCCAAGCATGCGGCTCGCAAAAGACTAGTCCTCCTACCCCTGCATCATCAGAAGGGTTTGAAATGCGGGGAAATAAACCATATTCTCCACTTGCGCGCAAATACTTCATGCGCTCCACTGACCAGTGGGGGGAAATTCGCATGAGTCCACGTCAACATTTTGTATCCGCTCCTAGCTTGTAAGTCGTTTCCCGCAGTACGTAGAAGCGCTACGTATAACAACTTCTTCACTTATGGGTAATGACACGTTGGCAAAGCCATGATCGCACCATCGGCTCACGTGCAGGCGCAAGTACTCGTACGAGAGAACTTGAAACGTGCGTATGCATGACAACTCATCGATCATATCCTTCCATTAGCCAATCCCGTTCGACTTTTCGCATCAATTTATGTTGCGGCAAAGGTATGACTTTCTTTCTCTCTAACGTGACCCTTGAATTTTTATTATTTTTTGAAAAAAAAAGACGGGATCAATGCCAATTCACTAGGAGAGCGAAGTTAAAATTTACAGGGCTAAAATATTTACAAAGACATTAAGAACATCAAAGGGGAAAGACTACATCACGCGTCGGAAAGCGAGCGACTTTTGGGAGATATCCTCCCGCACTAGGTGAGCAACTTTCAGGATGACTAAGGACACGCTTTGAAAAATTCGACAATTGCGCTTCTTCCGTACATTTCAAAGCACATACATCAAAACGTCCCTGGAGATTTTGCATGTGCCACTTCTTGTCTGACCAAACACCACCAGTCTTCCAGTGAGAACCATTGGTAGGATGAGTTGGTCTGAATGCCCATCCAACCAGAGATGATCGACACTAAACCCCTTGGGAGAAGATGCATCCACGAGCAAGGTGTTCATGGGTTTCAAAATTCCATAAAACAGGGTTGGCACGTCTGCTCATGGGCCAAGCCCGAATGACAAGCATATCTGTTGTTGTTGTGCAATAGGAGCCAGGTAAAATGTTTACATTTTGATTTAGCTTGGCCCTTCCAAATCTTGTCAGCTCCAAAGGGCACAATCATGCCATAGAACTGAAACCGATACAACGAGAAAGCCGAATAAATCGGGCTAGCGGTCAAACGCCAAAGAATGAAATCCTTCGTGTCGGAGTTGAGCTGCACACTTTAAATAGCGGACCAAAGATTGACAAATTTCCGGATTTACAGAGTGATGGTAATTGGTCTAAGCGAACGGATCCACGTAAGTCCTCGGCGAGCTCGAGCCGTACCATTGAATTTTGTCGCTCGGCCGATCTCGTCTAGAGTATAAGAAAACTCGACAGAAACGATTGTACCACACGATCCGACAGTTAGGGCCACAAACACTTACAAAGGTATGACCAGCGTTAAAAAGATTGTGTTTTTAGTATCGCCCCATGAGTTACGTATTTATACCGTGACGGCCACACAAGCTTGTCAAGATAAGCTCGTCAAATTGTCGTGTGATAAATCCACATAGTTATTATTGTTGTAGAGCATGTCGGCCTGACATGGGCAGTTGGGCACGACGTCAAGTTGGTTGTCCTTGGTTCATTGCATCCAAGGCCAGAAAACAACAGGCGTACCTGAATCAAAAGCATTTTCGATACCAAGTTACGATCCTTTCGCATGTTGTAAAAGATGAGAGGCCCTCGTGACCCTTACAAACAAGACGAACCCCTGTTTATTTCATGGGATATAGGAGCATAAGTTCCGGCAAAGTGACATCCACCCGGAACATTTCTTTCCGGATGTCGCTTGCAAGGCTGCACGTTGTTTTATCTGGGAGATAAGCATAAGCTTGCACGTCCGTTAGTAAAGTATTTTGCTCGTTTTTGGATCTTTTTTTTTGCCTGGCATCAGTTGGTTCTTGAACTCGTGAGAACAAAGGTAGTTATGAGTTGTGGATTGTTCTTTTGGAGTACCTTTTTCTATGCTACACGATGAAAAAACTTGTTGAAAATCCTAATGCGTGAAGCTGCGCTAGCAGCGTATGTGGCGCTCACGCACACGAGCCAATGGCGTGGCGGGTCCCACATTTTTTCTCTATCCCTTTTGACTGAACCATCGAGTAGATTCCTCACATGTCTCTTCCCTACCTGCTTCTCCCTCTATTTTCTCTTCTTCCATGGAAAGGGTGAAAGCTCACAAGAAAAAAGAACACGAGAAGCGTCAGCGCATCAACCTCCGCCAACGGGGCGCCGTCACTGCCGTTGTGCATCATTGGGATTTTAATGCTGGAAGGTTAAATTGACCGAATTGTAAGTTAGACTTATTCGTGTTAAAAGCTTTTAGTCTTAGGGTTGAGAGCTGACATATAATCGATTGAAAGTTTATAGTTAATTTGAGTTGTAGATCGATGAACTCGAAGTTAAAAATTATGTATCATTCAGTTGAAAGTGGGTTTGATTGAAAGTTATTTTCATATGAGTTGATTTTTCTTATTAAATGAGTTGAAAGTTGATTTCATTTTTCCGTCTCCGGCTGGCCGCCGCTCGCCGGCAGTGCCGTAACAGTTGCCGGAAGATGGTCAGAGGGGCTAGTTGAGAAGTCAGCGAAGCTTCGTAGATTAGCACATCAAAACTTGTTGGCTGTGTGGAAACTTTCAAGTCCTACTGTAATGCAGAATGAAGGATCGTTTTTTGCCGATGATTTACGCATATGATTGTTGTAACAGCCCAATTAATAAAATAAAATAAAAATCTTTGCTGACGTCAGCGGGGGCCCACCCGCTGACGCCAGCGCGCCGGCGCCCCCCTCGCCTCCTGCGCCCGCCCCGCTCCCCCGCTCGCCACGTGGCTGCCACGCAGCGCCCGCCTGCTCGCCTCCGCGCGCCACGTGTCGCGCGCGGGCTCGCCGTCCCCGGGGCCCCCGGCCGCCCGCTCCTCTCCGTCCGCCACGGCGCCGGCGCCCATGCCGCCGCCGCGTCTCCTCCCGCGCCCCCGGCTTCCCCTCTCTCTCTCCCTCTCTCATTTCCCCCCGCCCGCCTCCTCCTCTCCCGTCCCCACGCCGCCACCGCTCGCCGCTGCCGCCGGAGCTCCACCGCCGTTCTTCCCCGACGTCGGCGCCGCTCCACCGTTCTTCCCCGACGCCGGCGCCGCCCCGGTCTTCTTCCCCACCTCCGGCCGAGCTGGCGCCGCTCCGCCTCGCCTCCCCGACGCCGACCGCCGCGCCTCCGTCCCTGCCTCCCCCAAGCCACGCCTCGCCGCCTCCGACGCAGGCCGCCGCCTTCGCCCTCGCCTCCGCCTCCCGCCGCTGCCCTCGGCCCCGCCGCCCGGTGTGCTGCCCCGCCTCCCTCACCTCCCCCGCGCGGCCCGCCCGAGGCCGCCGGCCCGCTCCTCCGCGGCCACGGCTTGGCCCGCCTTCCCCGCACAGCCCGCAAGGCCGGCCGCGCCGGCTGGCCCGCCTCCGCCGCCCTGGACCCGCCGAGCCTGCAGCCCAAAGACAAAAAAGAAGAAGAAAAGAAAATAAAAGAAAAGAAAGAAAATAAATAAAGAAAAATAAAATTAAAAATGGCCTAGGGCCCACTGTCAATGACTTAGGCTAAATGGCCCTGGGTATAAAATGTAATTAGGGTATTATTGTATTTAGAAAATGCAGAAATCATTTAAAATAGCTGAAAACTTAGAAAATTCATTATAAATTCATATGAGCTGAGAAAATTATAAAAAAATTTATATTTGAAATCAGTGAAACATGTAGAATCCACTAAAAATAATTTTGACCATGTAATTGTGCTGGAATTTCCAGAATTTAATTAAATGCATCAATTCTTGCGTAAATTGCTATAAATTTCATGTTTACCCAAAAATTATAAAAATTTACCACCATGACCAGTGTAGCAGCATCTATCACCCAAAAATAATCCCATGATATTTTGATGACCAAAACACAAATTAATTAACAAAAGTGGTCAGTTAGGGTTTAATCGATCGCCGGAAATCGTTTAAAGCCCGATTTTCGACCCTCGCCCCAAAAGGAACCGAACCTTATTTCCAAATAGTTTTAATTGTAATGATTAATACCGTTGTGCATTTCATATAAAATCCATGAAATGTCATGCTGAATTCTTATCCTGTATTGTCCGTTCTCTTCATCGCCATTTTGCAAAATCCCAGAAACCGTCGACGAGGGAGTCGAGTCTCAGCAGCCCGAGTTCCAGGAATCCGAGGAATTCCCCAGTCCAGGCAAGCAGAGCTTGCGGCATTGCCATGCTACTTTTGTCGTTGTCATTCCATTATCGTATATTCTGCCAAAACGTACTTTCCAGTCCAATATGTTGTGATGCTATTATCCTGATGGATTTTAACTAGATGATTAATCAATTTGAATCTTAATAAGTGAGATGAGAGACGAGGGAGCATTGTTGAGAGGGCGTCTGTACATTGTTGGGGTCGCTCGAGCCCTACGTCGAGCATTCTAGAGGTACAGTACGTGAACCCTCTCTCGATGTTCCCTGGAAAGCCGCGAGTCAGCTGGTTGTGTCGGGGACCATAGTTGATGTCTGGTCGGAGCCTGCTCATGGTGGACTAGCTATCCTCATGAGCCGGACCAAGAGAATCTTTATGGGGTCATCGGCCAATCAGGGGCTCTTTTAGTGAATTGAATCTGAATAATGATGATCTGCAGATTAATGTTGTTATTGTGGTCATGAATCATGGAAAACTTATCCTATTCTGCTGTTTTTCAAATCTACTAGCATGGTAGGGCTGATGTCTATCTTCCTGTAAATCTTATATGAATGTCATGTCCAAGCACTACTAAGTCTTGCGAGTATTTTTGTACTCATTGGTAGTTGTTGTTGCATGCTTAGGAACAGATGAACCCTCCCTCGGCGATTATTTCCCGGATGACGCTTGATTTGGTTGCCTCTTTAGCTTTTCGAACCTGTGGACTAATCTAGGGTATTTTGGGTCCTTTTGGAGATACTAGCTTGTATCTCAGGGTAACTGCATGTTTCCGCTGTTTATCTTTCGTACTTAAGGCCTTCGAGCCAGTTGTGTGTAAGTTAAGTATTTGCCCAAAAGTAAGGGATGTGAACTATTATCTGATAATCCTCCCTGTAGAGTTCGTGCGATGGTATTCAGAGTTGTTTACCACGTCTCTTTGTGCACAGTGCGTGTATGGTTGAAGTGTGCGAAGGGACGGTAGTGAGTTGATACGAATCTTCTGTGCGAGTGTCGTGATTGCGAGTCGAGTGACCCGCTAGCTGTGATGCGACTACCGGCTGGGCAGGGTGTGGACGTCAGTGTCGGGTTTTCGGGTGACCCACCAATCTGTGCTACGGCCGATTGGGTTAGGGTGTGGACACGAACGTCGGGCTCATCTCGCAGGAAGTCGAGTATTAACCCGCTACAGGGTTTCGGAACTATATCTGGCTCATTGAATGATGTCCGTTTCTGGCCGGCTGTTCCAGTAATTTGTATGCAGTGCTGGTCGGTGTCGGACCCTTAATGGCGTATGCACACGAGGTAACGTGTATTCACCTTAAGCGGTTGCTCGGTCTTTGACGGTGTGTCATTCGTGAGTCAGGTACTGTTCCGGGTCCCGATAGATTGTTCTGCGAGATAAGCTTGAACATTTACGAATGGGGTAGGAGTAGGACGGGCAACTTGCAATAGAAGTTACCGTGTAGCCACTTGGCAAATGAACATAGGCACCTGCAGGCTGCAGCTAGGCAGTGCATCTGCATGCATTGCAGAGACGCACAAAAGGAAAAAATACTCGTACTTTCCAGAAAGCAAATTGGGATGCCACAGTATCCGCATCGCCTAGATGCCATGAACCATCGACCAGTGTTCCACGCCTACCACGTCAGGAGGAGGGAGGATTCCAGCGTCGCTTTGTGTTTTTGTGGGCCTTCGTGTACCTATATATTCTCGCCGAGTGGCCGTGGCAGCCATTCCTGCTCGAACCTAATTACTCAATGACGAGTCGACTGTGGAATAGTAGTACGAATAGATTGCCCTGGTTTTAGCTACGGAAATGTACCAGTGCGTCATCCTTGTGCTAGCAGCAAATTTTAGATTAAATTTTCCTGAAAGCAATAGAGATAATTGTCGCAGCTCTATTGCCTGTAAATTCATGGAAATTTAAACACAAGTGATGCAGTGTGCTGCCCTGCTTCAATAGGTTATGAACTTGGTATGAAATTAGCCTCTATGATGATGTGCCACCGTTGACTCCACGACTAATACTGTGATCATTTAGTTCCACTATTCGCAATACCAAAATCGTACGGCGTATGATCTATCGAGGGTTCATGTAAGAAAAACACGATATTAATGTTTATTAATGAGGTTCAAACAAAACCTGCATCCATGGGAGCCCTTCACCGAGGCGCTCCACTCGGCATATATATTAATCATAAATGTACATCACCGCTCGTCTTCAGTGCTGCCCGTCATTCCTAGGTATTCGTCGATTTGTCCGAAGCTGACGGTCTGACCACCCTTAGATTGACCCTTCGTCGCACTCGGATTTTGACTTCGTTACAACGTGTGGTGCCCCCTCCTTATAAAGGATGTCTAGGATATGAGAGTTCGACTCCTACTCTATCTCTACTTATTCACACATCTTATAGTACATTATTACAATATAATTTTTTTAAATCTAACTTATGATCTAACTATAAAGATATTCGACACAAATTCAATGTACCTTGTGATGCCGGATTGGAGGAGACTGCCGGTTATGAAATGTAGCGTAGTTTCTGATTTCCTTTCTTTAAACGGAAAAAAAAGGGTCAGAACATCATTGGGCTGGAAAGTGGGAGTAGTTGGGCAGCCGTACTTCACTTTAGGGGCCTAAATAAAACAAGGCAGAAAATTCAGGCTGGGCAGCCCGTTTTCTCGTATATAGTTGGAATTTGACAGCAGCCACAGCCCGATTAGTCTGGGTTAGGTAGCAGTGGGGGCTCGGGAAGGGTCAGGTGTCGTCCCAGCCCAGCGCTGCGTAGCGTCCCTCTGACCCATCCAGCCCAGCTCACGCACCCCCCAAACGAAGCAGCCCGTTGAACGCACACCGCATCCGCCGCGGTCGCGACGTATGATGTTATCGTGTCAATTCGCATGGCCGTTCGTGATGGCAAGGCCGGTTTCTAATATACCGCGAGGGACGGCCGACGGGGCGGAGGAGGCGGCACTGAAGCCGCCGGATTTCGGCCGGAGTCGCTCGCTCCATGTCGCGGCGTCACCCGGGATCCATCGTCGTCCGCCCGCTGCAACGGAAGTCGTCAGTGGGGCACTTTTCCCTCTGTTATGTTTGGGCCTGAATGATATATTGGGTCAGCTGAGATACGGCTCAGATTAGTCAGTGTCTTTTCCTCAGGATTCACGGCCCGTGCGTGTCAGCCCATCTACTTGTCTTGCAGGCACAACTAATCTCCCCTAAAAAAAAAGGTAATCTACTCACTGGGCCTCAAAAACCGTCGTCGTCGTCATAAAAGCTAAAACAAAGCGCCTCCAACTCTCCAAGGCCACGTCGTTTCCTCTCTTGCTTATCGCAGCGTGCTCGTCGGCACGCCGATCTCCCTTTTCCCACTTCGATAAGCAACAGTTTTTGGCATGACGTTATCAACAAAACATACAACCAGATTTGAAACACTAGCACTAAACGATGTACGTGCCTCGATGGAACTTCCCCATACATCCGTAGTGAACAACAAGACGTACAGGTGGTATCTCAGAGATTCAACATTACCCGCTCCGGTAGACCTCGGAGAATGCTGACACGAGTCTGGATTTTGGAAGCAAGCGATCGACTTCAGCTGATGTTGAACTGAATACCTACTGCGAGGAAATGTGAATGTATTTTATGTTTTCAGACTTTTTCTCATCCGAGCAGACTTGACGTATTGATTTATGGTCCATCTCGGACTTCTCTGCATTCGAGTGCAGGCCCTCGATCGCAAAATATCTTCAGCTCAACTGCTCAGGGTGTGGATAACCTGCTGAGCTGATCCCGTATGAATTTCAGTGCTATATCGCTTTAACAGTGTCCAACACATCATGGTTTGCCTTGCCATACGTACGATAATCCAACCTTCGCTCTCCGTTCAGATTGCATCAAGCTTACTGTTCCAAATCATCTGACGTCTGTTGAGTTTGACGGTGTGAACGGGAAAAATCGGCGTACGCTACACTTCTAACCCATCTTTATGTTCAGATAGATGACACGCATACTCCAGGGACAGTTCTGTCCCGCATTTCCAACGTCTTTGTCATTTGTGTTTGAGTTTGAGATGTAAAGGAGTATTGGCCAAAGAACAATAGATCCAGTGTCTAATCTTTATTGATGAATAGGGTTCTTATAGCATTACAAAGGTCGCGTCTGTTGGAGAAGAGACACAACTGTTGGAGCAACCGTTGGCAGTTGCAAGATTAGCAACTGCCCGTCGGTTCCCATAAGCAGAGATTTATGCAATCCTAACACTCCTCCTAATCAATGTTTATCCTTGCGAACAACATCATCTTGAAATATGGCTCCTCTAAAAACCCTGTGGGAAAAATATGAGGAGTATAGAATTTGATATGCCGTTAAAAACTCCTGTAAAACCCAATGGGAAAATAAGGAGAAAATGCTACAGCATATAATGATCATTGTCTCATTTAACTCAATACGAGAAGACTCATAGAGTTTAGAGGACAATAAATATGTCGTGTATACTTTCCTAAAAACCGTGGTGGGGAAAACGGAAAATATGACATATGTCCTTATGTTGATATTACCTCATTAAAAACCTTGATGAGAACCTGTAAAGTAAACTTATAAAGAGAAAAAGAGTGTAATATGATGCTTTGAACAGGAATAACTTAGGAAGACACTCCCCCTGATTCTTGCAAATCCCGAAGTCGTCGCATACCAATTTCATGAACATACTTCTGGAATGTAGAAGTTGGTAGAGATTTCGTGAATAAATCAGCTAGGTTGTCGCATGATTTGACTTGCAAGATGTCTATTTCATCGCTTTTCTGGAGTTCATGGGGAAAGAACAACTTAGGGGCAATATGCTTAGTTATATTGCTCTTGATGTATCATGTTTGCATCTGTGCAACACAAGCCGCATTATCTTCGTAGATAATGGTAGGTGATTCGATAGAACCAATTTCACATGACTATTGTATGTGGTTTATCATTCTGCGAAGCTATACGCATTCGCGTGATGCCTCATATAATGAAATTATTTCAGAATGATTGGTAGATGTTGCCACAAGAGTCTGTTTCGAAGACTTCCATGATATGGCAGTTCCACTATGTAGAAACATAAAGCCGGTTTGTGATCTGGCATTATGGGGATCAGATAAATAGCCAGCATCTGTGTATCCAATCATATTGGAGTCCTGATTTCTCTGAAATTGAAAGAATAGGCCAAGATCCTTTGTGCCTTGGAGATATCGAAGGATATTCTTGACACCTGACCAATGGCATTTGGTGGGAGCTGCGCTGTGTCTAGCAAGCAGATTCACTGCAAAAGCGAGATCAGGTCTTGTGCAATTTGCAAGATACATGAGCGCTCCAACGGCACTGAGATATGGAACCTCGGGTCCTAATATCTCTTCTCCATCATCCCTTGGTCTGAATGGATCTTTCTCTACGTCTAGAGAACGAACAACCATGGGAGTTTTAGATGGGTAGGATTTGTCCATATTGAATTTCTCCAATAATTTCTGGGTATAGGCAGCTTGGTGTACCATGATTCCTGAGGGAAGGTGCTCAAGTTGAAGACCTAAGCAAAATTTGGTTTTACCCAAATCCTTCATCTCAAATTCCGTTTTTAGGTGATTGCGTGCTTCATCGATATCTTGTGTGTTGCCAATGATGTTGAGATCATCGACGTACACTGAAATGATGCAAAATCCTGTAGAGGTCTTCTTGATAAAGACACATTGGCAATCATCGCTGTTGGAGTAACCCTTCTTGAGAAGGAAATTACTGAGTCGGTTGTACCACATCCGTCCCGACTGTTTTAAGCCATATAATGACTTATTCAGTTTTACACAGTACATGTTGCGTTTTGTGCTTGCATTCGGTACAGGGATTCCGTCAGGAACCTTCATGTAAATGTTCGAAACCCGTAAAGATATGCGGTCACGACGTCCATCAACTGCATAGATAGACAATTTTGCACTGCTAAGGATATGAGATATCGGAAAGTGATTCCACTCATTACCGGAGAATATGTCTCATTGTAATCAATGTCGGGTCTCTGCGTAAACCCTTGTGCTACGAGCCTTGCTTTGTATCTCACCACCTCATTGTTCTCATTCCGTTTCCGGATAAAAACCCATTTGAATCCTACAGGGAATACTTTGGGAGGTGTCGGTATTGCTTCAGTGAATACCTTTCTTTTATTAAGCGAGACAATTTCCGCTTGTATTGCATCCTTCCATTTAGGCCAGTCGGAGCGCTTTTGACACTCGACGATAGTCCTTGGATCATGATCATTGAGAAGGGTATTTGCAATTGTAGCAGAAAAATAAGTGCCGACAATCGTAGACTTACGTTTGAATGATTCTCCAGAATCGATGTAATTGGTGGAAATTTCTTGCACCCTTGATGATTCTTCGTGATTTCCCAATACGCGTGAGTCTGGGTGTTCCGATGGCCCAGCCAGTGTGTGCAAACCGGAGCTGGGTTGTGGAGGTTGCCCATCCACTGGGTGTGCACTACCCATTAGGTGTTTGTCAACGTTGAGTTGACTTGCATTTACCGACTTTGAGGTTTTTCTCCTCGATTTCCTTTGTTGCTTGCGTGAAGCTTGTTCCGGGTTAGAGGCCGTACTACTCCCCCTCTTTTTAGGAACAGGGAGTTGAGTGGTTTTTATAGGTACCTCCACTCTTTCGGACTCGTTTCTAGCCAGATTTAAGAACTTTGTAACACCTTTCAAATTAGTAAACGAATCTGGCAGATTATTTACAAGATGTTGCAAATTGATGATTTTCCGAACTTGGAGTTCGGTCTCTTGGGTACGTGGATCAGAGGATGAAATGGCTATAGCATTCCAATCGATTTCCGGGCATTCTTTCTGGTACTTGAAATCTCCCCCTAATGCCGGGAAATGTTCCTCATCGAATATGCAATCAGCGTGACGAGCTGTGAATAGATCCCCAGTAAGGGGTTCCAGGTACTTGATAATTGACGGCGATTTGTACCCCACATAGATCCCCAGTTTTCTGTGTGGGCCCATGGATGTCCATTGCGGTGGTGAGATCGGGATGTATGTAGCACATCCGAACTTACGCAGATGGGAAATGCTAGGAGGATTTCCACGTACCAATTGCAGAGGGGAAGTACTGTGATATGCAGTAGGTCGCAATTGTATTAAGTCAGCAGCGTGTAAAACTGCGTGACCCCAACAAGAGATTGGCAAGCTGCAATTCATCAACAAAGGTCTTGCAATGAGTTTAATCCTCTTAATCAGTGATTCAGCCAAACCATTTTGTGTATGGACATATGGGACAGAGTGCTGAACTTCAATCCCCAAAGCCATGCAATAATCGTTAAAAGCACGTGAGGAGAATTCTGCAGCATTGTCCATGCGAATTGTCTTAATTCGACTTTCTGGATAATGGGCTTGTAATTTAATGACTTGCCGCATTATCTTGGCAAATGCATGGTTTCATGTGGACAGAAGGCACACGTGTGACCATCGTGTAGATGCGTCAATGAGGACCATGAAATACCTAAAAGGTCCAAAAAATGGTTGGATGGGACCACAAATGTCTCCTTGAATGCGTTCAAGGAACTGAAGTGGTTCAGTTTGTATTTTGAGATGCGAGGGTCTCAAAATTAGCTTTCCCGTTGCACAAGATGTGCAAATGAAGTCTGAAGATTGAAGAAATTTTGACTCAAGCAAATTATGACCAATGGAATTGCGAGTAATTTTTCTCATCATCCCGATACCGGGATGGCCTAGGCGATCATGCCAGGTTTGGAATGCGTTACCATTCTGAAAAATTACCTTGTATGCAACATGTTCTATGGGCTTGATGTACGTATAGTACAATCCGGACGATAGAGAAGAAATTCATTCAAGTACTAGCTTGCCATATCCGTAATCTTTAGTGAAGAGTAGATACTCCTCTTTGTTGTCTTCATGGGTTTCAATGTGAAAACCATTTTTACGGATATCTCGATAACTGATGAGGGTACGTGACGAGTCGGGATACAGCAAAGCATCCTCAATTGTCACATGTGTACCTCCTGGGAGGGTAAATATGGCACGACCAGTGCCAACAATTACCGTATCGCGTCCAGCGATAGTTAAAATATCTCCATTCATCTTTTTCAGAGTTTGGAAATATTTTAACTCCCTTAGTATGGAGTTTGTGGTAGCACTGTCCACAAGGCATAATTCTTCTTCCATCGGATTGTCCCCGTAGATAACTATATAAAAAAGAATTTTCAGTAAGAAAAACTTCATGTAAATATATAGTAGACAATCTTATCATATCAAATGTGCTGATACAATATAAAAATGACAACAATACTTATGTTCTTAGTACAACATCACAAATAGACATAATTAAAATAGATCATAAAGGAGATTGAGAGACTAATCAAAGTCTCCAAACATGTCGGTTGAGGCAAACTCAATCATCATGTTCTCCGTGTCGGCAGGGTCCTCGGGCTGATGGAAAGGCATGGTGTTGCTCGGACCGGGAGGAACATCGAGTGAACTGCCATCTCCATTGGTGCTGTTTGGATGAAGGTTGAAGTTGGCTTCAAACCTTTTCCCTTGAGGTGCCATGCGTCCTTGAGATTGTTGGTATAGAATAGCCAGATGCTTTGGGGTTTTGCACTTGTTAGTGGGGTGCGTGTAGCATCCACATTTGTCGCAAAGCTTAGTTTTGTCATACTTAGGCTTTGCGGTGCCTTTCCCCCTGTTGGAGTTTCTAGGCTTCTTGTTCCTACTGCGCTTTCGCTTACCTTTGAAGTTTGATGGTTTGCCCTTGAAGGCACCGTCAAACCTCTGTCCATTCGCGATATTCATATGAACCTCAGGTAAAGGTTGTGCCCCAACTGGGCGCTGAGAACCATTCTTAGCAAGTAGCTCATCATGCTTTTCAGCCTGAAGTAAGATATGAATAAGGTCGGAATAAACGGTGTAGTTGCGAGCGCGGTATTGCTGCTGAAGGATCCTATCTGCGGGAAGCATAGTGGATAGAGTCTTTTCTATTTTCTCCGCATCAGTAGGTTCCTTCTCGCAAAAGCGTAGTTTAGAACAAATCTTATGAACCTCGTGATTGTACTCTCCGATGGACTTGAAGTCCTGGAGACGGAGATGAGTCCAATCGTGGAGTGCTTCGGGCAGGACAACTGCCTTCTGCTGTTCATACCTCGTTTTGAGGGCCAGAAACAGAGTACGAGGAGATTCTTCCTCTAAATACTCAGACTTTAGATCTAGGTGAATATGATGCCTTATGATGTATAAGGCAGCATAGTTTTGCTGTTCTGTCAGTGGCGTGGCTCCATCCGGGAGAGGAATCGTTGGATCCTGGATAGCACGCACGATCCCACGGGATGCGAGACTGATCTTGATGTCAATGGCCCATGTAGGGTAGTTGTGACCATTGAGGGCAAGCGCCTCAAATTCTTTCGCGGCCATTGTTAACCTACGAGGGCAAACCAGAGATAATTAATTTACGTTCGGTAAATTAAGAACCGTCATGGTTAATGTTGTAATGAACTTTGTAAAATTAATAAAAGCTTCAAGAAATTGGCTTGAAAGCATTAGTGTGAGTCTCAAATTTGCTAAGTATGACATATTGTCGAGAGTAAATCTCACAGCAATAGAGAGTATAATCTGATGAAATCAGTAGATACTCAAGTATAATCTGATAAAAATCAGTAGATACTTGTATACCTAATGCCATATAGCGCTTAGGGAGTATAATCTGATATAAATCAGTAGATACTCGAGTGTAATCTGATAAAAATCAGTAGACACTCATATACCTAATGCCGCATGTCATTACTTGATTTGAAGAAAAATCACTTGGAATTTTGCAAATCGATTCCTTCTCGTATAAGTCAAAATACTTAATTAAGGTGAATCAATTTTGTATTTGCAAGAAATTTAAAATCTCGATTGCAAATTAGGACGCAATTAATTTCAACATGTAGAATAACACGGAAATATATTGCATCACATATAGTTCTGGAATACAAGGTACTCAACAGAAAAACAATACTGAAAATGAAATACAGTAATAACTATAGACTAAACAGAATTAAAAGACTGCTAGACATCAGGGAAAAGAAAAAGGAAAAGAGAAAAAAATGGATTAAACTGCACTTTGGACTATTTTGCAATTTACTGAAACCCCAGGGGTTAATATGCAAAACAGCGGTGCAGAAAAACCCTTTTTTCTTTCTTTTTTTCTTTTCTATCCGGTTGGGCCAAGCCAACCTGGGCCGAAGCCCAGGCGGCCTTTGGGCCTGTAAAGCCTCAGTTGTAAGCAATTAGGTTAGCTCGAGTTTAACGTTGATCAACTTATAAAACCAGTTTCCATCTCCGGCATGCATCCATGCATTGCACTTCTAATCAAAACTCTAAACTGTAACTTTAAAATGCTGCTTTAGGGTTGCGCTCAATTAACCTTATGGAAGCAAGAACTCTGGATTTCAATAAGTTCAATCTACATTCCGTCTAACCTAGCGATTAAGCATAAGTTAAGAATTTCGTTTACACATCGTGAACCCTAACATGTTCATTGACCCCATTGTCCCAAGATCAATTTGAAACCGAGAGCAATACATTAGATGGAACCCATGTAAATGTTTCAAGGTGTTTGAAACCCTGCCTTTCCAGTATTTAAAATTCCTGAATCATGTGAAACACTAGGAAATCAAAGGTATAATGGAAGGAGTTTCCTTGCATTCCTTAAACCCTAAATTTTTCTTCCGCTCAAATTGCCTCAAGGTTAAGCTATAGTCAAGAGCCAATAAACCTTCAGCTGACAGGAAACTAGAGGAGCTATATATATAACCGGTAGAACTCTTGTACACATTTTAAAGTTGTTGAAACACTTCTCTTCCAGTTTGTGAATTGGGAAACCAATTGAAAACCTAGTGCAGGAGCAAGAGAATTAAAAGGGAATTATTTTCTTTGCCTTGGGCCGCCGGCCCACTCCTTTCCTTCCTATTATTTTTTTCCCTTTTCCTCTAATGCCGATCGCTCCCCAGGGCACGCCGCCAGTACTCATTTCTTCCCGAGTGTTCTCACTGAAGTACGGGGCCCTTCTGCAGAGGTCGTCGCCACGTCTATTAGCCACGCGTCCACCGGCAATCCCATGCCTTCTCCCTCTCCATGCAAACAGCGGCTCTTCCCTCGGACGCTCCAAGGGTTTCTCTGAGTTTTCGCTGGTCATTGCACCTGGGTTCGTCGCCGTTTTCTCCGCCTCCGTCGACTGCCGGGTCATCACCGTCTGCACCTAGCTCCGACGAGGGACTTGCCGGCGAGCGTCCACACTTCCTCACCGCGCCCAGCTTTCTCTTTTCCCTCTCATGGTGGCACTGGTTTCATCATTCTCTTCTTCACCGTGACATTGCAGGTGATCGCCGGAGGTTCCATCCAACCCGCCGGCCACTACTCACCACGGCAACTGGTTCTAGCATCCGGCAAAGTTTGGTCCCGTGGGCGTTTATTTTGGCAGTTAACTGTGGGCTCATCGCCAAGTCTCGCTAACCAACTCTATCTCCTCCCTCCTTGCCGGTGAGTACTTGCGCTGACTTCCCCTCTTGGTTGATCTTCTCTGTGCCGTCGATTGTGAGAAGTTTCCCAAGCAGCCGGCCTCTCATTTGTTGCTCCAAATCCTAACCACTAGGTTAAAGATCCTCTCTAGACCCATCTGGTAACAGTTATTTGTGTTTCAGTGCTTAGTAATTGTAGCATTAGGGAGGGAAGATTGAGCAGATTGGGGAGAAGTTTTGTCCCATTGGCAGGATGAATCAATATCTTCGATTAAGACCCTGTAACTATTTCAATCAGTGCATCCATTAGTAAGTGTCAGCAAAAGTGTATATGCGAATTCTTAGAGTTTTCCCTTGTTAATGGCAAGCAGTTTGCTGCTGAATTGAGGATTAGTTTCTGGTTAATTGAAAGCTGTCAAACATTTCAATTAAAAGAAGCCAGTAACCAACCAGCTAATAGTAGATAAAGGGTTAATAGGATTGAGCCAACTCCTTGCCGTATGATGTGTATACTTGGGTTAGTAACAGCATAGTTATAGGCTTTCATGTGCAAGTGAAACTAAGAGATTAGCCATTAACTAGATAACAAGAATGTCCAAAGTGCATATAACCATATAAACTGAAATTATAATAGTGAAAGGATTTAGAAGCTCCAATATGTAGTATATATGCAAAGGGTAAATATAAAGGAAAACAGTACTTCATTACTAGAGTTGAGAAATTTCCAGCACTACTCCAATTATGTGTTTGATTTATTATCTGAGCTCAGCTCCTAGTTCTTCAAATCAAGTCACTAGAATCTGGGATATCATGTTTGTTGTTGACCTAGGCATAATTACCTGGACATTGCCCTATTCCTTGATGGCCATGTTAATAATTCATTCTGAGATCAATCTCATAGTCCACCAGTTAGTGTTTGAGTGCACTAGGGATTGTGGCCTTAGGGATGGAAGATTAACTTGATAGTTGGAAAATACTACTCAATTGTGTTGTGAGATTAATATTTCCAGTTGAGCCCTATAATCTCACCCCAACCAGTATACCAATTGATTAAATGTTAGCTTATGCGCATATGTCAAATCAATTTGGTTAAATCCATTCTTTGCACATGATATGAGCAGCAAACCTTAGTAATGCGTTGGAGCTGGGTATATACGTGTAATTAAATGGGTAATCCATCACTTGGGAGTGGTAATAAGAATATTACTTAAGTAAATTAAGTGGCCATAGATTTGAATACATGAATCAGGGTGTTATCCGTCACACATGAGCAACCTCAAGAATTAGTATTACCTAATTCTAAATGAACAAAAATTTAACCTGATTATTAAGCTAATTTAAACTTGGTTATTCTGCATGAAACAATTAGTCTTTGCTGGAATGTTTAAATTTATAGATGTATATATATATTTGAGCCTGCATACGAATGCCGTGTTAATCTCAAGAATGAAAGATTTTAAAACTACTCTCAAATACATGGTTAAGGTTCACAATTTCAAATTGGATCAACTTAATAGCATCAAATCTACCTTCCCATCTCATGTAATATAGAAGGCATGGTATACATATCATTCTTTCAAAATACTTCAGCATTTCTTATTGTTCCTTTTATTCTTTCTTGGTGTTTCGGTGTTCCATTTGCTAGAGCCGAGTACTGAGGATTTTATTGAGAGTGATCAGCAGCAGGAGGACTTCCCCGAGCAGTCAGGCAAGCTTGCTAGCTTGTTGATAATATTCCAGTTACTCTTTTACTATGCGTGGTCGATTGAATGATATTTGTGAGTATGTGCGACTTCTAGCATGAGCAGGTGCTGTCGTTGATTGTGGTTTATTGGTGTGTCCCTTTAAATCACTTAACTTAATACCTGAACCCTCTGGAAAGTTGTGAGAGACGGGATCGGGCACGTGGGAGACATGGCGAGATGGAGTTCGCGTGATCTTGCCATTGCTGTCAATCCTTGAGCCGGCGATAAGTGTTAGCGAGTGTAGTTGGAGGGTCATAGAGGGCCTACTATGAACCCACACCCACTGGAACACTTGTACGCGTGAGGTTAGGGTGGTCAGCTCTACCTCACTACACTTGAGTCGGATTGGGTGGTTAGCCCATTCGGCATCTCCCTAGGTGAGGAGACTTAGGGAGAATAACACGAGTTGGTTGTAATGGTTGTCTCCATGCTTGTGAACTTGAAAATTGAGTGGTGTGGTGGTATGGGAGTTTGGGTGGTTAGCCCAACTCTTGAAACTGTTTTAATTGTTGTTCTTGTAACCATTGGTGGATGAGTATGAGGGTGTTTCATACTTATTCAGATCTGAACCTGAGGGTTAATGGAGTGGGTTATCAAGTGGTAAGCTTGATAAGATGCAACATGACATGGTATGTTTAATTTGATAGCTTGGGTAGCTTATTTTCCATGTTATGTTGTTTTATTCACATTATCACTACAATTGCCATGCTATGTTCAAGTTTAAACTGGAATGAGCTATTTAGCAGTTTGCGAGTACGAAAGTACTCACTCGGGAATTCAAATCCTGCAGGTGATCCTAGTATCGACGATTTTTACAATGCTGAACCTGAAATCTCTAGTGAGTAATACTGCTTGGGTATCCGACTTGGTCTACGGGAAGATTGTATAGCTTTTGGGGAATGGTTTTAGTGAACCATTTCCATGTTTATATGGATGTTCCGCTGCTGTTTTTGAAGTTAAGTGTGCTGAAAATGACCCTTAGGTCATGTAATAATGAAGTTAAAGTGCTTCCTTGGTATGGATGACGTATATGCCGCTAAATCCCCCTCATATGTAGAGTTTTGTGATGGTATTCGAGTTGTTTCTAAAAGCTGCCCAGGTACAATGCGTGTATGTGATGAAGTGCTTGGGTATGCCGTGAAGAATTACCGCGGTTCTTTCTTTCACTGAGTCTAGTAGCTGTCGGTTGAGTGACCCGCTGGCTGAGATGCGATGCTGGCCAGGCAGGGTGTGGGTGTAATCCACCGGGCCTTCGGGTGACCCACTAGCTTTCGGGCTAGGTTAGGGTGAGGGTGGACTCACCGGGCTCCTCCGCTTCTATTCTGCCTAGTGGGTTTGAGAACGGCTCTAAGTCTTCACCGGATTTTGAAATCTTATGTGACTTTAGGAAGTTTTGTCGCTTCCGGCCGGCTTGCGTTGGTCAGGTGTCGGATCACTCCTCCTCGGTGAGTACGGCGCAGGTACCGTGCCACCAGGTCGACTGGTCCTTCGGCCCTTGGCGATGATCCGTTCCTCTAATCATATTTGATTTCGGAGTCCGTTACAGGGCCCGCATAGGGGGCGCGCAAGGGGGCAGGCCGGTGGGCCGGCCTTAAGGCCCACCCGGACCAAGCCAAAGGGGAGGGTGGGGTGGGGGGGGCGGGTAGGGTTCCCACTCCCCTACCCGTCGGCGGCGGCGGTTGTGGCGGCGGTCGAGGAGGCGCGCGCGGCGGCGGCGGTACCGGCGGCAGCTGCGGCGGCGGCGCGGCGGCGCTTGGGCAGCGGCGGCGTCGGCCACAGAGGCGCAGCGGTGGCGGCCACGCGCAGCGGCGCGGCGACCCGGGGGCCTGTAGCTACAGGAGCGGCAGCGGCCACCCGGCTGGCCGGCCCGGCCCCTTCACCGGCGAGGTGCGGCGGCACTTGGGCCGCCGGCTTCTCCCTCGGACGAGGACCCTCCCGGCAAATCGGCGCCCGGTGCGACGCCGTTGGCGAGGCCAAGGGTGGCCGGCCTCCAGGAGCCGGCGCGGGCGGCGCGGCTCGGGAGCGATGGCGGGAACGGGGCGATGAAGCGGCGGCGGGCGGGAGCATGCGGAGGCGGTGGCACGCCGGCGGCGTCGGTGGGCGACGAGGGGCGGAGTGGGCCGGGCGGCGCGACGTCGGCCACCGGCGGTGGAGCCGCGCCAGGGGGCGAGGCCGGCCTCGGCCATGGCCGCCACGGCGAGGATTCGCGCGGCGGAGGGGTGGTGCCGGCCGCGGGAGGGAGCTCCGGCGGTGGTGAGGGGCACGGCCCCCACCCATGGACGGGGCACCATCCCGGCGGCGGCAGCGGCGCAAGCGCCGGCTCGAAGAGCTCATCGGCGTCCAGCGGTGCGTACTTTGCCACGAGCGCGTCGGCGTGGAGCGGCGAGGCCGTGGGGCCGGCGCGAAGCCAGGCGGGCAGCGCCGGCGCCGAGGCGCCGTGGCGCTGATGCCGATGACGACGAAAAGGGCGGCGAGGACCGAAACGGCGGAGGCCACGCATGCCACGGTAGAAGTGGCGTCCATGACGGTGGCGTCCACCGAAGCGACGGTGGTGGTGATCCTCACGGAGGAGGCGGCGGATCAGGCGAAGCATGGAGGCATGGCCGATTCTCACCTTTTCTTCTTCGGTTCTTGCTCTGTTCCTATGATTGATGCTCTCGGTAGAACGAAAGTGCTGATGACGTGTTTGAGTTTGAGATGTAAACGAGTATTGGCCAAAGAACAATAGATCCAGTGTCTAATCTTTATTGATGAATAGGGTTCTTATAGCATTACAAAGGTCGCGTCTGTTGGAGAAGAGACGCAACTGTTGGACCAACCGTTGGCAGTTGCAAGATTAGTAACTGCCCGTCGGTTCCCATAAGCAGGGATTTATGCAATCCTAACAATTTGTCAAGGAGGGTGACACCGTCCATAGGATGCATTGATGATCTCAAAATGTGACATCATTAGTGGTAAGGGATGGCCTAGGCTCCTATCGCAGCGCCCAATGATCAAATACCATGGAACATGCTACTCGGTACCGTTAGGAAACATCATACAGTAGACCATAGTAGCAGTGCTGGTTTTGGAATTATGCTGACAGATTGTAGTAGTTTTCGAACGTAGAACGAGAATACGAGATCCCGGTAAACCCAACGGACGAATCAAACAAATACTGTCACTATGTTTAATTCGTTTGACCACACACCGGGATTGCGCGCGTTGGCTTTGCAGTTGAAGAGGTCATCCCCGAGTCAGAGTTCGTTACGCTGATGTGTCCGAGCGGTCGCTTTCGTCTCCCATCGGTGTCGCCGAGGTCGCTAACTCTTACCAAGTTTCCCGGATAACTCGGCGTGCGCACGTACTCAAGAGAGAGTGCTCAGGAACTCGCATTGCTGTTCTCACCGATCGCTCTGAACTTTGAATAAGACCAGCACGAAGGATGCGATCGGTGACGGATGGTTTATCTGTGTATTTTTCGAAAGATGGATAAAAGATTTGGCACGTATCATAAAATAAACAGGAAAAGTTGTTTTACAAACTATCTGGTTCAAAATCGGGCAAAATAAACAGATTGCAAAAGCCTACTCTCTCAGGATTATGCTCCCCAAGTATTTTGCCCCTGCTAGGGCCCAAGTTCTCGCGTCGTTCTTTACTCTTGAGACAAGGAGGGACGGAAGGGTGTGGACTTTTCTAAAGATGCTCGCATTTCTTTTGTTCCAGATCTCCCAGGAGACGAGCATGATTAGCGAAGCACGTGCTTTTCTGGTGCTGTTGCCCCCTACCACCTCGGTCCACCAATCTTTGACTGAGTCAATTCCATCCCATTGGTTTGGGTTCAGAGCATGGATGTTTAGACAATCCTGGACCGCCTTCTCGACATGGACATAATATCTACATTTGAAAAGGACGTGTGCCGCCGACTCTGGTTTTCGCTTGCAAAATTGACACATTCCACAGTTAGGCCAACCTCGTTTCTCAAGGCGGCCAGCAATCTAAACACGTTTTTGGATAACAAGCTATGCGAAAAGCTTATATTTTGGAGGTGTCCAGTTTTTTCAGACATTTAACTTCATTCGTATACCTGTTGTCCCCAGGAGTGTATGTATTCTTTGCGTTCAAAGCTATGCTGCTGTTTTATATTCCCTGCAAGTGTAAACGTCGAGGTAGTTTTCCCTTTGATTTGGCACTGAGCGGTGACGCAGAGATGGCAAGTTGTTTTAGCCCGTCACTCGTTATTAAACAAGAACAGGGTCCAACAGATGAATACGGGATATATCCTAAACAGATGGTAGTACAGATCGCTGTATTTTCCGTAGGATCGCGACCCTGGAGCCTGTAGGGATGTGCTTTGCTGCTATTGTATTCTTACTCTGTAACTTCCAAAGTTAATTTCTCTTTCTTCGCCTGTCACTTTAGCACATGGGTCATCCCTAGTGAATATCATCACTTAGTTCTCATGATAGCTAAACGCTGAAATGGACGCGAGCTCACTTATAAACTAAGGTAGTTACTGGAAAGGCTGCTGAGTAATCTTTTACTAAGAACCTAAAAGCAAGAACAGAAAGACAGTAAACATTAAAGTTGCTATCAAGCTGGTAACCATATGAAACTCTTCGACAGAGTAGTTAACTCGGACGAGCTGTGCAGAAAACTCTTCGAGCTATATGCTATAGCTTCAGCTGGAACTGTACTACTTCATGCACGACAGTTCTGCGCTGCAACTAAACGTCTGAAAGCACCAGCAACATTTACTCCCGTCGTAAGCACATTGCATCACACCGTGGAGTCGTGGTGGTGTCCGATGTCAAGTGGGAAACTGGGACGGACGTACGTTGCGACTCTGGCATGCAGTGTGTCCTCCTCCTCATTTCATGCTTGCGTCGCGCGGCGCTAAGCTGCACAGCAGAGGTCCTGAGGCTTCGGCCCTCATACGTACTCTCGCGCGACAGCATAAGCCGTGCATGTATGCAGAGGGACGAAGCGGTCCATGGCAGGCGCGAGTCGGTCGCGTCGATGCGTAGTGTAGGGCTCGATCGCATCGCGTCGCACGACCTGCCAAAATTGGCATGGCGCGCGCAACTAGCGCCCGGCGCGCGGACCGCTAGCTCCGGGCCGTTTCCTCGAAGAAGCGGCACGGGTCAAGGTCAATTCCGCCGTTCTGGGGTCGTGTTGACCTGGTTCAGGGCTAAGTTAGCTTAGCCTCTCCCCTGGTAGGACCTTAATTTGGACCGTACCAAAGTTGGCAGGCGAGTTCGAACCGGTAGAGGTGGATAAGAATCAGATATGTTTTTTTAATCTGCCACGAATACATATATTATCAAATTGAATACGAATGGTATATTATTCAAATACAAATACAAATCCAATATCTACTAAGTCTAGTTGGTTAAATATTCTATAACTTTCTTAAAAACCGTGCCAAATTGAGCTTCATCAAATGAAAAATTGAAGGTCACCTTGATCTCTGACTCGCCGAGATAATCAAAATGGATATCTAGTTTATCAAATTGGAGATCAGATAAAAAAGTTATCCAAAAGAAATTCCACGTAAAATCTGGATATTATCCATATCCGTAACTATATTTGACTCAATCTGTGGTGCCATATTGTGTCCGTAGCCATAAAAATAACCCGGTAACTATACTTTAGATGTTGATTTTCACATTCTTACTTTTTCAAATACAAATACCAGATCGATCTCGCCCCAGCGCTCCCCCTCAGAAGCCGGGGCACCGTAAAAGGTGGCAGTGCCGCTGCAACCACTGCCTTGCCTTGGGGCACATCGTCGCTGCCTGCAGAGACCCCATTAGATGCATGACCTACCTCAGGTTCGCCCACCGCGCTCGCCATTGCATCTCCTTGTCAAAGCCTTCCAACCCATCGCCTCCCCCAGTTCCAGAGATGCCGCCACGCCTGGGCGACCCGGACTCTCGCCCGCGCGAGGACTACGTTGTGGTGCCGGTGACGCACTCCCATGGAGTGCCAGAGAGCTCATATCGCCGAACATTTTGTCGTCGGCTCGATCGACCCTAGCTCCCGACGCCTCCCCAAGGATTCGGTGGCGGAGGCCATCTGCTCCTTCCGCATTCGCCGCTCAGAGCTATGCATCATCGACCACTTCCCCGAGCAGTATCTCATTGTTCTCGAGCACAAGCACCACCGGGAACAACTCGTCCGCCACGAGAACATTTGCCATGAAGATGTCAACATCAAGCTTGATTAGTGGCGTCCAAGTGCTCATGCGGTTCACTGCACAATGCGCCACCATATTCATCTTCATCTGGAAGGCATTCTGCTCCATGCTTGGGACGAGGAGACGGTCCACGCCATTTTTGGCAGGGCGTGCGACCTCAACTACATCGACAACAGAACCCTACGAAAAGAGAACGCCTCGGCTGTCGGCTGCTAGGCATGGACGGCTAATCCCTCGGCTATTCCCAAGGTTAGATGGCTTTCTTTGATGGACAGGACTCCCCGAGCGATGGACAATCCAGAGGCGATGGAGATCAATGAGCACACTGGCATGACCTTCAAGATCATCATCCATCTCAGCGTGCACGAGGATTACTCCCCGGAGCAGGACTCCACAATGATCTCGGCGTAATCCTACATCCGGGACTTCCAGTGGCGCCTCGGGGAGGTGGATGGCGAGCCCCATCGCTGAGCGCGCCAGCACACTCCGGGCAGGCATGACCGAGACCGTGTCCGTCGCCACGACGATGATGACGACGACAACGACAACAAGCGCAGACGGAGAGAAAGTCGAAACACCTTCGGCTGGGGCTCGCGCTTCTCTCATTGCAGCCACTCTAGGGCGGCAACGCGTGACTCCGACCACCGGGACGACGGCCAACATGCTCACTATGATGATCGCCGCAACGACCGCCGCGATGGGCGACGCCGTGACCTTTGGCAACGCCTCCATCTCCACCAGCGACACCTTGCCACCGAAGAGACACGGGGCCGGACCAGGCACTTCATCGGTCGTGGTGGGCGTGCCCCTCCTCCGGCTTCAGACGGACAAGCCATCATCGTTTCTACGCCTACTTCATCCTCAGCCATCGACCTTACGGCTTCCCCTGACAGTCCTGCACTGCACACCGCTCCGCCCGGCCATGTTACCATTGTGGCAGCGATTCAGGACTGCACAACTCGATCAACGCTTGCCCATTCAGCTGCAGGTACTGGACAGATGCTGCTGCTTGAGTACGGCCCCCTCGCAACGCCTCCTTCTCCTAGGATGCCCCCACCAGCCCACTTCCCTGTCCTTGTTGTTGACAAGGTAAATGAGATGATTTTCTCAAGTTTTGCTGTGTCTCCTACACCTGCAGCTCCTTTGGCTTCTCTGGCTACCCCGCCACACTTGGGCACATCCTTGGCAAGCTCCAGGTCAACATCAACTACCCTGATCCAGGTGGGTGCCACCATGATCACGCTGGACACCCTGCACTTGCCACTGCGTGCTCTGGCAAGTACCATGACGCCAACGACAACTCAACCACCCTTGTTTCCTTGGCCACCTCCTGCAGAGAAACGACAACGACAACGACAACGCCGTGTCCACTGCCCCCCGTCGGTGGCCATCCGACGCAGCGCCCGCATTGTCTGCCTCTCCCAAGCGTCGGCCATGGACAACGCAAGGGTTGTTCTGTGCAAGCGCCTGGGTACCTCCAATTGCAAGCCTGATGCCGACCAGCTACGTTTCTATCTCGGTCTCTTCAAGGCTCCACTTACAGAGCTGGTCATTCAAGCTCTTTGGCGCTCGTCGGCCTTGACCGTCAGCCTCGAGGTGCCACGCCTGGACTGGAGGGTCTAGCCTAGTCCCTGTTGGCCTGCCCCTACTACTGAAGTCTCCTTGTTGAAATGGTTTACAAATGCTGATCTTTTGTTTGTGGCACTGCCGTGTTAGCGAAAATTGAGAAGTTTGCCGTTGCGTCGGCCTGTTATCTGTATTCTTTTGCTACTTTATGCTCCAGAAACCAGTTTCATCAGGACGGTGCTATGTCGGCCCTTCGGTTGTAAATTTTTCAAGGTTTAGTCCTTCAAAATCTGCTGCTTTGTCATCAACTCAACACTACTGGTTGCTCCTATTTTGATGACGTGCCTTCGGCTGTTTGTTTTCAACATGGTTTGTGTGCTTCGTTGCTGCCCAAGCTGCCATTGCATCGCCTTCTTTGCAATCCATTTGTTCCCAATGTCGCATAAAATTGTAATATCTTGTTCTAGAACGTGTGTGGCCTTGGCGAAGTGGCAAAAAGAGATGCAGTTAGTGATTTTATTCACTACGCTCAAGCTACCATAGTCCGTATCCAAGAAACTAAACTCAGCCAAATCGATCGCTCCATGGCTCTACAGATTCTTGGGCCCTCCTTTGTGAACAATTTCTACTATCTCTCGGCTATATCTTCCAGAGGAGGTATCCTTCTTGCTTGTAACGGCAACTTCTTCGAGCTCAAAGATGTGATCATCCAAACCTACTCAATTAACACTTCTATTGGTGACTTCAATCTCATCTTCCAAGCGGCAAACAAAAACAATGACAATCTTAACCGACAACTCATGGGTTCTTTTTGGGCGGCCATTCAAGACCCCTCTCTCAAGGAAATTCATCTAAATGGAAGAAGGTTTACTTGGAGCAACAAACGCGAAAACCCCACCCTCACTCGCATCGATCGCTTTTTCTGCACCGTGGACTAGTAACTTTGTTTTCCTTCTTGCTTCCTTCATTCTTTGGCATTGGTAGTCTCAGATCATACTCCTCTTCTTCTTGAAGGACAAACAGAAATACAAATGCAAAAAAAAATTAGATTCAAAAACTTCTAGACCAAGATGCCGGGGTTCGTTGATTTGGTGCAACAGACTTGGTCTAGGCCCCTTCGCTCTACCAACCCTCTTATTCGTCTCCGTACAAAACTCTCCCGGGTTGCTAAAGCCCTCAAGCGATGGAACCATACTAACATTGGCAACACTCAACTCCAACTTGCCCTGGCTAAGGACATCATTCTTCGACTCGATGAAGCTCAGGAGAGTCGCTTCCTTACTAATGAGGAGAGACAACTTTGCAAATCTCTTCGATCTCGTTGTCTCAAATTTGTGACCATAGATAAAATCAAATTCAAACAAAGGTCTAGGCTCTCCTGGATCAAACTCGATGATGCAAATACTAAAATGTTTCATCTTCGCATGGGATCCCGAAAAAGAAAAATTTTCATCCAAAGTCTCCACCTAAACAATGACATCGCAGTCACTCATGAAGCTAAGGCCGCGGCCCTCCATTTTTACTATTCAAATCTTCTCCGCCACGCGACGCCCATGGACACTATTATTAATTGGAACGAGCTTGGCTACAACCCAGTTGATCTCTCACATCTCGAAACACTGGTTGAAGCTGCTGAAATAAAAGATACCATCTTCTCTATGCCGACTGATAAAGCGCCTGGACCTGACGAATTTAACGAGCTATTCTTCCGGACCTGTTGGGATATTATTAAGGATGACCTTTTGGTTGCCTTTTGTCCTCTTTATGACCTTTGTAGCACGGGTTTTGCTCTATCCAACACAACGAATGTTGTCTTAATCCCTAAGAGCGAGGCGGGCAACAGTATTGGTGACTATCGCCCCATTAGTCTAATGCACAACGTCGCCAAGATCTTCTCCAAACTTCTGGCTAACAAACTTGCTCCCTGCCTTAATGACCTGATCTCGCCATGCCAAAGCGTCTTCATTAAAAAGACATGCATTCAGGATAATTTCTTATACACTCAAATTTTGGTCCGAACCTCATTCAGATTGAAGACGCTGTCCCTGTTCCTCAAGCTTGATATTGCCAAGGCCTTCGATTCGGTCTCTTGGGGATACCCTTCTGATGCCCTTCGCACTGTTGGTTTTGGTCATCGCTTCTGTGAATGGATTTGGCTCGGCATCATCAAAAGTTCTACTGAAAGGGACTCCTAGAGAGAGCTTCCGCTACCAGCGTGGGATTCAACAGGGGGACCCTTTATCCCCCATGCTCTTCATCCTGGCCATCGACCCTCTGCAACGCATTATGGACCGTGCATGTATGCGCACCTCTCTTTATGCTGATGATGCTGCTATCTTTATAAACCCCATCGCTTCAGAATTCCAAGCTGCCCAGCGCATTTTACTCCACTTCGGGAAAGCTTCGGGTCTTGTCACCAATTTTCAGAAAACAACTGTGCACCCTATTTGCTGTGAGGACATCGATCTCCAGACCATCCTTGGTCTCTTCCCGGGTGAACAAAAAGATTTTCCTTGGTGCTACCTAGGTCTCCCTTTGCATCTAAGAAAATTAAAGCATCTCCATGTCCAACCGATCATTGATAAGATGGCCATGCGTCTCGCTTCTCGAAAAGGCAAATTACTCTCGACTGCCGGCCGCCTCACTCTTGTCAATTCGGTGCTCTCTTTTTGCCTACGTACCATCTCATGATCTTCCCTTTAACTCGATGGGCCCAAAATAAGATGGACAAGCTCAGACGATCTTTCCTTTGGAAAGGTAAAGAAGACGCTAATGGAGGACACAGTCTGGTGAATTGGCAATCAGTGTGTAGACCTATCAATCTTGGAGGCCTTGGCATTCTAGACCTCCAAAAATTCAGTAGAGCGCTCCGTCTTCGTTGGCTTTGGCAGATTTGGACCTCTCCTGACAAGCCTTGGATTGGCATCCCCCCTCCCTATGACGAGACAGACAAACAACTTTTCAGAATATGCCCAAAGATTCAGCTTGGCAACGAAGAACGTACAAGTTTCTAGCATGATCCTTGTCTTAATGGTTCAGCCCCCAAAGACCTCTCTCTAGGCCTTTTCAAGATAGCTCGCAGGAAAAATCGCTCGGTGGCCATTGAACTTGATAACTATAAATGGATTCGCTCCATCATCGCTGGCATCACCTCCACCGAGCTTCTTCATAGCTTTGCCTCCCTCTGGTCCCTCATTCAGGAGGTGAACCTCACTGAGGAACCTGACTCTATCCTTTGGAAGCATACTACTCATGGTCTTTACACCTCCAAATCTTCTTATCTAATGCAATTCGCCGGTTCCTATGCACCCTTCAAAGCTGATATCATTTGGAAGGCGGATGCTAAGAACAAAGTGAGGTTCTTCTCCTGGACACTTATTCAAAAAAAAATCCTTATGACAAACAATCTCACGACTAGAGGATGGCCCCATCTCCCGATTTGTCAGCTCTGTAATGCCACCCCCGAGACGGGCGTCCACCTTTGTCTCCAATGTCCTTTTGCACGGTCGGTTTTCGATACTGTCCTCATAGGGTACAACTTCGATATCCTTCATTCTACGGACCCGACGGACTTTGGTGATGTTAAATCTTGGTGGACGGCCGCCTCCTCTTGTATACAACGATCAGATCGTAAAGCATTCAACGGGATCGTCTCGAACATCATGTGGAATGTATGGAAGGAATGTAATAGGCGTATTTTCATGGGTGACTCGCTTCAAGCACCACAAGTGGCTCGCTTAATTAAGGAAACAATTGATTTCAGTATCCTTGCCTTCGAGCCTCCGTGAGGCTATTCTTTTCGTTCTTTCGCTTTTTATCGTTTTTCTTTGGAACCCCTGTACATAAACTATTTTCCTTGTTTAATGAATGGGCAGCACTCTTGTCAAGTTAAGAAAAAAAATAACATATAATACGAATCGATGACCATTCAAGATTTTAACTCGAAACCTCGTCGTCACTCTATCCTCATCACAACTATTTGCATTCGCATGTGACATGTACCGTTGTAACCCCGTCAAAATAATCAAATATCACAGATTTCATTTTCTGCATGTCAATTTCAGAAAACTTGTTCGCATGCGTGTGCCGCCTATTTTGGTTACTAACGACGGGGTGCTATCTCATTAATCACTACTACGTACGTAGTCGCAGTCTTGCAGGCTAGCAATGCATGAGAGATGTGATGTTACGCAGTGAGAAATCGCGGCCATGGATAGACGCACGCAGGCGGCACACGCGCACACGAGAAACAGTAAAACAGAAGCTCCGTGGGATCTGGATATATAATTTTCAACTGCTGCTGACCATCACTGCAAAACTGATAGACTTTCAAGTCGAATCTAGCCTCCAAAACCAGACGACCTCAACACCAGGACCCAGCTGGTAGCTAGCTTCGTGGGACCTGCATGCATGCTTACTTTATTGCCTGATGCTGTACGTGTACTCCATTACCACACATATGCATCGATCAATGCATGCGCTACTAATAGATTCAGATTGCCAACTACTGTATGAAACTAGTGTCATTTGGATATCCTTGTTTATGAAGATCTGTTAGAATAGTGGAGTATTATTCTTCGTCGAGTATGAAAACAAACAATTAGTCTGTGTGCATAAGATGCGTGGTGTACCAGTACTACCCTACTTCGATCGGGTGCACATGCAGCTGCGGCTAACACTGAGCAGAACGGCACAGGGTCCAATCTGGCTCGCAAGTTACATTCCATTTTCTATTTAGCCCCGCGGCGGACTCGGTCCTTAACAGATTAGTGAAATAGACGTCCAAACAAAGGTGCAAGTACGTGGAATCAACCAAAACCACCCACCAGTGGGTATATGCATCATGCATTTGCCTGCTGTTCGTTTGCAGCCGTGCACAGCCGTTCATCATAAGGTCGATCGGAACTGTTCAAATATTGTTAACGAATCGAATCTCAGTTAGGAAAGAACGAGTGCTGTTTCCCCTGATTAAAAAGTAGAGCACTGTTAATTTAACGGTACGGGCCTGGCGCCAGTGCCGGACCATGTCAACTGCATTCATGTGCATGGAAACGAGTTCGGTTTCACCCACCTTACGTGCTGTGCATCCACGTCCATGTGTACGTGTCACCACCAGGGGAGTGCTGCGTGTGACGTGCTAATGACTACTCGTAACACCCTGGATTAGCATGGTGCATCAGCATGTGCACCTGTCTTCCCGTTTTAGGAGATATCGATTGATGGCGATTGTTCGTACGAGATCGTGAACAATGCAAGTTCCTTGAAACCTCCTTAGCAGGCTTAGCTGATCGCCAAAAATCAGAAGAGTTTTTTATTCATTTATTTAGTTTTGCAAAGAAAAATCAGAAGAGTTTAAGCCTTTATTTAAGGACTGAGTTGCCATGCTAGCTGGTGCGTGAACACTAGTAGAAAATTAATGTTTTTAAAAAGAGCAAGCAATGATTTAAGGCAAGCTGGTATGGGCAGCCAATAGCTTTTCTTCATCGACTTAAATTTCTGGAAAAGTTGGCGGAATGGTCGAAGCCCTTGCCATGGCTGCATATGCATGCCTGTTCTCCGTTCTCCGTTGACATGACTCCGGAAAAATCACCCCATCTCATAAATCATGACATGTAATCCCAGATGCCCTTCTATAACAATGGAAAAAACCCACATATCCACAATGACCCAGCTAATAATTAGTAGTACTACTCTCTCCGTCCAAGAATATAAGGCATATTTTAATTGGTTAAGATAAGGTTTTGACCAATAATTACTCTATTTATATGAGATTTATGTGATACAAAATTGATATTATTAGATTCTTCTTTTAAAGTACTTCCTTATGATTATAATTTTATATCACATAATCTATATGTTAATAGAGTAATTATTGGTTAAAGGTTTATCTTAATGAATCAAAATACGTCTTACTTGAACAGAGAGAGTATTACTCAGTCATCTCAGCGTACGTGCATGTAAGTATGTAACCCCCACAAAGAATCAACTCAGCCCAGTCCTAATGCTTGACACTACAACATCATGAACCCATTAATTCCACATCGAGGTTCAATGACGAGATTATGACCCCACAGACCCAAAAACTTTGTCCCACATTATTATTATTGGTCAAATCAAATGGCCGGGGAAGCCTGAAACCCTCGGCCTTCCCTTTTCCTATATCTTCTCTGGCCTATAAATACACACCACCACCACCACCCTTGTTTTGTCCTCAAGACTACTCTGCCATTGACACTCGAGTTACCGTGTCATCTCTGTTTAGCTAGCCGTGTCGAGTGCTCGGCAGCCATACCAAGAGACGAACCGTAAGCGACATGGACTTCGCCGGAGATGTTGATGATTTCGCTCTCGATCTCATCCGTGAGCACCTCCTCGGCGGCGACGGCAGTGTCCCCACGCCGGTTAACAACGCATTTCCCGACGACGTCACCTTCCCCGTTCTGCCACCTTCCACGGCCGAACCGGTGTACCAACCGATGTTCTTCCCGCATCACCAGCAGCAGCAAGGTTACATAGACCTCACACACGAGTACGTGGATTCCACTTCGGGTGCTGCCGTTGGCGAGACGGCGTTTCGGGCGCCGGAGCCGGCGGCACCAGTGATGATAAAGTTCTGTGCCGAGCCGTCTCCTGTGAGGGCGCCATCGCTGACCATCTCCGTGCCCCCGAGCTCGTTCGGGTGGGCGGGGTCTGCCCTGGCGGCACCGGCACCGGCCGCGGCCGCGGAGGACTTCCGCAAGTATCGCGGCGTGCGGCAGCGGCCGTGGGGCAAGTTCGCGGCAGAGATCCGCGACCCGAAGCGCCGGGGCTCGCGCGTGTGGCTCGGCACGTACGACACGGCAGTGGAGGCCGCGCGCGCCTACGACCGCGCCGCCTTCCGCATGCGCGGCGCCAAGGCTATCCTTAACTTCCCCAACGAGGTCGGCACCCGCGGCGCCGAGTTGTGGACTCCACCGCCTCCGCCTTCGACGTCGCACGCCGCCGCCACCGCGCCACCTGCCACCGCGTGTACAAACAAACGGAAGCGACAGGAGGACCCCGACGTCGAGGTGGTCGGAGTGGTAAACAAGGCCGTAAAGACGGAGGCGTCGTCGCCGTCGACCCAGGTGTCGTCCGACACGCCCTCGTCCATCATGTCGCGGGAGACAATGGCGACAGTGTCTTCGACGGTGACGTCTGCCACGTCGGAGAGCGGCGGCGCGGCTGCCGAGGGGTTTCCTCCGACGTCGTCGAGCTCGAGCTGGGAGCAGTACTGGGAGGCGTTGCTCGGAGGCATGCCGCTGCTCTCGCCCCTGTCGCCGCACCCGGCCTTGGGGTTCCCGCAGCTCACCGTTAGTTAAGAAATGGTTACTATGATCGAGGTGAGGTTAACTAATAAGCAGTGCTTAGTTGATAACGGCATGTGTCTGGGGACACTTCTTTGGAACGTAATCAGGAGATGTGTGTAGAGTGTAGACAAAGAAACATGGAGTTCCGAGTGATTGACCGATGCTTGTAAAGAATAAGCAAAAGATGGGACATTGCGTTTTTTATATATGTTACTGTAAATTAATTGAAGTTAAATTTGTCTGGCGAGGTTATATGGATTGTACCACATTGTTTTCTTTGCTTCATTTTTTGCGGTCATGTGATCAGATCTTAAGCCCTAGCTTGCAGAAATTAAAGTGTGGTCTCTGATAATGACATCTCATTCTTAAGGTGGGACCTCATATATTGGAAGGATCATACAAAATTCATCTTCCGCGGTCAACCGTGCTTACGGTTAATTCCGACAAACCAACAACACGTGGGGTCCACATAGCCTTATCTCCTTGCCTCCCTCTTATCTATTTTCTCAACCACACGCTTGTTTCCCCACCGCTCCTGCTCTCCGCCCGGCGACCGTCATCCTCCGCTCCGCCCGACGAGCCACCACCGTCGTCCTCCGCTCCAGCCGGTGAGCCCGGCGAGCCTGCATGGACGCAACCGTTGCAGCGGCCTGGAGCCTCCGCCTCGGCCTCCCGCTGTTGCAGGAAGAGGTTGCACCCCTCGCCGCTGGTGGATCCGCCACCTCCATGCCCCCACTCCACCGCACCGGCCTCCCCCGTCGTCGGTGCTGCTCAAATCCGGATCTAGGGAGGTAGGGAGGTGGATGTAGCTCTTTTTTCTTGGTCGTTTTTGATGTTGAATCTCTCAAATTCTTAAGTGGAAAGTCGATTAATCTAAGTTGGAGTCAAAAAAATTTGGGTTTGAAGTTATGGATCTGTGAGTTGAGTGCTAGGGTTCTTCAATTTGAAACTTGGGGGGAGTTGAAAGCTGGCGTTCTCATCAGTTGAAAGTTGAGGGAGTTGAAAGCTAGGATTCTTTTAGTTGGAAGTTTGGGGAATTGAAAGTTAGGGTTCTTAGAGTTGGAAGTTGGAAGAGTTGAAAGATATGGTTCTAATGTTGGAAGTTAGGAATTGTTCGGTTGAAACCTTGCCGGAGATAGGATTCCGATCATTCTTGTCGGAAACCGAGCGCACGCGGGGAACGCGGCGGTCAGTCGTAAATTACAGGCCCCCATCATACTATTCTAATTTTACTAAGTTACTAAAAAAATATTAGAATGGAAAAATGGCACGGAGGGTTATGTTTCAAAAAAGTCATATCGGCGCCCATAACGCCAAATTTTTCCGCTTGTTTGTAGTGGTATTTTGTATACGGAATTGCTAAATGACTCGGATTAACGTTGGGATTTATCTATTTTAATCGGGTCTATTTTTTCTGTCCGTGCGATATAAATTCATTGGCTCATCCATCGACAGAGATTTTGTTCTATTGACACGCCAGACCCTTTTATATATAGACTCTATTTTCTTCTTCAACTGTGTATACGTACGTGGGCATATAGAAGCTTTCTAACCATATACCCGTTGATTCTTGATGTTCATCCCCCATTTTACAGGGTGCTCCTAGCAGATGCGGCGAGCAATGCAACTTAAGTATATATCGTAATAGTAGGTATTAGCAAGTACTGAACTAAGAATCAACAATGCTAATCCATAGGACTGTAGACCTGGCGGTTTCCGGGAGGAAATAAAACAATAGGCGCAGGTGATTACCTCGATCTGATTCGAAGCAGTTAAATTAAGCACGATTTGTTGACTGTGGACTAAAAGCTAGCCGGCCAGCCGGACTGTCAAGCACGGAACGGATAGCGTCACCAGTCAATGACCGAACCGCCGGGAGACGTAAAATCTGTTATTGCCTCGGTGCTTCCTGACTAACTAGCTAGTTCGTGCACGAAGAAGTCCATCAGAGACCGATATCGTTGATTCTTGAACTTGTGCCGGAATCTAACTGACGATATCAGGCTTAAGTTTTGCTTAATCCAAAATTGACTGCTAACTTAATAACTAAAATTCATCATGCATGGAAATACATGTTGTACGAAAAGTGATACTAATACATCTTAAAAAGGAAAAATCATATATCTACTACACGTTAGAACAGGTGCACTTGCAAAAGAAAAGTAGAAATATGGTCATATGTGCAATGTAAGGAAAAGATTATACATATATCTTGTAATGTATATGTACAATCTGTTGTCTTTTTTTTTCTGTGCGGCGCACACATATATAATCATATTTTTGTACATGTTCTACATACATTATTTTATCTGCGATTCTTTTAAGTGCACAGCTAAAAGACAAAATGAGTGAACGTGCACTAGTGTGCAAAAAATCCACCCTCGCGTATGACACCAGTAAAAGTATCATCGTCCAGAAAATATACCCCAGCGAACTAACCGTGGATGATGATACTTGCTTTGGAACCGGGCAGTCGATCGATCCGCTTTAGCTAATAATGGTCGGATCGTTTGATAATTGCAACAGACCGTGTTCAGTCTTCAGAATGTAACGGAACGTTAACGTACGTGGTGCTTCAGCTTTGCAGCTATGAACCGTCGATGTCAACAGATTCTAGGTCAACAAACGACGCTGAATCAAGCTATCCTTCTTGTGCTAAGCTAGAAATCACAGCTAGCTAGCTACATAATTTAATTTTCTTGGGCCTCGCCGACCGCGATATGCATTTGTTCCTTCCTTTCTGTTTCCCTTTTTTGTAATCATGTGTGTTGCCTTCCTTCCCTGGAATGATAAGTTCAGACTGGTCAGTGATAAGCTGATATATTGCCGCTAAATTGCTTCTGAAATACCACCCTATTATTAAGATCGATCGATTGGCTCACAGTTTCGTTCCAAAACTAAAATAGAAAAAGAAAAGGCGTCCTACGTACTACGCGTGTTAATTAATCAGGAGTAAACAACAAAAATCTGAACAAATTCGGGCACGAGTCGCATGCATGCTCGATTGAGCCAAGAAACGTTGCGTCGTTTACGAGTCAATGCATGGCGCCCAACGTTTAGGCGAGGCCATGGACAGTTTCTAGGTAGAAACAAATCCGGGCACGAGCCGCATGCATGCTCGATTGAGCCAAGAAACGTTGCGTCGTTTACGAGTCAATGCATGGCGCCCAACGTTTAGGCGAGGCCATGGACAGGTTCCAGGTAGAACGTACCTAGCTACGTGCATGTAGTGTCTGATTAGCGAGTAGGATTAAATTAAGAGTCAGACCTGCACGGCCGGTTACCGTCAAACGGCATGCCAAACTAATGCTGTTTCTGCTACGCTTATATCCGCTCTCTTTGACAGTTTACTTCCACGCTTCACAGATTGAATGAATGGTCAAAGGATCATTAAGCTGAGAAAAATCAAGATTAGTAAAACCCAGCCTTGTTGTAGACTGGCAGTAGAATCGTAGGCGGGATTCTCTTCACGTTCGCGCAAGCTAGGTTAGGTTTGTTGGATCTGTTCTTATAGCTAGCATAAATTGTTGGCTTTGACCAATGCTACGTATGGATCTGTGTACGTATATAGCTGGGTTCCAGCAGAAAATACAGATGAGAATCGTTTTCGTTTCATGGGAAAATGATCGGTTCCAAGCTGTGGCAACAATAGCGTAAGGTCTCAGAGTTGTACTGCATGGGCTGCATGCTTTGATCTGAATTATTGCTACGTTTTATAAGCATACCATCTTTAAAGGTCGCTCGTTATTAAAATATTAAAACTGAATTATACGACATCGCCTGGCTAGGTCATAGTAAGAAGGTGGACTAACCTAATCAATCCAGCTTAATTCATTCCAACTTATTTATGTATCTTCAGACTCTCTGGTTAGGTGATATATTTTGGAGTACGCTACGTACGCCTAGCGGCCTGAGCATTGCCCATTCGCCATTCCCCAAGTCAGAAGTGTTGGTGGAATGTCAGGTCACGTTGCTTCTGAATCTGAAGCCGATGTAGAATGTGATTACAATTGACACGAGAGAGCCAAACATGCGTAGATACTACCTGCTGATAAAAGTAAACGGCGGGCGTTGAATCCTTCGTGACATGCGAGTCAGCGGCGACATAACAATCACTTCAAGGGCTGACATTTTTGGAGCTGATCATCCCGGATCGGCTCTCCGTTGGACGCCTTCAAAGTACAAAAGGCGACGACGACGTCGAGCGAGCTAGCCACGGACAAGCGCTTCCGGCAAAGTGCGACCCAACTCGATCCCTGCTCCCGTCGCTTTCGCTTGCAAACAGATAAGAGCTAAAAAGTTGAAAAAAACGCTGCGTTTTGCTTTTGCGCCATAATTTGATCATGCATGCAAGCACTCACGCCGCCGAACTGCCCGGGCGGGGCGCACATGATCGGTCTTTGGCGGTATGCGGCCGATACCTTACGGCGTCCTGGCATGGGCTGTGCGTCGCTTCGCCAGGGCCGGCCAGACTTGGCAAATTCACAAGGTAGAACTAGAGCTTCTGAATTCAAACACAGGGGGAAAAGGGCGATCTGGTCGTTTATCTCTGTAAAACGTGGAAATGCTAATCAAGTCGACATTTGCCATTACTACATAAAAGTCTATTACAGGTGATTCATACATCTTAATATAGACGGTTTAAACCGCATGTAAGCAAGAGTCTGTGATGACTTCATATCATTATAGAAGATTATAGAACCACCTGTAATGAGATCATATCATATGCAATTATCAATAAAAATTGTCGGTAATATCCTCTTATCACATGCAGATACCCCTCTTATCATGGACGATTCTGGTTATAGAACCGTCTGTGATGAGGTTTTATAGAAAATGTCTTAATTATTGGCTAGCATCAGAAAATAAAATAACATCAAAGAATATATACTTAAAAATACATAATAAATTAATTCATAAAGTATCAACACTCCGGGAGATGGTCTCCTAGCGCTGGCGGCGAAGGCCTTGGATCGTACTTAGTGTAACAGGTAGGCTCCTCGTCGCAGACCAGACAGCCCAAGGGGACACGCACTCGGCTGTTTAATTACCGGCCCATGTGGTAGCGAACTGGACGCGTAGGAATGGCGTCGAAAGATGTGGCAAGGACTCAAGCTTACGGAGGCTACAACGGGTGCTTTATGGCCCAAAGGCCTAATTATCGGAGGCTTTGGTTGAGGCCTAACTTTGCAATGGTAAGTCTAGCCCAGAATTATACGGGTGTGGCCTGCACCGTTGGGTTTCATCTGGGGCACTCGCGAGGACGCGAACGCTCGTGCATCGTGAATTCGTGATCCATGTGCAGGACACGGTGGCACTGATAGGCCGAAGCATGAAACGGAGCCTGTGTGGCTCGTAGCGCGGCCACCTCGGCTCATGGGAACTCGGAGCGCGCAGACTGAACTGAACTCAGACCGGTCAGCACTTAGCACACGGCACGTCACACGCATGGCCGCCGGACACGCGTGCGGCCGACGCATTTGTTAACATAAAACCCGACCATTAATCCATGCTTAGAGCGACCGCTGTGCGTTGCTAATTTAGCAAAATTAGCAACTGTCGTTCTCTCCGAACAACTCATATCCCTTATAATTGTAATATACATCATTCATCAATAAAGAAGAGATCACTTGATTCATTTTGTTCATTGCCAATTTTTGAGTTCAAACACGTTATCAGTACTGCATAATTCTACCCAGAGCAAGAACAGAGAAGATCGAAGAAGAAGAACCGAGCAAAAGGTGAGAAGAGCACCATGCCTCGGGGATTCTTCTCCATGCTCCGTTTGATCCGTCGTCTCCTCCGTGAGGATCGTCATCGCTTCCTCGCTCGCCGACGTCGAGGTTTCGTCGCTCGCCAACGCCGCCCCATCAGTGGCATGCGCCGCCCGCCTCATCGTCGTCCGCGGCAGCGCCACGGCGCCTCGGCGCCGGTGCTGTCCGCCTAGCTCCTCACCGGCCCGGCCGCTCCGCCGCTCTATGCCGATGAGTACGCGGCGCTTCCCGCGCCTCTGGACGTCGCACTCGAGCCGGCGCTCCGCTCCGCCGCCGCCGTCGGGTTGGCGCGAGGTGCATGGGTGGGGGCCGTGCCCCTCACCCCCGCCGGAGCCCGCCGTCGACGACCCCGCCGAGGTCGCGCCCGCTTCGCCGCCGGTCGCCGAAGCCTCGCCATGGAGGCCCTGGCCGAGCTCGGCCTCGCCATCCGGCACGGCTACTGGCGCCTCGTCGCCAACCGCCGCTGCCGGCACTCCCTCGCGCGATCCCGCCCGCCGCCGCTTCGTGGCCTCCTTCCCGCCGGCGCTCCGGAGCCGCGCCGCCCTCGGCCTCACCAACGGCGTCGCCTCGGGCGCCGCCTTGCCGGGCGGGTCGTCGTCCGAGGAAGAAGCCGGAGCGCCCGCCTCCCCCGCGCGCCGCCGGTGAAGGGACCGGCGGCCGGGTGGCCGCCGCCGGGTCAGATGGGGCTCAGGATGTGCTGGTTAGGGATTTGGAATCCCTAACCGCCCCCCCCCCTTTATGCGGTTTGGCCGGCATGGGCCACTAACGGGCCTCCGCGCCCTAGCTGCGGGTGGGCCTCAAACGGGCTTAAAGGCCCATTGCGGCCTGTGACCGAAATCAGTCCGGGCTATTTTTGCGAAAATAGCCCCTATATTTACTTTTTTCGCAAATAAGTCCTTTATCAGTCTTTTAGCAGTATTTACTTCTGTTTTAGACCTCGTACATTACTGTATTTTCTGTCGAGTACCTTGTATTCCAGAATAAAATGTGATGCAATATATTTTCATGTTATCCTACATATCGAGATTAATTGCATCCACTATTTGCAATCGAGATTTTTAATTTCTTGCAAATAAAAATTGATTCACCTTAATTAAGTCTTTTTGACTTAATACGAGCAGGAATCAATTTGCAAAATTTAAAGTGATTTTCTCTAAATCAAGTAATGACATACGGCGTTAGGTATATGAGTGTCTACTGATTTTATCAGATTACACTCGAGTATCTACTGATTTTTATCAGATTATACTCCCTAAGCACTATATGGCATTAGGTATACAAGTATCTACTGACTTTTATGAGATTATACTTGAGTATCTACTGATTTCATCAGATTATACTCCCTAATGCTGCGAGATTTACTCTCCACGATATGTCATACTTAGCAAATTTGAGATTCACACTAATGTTTCCAAGCCAACTTCTTGGAATTTTCATTAATTTTGCAAAGTTCATTACAACATTAACCATGATGGTTTTTAATTTACTGAACGTAAATTAATTATCTCTGGTTTATCCATGTAGGTAAATAATGACCGCAAAAGAATTTGAGGAGCTTGCCCTCAATGGTCACAACTACCCTACATGGGCCATGGACATCAAGATCGATCTCGCGTCCCGTGGGATCTTGCGTGCTATCTAGGATCCGGCGATTTCCTCTACCGGATGGAGCCACGCCACTGACAGAACAGTAAAAATATACCGCCTTATACATCATAAGGCACCATATTCACCCAGATCTAAAGTCTGAGTACTTAGAGGAAGAATCTCCTCATACTTTGTTTCTGGCCCTCAAAACGAGGTATGAACAGCAGAAGGCAGTTGTCCTGCCCGAAGCACTCCACGATTGGACTCATCTCCGTCTTCAGGACTTCAAATCCATCAGAGAGTACAATCACGAGGTTCATAAGATTAGTTCCAAACTACGCTTTTGCGGGAAGGAACCTACTGATGCGGAGAAGATAGAAAAGACTCTATCCACTATGCTCCCTGCAGATAGGATCCTCCAGCAGCAGTACCGTGCTCGCAACTACGAAGTCTATTCCAACCTCATTCATATCTTACTTCAGACCGAAAAGCATGATGAGCTACTCGCTAAGAATGGCTCTCAGCGCTCAGTTGGGGCACAGCCTTTACCTGAGGTTCATATGAATATCGCGAATGGACAGAGGTTTGACGGTGCCTTCAAGGGCAAACCATCAAACTTCAAGGGTAAGCGAAAGCGCAATAGGAACAAGAAGTCTAGAAACTTAAACAGGGGGAAAGGCACTGCAAAGTCTAAGTATGACAAAACTAAACTTTGCGACAAATGTGGATGCTACACGCACCCCACTAACAAATGCAAAACCCCAAAGCATCTGGCTGTTCTGTACCAACAATCTCAAGGACGCATGGCACCTCAACGGAAAAGGTTTGAAACCAATTTTAACCTTCATCCAGATAGCGCCAATGGAGATGACAGTTCGCTCGATGTTCCTCCAGGACCGAGCAACACCATACCTCTCCATCAGTCAGAGGACCCTGCCGACACGGAGAACATGATGATTGAGTTTGCCTCAACCGACATGTTTGGAGACTTCGATTAGTCTCTCAATATCTTTTATGATCTATTTTAATTATGTCTATTTATGATGTTGTACTAAGAATATAAGTATTGTTGTCGTTTTTATATTGCATCAACACGGTGGCCGCTCCTCCGTTCCCGGAGCAGCTCGGGCCGTTTCCCACGTGTTGCCGTGTTGGCACGCTCGTCGCGCCCCCGTCGCCTTCTAGAACCGTCGGATTCTGTACCTTTCGTATGCCCTGCGGGCCGCGCAGGCGCCACATGTTTCCACGTAATCCGCACAAAAACTACCCAATCAGACACGAAATCTCCCTGCACCGCGAGACAACCATTCCCACGAGGATCTTTTACTTCACCCGACCGGTTGCAGACTTGCAGTACGTAGCGCACTAAGAAATGTCTTCTAAGTTAACTTCTTCAGATCATTAGATTAGAAGAAAGAAAAAACTTCTGTCACTGACGCACGCAATTTCGTTCCAAGCTCAGGATGACACCACCATCACCGTGACAAACATGTCAATGGGTGGGAATATGAGTTCGCCCACATCGGACAAATAAAGCTATGGGTCCCCTTTATAGCGCTCCGACGCGGAGCACAGTCACAAGGCAAAAGAAAACAGGAAGAGGCGTTACGTACAGTTTTGACCTAATTGCAACTACTAATAAAAAAATCAATTGATAAAGCTGCCTGCCACGCAAATGCAGGCACGCAAAAAGCAAAGCACCGGGTTGAGCAATCAGTAATCACGCCCCTGCTATGTTGGTTGATGCATCCTGCATTGCCGATCCTTGTCACCCACCACCAGCCAGACAGCAATTTTAGTAGCCACATGCGTTTGGATTTTGCATGGCGTTTAGGTTAAGCGCTCTTATCCCCTTGGTATACTGATGATGAACTGATGATGATGCACACCTGGGAGTAGGGCAACTCCATCGGATTAGTGCGTGGTATTTCTAGTAGTTTGAGCCGTTGCTGGGATCTTTGTCCACTCCGGAGAGCGAATATCCCCATGCATCTGGAGTGGCCCCTTATCCTCGTGAGAGTGACGTGGACCCTCGGCCTCTGGGTGATATTTTTATAAGCTCCCTCGAGCCTTGTGTGGAGCTCGGCCATTCGTACTCGGTAGTATCGTATCGATTAGTTCATACACAGCGCAACGGTAGTATCGATCGCCACTTCGCGAGCGATAGGACTGCTTTTTCCGTGTTCCTGCATACGGCAACTTGGGGTAGTCTTCTTCCTTGATCTCAGTCGAGAGAGAGTAAGTTGTCAACGAGATGGAGAGCTGCAGCTTGGTCGACACAGCCGCTGCCAGTCTGTTCCCGACGGCGCCGGGCGGGCGCCGCCGTGCCGGAAGCGGCACGAGATTCTTCAACTGCTCGTGCTCCCCCAAAGGTACTACGTCTATCTGTCACTTCGTCACCGGTCTTGTTTTCTGGTGATGGACAATCTGACTGAGCTCGCCGTGTTTTTTGTTGTTGTTCAGAGTATGGAGTGAGCGCGTCCTACTCCATCGGACGGATGCTGAGTGGGGTGAAGTCGGCGGCGCGCAAGAAGCTGTTCAGGAACGAGCCCGATTGGCTAGGCATCAACTGGTCGGACTCCAGCGGCGCCGGCCACCATTGGTGGACGACTCTGGAGAACAACTTCGTGCTGGAGGCCGCGGAGGACGAGTACGGCGGGGTCATCGTCGACGCCGACAGGCTGCCGTCCGACAAGGCCGCCTTCGCCCGGTCACTCGCTGCGTCGCTCTCCTACTGGAAGTCCGTGGTACGTACGGCCTATATGTTCTTCTCCATCCGTACAAATCGAGAAAAATATCTGTCCGAGGTCGCGTACGTAGGACATTTTTGCGTTTAATTGTTAATCCAGCTCATTTCAAAGACCGAAGGGATGTTATGCGGATTGTGTGAAGTGTTCACTTCAACACTGAATACATCACCAGTTTAGTAATTTACTTATGTTATGATTTTGATTGCAGGGAAAGAAAGGGGTGTGGCTGAAGTTACCGGTGGATCGGTCTGAGTTTGTCCCCGTAGCAGTGAAGGTACTATAGCTCTTCTTCTTTACTAGCTCCTGAAACCAGTATGTCTGAACTTGGAAAATTCGGTAGTTCACTTCACTAATGTTAATTCCTAAATATGTCTGCAGGAAGGATTCAAGTACCATCACGCAGAGGAGGCGTACGTGATGCTGACGTACTGGATCCCTGATGAGCCATGCCTTCTCCCAGCAAATGCTTCTCATCAGGTTGGCGTTGGAGGCTTTGTGATCAACGATCAAATGGAGGTAGGTTTCACGTGTACTGTGCCAATTGTTCTGATAGGAACAGATTGCTGAAGAAGTTCGTGTGTCTGATGGCATTTCCCTGAGCAATTGAACAGGTCCTAGTGGTGCAAGAGAAGTATCGCGGTTGGGCTCTGGATGGTGCTTGGAAACTCCCCACGGGGTTCATTCTTGCGGTAAGAACATATCGAAGATCATCAACGATATAACCGTACATGATGCATGTTGCTGTTATTGAAGCAGTGTTTTTCTGGCAGTCGGAAGAAATCTTTACAGGAGCTATCAGAGAGGTCAAGGAGGAAACTGGGGTAAGAATTCGAGCACTTTGGTACCCATTCTCTGCAACTTTCTTGGGAGGATTAATTCTGAATCAGTTGTGCCTGGCGATGCTATGTGCAGGTTGACACTGAATTTGTGGATGTGGTTGCTTTCAGGTAATTGAATATCTACCTCATCGCAGTAATTTTCTATGTGGTTCAGTTATCTTGGAACTATTGCATCTCAGTCCGAATTTTGCCTCACCACCTTTATCGTTCACAATGACAGGCATGCACACAACGTGGCATTTCAAAAATCCGACCTGTTCTTCATCTGCATGCTGAGACCTGTATCAAACAGTATCAAGATAGATGAAACAGAGATTCAGGCAGCAAAGGTACATCGTCTTTAAAACTAAACCTGGAAGATAATTCCATGATACAATATTAAGGGCATCTTGCTGAGAAACAGAGCAACTTTTTAAACATGGTTTACTGAAACAACTCTTTTGCGTTTCGTTTTTACAGTGGATGCCACTGGAGGAGTTCGTCAAGCAACCATTCATCCAAGAAGACCACATGTTCCAGAAGATCATGGACATTTGCATCCAACGGCTCAGGAAGTGTTACTGCGGCCTGACGGCGCACAACGTCGTTTCCAAGTTCGACGGCAGGACATCTACTCTGTACTACAACGTTGCCGAACCTGAGGATGTTAACTGCAGTGCCAATTGACGGGGTCGCCCAGCATCTATTTTTTGCTCCGCGACCTCTTTAGCCTCTAGGCGTTGTGCAGTGCAAAGTTTCAGCTTCCATGCGGGAAAGTCAAGGGTGCACATGGGGTCATGTGCACCCATTATTTTAAAATTTTGAAAATTACATATTTAAGTTTTAAAAAAAATCTAAAAAAATTCATACATGTATATTATGGAGTGAGTTATGCATGATTAAATTTTCGTAAAATAATATACCAATTTGTGACCTGTGCAAAAAAAAAGAAGAAAACACCCTTGGGGTTGTGAACAGTAGTAACAGTACACAGTCGTAAACAGTATACATATTTGTTTTTTTTTACACGGGTCATAAATTGGCATATTATTTTATGAAAATTTATCTGTGTATACTTCATTCCATTATAAACCGGTATGCATTTTTTCAGATATTTTTTAAACTTATACGTGATTTAAAAAAATTAAAGAAAATCTAATGGGTGCACAAAATCCTCACCCCATGCATGCAGTAATGCTATTGCTGATATAATATGAGACAATAGGGAGGGCAACAAAGGAAACTGAATTGGTCTCTATAAATATCTATAGAAGATAATAATATCAATCAAGAGTTCAAGGCAGGAAAGGTAGCCCTCTCGTCATCGACGCAGCGATTTTTTTCTCCGAAACCGACGAGCAGGACAGGAGCTCTGTTTTTTAAGAGAAAATAAGGCTAAATCAAATAGATTTATCCCCGGAGCAAAAGCGGGCAAAAACTACAATTACAATGGGCTCACGTTGACGGGGGGAACCCATCCGGGTAGGCCCAGCACGGCGAGTCGGCCCAACAGGCTCGGGGAGTTCCATGGAGGCCCACTCGGACGAAGGCCCAAGTAAGGCCCACACGGATGCAACGTCCGGGTGCCATCAAGGAACGCGTTACAACCTCATCAAGGCATGCGTTTCGCCCAACATGAAGACTGGCGTTATTCGGACGGTTACGCAGAATGAATGTATCAATTAAGTCGTGCAGTTACTGTAGCACGGTCGACTGACCGAGTTGGCACACGTACAGCCTATATAAAGCAAAGAACCCCATGCAAGGGGAAGAGAGTTTTTTTTTCATAGATAAAAGGTTAGGCATCATCTTCAACCTCCTGTAATCTTTCTCACACAAGGCTAGTAATACAATCAGCAGGAGTAGGGTATTACCTCCGCCATTGGAGGGCCTGAATCTGGGTAAAAACTTCTTGTGTGAACCCGCTTGAATCTTCCTAGTGCGCTCCCTAAATCCTACTAAAAATATATATTGCCGCGAAATCCTTGCGACAGTTGGCGCGCCAGGTAGGGGTGGCGCGTATCGGAGCTATGATCCAGGCGGGATCCTCTCCAGCAACCGGCGACGAGCTGGTGGCCGGCGACGCGCTGCTCGCCGTGCACCCCGAAGGCACGGAGTTCCTCTTCAGAAGCCTTCGTTACGTGGTCGACACCTTCGGCCAACTGAACCTCTAGGATCCGCTTCCCCGCTCCACGGTGGAATCGGAGCTTGAATACCAGCTCGGATCTCCTTCCGCTCCAGGCAAAGGCGTGAGGCGTTCCCAGTTCGTCGCCATGGTGGGCGCCGAATCCCTCCTCCCCGTCTTGGATTCCGAGTCCGATGGGGATGAGAGTTCGCACAGCCAAACCGCCTCGGCTGAGGTATATGTGGTCGGGCCCGGCGCGACGAACGACGCGGGCACGTCGGCCGCGGCGGCCAGGGCGGCGAACGAGCACCTACTCACGCCCATCGATGGGCAATCAGAAGCCGAGAGGGCCTTAGAGGCATCTCGGCGAGCCATCCTTGCTGAGCGAGAGCGTCTCGATCAGGAGAGAGCAGCTCTCGAGCAGCGAGAACGGCAACAAGATGAGCCCCACGGTTCACGCGGGCGCGCGAACCAGCGTACTTCTTCAACCGCCCGGAGGAACCGAGTCGTCCGGACCCCTCTCTTCGGGCGAGAGCAGGACGGTGTCCCTGTTTATCAAACACCGGTCCAAAATCTCTTCGCGGCTGCCGCTCTGGCCGACTCGCTGCCGCCCCCGGTGGATGGTCCGTGGTAGAGATCCACCGCCGAGTCGTCACCCTGATGAAAACGGCGGTGGAGCAACAGAACGAGGCCGGGTCGGTCAGCAACCGACTGGCCTCCGGAGCCACACGAAGCCGACCTTCAGCAGCTCCGAGTCGCCCCATCACTATGGGCTCGTCACAGCCGAGTCGATCCACGAATCGGCGTCCTGACGCTCGCCAAGAGATCAACCGACTCCAGGCGGAGCGACGTCAGGCCGGCTCCCTCCGAGCCCGAGCAAACGATGCCCGTGACGCTCGTGATGACATCGAGGGACGACGGGCGGTCAAGTTGTGGGCTGAACGTCGTGGCGACGAAGTCAATCAGCCAGGTGGCTCTGCCTCCACCGGTCCGCTGTGCTTTAGCAGGCGGATTCGATCTGAGCTGTTTCCGGACCGGTTCCGGATCGCCAGCGGCGTCGACAAGTATGATGGCACTGCCAAGCCGGAGACTTGGCTTGCCGACTATTTAGTTGCGTGCAATATTGGAGGAGGCAACGAGCGTGTCGCCCTCCGAAGCCTACCCCTGATGCTTGAAGGGTCGGCTCGGACATGGCTTAACAGCCTGTCCGAAGACAGCATCTATGACTGGAGGGACCTCCAAGAGGCCTTCGTCAAAAACTTTGAGGGCACGTACAAACGCCCCGGGAATGCGCAAGACCTGTGGCTTTGCGTCCAGGAGAAGGGGGAGTCGGTCCGCGACTACATCCAGCGCTGGACTCGGCTGCGCAACTCCATTGAAGACGTCACCGAGACACAGGCCATCCAGGCCTTTTCTCAAGGAGTCAAATATGAGCTCCTAAAGCACAAGTTGGCCCAGTCTAACATCCAGACCATGGGCCGACTCATGAAAGTTGCCAGCAAGTACGCGACGGGTGAGGAGGCTATGCGGTACGAGGACAAAGGCAAGGCAAAGGTCGAGTCCTCAAGCCGTAAAGTCCCCACCGACTCAGGTCGGAAGCGTGTGGACAATCACCCCCCGAAGCGGAAGGCTGATGGCGGAGATGGGGTCAGCGGAGCTGACCTAGTCGTGGCCGCTGAACGTGGCCCCCAGCGTGGCGACGCCGGCCGAAAGAAAGAGCGCACTTGGTAGCAGCGCAAGGTGCCGAAGTTCACCTTCGAGGAAATTCTCGATAGGCCCTGCTCTTTCCACAGCACCGCCGACTATCAGGCGGGGTATTCAACCCGAGAGTGCAGCTTCCTGCAGCTACTTCGGGAAGAAAAGCAGCCCGAGCCTGACACCGGCGGAGAAGGAGGTTTCGCTGCAGGTGGCGGCGCTGCGCAGTACCCCCCTCAAAGGGGTGTACTCATGATCTTTCAAGGATCCGACTCCAAAAGGGGTCGGAAGCTGCGTTGTCGCGAAGTAAACGCGACAGCGCCGGCGGTTCCTCAATGATTGGACTGGTCCGAGGTGCCAGTCGGTTTCAGCTGACTTGACCACCCGGATCGAGTCCCACACCCTAGCAAGCATCCTTTGGTGGTGGATCCGCAAGTCGGCGGTTTCAAACTCCGCAAGGTCCTGATGGATGGTGGCTCCAGCATCAACATAATCTTCATGGATACCCTGAAGAAGATGCAGGTCCCAGAGACCCAGCTCCATCCCAGTAGCACTTCCTTCCACGGAATAGTGCCTGGGAAGTGCACCAAGCCCCTGGGTCAGGTCTCCCTAGAAGTTGTGTTCGGCGAACCAAACAACTTCCGGGTCGAGACCTTGACCTTTGAGGTAGTCGGTTTCAAGAGCGCCTACCATGCGATCTTTGGCCGCCCGGCCTATGCCAAGTTCATGGCTAGGCCGTGCTATACATACCTCAAGCTGAAGATGCCAGGTCCAAAGGGCGTCATCACCATCACTAGCGACTTTGAGCGCTCCAACGAGTGTGACCTTGCCAGTGCGGATATAGCCGAATCTTTGATTGTGGCTCAGGAGCTGGAAAGCATCCAAAGGTCTGTTGATCCAGACCAAGCTCCACCCTGCAAGAAGGCGGCAACCGAATCCATCTTCCAATCGGCCAAGGACACTAAACGTGTCCAGGTCCACCCAGAGGACTCGTCTAAGACGGTCCAGATCGGGACTGACCTTGAGGCCAAATAGGAAGGCGCGCTCGTCGACTTCCTTCGTGACATTGGAACATCTTCGCATGGAAGCCAGCCGACATGTCGGGTGTCCCAAGGAAGTTCGCCGAGCACTCCCTCAACATCGCCAAGGATGCAAAGCCAGTCAAGCAGTCTCTCCGCCGCTTCGCTGAGACTCCTCGCAGCCGGGTTCATCAAGGAAGTTCTTCACCCGGACTGGTTGGCGAACCCGATCCTGGTTCTTAAGAAGAACAAAACTTGGCGCATGTGTGTGGACTATACGTCCCTAAACAAAGCATGCCCCAAGGACCCGTTCGCCTTACCCCGTGTTGATCAAGTTGTTGACTCCACGGCCGATTGCGAACGTTTATGTTTTCTGGATGCCTATTCAGGCTATCACCAGATCAAAATAAAAGAATCAGATCAAATAAAGACTTCTTTCATTGCCCCGTTTGGGGCTTTTTGTTATATCACCATGCCTTTTGGTTTGAAAAATGCTGGCGCAACATATCAGTGTTGTATGCAAAAATGTTTGCACGACCAGATAGGCAGAAATGTCCAGGCTTACGTTGATGACATTGTGGTAAAGACAAAGAAGACTGCGGACCTCTTGACTGATTTGGCCGAAACCTTTGCCAATCTCAGGAGGTTCGACATGAAGCTCAACCCGGAGAAGTGCGTCTTCGGAGTTCCTGCCGGCAAGCTACTCGGCTTCATCGTTTCCGAGCGAGGAATCGAGGCAAACCCGGACAAGCTTGATGCCATCATCAAGATGGGCAAGCCGAAGGATCTGAAGGCTGTCCAGCGCCTAACCGGGGGCGTAGCCGCTCTAAATTGGTTTATTGCCTGACTCGGTGAGAAGGCTTTACCTTTTTACTGACTCCTCAAGAAATCCGACTCCTTCTAGTGGACGAACGAGGCTCAAAAAGCCTTCGAAGATCTCAAGCGCCTTCTGTCAAAACCTCCAATTCTCGCTGCACCAATGGAAGGAGAGCCCATGCTGCTGTACATCGCGGCCACTAATCACGTGGTCAGCGTTGTTCTAGTGGTGGAGCGTGCTGAAGAAGGCCGAGTACAGAAGGTGCAGCGACCTGTCTATTACATCAGCGAGGTCCTCTCCGAGTCGAAGCAGCGCTATCCGCATTACCAAAAACTCGTCTATGGCGTGTTCCTGGCGACCCGGAAGTTGGTACATTACTTCCAAGCCCACTCGGTTACCGTGGTCAGCCACGCCCCTTTGTCCGACATCATCAACAATCGGGACGCCACGGACCGAGTTGCTAAGTGGGCGATAGAGCTCATGCCTCATGACATCAGCTACGAGCCCCGCAAGGCCATCAAGTCTCAGGCTCTCGCGGACTTCATTGTCGAATGGACTGAAAGCCAGTCCCCTCCGACTCAAGTGCACTTAGAGCACTGGGTCATGTACTTCGACGGTTCGAAGATGCTCGCAGGCACGGGGGCTGGAGTCGTCCTCATCTCCCCCAAAGGCGACAAACTGAATTACGTGCTGCAAATCCACTTCGCCGCCTCCAACAATGTGGCGGAATACGAGGCGCTACTGCATGGCTTGCGCATTGCAGTCTCACTCGGCATTCGCTGGCTCCTTTGCCGCGGCGACTCGGATCTGGTGGTGCAGCAAGTAATGAAGACATGGGATGCCAAGGACCCCACCATGGCGGCATATTGTGCCGCTGTGCGCTGGTTAGAAGGACACTTCGACGGCCTCGAACTTCATCATATTCGCCGGGCTGATAATGAGGCAGCCGACTCCCTTGCCAGGATTGGCTCTGCTCGAGAGAAAGTGCCACCAGGAGTTTTCCTTCAGCAACTTTTCCAGCCATCCGTCAAACTGGAGTCGGCAACCGAGTCATCTGAAGCCGGGTCGCCACACCCAGTCCAGGAAGATGTCTTGGCGGTTGTTCCCCTCTGGACTCAGCCGTTCCTTGCTTACCTTTTGCGCAAGGAGCTATTTGAGGACCCGACTGAAACGCGCCGTATTGTGTGTCGCGCTCGAGCTTACACCATTATTAATGGTGAGCTCTACAAGCGCAGCACCACAGGAATGAAGCGACCCTGCACACCACTGCATGGTGTAGTGTGCCAGTCTTTGATATAATATAACAAAATCCCATCTCATTATATTACATCTATCAGAATGTACAACAGAAGCATTGATGGTCCAACAACTATATATATATTACAAACTCCAAAATATACAGAAGTACAATAGGATAAGTTCAACTGAAAATATCAACAGAAACTTAGAACTGAAAATTAAATTACAGAAAAAGTATAATTGAGATTTTATTTTTCTACTAAACTAAACTACTCTTGCTCTAGTTCTGCCCCGTCTTGCTCTCCATAGTCGATGTAGTAGTCGACTCCTTCGATTCCTCCTGTCAGGTCCGGCTCCTCCTTCCCTTCTTGGACTTCAACTTCCTCATACCCAACCTCTAACGGTTCAGAGTCTAACAAAGGGAAGATTTATGTAGGGGATGAGTACAGAAGGTACTCAACAAGTTCATAATAGCAAAAGGTGTTTGAATGACTATTTCTACTAGGACAAAGTCCTCAAAGGATATGCATGATTCCAATATTGTTCCTGGATAGAAGTCAATTTTAATTTAGATATGTTCAGAAGGCTTCACGGGTCGTTAGAACCTCCGATGGTTCCTTTCCCGCCACGATCACAGTTCATACCCAGAACAGGGAGTGACAATGCCACACTTCAATACACTCTGCAGAGGTGCGCTACTTTACCCACAAGTGGTACTTAGCCTATAGCCGGGTACGAGACCCATCACACTCCCATCGGTGCGCGGCCAGGTCTAAGGTTCCGAGTCATTTTCATCCTTACCTTTTGCAATATCTCCCCTTACGTAGTTGGTCCAGCACCAACTACCCACCTCGTCATTATAGCGTACTTTTCTGTGTATCTCAGGGACATAACGCCTCCCCAAGCGTAAATTCAGGGTTTATCGCTCCCCTGGGCGAGGGACATAACGCTTCCCCAGGCATTACTTTACATACGTTCCTGGGAGATATGCACTAAGAAGGTACTACTTGACTCGCCTGTCCCATAACAGGTCTTGTGGTTAACGCTATCTTTACGGCGTAAGAATGCCATCTAACATTTGTTATTAACCTTATGATGATACCATATGCAATGGAACCCTGACCACCCCACAAGTTCCAAACCGGGGTTCCACTGCCCACCAATATATGATTCAACGAATCATAATGCAGTCATTTATTAATTATCACAGGTGATAAGAAGAAGGAATTGCATATATGTTGGTAGAAATATTCTTCAACATGAACAAGAAATAAACTTGCCTTGAGATGGATAAGAAGTGAAGTGAGATGTCCCTTCGGACGAAATCGGCAGAACTTCGGGATCTGAAGTGGAATAATTGTCCGATAAGGACTATTTCCAAAGATAACAGATGTATATGCATGTATGCATGCTCAAGTTGATGAGGTTGATTTACAGGATTTAGATTGTTTGGACGATGTGGACTACTTTGTCGAAGACAATGCAATAGATGATATTTATCAAGATTCCTTGATTTTTTTTATCTGCTCTATCTTCTGAACTTATACAATTTACTATTAATAACTTTGCGGTGTGGTGAAGTTATTAAACAATTGGAGTTTATTAATTTTAAAGTAGTTAAGCAAAATCTTGAATTCTGAATTTGCAGGAAGCTATAGAAAAAGAATTAAGTTCAAAATATGTGTAAGGAGACATATAACATTTAGATTGAAGGGTCCCTATGGCTTATTTAAGTTGAAATATGATTTTTGATTTATTTTATCTGAGTCGAAATATATCTTTTGGATTAAATAATTTTTTTTTATGAATCATCCAAGTTGAAATCAGAGTTTTAGACCATTCACGTATAAATTGTTGCTCAAGGTTTTATATTTGAGGAAATTTCCTAACCATATGAGGAGAAAGGAAATAATTAGTTAAAAAAATAGCTGGTATTCAAAGTTGGGCCGCCCGCAACTGGCGGCCCAAGGCCTGTTCGGCTTCAACCCGGCCACCTGGCCCGCTCGGCAACCCCAAAACCCTAACCGGTTCCGGTCTCCCTCTCACCTCTCTCATACGCCGCCGCCTCCCTCAACTCTCTCTCTCCCTCTCTCTCTTGGAGCCTCCAAAATTCCCAAATCGCCGCCCTCTTCTCCCTTTGGCGCACGGCCTCGCCGCAGTTCTTCCCGGCCTCGCCGCAGCTCCTCATGGCCTCGGCTCTACTGCCGCCTCCCTCACCCTCGGCTTCGCTCCTCTTCTCTACTGCGCCGCCGGCCTCCCTTGCCGATGCGCCCCCATCACCGGCCGCCTCCTCACCCTGCCGTGCTCCTCTACCTGGCCACCCCCCAATCATCACCTCTCCGGCCCGACCGCTTGGCCCCGCTGCCCTTGCGCGCCTCAGTCGACTCGGCCGCCGCCTGGGACGGCCGTGGCCGGCGTCGCAGCTCCTTCGCCGGGGCTCCGCCGGTCTGCCTCCCGCCGGTGGCGAGCCGGGCCCCCACGCCGTCGGTTTTCCTCGTAGGTAAGTATTTTTCTCCAAATCTTCCCTGCCTAAAATCCCTAATTCCTAGGGTTCTAATTTGATCCGGTTGATAAGAACAGAGACTACATTTTGATTTAGGTCTACTCCATATTGATTCTTCATTTGAACACTTCAATTTGATGCCTAATTGTTAGATGAGTTGAGGACAGACACTAGTATTTGGTCCTTAGCTATCCCAATCGGATACTTGTACATTTGGGGTTTCTGACCTAAGTCTGATGGTATGCATGGTTCGTGTATACACATTTTTTTCTTTAGATAAACTGATGAGGACTGATACTATTCTTGACTTAAATTCCCTTATGTTTCCTCCATGGATGTATATGTATTTTCATTTGTTTCATTGGAAGAACAGATACTAGCTTATTGCTCTCTTATCACCCCTCCCCCCTTTTGCTTTCCTTCAACACAAGCATGCCTAACATTTCTATTATGTGGTTATCACTGATACGAACAGAATCTTCATTTGATGTACTTTGGTTATTAGCATGAAGAGTTCATGATTCTCGAAATTAAGAATGGATATATACACTTGATTCTTAGTGGATGTTCTCTGTCGGCTTGCCCTCTAAATATGTCTATTCATTGATATATATGCGATGCATGGACAGATGCTATTCTTGATTTTTTGCTCACTTTAGTTATTAAGAACAGATGCTAACACTTGGTCTTAACTTATCCCCTTTTTCCCTTTATCTATCTTAAGAATAGATTCTACTTCTAAGCTTAACTTACCTATTCCTTTAACTGATAAGAACAGATTACTATACTTCTCCTTTCTTCCCATTTCGCTTTGATAAGAACAGGTCACTTTTACTTGATGAAGAGGGTTGGTTCATTTAACCTAACGCATAATATTTCTGCAAAACTTAACTACTTCTTTTCTTTCTTTTAAAACTTCTATCTTCTCTGATATACCTTAAGCAAGCTGAAGCTTGTTCTTGTGGAAATTCTGAAACCTTCTTCTTCAGGCTTTGCCTCCTCCTCCTCGCTACCTTGACTTGCTTCTCAACTATCTAACTCTTGGCCCTTTGATTTGGTGCTGTTTTGGTTGAGGTTGAGATGAAAAGGAGACTCATGAGGTCCTATTTATAGGAGTTTGAAGGCTGGTGTGCTGGGATTTTGAAAATGGCTTTGTTTGACACCTATTGTGTGACTCATCTCTTTATTTGGTGAGCAAGCTGCTTGCATGGCAGCCCCTAGCTGATCCTTATCCCTCTCTCAAGCTTGAGGTGGCAAGGCAATGCCACCAGCAGCTTGTTGCTGGTTCAACCCCTTTGGACAGGCTATGGGCAAAATAAATGGGTTTGTCCATTGTTGCTGCACGTAGGCTGTTGCTAGACTTAGCATTTTGGATGTTCTAGGTCTTGCTGGATTCCTTCTTGAAGGCAGATCTTAACTTGTTTAATACATAATCAGTTGCCTAATACTAATGGAGGTTAGTCTAAAACAAACTGACTTAAGGAGTTTATTCTGTTGCCTTGTAGCCTAATTGAATTTGGATGCCTAATCACTTGCTGCCTCGTGATATGCTGCCACAGGATTAATACTTGTTGCCTTTACGATTTTGTTGCCGGTTGACTAATTGGAATTTAAATCTCTAAGTCAGTTTAATCTTTTTAGAATCCAGAACCAGTTCTCTGGATTCACAATGCTAGCCTCCTAAACAAACGCATTTCAAAAAGGGAAATGCAACATTCTAATCTTTACCAACCCCTCTCTGTTTGGAGTATTCTTCTTTTGTTTATGTGCAGGTTGAAAAGAAGAATTTGAGAAGAGAAAGAATTGAAGAAGAAATGAAGACAATGGATATATTTATATTATGAAATTTTTGTAATAGTCATGGCTTGTAACATTTAAATCTTTTGTAGATATGATTTTGGACATTTGTAATGTATTCGAACTATCTGACTATATATATATATGCTTCGTTGAATTGACTTGAGATACTTATATGTGTGTTGAGATTGCATTATTTTTGCATATACATATATATATATATATGTGATTTGTTTATCCAATGTAAAAGAAAAATTTTAAATTTCTCTTAAATTTAATATGCATGAATGACATGAATGAATTCAATCATCAAATTTTTAATGTTTAGGTTGTTAGAAAATACGGGTTCTCACAAGAAATCTTCCAGCGTTGCATCTCGCCGGAAGAAGGCCGAATGTTGCTCGAGGAAATCTACTCGGGACTCTGCGGCCACCATGCTTCGTCGCGGGCCTTGGTCGCTAAAGCCTTTCGTCACGGTTTCTTCTGGCTCACCGCCCATGCTGATGCAGAAGAACTCGTTCGAACCTGCGAAGGGTGTCAGAGGTACGCCCGCCGATCACACATGCCGGCTACCGCGCTCAAGACCGTTCCAATCACATGGCCCTTTGCCGTGTGGGGACCCGACATGGTGGGTCCGCTTAAAACAGCCCAAGGAGGTTTCACGCATCTGCTTGTGGCGGTGGACAAATTCACAAAGTGGATCGAAGCCAAGCCAATCATGAAACTTGATGGTCCAACTGCCGTCAACTTCATGAAGGGAGTCATCTTCCGATTCGGTATCCCTCACAGCATCATCATCGACAATGGCAAGAACTTCACTGCCGAAGTCTTCCGCCAATTTTGCCAGGATCACGGAATCCGAATCGACTTTGCCTCCGTGGCTCATCCACAGTCCAACGGCCAAGTTGAGCGCTCCAATGCTCTTATTCTCCAAGGCATTAAGCCCTGGCTGTTAGTCCCGTTGCAACGGGCCGCTGGCTGCTGGATCGACGAGCTTCCGTCTGTCCTCTGGAGTTAAGGACAACTCCAAACCGGTCGACTGGCTACACGTCTTTCTTCATGGTTTACGGAGCCGAAGCCGTCCTACCGAGTGACATCCTCCATGACTCCCCGCGAGTCACGGCATACGTGGAAAAGAATGCCGAGTCGGCACGTCAGGACGATCTTGACCTCTTGGAGGAAGCGCGGGAACTCGCCCTTTCACGCTCGGCCATTTACCAACAGAACTTGCGTCGTTACCACAGTCGGCAAGTTCGGGGCCGAGTCTTTAACAAGGGAGATTTGGTCCTCCGGCTAGTTCAAGACAAGACGGGCATGCACAAGTTGTCTCCACCTTGGGAAGGCCCGTTCATCATCAACCAGGTGCTACACAATGGCGCGTACCGACTGGAGGACCCGGCAACCGGCGCAGTCACTGAACGGACTTGGAATATTGCTCAGCTGCGTCCCTTTTTCACTTAAACTTTGTACTTCCAACAGTTCATTGTTTCGTTATAAATAAACATTTGTTTCCCTCTAGCGGCACTCAGGAAGCACTTTGTTTCTTTAATTTTCATATCTCAACTACGTTCCCTTGGGCATCCCCGGGGGCTACGTTTAAAAACCGAGTGGCTTAACTTCGGGCAACCCCCGGAAGCTACCTCAACCCACTGGGTGATTTATCACTCGGTACAAGTTATTTCGGGTCTCCTAACTTTGTTTCTACATGAGCGTCTAAGTAAACGTGTACAGTACCTAAGGCTCACTCTTCGTCCCCAACTACAGTCGCAACCCGGCTGTCCGGTTGGCAAGAGCAAAAGCTAAAGGTCGGCCTGCACGCGAAAGGATTCGACTCGGTGGAAAAAGCAAATTCGGACGAACCAAATAACTTGTACAAAATCAAAATAACTTGAAAGCATTTCCATTCAAAGCAAAACATAGTCTTTACATTTTTCTACTTGGCATACCGAGAGATATTACATGATAATTTTTCTACTCTTCTGGAGTTGCTTCTACGCGCTCCTCCAGGTCGGTAAAGTCGATGATCCGGCTGGCGGTGGCGCGGACCCGGGGAAGGAGCTCCAGAGGGTTGACCGACTGTCCCTCTGCGTCGAGTGGTGCTCCAGCGGAGATGCTGTCGACGTCCGCATCGGGATGGTGCGCCAACACCATTGCCAGCGCCATGCCGGCTCCCGAGCAGGCTGCCGACTCCTTCCACTTCTCCACCTCCGCCGAGCCTTGCGACAGCTTGTCGACGAGGGCGAAGATGCTGGAGCCCGGCTCTTCTCCGGGCCGGAGCTTGGCGCAGAGGTTTTGGGCGGCCGACTTCATGTTTTGCACCAAGCTCTTGACTTGGAGGAGTCGGTCCTCCACAGTCACGACGCAGCTAGACATCTGTTCGGGTGTCCAGAAGGCGTCAAGAGCTGACCTCACCGGGTCGGAAAGTGCGCGAAGTCGGAGCGTAGCTCGCCTGGCCTACTCCTCCAGTTCTGGGCAAGCGTCTGGGTGCGAATTATTGCAAGAAAATGAACAAGGAAGCACGCAAAAAGAGGGAAATAAAGAACTCGGGGGCTTACCGAGTAGAGTCTCATTGGCCTTCTTGAGATGTCCTATGAGTTCTCCCTCGCGCTTCTCCCAGTCGATGATGGCCGCGGCGTGTCGCTGCTCCGACTCGGTCAGCTTCCTGACGATGTCGTCGACGGCCACCTGCAGTTTGCGGTTTGTAGCCTGCGACTGCTCGTACTGCGCCGCCAGCTTCTCATGCTCCGACTGCAGCATGGCGGCGGTCTTCATCTGTGCGTGAGCTTCTCGCAACTCATTGTGAAGCTCGGCCACTTTGGCATCGAGCATCTCTGCAGCTTTGGACATCGGGATCATTGCCTTCATCTCTTTCCGAAGACGGGCGTTTTCGGCTTCGACGTCTGCCGATTCAAGAAAGTCAATACCAGCAAAACTTTAAGGCAAAGGGGCTGAAGACTCGGATACTTACTCTCGATGGCAGTGAGCTTCTCTTCGAGCCGCCAACTCTTGGCCCTTTCTTCGGCCAACGCCTTCTCAAGGGAGGCGTTCTTCTCCATGAGGGCCGGGCCATTTCCGCCGAGCCGGATCGCAGCCTGGACAAGAAAAAATTTTGTTAGCATCACCCGAATTAATTAAGTCTCCAACCGACTCAACCAGTCGGCTAGAGACTCGGGGGCTACACCCACTGGGTGCACTGATCGTGCTCCCAGTGAAGAACTAAACAAAGTTCAGATGAAAAATTTACCCCGATGGAAGACTCTAGGACCTCGGCCGAGTCCGCCAAGGATTTGGCCGCGTCAGCAAATTCCCTAAGCTTAGAGCTAAGGGCAGCGACGCGGTCGGTGGCTGCTTCCGCTGCCGACAAGTCCCCCGCGCTGCAACTCGGCAACAGCAACACGGGCACGAGGCTTCCGGACGAACCCGGCGCTGACTCTTCGGTGGTGGGCGCAGGAGCCAAGGCCAGGCTCTGCTCAGCCACCGGAGAAGACTCGGTGACGAGCTGGCCTCCAGCTCCGCCTGCCGGTTCTGAGGAGTCGGCACCGATCGCAGCTGCCGGCTCCGTCGTCGCCTCGTTGGAGGGAGTTGGCAAAGGCTGCGGGTCGTCAGTCGGAGCCTCGGTTGACCCGGCACCCACGCCGGACTCCGGCGCCTTCTCCACGGATGCGGCAGGCTGTGGCGCGGGTGCTGCAGGCTGCGGCGTGATGGGCGTGGCTGCAGCCGGAGCTTCGGTTGACTCGGCCCCCGTGCCCGACTCCGTGGCCGCAGCGGGGACGGTTGTCGTCTGCGTGCTGGGCACGGCCGTAGTCGGAGCTGGAGAAGCCGGCTCTGGCGGCGGGACCGGAGTCAGGGCCGTGGGTGTGCCGGTTGCGGAGTCTCCTTTATCGGAGAACTTCTTTTGGATTTCGCAATATTAAAAACCAAACCGACTTCAGCATCTTCATCTTTGACCGGAGTACGAGGTAAGGCAAAGAGACTCATACCTGGTGGTTGTGGGGATTGTCTTCTTCGGTTTCCCCGGGGCGGGCGGACCCCCGAGGAACTGGCGGGGGCCTGCCGAGGCGCAGTCGGCTTGGCAGCGGGAGCCGGAGCTTGAGCTGCGGGACCGGCGGGTACGGTTCGTGCCCGCTTGGCGGCTGACTCCGCCTGAGCCGGCTCCGCCTCCACTTGCGGGGTCTTAGACCCGGAGGCGTCGTCTTCACGCCTCCGTTTGGTGGTCAGGGGGACCCCTTCCGACTCGGTGTCCGAGTCAACCTGGATGCCTCCCTCGGGGCTTCCTCATCGACCTCCGCGTCGTCCAACGCCTCCGGAGCTGAACTTTGCTCGGGGAGTGGCGGCATGGAGTTCAAATTAAGGAAAGTCTGCAGCATTAAAAGACCCGGAGTTAGGAGGAACGAATAGACAACAACATACAAGAATCCGACTCGGAATGTAAGACACTTACAGTCGGCGGTGGGTTGGCGGTAGAAAAGGGAGTCACGTGTGGCGCCCTGGTGAGCCCGGTTCACTCTTTGGTCAAGTTTTTCAGGAGCTACATTAAAATATCGTCCAGAAGCCCATTGACCGACACCCTGGTCGAGTCATGTGCGCCCGAGTACTCCCACATCGGGTGCGCCCGGGCTTGAAGCGGTTGGATTCGTCGACTCAACCAGGTGGCAATGAGGTCGGTGCCCGTGAGCCCTTTCTCCTGGAGTCTCTGAATCCTCTTCAGGAGTCAGTCGATCTCGGGCATCTCTGCGCTGGAGGGCTTGGCGCTCCAGCGCTTCCGCCACTCGGGGGGCCTTCGGTGTACGGGGGGAACCCTTCGTGGCCAGTCGGCGTGCGCTCATCCAGGCAGTAGAACCACCCGTCCTGCCACTTCCGCACGGTGTCCGGGAGTTGCAGCTTGAAGTAGTGAGCCTTGACTTGGATGTCGGCTCCCCCGCAGACGGATAGTCGACCGCCGGCTTTGATGGGCTGCGCCTTCACCAGGAAGATCTTCTTCCACAACCCCCAGTGAGGCCGAGTCCCCAAATAACATTCGCACAGCGTGATGAAACACGCAATGTGCAGAATGCCATTGGGGCTCAGATGATGAAGCTGGAGGCCGTAGAAGAAGAGAAGGCCGCGCACGAAGTCGTGCGGGGGGCAGCGAGAGGCCCGCTCGATGAACGGGACGATCATCACACGTTCATGCGCATGCGGAGCAGGCTTCTCCTCTTGGAACGGGGCCCTCCAGTTGCCGATGGAGCGGGGCGGCAGCAGTCCCTCGCTGACGAAGCCCGTGAGGATCCGGTCGGTGACAACCGACGGGATCCAATCGCCCTTTTTCCACCCCTCAGAATGGGTGGCGGCGGCGGAGGAGGAAGCGTCGGTCTTCTTGCCTTTGCCGGCGCGCGACATGGTCGAAGAGCTGAAGGACGGCGGCGAAACGAGAATGTTTCTCGGGAAAAAGAGAAGCAGTGCGCGGTGACGGGGCTCTGGAGGCAAAAGGCTTGGGCACGAGGAAGACGAAGGCAGATGAGAAGTGCGGCCGCCCTGCGCCCGCTTTTATAGCCGAGGGAGGAAAACCGTCGGCAATCGTGCGTCCGACGTGGCGGCAAACCGCCGCGGCAACCGTCGTCCCGCGCGCGCGCGAACCCGCGAGATTCGGGCGCCTTTTTCGCCAGGGCTCGGCGTCCTAGGCGTCTTGACCGGCGAACGTTACGTCAGCAGCCATCCTGCGCGTGCCGCCCGCGTGATTCAGGGCACAATCATGATGAACCGTCGCATCGGACGTCACGCGAAGTCGTAGAGGCAGCAGCGGATGTCTCGGGCACGCTTAGCGCGGGACGCGAGGAGAAATCATTGCGCTACGGTGCTGCATGCGCTCTGTCCAACCGACTGCGCGCATTAAATGCTGAAGCGACGTCGCGTACAGTCAAGACGGTACCGTGTGACACAAGCCGGCTTCGACCGGGTTCGGTTCGATCGAGTCGAATCACGCTCGGACGCCGAGTTAGCTTGAAGTCGGCTCGGCTCACAGGGACACGTTACGAGTTGTACTGACTCCACCAAACAATTCCGAGGCGCACCGGCCGCCACACTCGGAAGCAGACTAGTTCTGTGAAAGGGTGCCGATGGCCGACCCAACAGGGTTTGCAGGTCACTCGGCAACACCCAAGCTAAGGACGAACCCGGCATCCACAGCGGCGCAAAATGATCATTGACTCAGAGCCGGACGCCACAGCGGCGCAGAATGGCTCACTAATTCGGGATTCAATGCCGGAGTTCGAGGACTCGGTTTCGAAGTTGAAGATCGAAGACGTCCCCCCTGCGGGCACAAGATGACCACGGTCCACTCGGACATGCCAGGCGCTATTTCGGATTCACTCGAAATTCATGATACGCCTCCCGGAATGCCATTAGCCGACTTCCCCAGCCGGAAAGCGCGGGTATCACCGAATTCCTAGCACTTAGCACAAATTTAACCTTTTTTCAGGTATCACGGGAGTCCATCAAGGTCTCTCCTACAGCGACTTGGGCATATGCAACTTGCTCACTAGTCGGCATCCATGTCGAGACCTCGAAGCACTCGGGGGCTACTGACGGGGGGAACCCATCCGGGTAGGCCCAGCACGGGAGTCGGCCCAACGGGCTCGGGGAGTTCCATGGAGGCCCACTTGGACGAAGGCCCAAGTAAGGCCCACACGGATGCAACGTCCGGGTGCCATCAAGAAAGGCGTTACAACCTCATCAAGGCATGCGTTTCGCCCAACATGAAGACTGGCGTTACTCGGACGGTTACACAGAATGAATGTATCAATTAAGTCGTGCAGTTAGTGTAGCACGGTCGACTGACCGAGTCGGCACACGTACAGCCTATATAAAGCAAAGAACCAACCATGCAAGGGGAAGAGGGTTTTTTTTCATAGACAAAAGGCTAGACATCATCTTCAACCTCCTGTAATCTTTCTCACACAAGGCTAGCAGTACAATCAGCAGGAGTAGGGTATTACCTCCGCCATTGGAGGGCCTGAATCTGGGTAAAAACTTCTTGTGTGAACCCGCTTGAATCTTCCTAGTGCGCTCCCCAAATCCTACTAGAAATGTATATTGCCGCGAAATCCCCGCGACACATGTAAAACTAGATCAAGAGCAATGTCAGCCCAACAAATCGTAGCGGCGAAAGCTAGCCTAAACTTAACACAGGCCATCGGGAGATCATGGACATTTGCATCCAACGGCTCAGGAAGTGTTACTGCGGCCTGACGGCGCACAACGTCGTTTCCAAGTTCGACGGCAGGACATCTACTCTGTACTACAACGTTGCCGAAACCTGAGGATGTTAACTACAGCGCCAATTGACGGGGTCGCCCAGCATCTATTTTTTGCTCCGCGACCTCTTTAGCCTCTAGGCATTGTGCAGTGCAAAGTTTCAGCTTCCATGCGGGAAAGTCAAGGGTGCACACGGGGTCATGTGTATCCATTATTTCAAAATTTTGAAAATCACATATTTAAGTTTTAAAAAAATCTAAAAAAATTCATACATGTATATTATGGAGTGAGGTATGCATGGTTAAATTTTCATAAAATAATATATCCATTTGTGACCTGTGCAGAAAAAAGAAAAAACACTCTTGGGGTTGTGAACAGTAGTGAATAATACATAGTCGTGAACAGTATACATATTAGTTTTTTTTACACAGGTCACAAATTGGCATATTATTTTACGAAAATTTACTTGTGTATACTTCATTCCATCATAAACCGGTAAATTTTTTTAGATTTTTTAAAACGTATACGTGATTTAAAAAATCAAAGAAAACCTATGGGTGCAAATGACTTTGGGTGCACAAAATCCTCACCCCATGCATGCGGCAATGTAAGATGCCAGTAATGCTATTGCTGATATAATGTGAGACAATAGGGAGGGCAACAAAGGAAACTGAATTGGTCTCTGTAAATATCTGTAGAAGATAATAATATCAATCAAGAGTTCAAGGCAGGACAGGTAGCCCTCTCGTCATCGACGCAGCGATTTTTTTCTCCGAAACCGACAAGCATGGCAGGAGCTCTGTTTTTTAAGAGAAAATAAGGCTAAATCAAATAGAGTTATCCCCGGAGCAAAATCGGACAAAAACTACAATTACAATGGGCTCACGTAAAACTAAATCAAGAGCAATGTGAGCCCAACAATTCGTAGCAGCGAAAGCTACCTAAACTTAACACAGGCCATTAGGAGACTCACACGTCAACATCGGTCAAAGCGTCATTATCACTACCTCATGCACGCGATCTAACGACTCTGACTTCGCGCAACAAGCCACCATGCATAGAACATTCACACCAACCGAGACACCACTGCTAGACAACACAGTCGCCCCACGAGACACCCTGCCAAGGGACTCGGGGCAACTACCCTAGCAACCACACATGCCCAACCACAATAGCCAAAGCTGATAGCCACCAGCTATAAGTCAAGGCTCCAATGTGATGCCTCCAAGAAAAAAAGACGCAAAAAGCACCGTCATCGATCAGGGGGACCTAGATCTAGGGTTTTCCCTCAAGCCCAGTAGGAGAAAGGGCGCAACTCCACAGTGACACCTAAGAGGAGGTCAGCGGCACTCGCGGGTATCGCTGTCACCAGTCTCGGGCCAAAATGCTAGAACAAGGCCTTCAACGGAGCTGCCTCGACCTTCCCCGACCCAGTTGCAGCGCAAACCGCCGCTGCTGCCACCTACCAACCCCAACAAAGTTGCCAGCCGCCTCGATGAACACTGATTAGAAAAATGGAGCTAATGAGGAAGAAATAGATGCACCAGCGGGCTGCAGGAGAGCTGTACCGCCAAGAGCCCGTAGCCCACGCCCCCTCACCCCTAAACGGATCTGAGCGCACCGAACTAGATCTAGTGGCCCGTGCACAGGAGAGCCTCGCCATCGGGGGCCTAGGGGCCCGAGGCCCAGCCGCCGCATGGCCTCCGCCTGTCGCAGCCTCGCTATTACCTCACCTCGGAGTGGATCTACGCGCATCGGCCCTAATCCAGCAGCCCACGCCTCGTAACATGCCACGCCTGGGCACAACCACCACGCGAAGCCATGAGAGCGGCTAGGTAGCGCCCGACGAGGAGGGCATAGCTGGGAGCACCGCGGGGGAGGCCATAACGACAAAGAAGACCCCGTTGTCGTTGTCCGTTGCGTGGGCTTTGCTTGGCAGCGAGGGGAGGGAGGAGGAGGGAGGCAGTGGAAAGCGGGGTCGATCTGATGGGCAGTTGCAGTTGCACAAATGAATGCATGGCAAATATCTAGAAAATAGTTGCTTCCAGTTTGAGTATATTGTGCGGTAGTACTTTTTGAGTGAAAAACAGTAGCAGAGTATCCTATTATACATAATAAATATATGAAAAGTTCAACGTATTCCTTCCTGATAGTTGGTATATTAGGAATGCTTATTAGAAAGTTGGTATATCTTACTAGATGTGCAACACAACTCATCCGGGTTTCGATCCTCAATGACCATCCGGGTCTCACCAGTCTTTCTTCGAATATAGATGCCGAGAGGCACCTCTGGCCTTCATTTAGAAAGTTGGTGCTGATCGACACTGGTTGCCGTTCAGCAGCTTAACAAAGGAAATAGATTAGCACTTACCTGGTCTTGTTAAATTATAGGAGTATATATGTGCGAGTTGCGATTCCTACTGTGCATGCACCATGAGCAAACGCCGCAAACTCCCGGTGACCGCCTGTCGGACGAGGAGCGGCCGGCTCTCTCTTTTTCTAGAGAAGTCAAAGCCACCGTGACCCGGAGTCCCGGACCCACGAGCGTGACGTTGCACACCTGTGCGCGCGCCTTTGTGAGCTGTGAGCTGTGAGTTGTGACTCCCCACTAATAATCAGACAGCTTTCTCCATCAGTAAACAAGGCTGAACTTTCTCCACACGCCGTATAGCCTTAAATTCTCAATGACGTGATGGACCCACCTCAGGTTGCCCCACATGCTAACCACTTTACAGAATACAACAGCAACATCATCGCGTAACAAAACATTAAGGGTCAAGACTCGAGAGGCGTAGTAGATGATGCTTAGCTGCTCTTTCCCTTCTTCTCTTCGAACCCATACCAAACCAAACAAAATCAAATCGAAACGGAATAAAAATCCCTCTCCTCGCTTCTCCTCTCCGCATGGATTTCCCCAAGCACTAGACCGGAAGCTAATGATGCGCCGGGAGCAAGATCTGTAGCGCTCCGTGGGCTTCACCGGCGGCGGACATGGAGGCCCAGAAGAACGGCGGCAGCACCGGCGGTGGCGCGCCGGTGGTCCTCAACGTGTACGACTTGACGCCGATTAACAATTACTTGTACTGGGTCGGCCTTGGCATCTTCCACTCTGGAATCGAAGGTATTGATTCTTTTGTGCTGTCTCTTCGGACTTGCTGGAGTTTGATTTGGTTAGTACGGGGTTGTTCATGCTGTACAGAACTACAGATACTCTTATGGAGTAGTTGTTGAGATGAGGAGCTTGTAAGGATTCTGTTGAGATTAGTTGTTCTGTTGTTATCATAGGTCATAGTTTAGTGCTCAGAAAGAAGACAATATAATTGAATAGAGGGGGAAGGGAAGTTTTGGGCGATTTTTTGATTATCAATTTGTGAGGTGTAGTCGTTGTCCGGACTTGTTAACTTCTGATGTTTAGTAAACAAGAAAAGTATAATTACGGAATGGTGATAAACATGGATTATTTTTATTGTCTGTAGTTTTCCATAGATGGTTATGTAGATGACGAAGTTGCTAATGCAACATTGTTTTCAGTTGACTGGAGAAATTGTGGGAAGTAGCGGAAACTAAGAATAGAAGAACAGTAGTGAATTATGATGCTGTCTGGGTGTACCTATTGGCTAGGGTTGCTTGGAAATCCCTGGACAGATTTGTGCGTGAGGTTGAAATGCTGCTCCAGAAGTAGTGCTGATTGGTTTGACATTAAGCATTTGTGATATTGAGCAAACTAAAAGTAACTGCTGGATACGTAGTTTACTAATTGTTTGCAGCTAGTTAACATGGTCAGGTTTCTCCTAGCCTTATATGATTTGTTCGTTGGTAGCAATATATATTTCAGTTGTTGAGGTTATTAGTTGTGTAAAATATTTGTTCTATACTGGGTTATTGGCTACTTGCTTTTATGTGTATCAGTTTCTTACTTTTTCTTGACCTGCATTTTGTGGCTTGTACAGTGCTAGAGCTAACCCATTTAAATGAGCTTGAACTCAAATATTGTCTTACTGTTAACCGAAATGAACAGTTCACGGCATGGAGTACGGTTTTGGAGCACATGATCTCCCAACAAGTGGGGTTTTTGAGGTTGATCCAAAATGCTGCCCTGGCTTTGTCTATAGAAGATCTGTACAGATGGGCACAACTGAGATGTCTAAGGCAGAATTCCGCTCGTTCATTGAAATTCTCGCAGGAAAGTACAGTGGCAATACATATAATTTGATTTCAAAGAACTGCAACCATTTCACAGATGATGTCTGTAAGAACTCAACTGGAAAATCAACCCCTGGATGGGTAAACCGGCTAGCGAGAGTGGGTCAGTATCACTTGTTTTGTGTATTGTCTTCCTGACTTGCTCGACACCATCGGTAACTGATTGTATTTTGTGAAACTTTTAGGCTCCTTGTTCAACTGCCTCCTACCAAGGAGCATTCAAGTATCTACTGTTAGTCACGTCCAAACTCATCCTGCATTTTCTGGTGAGTTTGTTTCTAGTGCCTGCATTTTACTTATGATTTAAGCAGTTAAGCTCGTTGTTACAATTTTGAGTAAATTGCATGCAGTTGTTACCTACAGCTTGTTGTGTAGTAATTCAGATTGTATATGACCTGTATACTTCAAAATGTTAAACAGCCATTTACGTGTTATTATTTGGTGTATGTTTGGATGATGAGCACCTCCGAAATCTTTTACTAACTATTAATAAGAGAACCTTTTGGTCATGTGCAAAATTACCATCTCCCCAAAATCTGATTGGTTACGTATTATACTTCTCGTTTTCTCCTTTTGACTTGGCATCCTTGGCAGTTAGGTGACGCCTTTTCCTTTATGGCACTATGACCATAGTTCTATGGGAATTAATGCGTGATTCATGGTTAAAGGACAATTCGTTATAGAGTCTAATCAGTAATTTAGTGTTTCTTTTTTGGAGGGAAAGTTAGATAGAGTCAGGGAACAACATGAGAGATTCTTGGTTTCTACAAATTCAGTTGCTTCAACTCATCTAACTGTCCTCTTTTAGCCACTTCATATTATCACTGCAATTTGTGGAGAATGGAAGAAGATTTATAAATATTGTGTCACTTGTTCTATTTGCTAGTTTTTTTTTCTACCTCTTCTATTTGCTAGTTACGGACATTCTTTATTTCTTTTTTGCAAGCAATGTTATAACATTCAGTTGTTCTTTATTTTTTGCTCTCTTTTAAAATATACTCCTAGATGATGATATGGATTCAACATCTTCATCCATCATTGGGGACAGTGATGTGGATGAACTGGACCAACATCTGCTGCCAGCAGCAAGTGCTGATCGTCATTCTATAGATGTGCCACCAAAGCTAGCCAAAGATCTCCTCTGAATTACTCCACTAGTTGTGTTCCCTGCAGCAGTGTAACAGTTGTAACTTCCCCAGGTGGCGTGATATTGAAGTATAGTTGAATGTTGATTGTATTGATTCTTTTCCTCTGAGTTTTGCTGTCTACGCACATAGGAATTGTCCGACAAAAAGGACGCTTTGTAACTCTCTGTTCTTTACTGAGTTGTCCCATGGTGATTTGATCAGTGGTGACTCGTGTTCGAGTAGTGCTGCAAGATCCTGGCAAAAATTTCATCCTTGGCTGCACTGGCCACTGGCCCGATGTTGTTAACAGAGCCGGAACTGGCACCAAGCCGTGGATCCTGATAGCGCTAACTTCAACCCTTTGTCTAGCGCGATGTTTGTATGGCCACAGCATATGTTGTAACAAATTAGTACAGTAGAATCTTAGACCAATTATTGTAATATCTAAGATTGCGTGTTGTACTTAAGTGGGACTGATGTTCTTTTCTCCCCGGAATCATGAGATGTAACCAACACTGGCAAATGTTTCATTTCGTTACTCGTTTGTCTGTTCTTCAGGTTATTGCCTTCTTATCGAGTTCAAATGATAATATGTCTCGAAGTTCAGTGCTTAACTTCGACTGTATGATCTTACTAGTACAGGCAAACTTCATAATTTGTCCGGTGCTGATTAGCAGCCATTAGACAAGTGGCTTCCACGATTCAATAGCATACAAGCTAGCAGTCCAGTGCGTTCCCTCTTTTTTCCTTTTCCCCGAAAGGAAACACCAAAGGGCATTTCATATCTAGATTACGTCAAGAAAAATAAGCATTACATGAAATAAACAATTATCTCTGCAAAATACAGACTAGGCCCTGCAACGGAGAGTAAAAACGAAGATCTTGAAGGCCTCTCCACTGCAACCCTAGTCGCCTCATATTGCCGCTCCCCACCATTGACATACAGCCTCCAGGTTGAAAGAGGACATCAAGCAGGCTCTGGACCCTAGACGAGCTCCAATTGCCATGTACTTCCTCCATCCAACAATGTAAGGTGCACACACATTTCAAGATTTATAATTTGACCTATAATATTTTGTTATATGACACAAAAATGATATCATTGAAAAGTATTTTCGAAAAAGAATCCAATGATACCACCTTTATGTCACGTAACCAAAATAATATAGTTCTGATTGTAAATATTGGGATGAGTGCGCGCCTTACATTGTTAGATAGAGGGAGTAGCTTTTAATAACTGCAAAAGAAGTCCGTCCCATAGGAAGAAACAAAAACATTGATGAATGAATCTTGGCGGGGCAGCACCCCACGCTCACCAACACTGTGACCTAGTGTCGCCACTCCAGCAAAGCCGCACCAATGACCCAATGCAAACCACCACCACCCAACACGCAGGAACAACGAGTCCTAGATTCCGCCACCTGGATCAGGAAAATTCGGATCCGGTCGACTCAAGCCACTTTTTGTGATCAAAGAGAAGAAATCCAGATCTTATTACTATTGTCACCACTGTCCGGGAGGGCCGAAGCGCTAGATGCTGACCGACTCCTGACCAACAGGCCGCCGGATCTAGAAGTAGATGGGATCTGGGAGAGGAGGGGAAGGGACTCATGGTGGTTTTTAGTTCGTTCCCTCTTGAGTTCCTGTGTAAATAGACACTCCACAATTCAATACATTCGGTTCATCCTTTTCAATTATCTACGAAGCCATTGTATTTCTTACAGCAATTTGCCGACAAATACATATCCGCACAAAGCTTTACACACACAACAGTTCCACTACAGAAAATAATGAAAAACAGCACAGCCCCATCGGCCATCGATTGAAGAAATGATGCTAAATCAACTGATAAGCATTTACAATGAGTAGCAAAATATACTAGTACTAGCTATTAATCCGTACCGTCGATCAGCCGCATGATCTCCGGAGATTAGTACCACCGCGTCACTGTGTCTACCAAAGCTATCAACTCACCGGTTAGCAGCTATCCCCTGCTCAGGATTGATTCCTCATATGAAATGGTCGATCATATGCTGTACAACATCAGTGCATGTGTCGTTTACCTGCAAGAATTCCAATCCATGAGCATGCTTCAGATTCAGGAGACTTCACACAATGCTGCATCCATCTTTGAATATCCTATTTTTGAATGGCGGATAGGTTGGTGTAAATTTTTTTCTCAAACAATTGCCCATTATGCCAGCGGATGTTCTTGACAACTGTATAACGCTGAGAATCTTCATTATCCCCCCCTAAAGCTCCCCCATCCTGTATCTTTTGTATTATCTGACTTGGCATTTCAAAAAGCTCTAGGTGGTCGAGATGTGCGAGGTTCTCGATGCCATGGGGTATTTCAGTTAGCTCAGCGCATCGGCGAAGCGTGAACACATTTAGATCTACAAAACTTCCCTCTCGAAACTCTATGTGAGAAAGGTTAGGCAAGTCATGCAGGCTTAGTTTCTTAAGAGCTGGAAAGCAACCTTCTACAAAGGTCAAGCTCTTCTCGTTGTATGCATTGATCAGGCTAAGATGTGACAGCCTGGGAAGGGATGACAGCAATCCAATTGAATCTCCCGAGAGCTCGGATGAACACAACCGTAACTGCATGAGGTTATCAAGGTGGCCAAGCCATGAAGGCAACTTACCTCTTGCTAACCTCCCTGTCAATGCAAGTTTCTGCAATTTTAGTGGTGGTGGACAAAATGGCTCCAGGTCCAATTTCACATTTGCATCCCGACTGACAATCCCCAAGCGCAGAAGGCAACTCATTTTGGAGATGGATGAGGGCAAATGAACAAGAATGCTCTCATGCACACCAAATAGCTCTAAGCTCTTCATATGCTTCAAGCTTCCTAAGGATTTAACCATCTTCCCATCAGCTTCGATGTATTTAAGAGTCTGCAGGCAAGTCAGATTTTGTAGCCCGTCTGGAAATTCAATTGCTTTACCAGGGACTGGATACCTAAAATCTGCAGATTGGCGTCTAAACAATATCAGGTGGCGCAGGCTCTTGAGCTTTGTTATGCTTGGTGGTAATCTCTGGACCATGGACCACTTGGCATCTAAAATTTGCAACTTATGTAATTGTCCCAATTCCTGTGGAAGCTCTTCAATGAGAGTGGAACGGATGCCAAGATAGCGCAGATTATAAAGATTGGTCAGTGAACTAGGCAGTTTATCTATCTGAACGAACCATAAGTTTAAAACGGTTAATAACCTAAAGCCAGATATGAGTGAAGCATCCATATCTGCCATAAATACGTTGAAGGAGCGAAGCAAAGTCATCTTTGGAGCTGGTAGGAGCTGGTAGATGATCACTTTTATATCGATCAAATACAAGATGACGGATTTTTCTGCTTGACTCCAATGTTGGCGTGCACTTTGAGAATACAAAGAACCCTTCCTTTCTTGACCTATGCACAATCAACTCCCTGATCAGGTCATGAATGAAGCACCGCTTCGCTCGTCCAAACTCATTCTTTAATGTGACCTGCAACAGGCTACGTTGCACTAGCTGGCTAAGGTAATCATCCGCAATCTCCTCCATTGTGCCCTGTCCCTTTTCCTCAATAAAGCCTTCTGCGATCCACAACCTGATCAGAATTTTCCTTTTGATAGAGAAATCCTCAGGGTATTTACTGCAATACAGGAAACATCTCTTCAGGTGATATGGCAGATCATCGATACTCAGATTCAGTATGCTCGATACTTGCTCAATTCCGCGATCACTGTTTTCATCCCATTCAAGTCTATCGTGGACATTCTTCCAAGCAAATTCTGATACGATCGCCAATGGTAGACCACAGCATCTGTCCAGTATCTTCAAAGCCCAGTGCTCCAAATGATAAGGGCACTCCTGGTTGGCATCTTTCCTGAATGTGGTGTTACAAAACAACGACCATGCTTCCTTCTCACGGAGCGGTTCCAACATGATGATCCTAGTGGATGCTGCCAGAAAGGCGACATCTTGACTGCGTGTCGTGATGATTATCCGGCTCCAGGTTCCATCATCAACAAACGCATTACAGATTTCATACCACGCATGAGCATCCCAGACATCATCCAGCAACAACAAGTACCTCTTCTTGGCGAGATGTCCATGCAAAGCCTCCACCAGCGACCGGTAGTCCATCTCGTCAATGTCCCACGGCATGGCAGCGTGGACGTCCCGGTGCAGTTCTTTGGCAATTTTCCTCAGGATGTCATCCGACGTGAAGTTCTTGGAGACGGCCACCCACACAGCGCAGTCGAAGTGACGGCTTGAAGCGACTTCTTTGTACACGTTTGTGACTAGAGTGGTCTTGCCAACGCCGCCCATGCCGCAAACCGTGACCAGCGTCCGCCGGGGGTCAGAGTCCCCGGTCAGCCATTCCATCAGTGACCTTCCTATTCATTCGAAATGTGCCTTGAACATTTCAACAACAATCTACTTGTATTTCCGTCCTCAGCTGCATCTTTATCTCTATTTCCACCAAAATGCTTCACCATTTTGGATCTCGAACAAAAACGATGAACATTTCGGATTATAAACAAACACCGTCCCATCCCCAATCCACCATTTCGGATCATGAAAGAGCACTAAACTCCACCACCACAGAAATCCGTTATTTCTTCCGAGTTTGTTTTACCCTTCAAACAAACCTAAATCTTCCACCATTCCACCATCCGGATTTGGACCATTGCATGAATGGACACAAAAAGAATTTGCCCACTCATTTCCTGATCAAACAAAAAGAAATTCATGCACGTTTCACCATACCGATATACTATATGAGACATGGAAGTCTGATTTTTTTCCGCCTTCGTATCCGTTCCAAGTTCAGGAGCACGCATGTTTTTTCACCAAACGGATTGAATCAAGAACAATGTACTCCATCAGGATCATGAACAAACAATCTTTTCTACTATTCAGATCAAATCAAGAACAAATATCAACAGAAAATGCAAGGATGCAGGAAAATCTGATTTGGAAACTGGAGAAAAGTAATGAAGAAACAATTTTTGGATCTAGGAACCGAGAGTAAAACGAAGCAAATTTTTTTGGATCCAGTGGCGGCGCATCTCATGGAGATCGATTCCGGCCACGGCGGGGCTCACGGAGGCCTTGGGCTATGGGGCATGTCTCGTGGGGGCTGAAAGAGCGAGAGAGAGTGTGTCGACCGTGAAAAGTTGAGCACGAATCTTAAAGAAAAATGAACGGCGAAAATAGCAGGTGGGTGTTCAACTCGGCGGAGAATTGTATTTTCGCGAAGATTCCTTCGTTTTTTAATTTTCTTGTTTGGAAGCAGCTATCTGGGCCTCGCGCACGCCTCTGAAATGGACCGTCTCCGTGATCCGGCCCATAACTTTCTCAGTTTCCACACCGCCACAAAACCAACCACTTCCCCGGGCTTCCTGCATCCCTCCCTCCCTGACCTGCTCGGCGCCGCCTCCTCTCGCGCCGCCCAGGGTTTTAGGGTTTAGCTGCGCACCAAGGCACCAACTCCTACCTCCTCTCCCAACGTTCACCACTGCGGCGACAAGTTGCCGGCGATGGCTTCGATCGCGTCGCAGCTGCAGGCCATCAAGTCGGCTCTCGGCTCCGCGCCGGAGCCGACTCGCCGGCCCATCACCCGGCCGTCCGTCCTCTTCGACGCCAAGGAGGCCGCGGACATCGACCTCCGCGCCATCCTCCCCATCGCCCTTTCCGGTGCCGACCTTAACCTAACGACCATCCTGATCGATCCAAGCATACTGTTCCTTTTGTTATCATGTTTTGCTTTGCCTTTTAGCTTACTCCCATAATCATTTGAACCACAGTATTTGGTTGATTTTTTCGCTAGTTCAAGCGCGTCGATATCATTTTTTTTATCGTTAATAATTTCGCGGTTAGGCTCCTAGCTCCTCGATTACTCCAATCATTTCACTCTTAGTTCCCGCTGGAATTTTGCTGCGATTTGTCAGTTGATCTTAGTATACTGCATTGCATACGTCGACACCTGTTCCTGTAATTTTCTGAAACTTTTCCAACTTCTCACATCAAGCTGTGCTAGTTTTGCATATGAAGCACTTGCATCGAACGCCCCTCTTCCTGTGTAGTATTTGACTGGAATTGTGTTATAGGGTTGGAGCACCTTACCAGTGTGGACGAGAGATTTGCTAGGTATGGTAATACACTGTTCAGCGAGACTAGCCTTGAGGTCAACCGTGAGCAGCAAACTCCCAAGGAGAATGACAAGCTCAACAAGTCCATCTCCTCCTACCTTCGCCTTCTAGCTGGCTATCTGCAGCTTCCAGCTGCTCTCAAGACAATCGAATACCTTATCCGCCGATACCTGTATGGACCAATCTCAGCTACTTATTCATCGCTCACCACGAGCTCTAGCTTATTCTTTTGTGTCTGGTGGAAATTTTAATGCAGGGTGCATGTATACAACTTGGATGAGTTGCTGCTGTGCGCATTGCCATACCACGATACACATGCGTTTGTTCGAATTGTGCAGTTGGTCAACTTCGGGTGAGTGTCAGAGACTCTGAGCTCCTGGTTTATGCTTATTTTGCTCCAGTTATCTGTTTTATTCACTTAATGCTTGTTTCATGAGGTGTGTTTAGGAATAGTAAGTGGGCATTTCTCGATGGTGTGAAATCCTCGGGTGCACCCCCGCCCAGGAGCGTTATAGTGCAGCAGTGCATCCGTGATAATTCATTGCTGGAGACCCTTTGCAACTACGTAAGTTGGGGAGTTATTATATATTTTTTATTGCAGGATTATTCCTTGCTTTTGAAGCTTTGTGCTTGATGTTTTTGTTCATTTCCAGGCTACACCGACAACGGATTTCCTTCAGTCAAGGACAGTCGTCTGCTTTTGCAGTGCAGTGATTGTGGAGTGCTTAGGATCTATCCCCAAGCTTGATACAGACATAGTGCAGAGGGTGTTAGGATTTGTGTTTGACTCGCTTAATCCTGCAAAGAGGGCAGACCAAGATTACAAGGTTTGCTTGAAAGATGTGTAACTTATGACATTCATTTTTGCCAAGATTGTTGTCCTACTATGCTTTTAGTTATTTATTACAATTACAATACTAAATGGAGCATGTGCTCACACTTTATTATATCTTGCATATGAATCTTTTATCTTGTCTGGAACCCACCTAATTTGAATTATAGTTTTTTTATGTCACTCTCATGCTCTTTAAGATACATCATTGTGATGGATTCTTTTACGATCAGGCTGGTGCGCTGATGATTGTTGGAGTACTGGCAACGCGAGCGACGTTAGCGCCAAAACTTGTTCAAAACTTGATTCACTTTGTTGCAAGGGCTGCACAAAATGATGCATCAGAGTCGTTCGATTTACCGTGGCTTCGTGTTACAGTGATGGCTATTATAAGTCTTGTTCAGGTTTGGTCATAACACCTGTCTAGTCATATGTACCCTTAAAATGTGCTGCTTTATAAGTACTGAACCACTGTGGCAATGCTATAAAGATTGATATTCGTCTGTTAAATTTGCAGTCACAGTCTGTCCATGACTTCCCTAAGAAGGCATTGATGATTCTGAAAGATATCAGGTAAGGTTTACTTATGGTTTTGTTTTACCACATGCAATATATATTTGATTTCTTCTTACCCCTTTCATTGCAATTAAGTATTGGTTATTTGATGGTAATTTTTTGTCCAGGGATTTTTCTGGCGTCCTTTCTGTGTTATCCAGTGAGTTCAACATTGAGAATTTTATTAGGATTTATGTTGAATCATTGGTTGACTACAGGTAATTTGCTTATGTGACAATTGTGACTATTTTTTTTATATTGCTTTCATCCTGGCATTGCATGATTTTATGACTCAAACATGTGAACAGTACTTGTGATGATGCCTGCCACACACACCTGATTGAAACCGTTGAGACTCTACCTATAAAGAAGTTTGTTGAAAGGATTGTTTGCAAGGTTCTTGGCAACTGTGTGAAGGCATCAGGTGCCACAAAAAACCCAGATATAAACCGTACAGGTAGTTATTATATTTGCTTCAATTCTGTTTTAAGTTGATCAATTGTCTATACATTGACACCCAGCATTTCTAGGTGTATTCAACTCTCAGTAGTATTTCATTATAAAAGATCATCTTCCCCCAACCAATATTTTATTAATTCTCAGGCGTATTGGCAAAGAAAATCTTTAGTGCAATTGAAAAGAGATATTCAGTGGAGCTACGTGGCGCTATCCGGAAATTTCTTGAGGTACAAGATGTCAAACCTGTCACTTATGTAACTTTATAGTTCTTATTGTTGTTTTTCTGTTCTGCTTTGTTTCTATATGCTTGTTTCCCATTTCATTTTGTGATATTAATTGATTCAAAACATTAATTCATCAGGATTCTGAAATTAACTCAACTGGAGGGGATTCTACTTCTGAGGTGTTGGGTTTAGTGTTTGATGAAAGCAAGAGCATTCCAACTGAAATATCTGATTCTAACATTTGGTTCAGTCTGGATCACCCAAAGGTATGTTCTGATATGGAGTCAATTGATGTAAATTTCTAGAATAATTGCTTGCCTTTGTTTATGTCATATTTGGTGAATGACAACTAATTTGCTATCAGTAGCCATTTTGGTCCAATTAGCTTGTCTCCTTATATTTTGTGGTCTTTGCTACACTCTAAAAATTTCATTCATGATGCAGGCTGTGGTCCGTCAATCTGCTCTATCAAAAATTGCCACATCTGGCATCCTTCAGAATAATACGCTAAATCCGCAGGTAATTTTTGCATTCTTGTTTGCACATTTGTTTGGTGCAGTTTATGATCCTTGCTGTATTTGAAGCCCTTTTCTGCCCCGAGTGGTGATCTGCTGCCTTGTGTTGTTACTTCTGTGTTACTGCAGAAATTTATCAATATGCAAGATGCAATAATACGCAGTCTGCATGATGATGATCTAAGTGTTGTTCAAGCTGCCTTATCCATAGACGGTCTACCTGCTGTTGCCAGTCCTGATAGCCTCCTAAAAGCGTACGATGACATGCTTACCAAATGCATCAACATCATTCACAAAGGTGGGTAATGTTCATTGGATTGTCCGGTTGTTCGTTTGTTGGCCTCGTGGTGAGTTCGTTTTATGATAGATGTCGAATATAGTCTACAGAAATTTGTTTGTATAGCTTAGCTGCTAGGATTGTTTATGTACTCATGAGGTTGTTAACAGTGCAAAGTGCACTTTACATGTAAAGCACTATGAGTTAACACTAGGCCATTCCTGTAAGATCTAAAAAATAATGTAGAAGATCGAGTTTTACACAAACTACGTCCAGCGATGGTTTCTGTTCCAGACAAACGTAGAAAAGCAAATCATATCATATTAAGGAACCAGTGTTACAGTTTTACACCACTTCTTGCTCAGTACTATATCCATAGGAGTTACTAGTCACCAAGTTCTTGTATGTTGGTTTCTCCTACTATCTTTTTGCTGAGAGAAAGTGCACATTACCCCTCTGAACTATTGTCCGAGTTTAAGTTCCGATCCGAACTCCAGAACCGGTTAGAAAACACCCTAAAACTCTCAATACCATTTACTTTATCCCCTGACCCAAACCATGGTGGTTTTCTTTGACGTGGCACTGAAGTGGCAGTTGGACCCACATGTCATGGCAACCACGTCATTGGCCTTTGCCATCTCATCCTCTCCTCCCTCCTCTCTCCCCTCCTACACACTCTTCTCACTCGCCTCTCATGCCAAGATGCCCGACATGGCCACCATGCTCACAAAGTTGAGCACCAAGGTCACCTCGTTCTCCCCTTCTATTCCCCTTGCCTCCCCAATGCCTTGCGCAAAATCGGCACACCCTCCACAATCCATGGTGGCAAGCATGAAGCTCTGCTATGCTAATCGATGGTCGGGTGCGTTTCCCTCCAGCCTGAGCGTCATCCTCCTCTGCCCAGATCCATGCACTGTTGTCGATGCTCAAACAAGGTGGTGAGGGGAAGCGGATGGACCTAGGAAAGAGGTGGAGGAGAGCGGTGCATGCCAATCCAGTTGCAGGCGCCTCGAGCGCTGTCTGCTTTTGTGCCCGCTCCATGTCCATCTCGGCCTGTAGCTCCCCCAGCGCCGCTTGATGACGTGCCAGTGCCTCTTGCAGCACCGCCACTTCATCCCTAATCTCCTCCTGCACCACCGTGGGAGGCGCCGATGACTTGCTCTTTAGCGGTGGCCTGGTAACCGCCAATAATGACAAGGACGAGCCGGATGGAGAGATGGCGGTGGGGGTGGGCCGCAAAGGTGGCGCAATGTCGAGATCCGGTCGGTGAGGAGAGGGAAAGAGAGATGACTAAGATAGAGAGAGAGGGAGGGGTCTGACATGCGGCCCCATAAATATTCTTTTGTTTTATTTGTTGAGCTTTTGTATGACATGTGGTTCCCAGTGACATGTAGGCGCCACGTGCATGACATGGCGAAAAACCACCTTGGAATGGTCTAGAGGGGGTAAAGTAAACTTAAGGTTGAACATTAACTCTGGCCATAGTTCGGGGGGCGGGGTGTAATATGTACTGGTTTTGAAGTTCAAGGTTGAACATTAAACTCTGGCCATAGTTCAGGGGGGTAATATGTACTTTTCTCTTTTGCTGACAAGACTATATTTTGTTTTCCTTTGTTTTGTGCTACTCTAGGTGGTTCAAAAGCATCAAAGGCTTGTGATGTTGCTATTTCATGCTTGGAAAAGATTATTATGGAATATCAATTGCATCATGCGGAACATGCCAAGGACATCGCTACAGTAGTATTCCGTCTCCTTATTGTTCACCCAAAGGTTAAGTAGTTATCTTCTACTACTCTGTGCTTCCATCTTTTATTTTCCTGAACTTACTCTTCACTTTCAATGTTGAAATGGAAATGCAGACCCTCAGGGTAAACTTGAAGGCCTTGGAGCTAGCTAAGAAAATACAATGGGAATTCTACATAAGTAGTTCTCTTGTGTATGAGGAGGTCACTGCTGATAAAATGAAGGTGAGGCTTTTTACTGGCAAGACAGCTAATTATCTGTCCTAGTATGCCAATCTTAGTGTAAGCTTATTGAGTGTATGCAAGTGGTTCAATTAGCGCATCATTGCTTCCTGTTCTTTGTATCCATATCCACATCTTGAGCACCATGCAGGCATATGGATAGATGCGTGAAACATGTAATTTCTATGAATGAGACGCCAAATGTCTCTTGTTTCTTTTGTTTTTGCTGTTTATTTATTTCATGTAACTATATATCTCATTATGTCATTGCAGAACATGAGTTCAGAGTCCATAGCTTCCATTAACAAGAAGAACATCCAAGGTTTTGCTGAAACTTTCCTAGCAAACCCAAATAAGCATTTGGAGTGGTTGGTGGACTCTGGAAACAGAAATAGATTTTCAAGAACTTCGTTTCTGCTCATAGTATTGCAAGCTCTGCTTATTCCTACTGAAGGTGTGCCCATCTTTGCATCTATTTTTTGCCATACCATTTCTGGTAGCACTTATCTTAGTTATAGTAATAAATCTGCACTAAGTATTTACTTATTTGGTTTCACTGAGAATGTTGGTATTTATTGATTATTATTGTGACATCTGAAAACAAAATGCCTTATTTACTCTGATGTGATTTCCTGCCCATTCAGCTAGTTATTAGCATTCTTTTGAAGGAAGAGTTAGTAGCATCCTGACTTTTGAAATTAAATTTGATGTCAGAAACCCAGACCCTCCCCTCGCCCCCTGGGGCACACACATGCTAGTGCATTTGATGATTCTTTCTAATGAATTCCTATTATCTGGAGGTGTGTGGTAAGATAACCACACAGACTAATTACTTTTTTTCTTCTCTCCAGTTTTGGACAAGCAAGTGAATCTGTGGCAAGCTTGTTTGCCAGCCCTGAAAAATGAATGGTGTCACATACAGCCAAAAGATGATTACATTGGTGATGAGGTATTACCGATTTACTCTAATATCTTATGTTGCACTATTTGATTATTTACCAATATTTAGGTACCATACCTTTTGTTTTGTGTTATGCAGATCAGCATTGACAAGCTTGAGAAGTGCAGCATGGAATTGGTGAAACATATTTTCAATAATGACACGGATGCATTGAATGCTAGAATTCTTGTCTGCATATTTTGGGGTCTGCTAAGGGTGCAGTCATCCTATATTAAGCAGAATTCTATGGTGTGTTACTGCTAACCATAAAATCTTCATTTATTTTTATAACTTGTAACTTCTGAGAGTATCTCATGTTCTATCCCCAATTTCTGGTATATGCAGATTGATACTGGTGGAAAAACAATGCTTGATGATTTGTTTTTCTTCTTAGTCACATCACCTGGCAAAAGTATCTTTCAGAAGCACCGGCAGCATCTCATGGTTAACTGCACTGGAGCACCTTTTCAATTTATCTCGAAGTACTTTGTGGATGAAGGTTTCTATAATTACTTTCTATCTTCAACTGAATTTATTGTGTTACTATACAAGAGCTAAAAATGTGATGGATGAGAAACTTTAGACATTTTCTTCTGGTCTTATACTCTTGCCTGACCTTCATGTTTGCCTTCATAGTTTATTGGTGGCTACTTATTAGTTAAGTTGTTGTTTGGTTACTCTTCAAGTCTTTTCGTACATCTCATTCTTATTTCTAGCAGTTTACCCATTCCTTTCCTTTTGGACATTGTTTATGATTTATATATTTTAAATTCTGATGTAGGTTTATCAGCTGAAGTTCAAGTGGAGAGTCTTCTTGTGCTTGCTTCTATTTGTTCTACTTGTGCTTTATCTGAAAGTAGTAATTTGGATGAGAGCTTATGTATGCAGCTTCTGCTTGGTTTCCCTTCTCTTATTGTCCCCCTGTCTCATGAAAACAAGGTATGAATGGTGCTCTGTTACAAGTTCTATTACTGTGGCAATCTGTGAGCTAGTTCCTTTTTGAGCTTACTGCAGTTCTCTTGGTTAGTGTATTGAGTATGTTTGTTTTCTTATATTGTAGGATATACGGTCCTCTGCTATTAAATGTATTGAGGGGCTATCTTTGGTGTGGCAGTGCTTGAGCGCTTCTCTATCAAGAAATGGTCTGCTAGCCTTCTTTTCATATTTATTTCCAACTTGAGGAATTTGACATTAATCTTTAACTGTAATTACTTATCTACAGGAAGCAATGGAAAATTGCCTAGATGCATGTCGTCTCCAACCTTCGGTGTTTTTCTTGAGTCTTTGGCTAATCAAAAGGCCATGATATCCTCAGATGCAAGATTTCTACCTGCATATATTTCGTCAATGCTTAGCCCAAGTCAAGATCTGCTGGTTCCTGAAAACCTTCATGAAAGGTTATCCAGTCCCTTTCTTCTGGAAACCCCTCATATTTTATTGAATGTACATTGTTGTTTTGTTCCACATTAAAATTCTCGCTCCGGACAACCTTAAAGGCTGTATTTGTCATAGGTCAGTTTTTTAATCAACTTTGGTGGGTGTATGTTCTTAAAACCAATCCCGAGATAATATCCTCTAGCTTGAATTACCAGCGGACTGTTTAAATGGTGAAGTGGGCATGCTATAGGAATTTCATCTGGCAAATCAAATATATGTAATTTAAGTGTGGTAACAAGAGAGAAAGTGGAGCGATCAGAAATAGTGCATTAGCATTCCGAGGAGAGGTGAGGGTTTGCCGAATATATACATTCTCTGTGTGGAGCATTTGAGTCTGATTAACTAGGAAGGTGGTGAATGCTGCAACTTTTTTTATGTGAGGCCAACCTCTCAAGTGTTCCTATCTTTTCTGAAGTTTTCTGCATGCTGTGCTCTACATTTAATAGGAGAAATTCCCATTTTGCATTATCTCCAGTCTTTTACTTGTATGGTAATGGGAATGTAAGCTAACTCGTGTGGTCGCGTCTATTTTCAGATTTGACCAGCCAACAAAAGATACTATCATTCATTTCATCCTGCGCTCTGCTATGAAGCTCTCTCCTTATGGAAAGGTCAGTTCTGCAATGTTGAGTCAAGTCAGTCCAGCTTGATATGGCACACATATTGTACAACAGAGTAGCAGGCCTCCCACCCCACAAAATCCACCCACCCCATCCCAGTCATTACCACACAAAAAAAAGGATAATAAATATGCATGTGCTTTTTGATGTTAGGTTTGGATAACAATTTATATTAAAAATTATTGCAGTTTATGGTTCTGTCTGCCCTGAAAGGAGTAGGAAGCATCTTATTTGAGGCAGAAGAGGTGAAGTCTTTGTTCTTGTATCTTCTGGACCGTCGTAGTCAGCATCAGAATGGGCATGAATCTAAGCAGATCTTATCTGCCCATGAAATACAAATCTTGTGCTTGCTTTTGGAGGTAAATATGTTATCATGTCTGTATATCTATTGAAAGGTCTTATGTGTCATCCAGCAGGACTGCCTCTATACATATCTGTTGCTGGTGAGTTAATTTCTATTATTCTGCAGGTTTTATTCTCAGTGTCAGATCGAACAAATTTTGATTTTGACATGTTTGAAGCTCTATTGAAAGCTTTAAAGGTGAGCAAAACTTTAATTCTGTTCAAATTCCAAATTTATCTACTGAAATTAACTCTGACATTATGCAACTTCAGGTTGATGGTTTGTCTCCAGAAGATCCTGCTGTTGTCAAGCCATGTCTAACTGCCCTGCAAAATCTTCAACCAGCATTCTTTGAAAATTTGCAGACTGATACTAAGGTTCATTTTTGCGTTATAATTTTTGAAGTTATATTGGCTTCTTCATTTAAAAACTCTCCGTTCAGTGATATTTCAGTTATTTGCACGTTTAAGTGGAATACGGGAGTAATATTGAATGGTCTAGTTTTATTGGGGAGTATGCACTGAAGTTCTGCCAGCTAAGCTTCATTAAGCGCACCAACAGAGGCAGCATGTAATAAATTGAAGTTCTGCAAAGAAGATGATATTGCTAGCAGTAGTGCATGGTCTTTCACTCTGCCTAATCATGGATGTTAACCAGATTGGTTAGATGTGCGTCCTGCCTTTAAAGAGAAGATTTATCAATTTGTTTACAGCGATGCTATGATTAGCTTATGGAATATGCGTTTACTGATGCCAATAGTCAATCATCATCTTTGCTGACTTTGTGCTGAACTCTTGATTGAACAACAGCAAATAGATCGTCAATGTCAGACCCAAACTCTTTACATATAACTATCTCATTTCCTGGTGTTGATCAGCACACTAAACAAATTTTTTTTTGCATGCTGTCGTGTGCTAGAGCATTCTTATTTAACTAGTTGGGACTATCTTCTTTGGCATGTGTTTTGATCTCAAGTTGTATATATCATCTTTCACATGCATATTTTTTTCTTTGAGATGTGATTTATCTCAATTTGTATCTGCTTATATTTTTTTCTCTGCCCTATGTATGACTTTTTCTTCACATACTAGTAGACCAACTAAACTTGAAGATATCATAATTGTATTGGTCTCGTACTTTTGCAGGAAAAAGTATTTGGGCTCCTTATTTCTATATTTCGAGCCGGGAACTTTGAAATTCGAAATGCCACACGAGATGCTCTACTGCGAATTAATGTTTGTGTCCATATCCCTCATTCTATTTTTATTTATTTCTGTTTACTTTTTTAAGGTAAGAAAAAATGCGTCTCCAAAGGTCTAAGTGGAACTTTTAATGTAGGAAAAAGTCTATATGACACCCTAAACTACGGGGGTGCATTTAATCCACCCCTTGAACTACAGAGCCGTCTAACTTAACCCTTGAACTATGCAAAACCGTCTACTTAACACGCTGAGGTGGTTTTGCCCACGTGGCAGATGATATAGCGACATCATGGCGGATGACTTGGCAGAGCAGTCCCACTTTCTCTTTTCCTTCTTCTTTCCTCGTTCTGTTCATGTCGGCGCCCTGTCTCCTCTTTCTCCCTCCAGCAGCTCGTCCCCTCCGCCGCTGCAACCATCCTCTCCTGCTTCCTCACCCTCCACTTTCTTGGTGGCTATCCATTCAACGAGCACCTGCATGGCTGTGGCCGGCGGTGGAGCAGTTGTCAACTCTACCTCCCTCGCAGGCATTCATGATTTGCTCATCGTCAAAGTCCCACTCATTGTTCTTGGTGGCTGAGCCACCGCTGGGTCCCGTAGCATGCATGCTGAAACAGTCGACATTCGTCATCTTTGCAGTTGCCTCTGCCAATGTATTAGTTGCAAATCAATTTTTTTGACTGATCCAAAAGCATGGAGGTGTAAAGAGGATCTCTCTCAAATGAACTGCTCGCAATGCAAATTAGACTATTGGAGAAGTATGGACTTGATTACCGTAGAATATTAGATGGATGCATGTCCAATTTGGGGGAGCCGACGAAGGGGCTATTGGGTGGAGGTGGGAGTCATAGAAGATGGTAGGGAGTAGAGCATTGTTGTGGTGCTCTGCCACGCGGCCATTGAAGACAAGGCAACAACATAGAGAAACGGAGGGAGGGTATAACATCCTAGCTTGTTAGGAATATAGGCGCGTGCGGGTTAGATGCGCGGACATGTGGCACATGGGTTATGTGGGCCCAGAATGGACACAAAGCATGACATATGTGTCGGCACTAGACACACGATCGTGTGCCAAGAGGGGAAGATCCTAGTCATTTGCCCCAGTGTGGGTATGTTGATGTTGGATCAACAAGGACGTTGGGTCCTTGGATGGTGGGTGTATGTGATATCCTAGCCCATTAGGAAATGTGCCCATGGTGGCCCATATGTGTGTGTGCCAGCATGGTTGGGATAGTCTCACCTTGCTAGTTTAAGTGGTTGCACGCCAACATATAAACTCAAGTGTTCCATTGGTAGCAACTTCGACTAGCCTTTTGCGTGAAGCGAGGACACAAACGCAAGAGTTGCTATGTGCGCATGGCTACCCAGTGCAGGGTTAGTTTTAAGCCAGTTTGGAACCTGATGCGTTACAGAGGGAGACTGTCATGTTGGCCTTTGCTGAGTCATCCAACATGTTGTGGCCATGTCAACCTCCCCGTGCACAAACCGCCTCCAAAACCACCTTAGAGGGTTAAACAAACGGTTTTGGATGGTTCAGGGGCTGGAGTAGATGCACCCCCAAAATTCGGTTTTGTAGTTCAGTGGGTCATATAGACTTTTTCTCTTAAGTTATGTACTGAAAATTGATGTCCCATGCATTGGAACCATTTGCAGATCCTCAGGTTGTCATCTTTCTTCTGATTATTTTTCCTTCATTTCTTTTTCTAGATCTATGCTTTTCTTTTATTTATTCTTGCATTGACAGAGAGATATAATCCCCTGTAAATCATATTTTAAATCTTTTGGCTTCAACAACAGTTGTCATTGTTTCAGTAAGCAAACTGGCGAATTCATTACCCAGATATTGTAATACCATTTCTTTTCTTCCTTTTCTTCCTTTTCTTTTGAACACAAAGAATTGTTCACAAATTCTTTAAGAATAGGTTCACAAATATGCACTACAGATGAATGGATTATTTTTAGGGTTACTCTTTAGTTAATGCTTAGCTGATTACTAATTTAACTCATGACAGGTTCATGCCTCCACTGCTGTGAAATTTATTGAATTGATTGTAACGGAAGGTGATAAAAAAGGAAATCCAAAAAGAATAAAGAGAAAGGAGAATCTTAATCGTGATGTCTCTAACAATTTTGAAGATTATTTTGGAGAAAAACCTATGGCTTCTGTTCTTGTTTCTCTTCTGGATATTCTGTTTCTTAAGAAGGATACGAATCAAAGGTTTGTTACTATAGAAGCACTTCAAATTAAATAGATAAATAAATCATATGTTGTATATGTCTGATATGTTGTCACTTTCCATGCAGGATATGTTTACTCCAACCACTTTGCCAGATTCTATCAAAACTTCTTTCTGATCAATGGATTTCAGGGATAGTTTGTCAGTATAACAAAGGCCATGATGCCTCTTCTGAAACTCTTGATATACCCAGTTTTGTAAAAGAAGCCCAGCAGTTGGTACTACTGATTCTCAAAGATATTACTGATACACTGCAGTTGGGTCACCAAGTAATCCACTACACTCATATTTAACCTCTTACTTCAACTATATTCTATATAAAAATGTAGTGCTTTATTCAATTTATTGGTTTTGATTTTCATGGCTTACATCTGTTTCTGCAGGATGAACTGTTCAACAGTGGAAATGTGAATCTCCTTATCAATTGCATAAGGTCTGCTAAGGATGTCAGGACTCGTAATCATGGATTTTCATTGATTGCATCTTTGGCAAAGGCTTTCCCACAACTGGTTTCAGAAAGTATTGTTGATTTGTTTGTTGCTATTGGCGATGCGGTGAAACAGGTTTGTGTAATTTTCTGGGGGCAATCTGATCCTAGTGCAGTTTGTTGTCTATAGACCTCGTTCAGAATAACTGGAATTCCTTTTTGAAGGATTTTTTTAGTTTTTACATTTATTATTTTGGGGACCCATATTTAATAATATTTGCTAACCAATTCGTAGCACCATAGAAACTTTGCCTAGCTTGTTTCTTTCAGTACTTGTCGATTTTTAAAATAAAATCGAGTTAATACTATTTTAAATTTCTTTGTAAAATTAATGCTAGTCGGATCCTTATTTAGTTTGTTCTGAGCACCTTTAATATATTTTCTGGCTTTCAATGTTGAAGGATGATAGCCATTCACAACGTGTTATGGAGGATTTATTATCTGTTCTAGTCCCATGTTGGTTATCAAGGACTGCAAGTATCGAAAAGCTTCTTCAGGTTCTGTATTTTCCTTTGAAGTTCTCTGTGTGCTTTTTATTTTCCTTTGAATGTAACAAGAGTTACTCCTTTGAATGTAACAAGAATTACTGGACTATGCATATTAACGTTGATGCAGATATTCATTAAAGCTTTGGCTGATGTTGCCGAACATAGGCGCCTGACCCTCATGATGTACCTGTTGAGGTATTTTCTATCCTATGTTCATCAACGTTATCATATTTTTATTCTGGATTGTTTATCAAATTCATTTATATTGTTTTCAGGACATTAGGAGAAGAAAATAGTTTGAGTACTGTGATCATGCATCTATTGCACTCGTTGATTTGCCGGGTTTCACATTCTCTTTTGAAACACCAGGAGAGCCATCACACCCTATCCTTGAGTGCCATGTCACAAGAGTGGGAATATGGCTTAGCAGTCAATATGACGGGCCAATATTCCTATAAACTATGGTTTCCTTGTCTGTGTAAGCTACTCCAAGAAATCAGGGTGCATCAGAAAACAGATCTGCTTCATATGCTGCATTTGGCGATTCAGTTTATTCTATTTAAGCTGCAAGACACAGAGTTGATTTTTGAGCTTGAATCTGAGGAAGCTGCTAATTCTATCCAGGTATTTCATTTGGTTAAAATTGCGGCTTTGTTGCTGTTTTGTTGTTCTTTATTGCCTTCCTTTTCACCTCCAGGTGCCTCGATTAGTTGTAAAAAGGGTTGTTTTATGCGTTTCTACATCAGATAATTTTGTATTGCTCTCGAAAATATGTTATGCTTGATTTTTATATCTGTTATATTCATTTGGTTGTTATAGAATTCTCTTGGAACACTTATGGAGGAAGTTGTCTTGTGCACTGTGTCTGTCAGAGACAAAAAAGCGGACATTTGTGGTGATATTCTAAAGGAAGTCCAAAACTCTGCAAATACTATTCTGAAAATAATTACAGGATGGATGCATGCTTCAACATATTTCAAAGGCATTACTCAGTTGTTAGAACATCCAGAAAGTCTTGTGAAAAGAAAGGTAGTTTTTGGTTAAGCTACCTTTGTTATATATGCCATTTTTGTGATTTTCGTTGATAAAGTTCCTGAAAGCCAACTTTTGCCATATTTGATGCAATCTATGTGTAATTTCCTAAACAGACACTTGGAATATTGTGCGAAACTGCAAGGGCGAATAGCTTGGTTCAGAACAAACAAAAGAAATCAAGAAAACTGAAGCATAGCTCTCTGTCTACTGCCCTCCAAGTGGACAAGAGCTCTGGCCCTTATTTCAGCGAGTTGTGCTTTAAGATTCTAGAGTTGATTGACAGAGGGGTTGATTCAGACACATCAGTGAAAATTGCTGCTATTTCTTCACTCGATACACTGGCGAAAGAATATCCCTCTGAAAATCCTGCATATAGCAAGTGCCTTGCAACAGTCATTAATCACATCAGCTCTGGTGATGCCGTCACTTCTTGTGGGTTGATTAATACTGCAGGTTCTCTGATAAATGTGCTAGGCTCAAAAGCATTACCTCAGCTCCCACTTATCATGAAAAACATGCTGCAAATATCACATCAGGTGTCATGTTGCCCTAGTGGAAAATATGCTCACGGTTCCACTATAACTGATGCCACCTTTTCTAACCAATCTATAACTATGTTGCTATCTGTATTTACAACTATTGAGGTGATTGTCCAAAAGCTTGGCGAATTTGTTAGTCCATATTTGGAGGGAATACTGGATCTTGTGATACTGCATCCTGAATGTGCTTCTCAAATAGATGGAAAACTGGATGCAAAAGCAGCAGATGTTCGGAAGCTACTGACCGAGAAAGTTCCAGTATGTTACATCTAAACCTATCTTGAATTGTTTTCTCTGTTATATGATGGACAATAGATGTGCTTTGTGCTTGAATCTAATCAAATTTTGGTATTGTAGGTTCGGCTTATTCTTTCACCTTTACTGAATTTGTACTCCAGTGCTACCAAATGTGGAGAAGCAAGCCTGTCATTGGCATTCGAAATGCTTGCATGCCTAGTTGGTACAATGGATCGGCTGGCTGTAGGAACTTACCACACAAAAATATATGAACATTGTTTAATAGCTCTTGATCTCCGTCATCAACATCTGGACTCTTTGAAGAATATAAATTTAGTGGAACAAAGTATTATCCATACCATTATCACTCTCACAATGAAGCTTACTGAGTCCACCTTTAGGCCTCTTTTCCTTCGTACTCTTGAGTGGGCAGAGTCTGAAGTTGATCAGTCCACATCAAAGAGAAGCATGGACCGTGCAATTGTTTTCTACAAGTTGGTCAACAAGCTCGCCGAACAACACAGGTATCTGTATCCGTAGTGTATTGCAAATAAAATTCATCAACCACTTTCATGCTAGATTTTTTTTGCTGCACATTGCTAGTCTGATGGAACTTCTTTAAACTGTAAGTACTGACTTTGTCATTACTGCATATATGTTCATGTCGTTATGTATATTTAAAGTGTTGACATGATGGGGCTTGTTTATTCTGATATGTTAGGAATTGGTTGTTTGGTACGGAATGTGCCTGTGTACAACGCACACCTGTTAATCACCTTGCCCTGTCAGCAATCCCAACAGTGAACCCCAACTCTGATAATAAATTTGTAAAGAAATACATGGCGACTAGAAGCAAAATACAGAAGGTATAGATTGGTTGTGGCCATTGTTTCTAAAAAACAGCAGTGACTGGTATACCAGAAGAATCCTAGTTGAGGTGTGACATTGTATCTCAATGATGTGTTTTCGGTTAGCTTGTATATTTGTGACCGAGCTGAGCAGATTCCACACCAATTTGGGCAGTTTGTTGTTCTTTGATGTGAAGCAAGAGTTCCATAATACTGATGTAAATATTTTGGAAGAAATTATGCCAGGGTAAATCAAGCCAGTTTTCTACTGGTTTGTGGCTTGTTGCTGTTAGGTGTGTGTAAATTTAGCTAGCCGCTAGGGCTTGTGCATACCTATTAGTAACGGGCACTATCCAGAAAACTTACCTGGGGGATGGGCAGGCATTGCCCTTAAATGGGTTTTCAAACCTGTCATGATTATGATTTGCTGGCATTGGCTTGTTCAACGTTGCCTTGTGTTAATCTTCTGTATTTCTCTCATGTTATTGATCAGCAAATAAGTTTACTGCTCTTAGCTACTTGCCACTGAAGCATGCCATTGATAACTACCTGTTGGTGTGTATTTTTTCTGTACCTTACTCGTCATTTGTCTTGGAAGGTCCTTGTTTACACCTTACTTCAAGTACCTACTTGAGGGATCTGTACAATATCTATCAGAAGATGGTGCTTTGATCAGTTCCAAGCAAAAGAAGAAGGCTAAACTTGGAGACGATAAGCCAAACATAAGGATAGTTTATCGGGACAAAAACTCTGGAATTTGAGAGCTCTAATATTGAAATCCTTACACAAGTGCTTTCTCTATGACAATGATCAGAAGATCCTTGATTCCTCTAATTTCCAGGTTAGTTCCTAAGTACTATATGAGGTTAGGTGTTCTTACCTGTTCACTTTCATATCTAGCATACTTTTGCCAGCCACCAGTAAAGAATATGTGCAAGGCAAGTGCCCTTTTGTCTTATTTCAGTGTCATAATCAGGTGTTAGAAAGGGTATCCTTTAGGTTCAGCCCTGTTTGCTGAAATATTTCTTACGCTCTTGCCCCATTTACTTTTTCGCCCTTGGTAATATTTTCTTTCTCTTTGATTGTAACATTTTGTTATCTTGGCTGTTTGCAGATTCTTTTCAAACCCATTGTTTCTCAGTTTGTTGTGGAACCGCCTGAATCTCTTGAATTAGTTCCAGATGCTCCGTCAGTTGAAGAAGTAGATGAAAGTCTTGTTTTGTGCTTGGGACAAATGGCAGTGACTGCGCGTTCAGATGTTCTGTGGAAACCTCTTAACCATGAGGTAGGAACCAAGCAATATACCAGTAGTTCATGAATTATAGTTGCACTAACTAAACTAATTCATGGTTCTTCAGAGATTTCTGAATATTTGAACCAGAGGCCAGGGTTGTAGTTCAGTCCTTTTTGTGATCTCATGCTAACTGACTTAATTTTCTCATTAAAATGCAGGTGCTGATGCAGACAAGGAGTGATAAAATTCGCCCTAAAATGCTCGGCCTGAAGGTTGTGAGGTACATGGTCCAACATCTGAAGGAGGAATATGTCGTTCTCGTCCCGGAGACCATTCCATTCCTTGGCGAGTTACTCGAGGATGTTGAGCTTCCTGTTAAAACACTATCCCAGGAAATTTTGAAAGAGATGGAAACCCTCAGCGGTGAGAGCCTGCGGCAGTACCTGTGATATCTCTAGAATCCTTGCGTCAGTGAAGTGAATCTTACGCAATTCCTGTGGTAGATACTTCAAACCTGTGTGTTGTATGCAAGTTAACGCTTCGATGAATTGTCTGGACTATAGAAATTTTCCCGTGTGTACTAGTGCACCGAGACATTCATGGTCCATGATGACCTTGTTATTCGTTGTTTCGAACGTTGCCATGCAGCCATGGCATTATATTAAAACACCGACATGTAAACATCACGTGCCTAGTATTGGATGTCTATAATGCCTGTTCAATTGCTGTACTGTCAGAGTGTCAGTGTGACTTTTGGGGAGATGTGCACCATGCACGGCGGTAAGCACGTGGCCAGGAACAGAAGCACATGGAGAGTCAAGTCTTCTGAAATTCTGTAGATATTTTAGTAAGTTCTCGGTAAATCCAGCTGTATTATTTAGGTTATGTTTTTGCTGCGGTGAGATTGCCGGAATTGTTTACACGGCATGCCTTGTTCGCATCACTATATGGGTCACGCGGAATCGGTTCCTGACACTATCAGATGCTAAGATGAACATGAGGCCACTTGCTGGTGGTACAACAGCCTGATCTCTTCGACTGTGACATGTCTCTTTCACACACTGGACTTTGAACCCAGATTTGGCCGCAAACCCTGTGAAATTTTTGGAGCAGGCAGTAAAAGCATTACACTCTAGTTGTCTTGTAGTGTTCAATTGCATCTAGGCCGAAAATGCAATTTCAGACTTGGTGAATCATCTTTTTTTTTGAATTAATAGTAACTGTGGTGCAGTCAGTAATCACGAATCTACGTTTAGTATACAAATTTGAGTTCCAAAACAAAAAGGATATGCAAATTTGATGCTGAAATCAGATACCTAGCATTAGCAAAGCTTTGAAAGGACATGGTAGGGTAAATTCAACATGGCAGGTAGTCGTGCTACAGAGGACTGAGGTGACATATTTGGGTCCGCAAAAAAGAGAGCGGTTGAGGCCAGCAGTCCAACAAGGCAGAGATGTTGACAAGATGTCACTGCTTAGTGCTTCCAAAAGGAGCGACACACTTCACTGCTTGCTCACTCGGTGCCCATTTGAAACCAGGAGTTACATATGAAACGGTTCAATTCCCATACGAACCGGGGAAAAATAAATCCGCTTTTCAAACAGGGCATAATGTGTTGAGTGTGGAAAGATGAATCGCTGATAACTGGGAATGAAGGGCAAACCTTAGACGGGCAATAACCAAGGAGAGGCCTGGGATATTTTAACCAATCATTCTCTTCAGCTGGCAGTACGAGCACACGCGTCATTAGAGCCATCTTTTCAAATCACACTCTTTATATTTTCATATAGAGTCTCTAAAATATTTCTTCTTCATATCTTTTTGCACTCTAACAGACTCCATACTCCGACCTCTCTCTTCCACACCACCTCCCTTTCCTCGTGCCCTCCAGTCGGGCTCCCTCCTGCTCCTCCTTGGCTCTATTGGGCAGCACTCCCATCCGCAGCCGCCAACCCCTCCCCGCCACTCCCCTCTCGCTCCTCGTTGACTCCAGTGGGCAGGCGGCCCATGACCCCTCCAACCGCTTTTCCCTTCCGCTCCTTGTTAGTTCCATCGGGCAGGCCAGCCTCCAACCCCTCCCCACCATGCTCCCAGATCCAGAAGAGGAGGAGACACTGCTAGTCGTCAGGCACGGCGGAACGAGCACCAAGATGGCGAGACGGGCTGGCCGAGCACGGTGGGAAGCACGGTGATGAGAGGAGGAGGCCGGAGAGGGGAGAGAGATGGGGAGGGGACGAACTTGTCGATCTCGAGGGCACCGCCGTTGTTCGTGTGGCGGGATTGAACGTTCCTGGGGAGGTGGTCGTTGCGGGATGGGGAGCCAGACTCGCTCGCCGCAAGTAGCGAGCCCCGAGTGGAAGGGCTGGATATCGAGCTGGCTCGATCTGGCTTGACTCGACTCGTGAAAACTCATTAAGAATGCGTCTTGGGTTAGCTCAGCTCATTGTTGAGCTCAAGCTGCTTGTGAGCAGCTCACGAGCCAAGACCAAAGCCGAATCAAGCTGAGTTGATTCTTCATGATCTGGCAGCAATGCTAAATTAGAGATAAGTGAAACACTATGTAAATGAACTTCTCAAAACCAAATTAGTTTGAAGACAACACATAAAACCATTATAAAGGTTCCATAAGGCATAATGACTCAATTTCCATACAGAGTTTAGAGCATATATAATTACAGGTACTAAATCTAAAGCAACATAGCTAAGAGGGTTTTAAATAGGCACCAGCTATGTTTTTCTACGTCAAAGCCAAGAGATACAATTCCTTGCATATATAATAGTGCCAGTCAAAAGAAGCGCAAATGAGGGCCTTGTTCTGTGCCTTGTGTTAGGGCTAAGCTGTCTCTAGTTCAATTGAAGTGAGTTTTAACGAGCTAACAAGCAACTCGCGAGCTAGCTCAACTCGGCTCGTCAAATTAACGAGCGAAAAAGGGAGCTCGGCTCCGCTCGTTAATTTTAAGAGCTGAGCATGAGCCGAGCCACTAACGAGCGAGCCCAAGTTAGCTCATGAGCTTCGAGCTTTTTTGCTAGGCCTACCGAGTGGCGGAGGGAGGGGGTAGTTGATGAGAATCGCCCTACGAAGCATGATGAGAATGGGCCAAGTAGCTCAAACACACCACCTACACATGTTGGATCAATGACAAGAGCTCAACTTAAAGCTATCCAACATGAGGTTTGAGGGTAAGGACTTGGAGCATGTTCAAAACAAGCATTTCAGTGGTTTCCAGGAAATGTCGGAGTCTCCGACATCTATTCCGGAGCTTCCGACTTCCCAAAACCGGAGACACCGAGTTTCCCAAACGAAGCAGCTTCCGAGTACAGAAGGCAATCCCGGTGCTGCCGACTTCCAAACCTGGAGTCACCGACTTGTCTGTCTGAACTGAGATATTTCGGTTCTTTTTACTGTTCCAAACCGACTACTGTACTGTAGCACGTGCACTGTAGCAACCGACGTACTGTAGCTACTAGTTGATATTTTAGTTTTTGTTAACTTAAGCCTTAAGTCACTAACCTCTATATATATGAGGTTGCTTCCTATGTAACAAGGCTAGCGAAGAATTTCAGAAATAAAGAGAACACTTGTTCCTCTAGAGAGTGAGCCATTTTCACCTCGAAAAGACTTGGGTGTTATTCTGAGTTGCTACTCCGTTGTTCTTGTGATTACTTCATGATTGCTTGAACACGTTGCGCCACGTCAGTGAGTAACAAAAGGTCAAAGTGTGGTTGGATGAATCGAGTGTTGCAGGCTTCCGTAATCAAGACGGTGGTTGGCTATGTCATTCATCAGGCTTCACAGGCTAGTTATCCCCGGATCCTACGTCGTAAAAATCAGGCAAACTTCGGGATCGATCATCCTCCTCAGGGTGATCCACATCAGTAGTGGGATGGCAAGAGTGATGGAGAGGCTGTTGGACGGTTTTTTTTTGTCTTTTACTATTTTTTGGCTATAAAGAGTAGGATAAGGAGGCTTCTGGATATGCTCTTCCATTGCTAACTACCTCGATAGTACTATCAGGCTCCATAAATCATATCATCTGGGCATAATTCCATCAGTCCACACTGTCACTCCAGGTAAGACCTACAAAATACAGTTAGAAAAATCATAGAGAGAAGCCTCATTCATCGAAAGCACCTGCATTATCTCTCCACAGGAGTTCCTCTTCAACTGCACGGAAAACTATACATATTCGTAGCCCCTAAAGTGTACATCATTCTCCAATTCCCTAATACAAACTCTGTATGTTTCAGAAAAAGAAATAGCATATCGATAATACACTTATAAATACTAATATTACCCTGCTAGTATAATAACACGACGCTTTCTAATTAGCAAGCTGGTAAGCCGCCGCATTTCGATCATCTTGCTATCTCTTCAAGCCTCTTGAGTATATGTTTGGTACCTGGTCTCAACGATGGTGAAGGGTTACAGCAAGCCGTTGCCAACTCAAAGAACGCATTAAGATTCTCTTCCTTCCCTGACTTCTTACTTTGTTTGATCAGCTCAGAACCGAATGCATCCGATATCTTCCTCTCTAGAACCAAATCTTTGAAAGATGCAGGCAGATGAATGTCGCGGTCATTTGGCAGGCTATCATTTGTTGCCTCCTTTTGAGCAAGCATCTCGAGCAGAATCACGCCCAAGCTATAAATATCACTCTCCCTTGTGACCTCCCTCATCTTGATCAGCTCAGGAGCCTTATACCCTGTACTGCAGATGTTTCAAGCATATCTTGTGCAGCAGCAGGATTCAGTAGAAGGTAGAGGCCAAAGTCTGATATCCTGGGCTGGAAATCAGCATCCAGCATAATATTGTTTGCCTTCAGGTTGCCATGAATGATTGGTTTCTGCGATCCTGTGTGAAGGTGGTCCAGTCCCTTGACAATGCCAACAGATAACTTGCAAATTATCTCCCATCTCTGTGAATCATTGATTCCCTCTGCAGGTAAAAAGAAAAGGCAACGGTCAGAAAGTGCAGAAAATGCATACGGTTCATGATTTAGAGGCCATCATGATCTAAGATCTGACAGTAACAAGCCAGTAGGTCCAGCATAAAAAATCACCCATTTTCAACTAAATCATGTACAAACTTAAAACCAGAAAAAGTATACCAAAATGGCTGCAAGCTGAGTTGAGGTCAAGCTTGGGAGCACAAAATCTGTAACTGGATTCAAACCAGAAACATGTGGTTAGGTAACCAGCTTGAAACCACACAATAAAGAACTGTCCTTTTTAAACCTTGACCACGATCACCTACAGATGCGTCAAAAGTTATTGGCAACAAAAGGTCAAAAAATGCATAAATCGTATTGTGTAAAAGACAATTATGAATTATCATCTTTGCAAGTCTTCCTCTATGTGACCAATTAATGGATCAGCATATAAAACATACTCAGTAAGAGCATATGATTCAACAACTCCCTTGAAAACTAGAGCTGAAAGATGCAGGTAACGCAAACAGTTCAGAAGAAGCAACCACATAACGCCAGAGTCCGGGAGATCAATAAAGTCTTCCTTTCAGAAGAAAAATAATAATGCCAGAGAGTAGTCTTGGAGACACATCCTATAAGGATGCATTTCTCTTTAATAAAAGAAAATAGCTATGCTCGGAAAGAGGTCTTTCCACGAAAGCATTGTTTTGATATAACTAAACCACACAAAGCAACACACAAAAAAAGAAGAAAAAGAATGAGGTCGCTACAGGTGATCGAAACATGAAAATAATGCTTTGTGAAGTGTCCAAGCTAACAACCCCAACCAGTAAAAGTTCACAAATAACTTTATGAGCTATTGAGCTGTCCCTTGGTCTGGCTAACCTCATGACAAGAGCACGAAATGTAACAGTGAAGACACATGGCTAAAAGTAACAAAACCCACTCTGGAAGGCTGTTACAGAGCACCCACCACAACAATTTGCTCAATCCTTGCAACATTATTGCCTGGAACGCTTTTTATCAAAAGAGCAGATCAATTGATCAAATAAACTAGAGCTAAATTTCAATTTTTTCCCTGGTAAATGGGATGCCATGGCACATAAATTAGCAAATCTGCTAAAGTTCCAGTAATAATTAGACAGGCATTTTCGCATGATTAGTCTTATTCGAAGCTAACTTGGTTCGAAAGCAAAGCAAGAAAAGGATCTATACGCCGGCCTACCTTGCAAGAACCGCCGGAGCGAGCCGGCAGCGTAGAAAGGGTGCACGAGCAGCTTCTCCCCTCGCGGGCCGACGTAGAGCGCGCGGATCGGCACGAGATTCGGGTGCTGCACGGCGCCGAGTAGCCGAGCCGCCGCCGCCGCCTCCTCGGCGCCCGCGGAGCAGACCGGCCGGAGGAACCGGAGCAGCGCCACCGCCTGGCCGGCGCTCAGCCCGGCGCGGTACAGCGTGCTGTGCGCCGACTTGGCCACCACCTCCCCGGGCGCCTCCAGGATCGCGGCCACCGTGAGCCCCTCGCCGCCGCGGAACCTCACCAGCTCCTCCCCCGCGCCGGTGCCGTAAGCGCTAGACCCGGCCGCCTGTAGCCGGTCGGCCCTCGCCCCATGCGAGGGCAGCATGGCGCGACCGCGGCGGCGGCGCCGGCGGTGGCAGCGGATGAAGTAGCAGAGGAACAGGGCGACCGTGACGGCAAGGACCGGGAAGAGGATGGCATTGATGATTGTCCTTCGCATTGCTCCGTTCTTGGCTTGTGCGCGCTCTAGGTGGGCGAGACGGCGGCGTGCTTGCTTCCGGGGAACAACGGGGGAGGAATTCCTGAGGAATATATGGCAGGTTGGTAGGGTTTGGTGCTCTTGGGGGAAAGGTTTGTGCTTGGTCTTGTTGGGTGCTCTTCCTTTCCCTTACCCTCTTGATATGCTTTGCTTTGGTATTCTTTCCTCTCGGGTGGAGAACTCTGGCTTGGCTGCTGCCTCCTTTGTTCTGCGTGTGACTCTGTGTGAGCTATGGTGTTTGGAGGTGGAGGCTACCTTGAGATTATTGTCATCTTGAGAGGAAAGTATGTTTGAGAGGGATGGATCTTCTTTCCCCTTTGGACTCTGCGTTTCAGCCCTAGAACTGTACTCACTTGGTGAGTTGGTGATTGCTTTGGTTTTAGGCGTGCAAGGTTAGTTGGAACGTGCACATTGCACGACTATCAGTAGCATATTTTGAAACCTGTATGGGATTTGTCCTTTCAGGTATGAGAAGAAAGTACATGATCTCTCTTGCAATGCGTGATATATAATGTTCTGAAGTGTATGAATACTTGTTACCAACCGGCTATAGTTCCTCCTGTTGGCTTCTTGCCCAACACTTGTTTTCCCTTTAATGAAGTAATTTTTTACCACCATTTCATCATATCTCCTTCAGAATTTTAAAAGAAAAAGGTTACTTTTGCATTCTGGACAATGACACCTTCTGATGGCTCTTTCTCTAGCATCAGATGATGTGAGCCTTGCATCTGCCAGACTGCCATCCGGTGACCCAATCAATCCCACTCCCACAAGCCATCGATATGTAGGAAAATGGCTTTCGGTTCATGGCACGCAGTGCTTTCTTTGTGAATGCTGTTGTGTTCGGTTGAGAAGACAAATCTACTTGATTTTGCTGTTGTGCGGTTGCGCACGAATTAATTCCGGTCACAACTCACAAATCACAAGAATGTTCCTGATCTGATACTCCTATATCGTTGTGTAGTGGAACAAGCTCTATCCTTGTTTTTTAAACTTCCTTTTTTTCACGAACCCCGCCTGTGTATTTATACTGTGAAGCAAGCGCGCGTACACCTAACTAATATTGTCAACTTTGTGATACGTTACCAACGCCAACGTGCGCTTATGTACGTATACCGCCGATAGATACCATACACCGGCGAGCAAAGGACATACGACAAACGCATAGGCGAGCATACATGCCATTTTTTAACTCTCTTCTAAGAAACTTCAATGAACAGTGCAAAAGAAAAAGAAAAGGAACTTCAATGATAGTGTACCCCGTGTTATTTCGTGCCTTTTAAGAAGAAACGATCACAAGTATCTTTTGAGCACTCTGCAATGTTTAGCGATCCCAGAGAAGTTCCAGTAGAATGGTCAGTAGCAATGTATTCCTGCTGCTGCGAACTGACTTTGGCTCTCGACACCGACGGCAAAAGCAGTGCCGTCCGAACGACTTCGGTTATTCGGTCAGTACTCAGTACGGTAGGCGACGTACGAACTGTCGAAGAGTTGACCCAATTGACGCCGACAGAAGCTACTGTGTGTATCAACGACTGCGGGTGCTGGTTTCATTTGTATTGTCAGGAAAGAAGAATAAGAAGGAGGAGGACAGGACGAGGCGCTGTTTCCTTTCGGCTGCGGGCGCCGGCCGGGCGGCCATCGGGCAGAGCGAAGAAGGATTTCCATGGTTCGCAGCGCACACAAGCGCACCAGCGTGCGCGGTCCGTGGGCGCGCGGTTCCCGGCGCGTAGCGTAGGGCGTCGGCCGGGTGACGCGCGCGGTGCCAGGCGATGCACGGCACGCCCGCGCCACGTCGCGGGAACGCGGGTTCACCCGTGGAAGGCGCCGTGCGCGGCGGGGCGGTGGCAGCAGCGGGTGGGAATGTGGGATGGGGAGGATCCGTGCCGATCGGACGGACTTATTGGGCTGTTGGCCACTGGGTTTCTCCAGTGGTGAAATGGAATAGCTTATTCGGCCCAATACTCCCTCAAACTAAAAACGAGTCGATATGAAAAACTGGATCAAATAATCTTTTATAGTAATTCTGTAGATGGTTTTACCTATGTGGCAGTTGACGTGACGCTTACGAAAGGTTGTTTTACCACGTAAAATGTCAAGGTGGCATCTCGACGTTTGAAAGAAGTCTTCTATAAGATATAAGTTATTTTTAAAATATAAATTCATGAGTAATTGTCACATTATCTCCATATTATATACCAGGTGTCAATTAAAAACTCATTATATAAATATTTTTTTACATATGATGCCATCTCCATATTATCCGCACAATGTCAATTAAAAACTCATTGTATAAATATTTTTCTCCATATAAATTTACGAGTAATTTTTACGTCATCTCCAAGTCATATGTCATGGTGTCCAAACTATCTACACATTGCCACATAGGTAAAACCACCTACAAAACCGCTCTAGGGGGTTATTTGTACTGGTTTTCATACTTCAGGATATGAATTGGCTTTTTTTAGTTTAGGTGAGTTTTGACCGAATAGGATAATTTTAGGTTGAAATTTGAACTTTTTTCTGGTAAAATGCATCAGGGTCGGGAAAAGTTTTGGTGCTCGGATTTAGGTTGGGCTACGGAAAATCTAATATTGGGCTTTGCAGAACCAAAGCTAGCACAGAACAGACCTTTGGGTTGACCGTTTCGTTTGGTTTGTCTTGGATCAAATAGTTTGGGTTGTCATATTCGGGTGACTTCCATCTGTGGAACCTCTCCAAAAAAAAATGGTTTATTAGATATATGCCATTGCAATTATGTTGATTTCGAAAAATTCCATTACAAAAACCTACCTTCGAGAAATGTCATTACTATTCTTATGTACTCTCCCGGATGCCATTACAACCACTTCAATCCATTTCTTGGGCAATATAGGCTCGTATTTCCTCTCGTATTTTCTAGGGACCAAAATGCCCCTATCCAAACGTGTTATGTGGCCAAACCAGACCCAATGCCCTCTCCAACATAGCTAGTTTGACCCATCCATTTTTCCCCCAACCCTAACCCAAGCTCAAAGCATCGTGGTGGTGACCGGTGGAGCAACCATGGATTGAAGCTCGAAGCCTTGAATCCATCCGTCTCCAAGTGTTTCTCCTTTATCTGTGTTGGCCGTGGAGGTCGACATGGACTCCCCAACCCTGAAATTGCCATCAATGTGAGGAAACCGAACCCTTTCTCTGAGATTTGTAAATCCCTTGGAAATGTTAGCTCGATTCGGTTTTTGAACCCTTTCATTTGTTGTATTTTCATTGGTTGTTGGTAGGTTCGAACAGATGAACATTTTTAGGGTAGATCTGGTTGTGGAGGCTTATTTTTTGAAAGAACCTGACGGTAGAAAGTCGTACTTGATGGGGAGGACTCTGAAATGGTATGTAGACGTAGAAAACTTCACTTTTGATAAGCTAACAACTTTGTTACTTAGAGAAGTGTGTGTAGGAAGCAATTAGACTCTAGAACAAGGAAAGGAAAAAAAGTTTCAACACAAGGCCAGAAAGCTACAACAAGGAAACCTACACCACAAAAGAAAGGAAAAAATGCACCATCTACTCCTATGTGTGAGACTTGTATAAGTTATGCATTTTGTGCTATGTGTTAAGAACATGTTAGTTATGCCACTGCTATGTGTGGATAACTTGTTAGTTATGCCACTACTATGTGTGGAGAACTTGTTAGTTATGCCACTTCTATGTGTTAAGAACATGTTAGCTATGTCTCTGCTACATGTGAAGAACTTGTTAGTTATGCCATTACTATGTTTTAAGAACTTGTTAAGCCATTGCTATGTGTGGAGAACTTGTTAGTTATGCTACTGCTATGTGGTAAGAAGCTATATGTTAATAACTTATGATGAAGCTATGTTGTCCTGTAAACTTGCTTTTCTGCTATGCTCCTTGAGCTTCTCATAAATCTGATTCAATTTCACTACCAAACCTAATACATCATTCACTCCTAACAAATAGGCTACAAATTGCTGTCAAAGTTGATGGAATTGACATTCCATTCACATTACAAATAGCACACTTTGCACATTACAAACTTGAAACATCATTTAGCCTTAACAAATAGAGCTACAATCATTAAAAACATGCTGAATGCAAAAGCTAATCCTAACACACTTCATTGGTTCACAAGTAGCACCATCTCATTGTTCTTGCTCTTTATTTCATTGAGAAAATCATGAGTTTTTGCATTCTGCCTTTTCAATTCAACAAACAGCTTCGAAATCTGACCATTTTCATCCTCTCTCTGCACCTCCATGCCTGATGTCTGCATCTCCATCTCCATGCCACCTCTGTGCACAAGATACTTCATGTAATCCTCCTCCCATTTGAAGAAGTGGCAGCAATAATAATGATATACATTCTAAAACAAATAGAAAGAAATGAAGTTGAATTAAATTGAACACAAATCGGTACGAATAGAGGGGATGGAGGGACACTAACCTAGACATTGTTCTCACACTTGTAGAAGATTTTGTCTCAATTTTTCACGGTTGTGCTTCACAGCTAGATGACAGGTAGGTAGCATGTGGGCCAATTGACTAGTGGAAGGTCTTTGCCGTCGCCAGTGCTGATGCACCGTCCGGAGGTAGAAGGGACATATGACTTCGACGGGCTCCACGCCACCCCTCTATTGTTGAAAGGATCAACGCTATCGACTGGAGGGGGTGAATAGGAGATTATCAAAAAGTGTAACCAAATCAAATCCTATGTATACTAATGAACAAGATATGCAAAATAAAGAAGTATGAAGAGATAACAAAGATCATAATCACACGTGAGACAAAAATTTATTGTCAAAGTTCGAGCCTTTGACGAGGCTCTACGTCTCCGTTGAGGAAACTTGATCCAACGATCAAAGCCGATACCAAAATATGCTCTTTCCCCAAGAGGCTTCCCAATACGAAGCCTCCCTTTTCTTATGGCAGCTCTTCACCTTACGGTCAGTGAGCTCCAAACACTCACAAACCGAATGAGACACTTCTCGCTTCTTCTTGAAGGCTCCCTACGACTCCTAGCCGTCTAGGAGACGCCAATCTCCAAGAGTAATATACTTCCGTCAGTTCGGCTTGGAGGTGAACTCTTGCTTGGTGCTTACCTAAGGCTCAATCTCTCTCTCTGAAAGATTTTCTCACAAAGAATGGAGCTTTGGCTTGCGGTACTGTGGTAGGAGGCTTAGAGAGCAGAAAATTAATCTTTTAGAGAGTTGTTATACAAAGAGGCTTGGGATATAAATAGTCAACCCCTAAAATACTAGCCCTTACGCAAAAAGCAGAAGAATTCAGGACTCCCGAATTTACAGAATACAAATAACAAATTAATATCACAATTTAAACCCTAAAGAAAGTTTGTAGGATACATAATTCACGTCTCATACACATGGTAATTAATTAATTTACAAGTAACATGACTCAAATATCGTTCAAAATCCAAAAAATAACATAGGATAACAGCAAAAACATATAAAATTATTCGAGATGGCAGCTACTAGCATCTCACAAAATCCATGTAAGAGCCACGTTCAACTGACAAAAGCAAACTATGCAACCAGAGTCACTTTCAACATTTTCAATGTCGTAGTATTCGTCTACACAAGGATCACTTGCAACATTTTAGGAGTAGAATTCTTGTGAGTAATTTCATACTTGCAAGATGATTTTTGAGCTCATCCCAATTAACTTAAGCAACTTAAGCATGACATGAGTCAAGAAATAAATTACTACACCAAATACATCCACAAAGTCACATGACATAGTATGAACATGAGGGGAAAACAAGCATCAACATGTATACATAATATCCATCAATTCTCATATTTAAGACAAATATTTCAAATCAGGAACAATATTTACACAAAATTTTAATCATTTCATCATATGAAGTCAACCAAAACTCAATTCAACATTCTATTAGGCCAACCAAGACTTAATTCATTTCTTTCTCAAACCAGTCAATAGCGAGCCAGCTATATGAACACTTCCATATAACACTTCCAGCATGGGTGAAGAGTAAAGCCCAACGACACGGGCATTGACTGGACAACTAGGGTCCATACGCTCGCCTCATCCATCGATCCATCTGTTAAAGCCAAACCCCGGCTCTCGCATCTCACTTATTAGGTTCCATATTTAATAGTCAAATTATTATCATAAACCACTGGCCATGATTCACAATTAAATCCTATGAAAGTGCATCTAGGCCCCTAAGTATGTTTTGGTGGTTAATTACAAACGATTAGAGGACTAATGATCCTTGTGAGTGTAAAAACAGGTTTTAGTCCTCATCAGATGAAACCAAGGAGCATCGGCGACCCCTCTAAAGAAAAGAAAAAAGGAAGAAGTGGTGAATCTCCTAGATATAGTTTTTATCATTTTAGTGACAGGGGTCACATTGAGTCTAGGACCACCGTACTATAAAGAGGGACTTGATGAACATAATTGAGGAGAGTTCGTGCCGAGCAAAATCTTTGTCGCCAAAAAGATCTCAGAGAAAACCCCCCAAATATTCATCCCAGAAGAAATCCGGACCTCAGGCCGGAGGGTCCGGGTCAGGCTCCGGGTTTTCCAGAGGAGATCCGGACCTCAGGCCGGAGGGTCCGGCCCAGGGTCCGGATCTGTACTGGAAATGCCGGACCCCAGCCCGGACAGTCCGGACTGATGTCCGGATCTATACTGGAAATGCCGGACCCCAGCCCGGACAGTCCGGACTGATGTCCGGATCTGTACTGGAAACTCCGGATGCTGGCCCGGAGGGTCCGGGTAAAATCCGGACAGTCCGGGTGAGAATCTACCCAGAAGATCCCCTCTGCCACCTCACGAAAGAGCCGTTATTTTGAAAATCCGGAGGGTCTGGCCCAAATCCGGAGGGTCCGGATTTTGGCAGACTGGCTCCAACGGCTAGTTCTTTGAGAGGCCTCTATATAAGCCCCCTTGCCCATTGCAAGGGGAACTCTTTGCCATTTCCATTCTTTGCCCATACAAGAGCATTTCTCCACTCCTCCAAGCACCAAGAGAGAAACCTTGAGAGGAAGAGAGAGGGTTGAGTGATTTGAGATCCAATCCAAGCAACGCATTGAGTTCATCTCCAAATGTTCATCAAGTTCATTTCTCTTGGAGGTTGAGGACTCCTAGATGGTTAGGAGTCACTCACGAGCTCCCGATCCGTGTGGTGAGCCGCGGGAAGTTTGTGAAGGCCGGGATTCGCCTCCGCAAGGAAAGGATCACCAAGAGCTAGTCGAGGAGACTCCGGAGAGTCCTCGAGAGGAAGTGGCTTAAGAGGGAGCCCACCCTTGATCAAGAGTGATCGGGTCCTCAAACGGAGACATAGGATCCCCTCAAGGATTCGAACTCCGGGAACAAATATTTGTCTCTTGTCCTTTACTTTTCGCATTTACTTTGCAAGTACTTTGATATTGTTTGTGTCCATCTTGCTTAGTACTATTGCTTAGTGATCCTAGTTTCCATATTAAGAATTGCCCTTGTAGTTAATCAATCTAGTTAATTCCGCATTTTATAAGAATTGATTAACTTTAAAGAAAAATTGATTAGTCGCCTATTCACCCCTCCCCTCTAGGCCGACATCTTGATCCTTTAATTGGTATCAGAGCGAGGTCTCTCTTGTTAGGGCTTTACCGCCTAGAGAGCCCAAGATGTCGAACAATGATTCGGGGGTAAATAGTGGTAATAATAGCTCATATCAAAATGTTCCTCCTCCAAATGTTTGCAATACTCATTCATTTGGTGGATCATCCGGTAGAGCACCCTACTTTGATGGAACCCATTATGCTTCATGGAAACATAAAATGAAGATGCATTTAATATCTCTTAACCCCGCCATTTGGCGAATTGTTCAAAATGGTTATGATGTATTAGATGAAGATAATCCGACGGCCGATGAAGATAGACGCATCCACTACAATGCTCAAGCCGTCAACGCCATATTCGGAGCATTGAGCGGAGATGAGTTCAACCGGGTTTGCTCTCTTGAAAATGCCAAAGAAATTTGGACAACTCTGATGGAAATCCATGAGGGCACCTTGACCGTTCGGGAGACAAGATTAGAGTTGTTGAAGGGCAAGCTTGACCGTTTCGTCATGGGAGATCAAGAAACGCCAAGTGACATGTATACTCGTCTCAACAACCTAGTCAACGAGATCAAAGGGCTTGGAAGCAAAGAGATGACCGACAACTATGTGGTCAAGAAGATGCTTCGCGCTATAGCCCCGAAGAACCGCACCTTGGTTACCCTCATCCGTGAGAAGGAGAACTTCAACTCTCTCACACCACATGATGTTCTTGGGCGAATCCTCGCTCATGACTTGATGGATGAAGAAGCACAAGAGATCCGTGCTCTCAACAAGCCAAGCTCAAGCTCAAGGAAGAATGATATAGCTTTGAAGGCCAAGTAAGTCGTTGAAGAAAGCTCAAGTGAAGATGAAGAAGAAGATCAAATGGAGCAACTTCAACAAGGGATGCAAGAGATGGCTCTCTTCGTCAAGAGATTTGGAAAACTCTTGAAGAGAAGCGGTTTTGGTCAAAAAGGCAACAAGTGGAAGAACTTTGGGAAGACCAAGACAAGAAGACCAAAGCGGGCTTACTTTGAATGTGGTGAGGTTGATCACTTCATTGCAAGTTGCCTAAACAAGAAAGGCGACAAGAATGGAGAGAAGGAGAAGAAGTTCAAGAAAAAGGAATTCCACAAGAAGAGCAAGTTCTCGAAGAAGGACTCCAAGGCTCAAGCTCATATTGGTGAAGAATGGAATTCCGACTCCGACTCCTCCTCAAGCGATGATGATGATGGTGTTGCCGGAATAGCTATTGAAGCCTCTCCTCCACTACCAAAGTCACTCTTCGACAACTCAAGTGATAAAGAATCGCCCATGTGTCTTATGGCAAAAGGGCCTAAGGTATCACCTCTCAAAAAGTCTTCTCTTGCATTATTCAATGTAGGTAGTGATATTGATAATGATAGTGAGGATGATTTTCTAGGCGATGATATGATTACTTCACTTGATAAAAATACCATGCTTAAAATCTCTCATTTGCTAACCACTATTGAAGCTCTTGAGGAAACAATAGATAAGCAAATGGATACTCTAGATAAATAAGAAGAATTGCTTATCTATGAAAAGGAGAAGAATATTAATCTTGAGAAAGAACTCACTAAAGAAAGATTAAAAAGTGATGCAATGGTGAAAATTGTTAATGACAACAAAGAAATCAAAAAGAAACTTGAGAAAACCAACGATTGCTTAAAGAAGATTATGCTCAATTAGAACTTGGTTATCTCAAGACTAAGAATTTGCTTGACAATATTGTCATTGAGAATAAGAAGCTTAAGGCATCAAAAGTTGATCACATACATATACCATGCTCAAAATGTGCTTCTAACTCAAATACCAACAATGAAGAATTGAAGATTGAAAATGCTAAACTAAAGTCTCAACTTCATTTTGGCTTATTGAAATGTCACAAGGGTAGTAAGGCCCTCAAGGAATTGTTGAGCAACCAAGTGGAGAACTTTAATCATGAAGGTCTTGGATTCACTCCAAAATTCAATGACAAAGGGAAGGCTTGGTTGCCTCAACAATATCCGAAGACGAAGTTTGTGCATGGCAAAGGTAAGCAAGTGGAGGGACTTCACTTCAATGACCATGAGACGAAGAAGCGCCAAATGAGTAAGACATTTGGCGGTGGATCTTTTGACGCTTCCTATGTCCTAAGGAAAGGCAAAGATGGAAACATCCACGCCAAGTACGTATGACCTAGGAATAGCGGTCTTAAGAAGAGCACTATTTGGGTGCCCAAGATTCTAATGACTAACATGCAAGGACCCATCCAAAAATGGGCACCTAAATCAAAGATATAAACTTGTTTTGTAGGACTACTCCTCCGGTGGAAGAAGTTGGATAATTGATAGTGGTTGCACTAATCATATGACCTGAGAAGACGAGTATGTTCTCACAATTAACAAGTGAAGGATCCCCCCATGAGAACATCATTTTTGGCGATAACGCCAAAGGAAAGGTAATGGGGCTTGGTAAGGTAGCAATTTCAAATGATTTGTCAATTTCAAATGTGCTACATGTCAAAGTCTCTAAATTATAATTTGCTTTCCGTATCTCAATTATGTTCTCTAGGGTTTAATTGTTTATTTACCGATGTTGACGTGACCGTCTTTAGAAGAAATGATTCCTCAATAGTCTTCAAAGGTCATATGAAAGGCAAGCTTTATCTCGTGGATTTCTCCTCGGATAAATCTCGCCTTGAGACTTGCTTGATGGCTAAATCTAGCATGGGTTGGTTGTGGCATCGCCGACTAGCTCATGTTGGTATGAGGAATTTGAGTAAACTTCTAAAAGGCGAACACGTTTTAGGACTAACGGGTGTTACTTTTGATAAGAATAGAATTTGTAGCGCTTGCCAAGCTGGGAAGCAAGTTGGAGCTCATCATCCCGCTAAGAACATCATGACTACCTCAAGACCATTGGAGCTTCTTCATATGGATCTCTTTGGACCCGTTGCTTATATTAGCATCAGAGGTAACAAATATGGTCTTGTAATTGTAGATGATTATTCTAGATATACTTGGGTATTTTTCTTGAGTGATAAAGGTGACACGCAAAAGAAGTTCAAGAAATTTACAAAGCGTGCCCAAAATGAGTTCAAGCTCAAGATCAAGAATATTCGAAGTGACAATGGGACGGAATTCAAGAACACGCAGGTTGAAGAATATCTTGATGAGGAAGGAATCAAACACGAGTTTTCATCACCATATACTCCTCAACAAAACGGCGTGGCGGAAAGGAAAAATCGAACCTTGATAGAGATGGCAAGGACGATGTTGGATGAATACAAGACATCAGATCGTTTTTGGGCGGAAGCCGTCAACACCGCTTGCCATGCTACCAACCGGTTATATCTCCACCGCCTCTTGAAGAAAACCCCGTATGAGCTCCTCACCAAAGATAAGCCGAATATCTCTTACTTTCGAGTCTTTGGTAGCAAATGTTTCATTCTCAATAAGAAAAATAGATTGTCAAAGTTTGCACCTAAATGTGATGAAGGTTTTCTATTAGGTTATGGGTCAAATTCGCATACTTACCGAGTCTTCAACAAAACCACCGGTTGCGTTGAAGAGTCGTGTGATGTGCAATTTGATGAAGCTAATGGCTCTCAAGTAGAGCAAGTTGATCTAAATGATGTAGGTGACACCGATCCCTCACAAGTAATTAAGAACCTATCCATTGGAGAGATCAAGCCAACGGAGGTTGTGGACGCTCAATCTATTCCAAACTTCATCTCTACAAGTTGAGCCATCCACATCCGTTCAAGATTCAAAGACAACAATGGAGCAAGAAGAAGGGATCGGAACATCTCAAGCTCCCCTTCATCCAAGGGTTCATCAATGTGTTCAAAGAGATCACCCCGTCGACAATATTCTTGGTGATATGAACAAAGGGGTAACTACTCGATCTCGTGTTGCAAACTTTTGTGAGCATTACTCCTTTGTATCTTGTGTTGAACCAACTAAGGTACAAGAAGCACTTGATGATCCGGATTGGGTGAACGCAATGCACGAAGAACTCAACAACTTCACCCGCAACAAGGTTTGGTCCTTGGTGGAAAGGCCTAAGCAAAACGTGATAGGGACCAAATGGGTCTTCCGGAACAAGCAAGACGAGGATGGGCTAGTCATTCGAAATAAAGCAAGGTTAGTGGCACAAGGATTCACCCAAGTCGAAGGTTTGGACTTCGGTGAAACCTATGCGCCCGTTGCTCGTTTAGAAGCCATCCGTATATTGCTTGCATTTGCATCTCATCATGCTTTCAAATTATATCAAATGGATGTCAAAAGTGCATTTCTAAATGGACCCATTAATGAACTTGTATTTGTTGAACAACCACCGGGCTTTGAAGATATGAAATTTCCAAATCATGTTTATAAACTTCATAAGGCTTTATATGGATTGAAACAAGCTCCTAGAGCTTGGTACGAATGCCTTAGAGATTTCCTAGTCAAAAAGGGTTTTGAAGTTGGAAAAGTTGATACCACATTATTCACTAAGAAAGTAGATAATGATTTGTTTGTATGTCAAATTTACGTTGATGATATTATATTCGGTTCAACTAACAAATCCTTTAGTGAAGAATTTGGTAAGATGATGGCTAGGAAATTCGAGATGTCAATGATGGGGAGTTGCAATTCTTCCTCGGATTTCAAATCAAGCACCTCAAGGAGGGGACGTTCATATGTCAAACCAAGTATGTCAAAGACATGTTGAAGAGGTTTGATATGGAGAGCGCCAAACCCATCCGAACCCCCATGCAAACGAATGGCCATCTCGACCTCAACATTGATGGAAAATCGGTGGATCAAAAGGTATACCGCTCCATGATTGGTTCTTTGTTGTATCTTTGTGCATCTAGGCCCGATATCATGCTTAGCGTATGTATGTGTGCAAGGTTTCAAGCCGCTCCTAAGGAGTGCCACTTAGTGGCGGTTAAAAGAATTCTAAGATATCTTGTTCATTCCTCTAACTTAGGGCTTTGGTATCCCAAGGGTTCTAGTTTTGATCTTATTGGATATTCGGATTCGGATTATGCGGGTTGCAAGGTTGATAGGAAGAGTACCTCCGGAACATGCCAATTCCTAGGTAGATCATTAGTTTCGTGGGCCTCCAAGAAACAAAACTCCGTAGCCCTATCCACCGCCGAAGCCGAATACATATCCGCCGGTAGTTGTTGCGCTCAATTGTTGTGGATGAGGCAAACATTGAAGGATTATGGAATTAGCTATGATAAAGTGCCTCTTTTATGTGATAATGAAAGCGCAATAAAAATTTCCAACAACCCCGTCCAACATTCCCGAACCAAGCATATAGACATCCGTCATCATTTTCTTAGGGATCATGTTGCAAAGGGAGATATTGAAATAAGTCATGTAAGGACCGAAAGACAATTAGCGGATATCTTCACCAAACCCTAGATGAGAATAGATTTTGTGAGTTAAGGAATGAACTAAATATCATTGATTTGAGAAACTTGGCTTGACCCCTTGCATCTATGTATATGCCATGATTTCGTGCTTTAGGTGAAATTGCACATATAGGGGGAGTGTCAAAATTGTTGATACATTGACACAATCCTATAAATGTGAATAAATCAATAGTTTGTAATTATATCATATAAATATTGATCAAATTACAAAAATTGAGTTTCTACATATTGGAGTCCTATTCTCAAATGAATAAGTGACTCTAGTGCTAAGATTGACTCATACATGGTGGAAACACCACAAACCCTTCTTTGTTTCTTATTGGATGTGCTTTCTCAATTCAAAGAAAAACTAGACTCTTTTAGAATTAAATGCCTATTTTCTCTAGATTTTACTCAAATCACATCCAAATGTTGTTTTAATTGATTTGATGTTGCCCATTGGATGTGGTAAGAGTATATAAGGACATCCCTAGTGCTATCTATCTAAACATCTCATCCTATCTCATCCAAATCTTATGCACAAGTGTCCTTGAAACCTTTTGAGATTCCATTCTGGGAAGGTCGGACAGTCCGGTTCCTGGCCGGAGTGTCCGGATTCAGCAACCCGGAGTGTCCGGATTTGGGCCGAGTGTCCGGGTAGCCGGACTGTCCGGGAAAAATCCGGACGGTCCGGGTGTGCGTCCGAGCGGGCATAAAAACCTAAGTCGGGGCCCTCTTCCTTTTCGAGCCCCACTTCGTCCCCACTCCAAAAAGTCGCCCCTGCGCCGCCACCGTCTTCCGGACCCTCCGGGGCACTCTCCGAAGCTCCGGAGCCTCCGGATCTCTCCGGATTGAAGACCTCGTCTTCTTCTCCATCTTCATCCACGAGTTTCTCGAGTTCTCTTCTCCGATTTGAAGCCACCTCCGGACATCAACCCCACCGAGTTGCCTTAGCCCATCCTCGCCGAGTTAGGGCAAGATGGGATCATCCTCGGGTAATGCTTTTGATTGTATCTCTTTCTCCATCAAAACCCCATGAAATCTACAAGTTATTCCTAGCCAAATCTATGGATTTCATGAAACTAGGGCTAGAATAGATAAATTCCTGTCAATATGTCCCTAAGTTGCTGCAAAACCCAGGTTTAACTTGATTGCATTCTACCCATTCCCTTGGATCGGGCTAGATCTGTTCTGGAATGCCCGGACAGTCCGGATTTCACCCGGAGTGTCCGGCCATCCGGACAGTCCGGATTCAACCCGGAGTGTCCGGGTGCCCAGACTGTCCGGCCCCTATCCGGAGGGTCCGGGTAGACTGCAATCAGGAATCCTCCAAATGCAACTTTTGATCTTTGGCTTCCTCCGCAAACCTTGTGCACTTATCTTGTGCTCTTACCTATCCTTTTCACAGGTGCTAACAGTGGAAGCTCTAGTGAGGAACGTGGATTAGCCCGTCAGGCCATGAGGGACAAGAAACTGAGCAGTTCTCAAGAACCAAGAAGGAATGTCCCTAGGCAAGTTCAAAGGAAGTCCACTGAGGCCGCAGGCACTTCTTCTCAGCCCAAGAAAAACACGAAGAGACCGGCTAGAAGAGAAAGGCCCGTTGATTATAGGAAGATGAACAAGACAGAGTATCAAAATTTGAGATGGGATGTCAATCCGTACAATGGACCGAGGGACTCTCTAAACCCAAACTTTCACTCCAGAGTTCAAGAGCAGATTTTTGAGACAGTTATCAGGCCTTTGAAGACCCAGGTGTGCCCCAGAAGGCAATTGACTTTGACTATATCAAGTCAAAGGAGGATCATTTCCGGGGAATCTATGAGGCTTGTGAAAAATTAGGGCTTGTCCAGATCATGTCACTTCAGCAATCTTGGAATGATGAGATGATCACTCAGTTCTATGCCACCCTCTTTCTGGAGAAGAACAGGGAAGGCACATTCCACTGGATGACAGGAAGCATCAAGTACAGGGCAACCTACAGAGACTTTGCCAATGCTCTAGGTGTTCCAATATATGATGACAATGATGAGAATGTAATCAGAATCCACAATGAAGAGGCTATGCGCCCAAATGAGCTGAACCACATGTATAGCTCTAGTCACAGGGGAGTAGTTCTGGGGAACATCAGAGGGCTTCTTCCATTTTATGATCAGATGAACAAGTTGTTCCGCCAGACTCTCACCCCTAAGGTTGGAGATCTATCCCTACATCCGTGGCTACTCCATAAACTTGCTTGCTTATGCTAAAGACGACTCTCCCATTGATGTCATGGACTTCATCTATAATGAGATCAGACTGGCTATGGTGGATAGGCGTTCACTTCCTCTTGCACCATATATTCAGACTTTCATCAATGCAATCACTGGAGATATACCTGAGTATCAGACTCATCACACTCTTTACAGGCCAGTGATAGAAAAGCCAATTGCTGGAGTCTCTACTAGAGATATGAGGAACAGGCCAACAAGAGACCCACCATATCAGCCATCGACCTCCAGCTCGCAGAGAGGTATCATGTCAGCTCTCAAGTCAATCTTTAATATTTGCAAGAGCAATGCCAGTGAAGCTTGAGAAGGTCAACCGTCGGGCTAAGAAGAACACTATTCACCTCAAGAGACTTCAGAAGCTTGCTGGGAGTCAGGATGTGTCTCCTGAGGGTTCTGAGCTGGTGCCTAGTGATCCGGAGAACTTTCCGGACCCTTTTGCTCAACCTGAGTCCTCTTCACCCATCCCAGGCGTCACCCACGACGACGACGACGACACACGACGACGCAGCCTCCTCTTAGATGGGTCGATAGCATCGCTTCTTTTTCCCTTTTTGGTGTCTTGATGCCAAAGGGGGAGAAGTAGCTATATTAGGATGCCGGGTTAATAAAGGGCTACTGTCTACAAAGCCTCGCTCTTTCAGATTGATTTCTTGAAATGGTTTTGTAGACATATATTTGTGGTTGAACTATGTCTTGATGTCGTATGCTACTATGTTAATCTTATTGTATGGCTTGAACGTTTGAACTATGTTTATTTATGCCATTATATTTATGCATATGCTAGTTTGAACTATGCCTATTCTTATATCTAATCATGCATGTATGCCGTTCAAATGCTTAAATGATGCTTCATGTGATTAAAACCATATATGCACATTAAAGTTACTGAAAATTTTTCTTGTGTGCACACGCATAGGGGGAAGCTATTCATATACGAGCACTTTAAATTCTTATTCATATATATCCATCTATGCTACTAATCGTGTTGTCATCAACCACCAAAAAGGGGGAGATTGAAAGTGCATCTAGGCCCCTAAGTATGTTTTGGTGGTTAATTACAAACGATTAGAGGACTAATGATCCTTGTGAGTGTAAAAACAGGTTTTAGTCCTCAACAGATGAAACCGAGGAGCATCGGCGACCCCTCAAAAGAAAAGGAAAAAGGAAGAAGTGGTGAATCTCCTAGATATAGTTTTTATCATTTTGAGTGACAGGGGTCACATTGAGTCTAGGACCACCGTACTATAAAGAGGGGCTTGATGAACATAATTGAGGAGAGTTCGTGCCGAGCAAAATCTTTGTCGCCAAAAGATCTCAGAGAAAA